>OV839566.1:20178446-21378446 GCA_929447395.1 Epistrophe grossulariae | reverse complement strand
TGGACCAACTCTGAAAAAATTACAAACAATACTTTAAATGACTATCTTGGTATACAATGTATACAAATTACAATGTAGTTCTTTATGAAGAACGATTTCTTCTACCATAAAATTATTAAAATCACAACAGACTAAACAAAGGATTTATTAACTCATTTCTGAGCGTTGATGGATTTTTTTTTTAAATAAAAACCTGTCAATTTTATTCCGCCTCTATATAGAATTGATTAAACAAAAATTAAGAAGATATTGTAGTTTTAACTTTCGTTTAAATTTAATTTATTCTTTTTTTTTTAGAAATTATTAATTGTTTTCTGAAAAAATAAATAAAATAAAAAAAATTTCAAAAAAATAATTTCGAAATGTCTCATTTAACTCCAATATCCTTAATTGCCTCCAAGAAAATTAAAATGCCTCAAGAAATTTGAAATGTCCCGAAATGTCCCCAAGAATGTCCCCTGATTTTTTTTTTCCAAGAACAACGCTGATAGCCTCAGCAAAATTTTTCAACAAAAACAAATTTTTTTTATTTTGTGTTTTTTTTTGCAAACAATAATCTAACATTTATTATTTGTTATTGGATACGGGTAGTTATAGGATATACAGTAGCAGAAATGTTATTTTATTTAACAATTTGGCTTTTGCTTTAATATTTTGAAAATGTGAAAAAAATATCTATCATTAAATTGATAAATAAAAACACATTTCTGCGACTTATTTACTTAAAACACATTTCTGCTACTTATTTCTTATTGTTTTTTTTTTTAATGTTTCTGAGTTGGTGAATAATGAATATATACCTACACTTTCACGAAAATAAGGCTACCTACTAGGTAATTACAAAAACAAAATCTAATACATGCACACTTGTTTAATACGCATAAAATCCTGATCAATGGCAACACTAAAAAAATAAATAAAAGACTTTTAACATAATTACCAATTTTAATTAAAAACAAAATCCAAAACTATATACACAAACGGGCTTCAGTGCCTACAGCAGACATCCATCGTTTGGAGAAACAAAACAAAAATACCACACTCATATTGTCAGTTCAGTTGAAATCCAACCTTGTAACGAATAAGACGTATCTATCCATCACTAACCAACCATCTATATATACTTCCTCTATATTTAAATACTCCACATATCTTTTTTTAATTCGTGTATATTCTATATTCCGTGTATCGCTTTTGGATTATTTTTTTTTTGTCAATAAAAAAAAGAAATATATTAAAAATGGTTTCCCTGCAACAAAGTGTTCTCATCTTTGCCGCTCTAGCTGCAACTTTATCATCGGGTGAGTTTTCTAGCAACTATAACCAAAAGAAGCGCTCAGCTTTAGCATCTTCTGTGCTTTAATAAACAAAAAAAAAATTACAATAACCGATAATTTTGACGTGACTTTATAAATCATCTATATATTTGTAAATATATTGCAGCCTTCGCCATAAATTGCTATCAATGTGAATCCGCTTTGGATGCGAAATGCGCCGACCAATACAAACCTGAAGAACATCACAAGTATGATTGCTCAACGCAACTACTGCCAAATCTCCTAAATAAAATATTACCAGTAAAAAATGCAACTGGTTGCATGAAGGCCGTCAATGAAGGTAAGTTTATATAGTTTTGCTATTGTTTTCTTTTCTTTTTTTTCTTATTTATGTGGTTTATGACACTTTTTGATTTGGTGAAAAAGAATCTCTGTAACTTTTATTCAAAGATAGAAAGAAAACTTAAAGATAATGTGAAAAAAACGCTTACAAAAAAATAGATATATTTAAAAACTGAATATTTAAATGCCAAAAATTTTGTTTGTCACCGTATAGTGCTCTATTTACCATTGATCAAGTTATATGAAAGGCTAAAGAAATGGAAATCAATTTTTGTTGCAGTTATGATTCAAATAATTCTTAAGTATCAAAAAAAATAAAATTAGTATTGAACGAGTTGTTTATATTAACCTTGAATCCTGACACTCCCAAATGTTTTTTTTTTTTTTTTTTTTTCTTTATTTCATTCAAACTTATATAGACTGGGTGAGATAAGAAGTAGATATGCTGATGATCTAATATATACATTTAGGAATTAAGTTGACGTAATTTAACGTGTGAGGTTTCTTTAATATAAATGCTTGTAAAATTTTGGAAAAATGTAGGTATTTACATGTATGTTTGTATGTAGGTAAGGTATGTATGTAATACATAGTGTGAGTTTTGTTTTCTTATGAGACATTTGGAGAAGAAGATATTTCTAAATATATTTTGATAAATTTTCTTTTTTTATTTGATAATAAAGAAAGTTTATCAAAGAAATTCATTTTTATATTTCAAATTTGAAAGAAACATAGTTTAACATAATTTGAAGTTAAAGGCTTAACTACATAAGCCAAAAAATACTGAAGTACAAAAGTAAAAATATTTTTTTTACCGCTAGCGCTGTTGTTTTGTGAAAAAGAATACACAAATTTGTTTTTAAACCAAAATTTAAGCTTTCTGCATCATTTTTATAAGTTTTCTAGTCAAAAAAACTTTCACAAAATCAATTTAAAAATTTTCACTTTTGCACTTTTTCACTTTTTTGGCTTATGTAGTTGAGGCTTAATTCAAACATGTTTTGAATAAAAAAAAAAGTATGTTAAAATAGAAGGTTAACTTGTTTACCTATAATTATTATATCTGTAGTCATATTTCTTTACTTTTGTTCTAATTGTCTTCTTCTTATTTTTTTTTTTTGATTTTATAATAGGTGCGAATTTTATTGGTAATAAATTTATAGCCAGCGCAGTAAAATTTTCCTCTGTAAACAAAAACAAAAAAGTGCCAATAAAATAAGCCAGCAAAATAGTGAATATAGAAGTCAATAAAGAAGGTTGAAACTTTGAAGATGAAGATGGCACGTTGAAAATTATTCATGATCCTTAGAACATTAATGTTGTTTTTCACTCACAAAATTAATGTGTTCTATGATCTATGTAGTTTAGTCGAGACACAGAAACAAAAATACTTTGTGAACACAGCGAAAAGTGACTAAAGCGTTTTTGAACACAGCCAAAACTGGTTAAAGCGTTTTATTGTTACCTGATTGATGCGGCGTTAGGCAATAACGCTCAAATCGATTTGGAAATATCACCCAAATTTTTTTTATCGCCCAAAAAAAAAAAAAACATTGGAAATATCGCCCAAATATTTTCAATGTAAATTGTTTTTGTAAAATGTGGGCGTTATTTCTTCAATTTTGGGCAATATTTCCAAAGTGAAATTTCAGTCATAAGATAACATTAAAAAAATCGCGGCGCATAGACAGTGAGGAATGTATATTGGGGGCATGCTGCCCTCCTGCAACCCCTCTGCTTGAGCATATTATAGGATTTGGGGTAGGTGCGAGGCTGGGTGTATGATTTAGTTGTTATTTTAGTATGGGATTTTTCGTTTCGGATCAGCATAGAATTTGTTTAATAAGGCAAATTAAAATATGAAAATGAATTCGCATTCAGATGTTTAGAAGTTCTTTCAAAGTATACGAAAATGTTTTATTTAATCATAAAATGAACAATTTAGAAAAAAATGATCATAACGCGAAATGCCTTTTTTTAGTACTATCGTTTCGAGAAACCCTTTTAGCTTATTTTATACGTGAGATTCTCACAAAAAGCGATAAATCCCACGATCTAACATCGCTGCCCTGAAGTACTTTTCTGCAGTTCTCTTAAAAGAAAACTTAATCATGAAATTGGATTTCCATAGGAATCTCAGGAAGCCACAATGAGGATAAAGCTTTTGGGTCCCTACAAGATTATTTTAATAAAAACCTAAAAAGGTTATATTAATGGAGAAACTTGGTAAGGATTCGTAATTTTAACAAAAAAGTTAAACGAGTACCTTGCTTAATGCTTAGATCAAATAATTATATTTAGTTATAATTTCAAACATCTCTGAGTAGATTGGTTACATACATTTGGTTAGAGCGATTAACTAACTTAATTGGTTATTGAAACCAAACAAACAATAACCCAGAAGTAGTTTAATAAAATTAAGTACACTTTAACCGAATCCAGAGTGTAGATTTAAATAATTTTTTTTAATCGAGTTGACTGGTATAATTTAACCTGATGGTGCCTTTGCAGGTTGTATATTAACAATGTTTGTTATTTGACTTAACCGAGTTTTACGTTGTTTTTAACCGATGATTTTTCTGCGTGCCGGCTCCTACACTTAATATTGAGTTATTGTGGCCTCATTGGTAACGTAAGGAGGTCCTCAAATTATTCTTAGTAAACTTTATATATTCTGTAGATTTTTGAAGTATACTTTCAGTTCATATAAAAGAAGGCTTTCACACAATCAGGCCGCATTATTCAGAATTTAGAAAAGAACAACATTAATATTTCGATATAGCTGTGAGTATGTATCTTGAAGTTTCGGTAGAAGTAGGAAACATAAAAACTTTTTTCAAAAGCCAAGTTACATTTTTTGTTAACTCAAATACGTACATTAATAGAAATTTCAGAGCAGACTGTTGAATTACACAACAATCGGCAAATTTTTTTTACTGTTGTTTTCTGAGCTTATTCTTTTTGATTTCTTCTATTCATTTTACTAATTTGTGGATCTTTTCTTAAAGTCTCGGGAGGCCCTTTGACTCCAAATCCGCCCCTGCTTGGATGACGTTGTTCATAAATTTCTTCACCGTCAACCATGGTTCCATTTAAAATTTTCGGTTGTATCAAAATGAGCCGACTTTGAGTTGCTTAAATTGTGCGGTGGTTTACCCAGGTACATCCAATGAATTAAAAAATTCATTTATACAGCTTGTTGCTTCGTCATTAATTTATTACATGACTAGCCGATTTGACCGAATACATCGTGGCTACTATTTTTTTTTTTTAATAATAATTATGTATATTCAAATCAAAGATACTGAATTATAAAGATATGAATCTTTCGTACGTTTTACCCTCCAAAACCTATTTGTTTACATTGTTGTATTTGTAATTTTACTTCGTTTCTATGAATAGATGTGAAATCAAACAACAATATAAGAGAAGGTGTGGGGATCCCTTTTGTCATATATGTGTGAGATTTCACACTGATTTCACACATACTATCTCATTTCTTATCCGCAGTCTGACAGCTATTGTATAGCTTGTAGACAAATTAAAATGGCTGCTAAAGTTCACATCTTTATAATTCAGTATCTTTGATTCAAATCATCAACGTCCTTACCTATTTTAGCAGTTAATAGGTACATTTTGTTATCCACATGAGCTGATCTGGATCAGATCTTCATAATAAAATAAAGTGGATCACAGTGACAGTCATTGGTATATAACTATCTCTTTTTTCATAGTGGTTGAATATTTTTCATGTGTTTGTTGGCTTTTTTCTCTGCACAACAGTTTACACTACCTTACCATGATAATAATAAAAAGGTAATAGTTTTTCGATCTTGAAATAGATCCGATACAAAGCAGGATTTCATGTTGTTTTTGTATTTACGTGTTAAAATTTGATCCGGATCAGATTATGTGGATAATAAAATGCACCTATTCTCTCGTTCACTCAGCCAATCAAAGAGTTATGGCCATATAGTGCCCACAAAATTAATAAATGAAAACAAAATTTCTCCACAAATAAAAATTTAAATTAATGGATGAATAAACAAATGGAATTTGTGTTAGAACTAGACAATTTGTTATATTTTTCAAAGGCGTTTGACATCAAATATACGCTGTATTCGTATTGTATTGTATTGTACTTCGGTTTTCAAAATTTGTAGCATTGACTCATAAAGTACTATATACAGTACGTTCTCGATTAATGCAACTCTCGATTCGCGCAACTCCTCGATTTTCGCAACAGCTGAATTTATATCATTGTTGACGCAGTAATCGCAACTCTTCAAAAAAAAATTGACTCGATAAGTGCAACTTTTGTTTTTATATGCATATCTTTATTTATAACTCAGGTTCTTAGCTATGTCTGTTTTTGTCTGTTGCGTTACATTTTATTTATTTTTACCAAACTTTTGAGTGATGGTACGATTAAGTTGTAGGAATATACATCATATGTATCTATACAATGCAAGATTTTCTTTTTAGTTCAGCTCCTATTAAACAAATGTCGAGTCTTCAAAAACTGTGAGAAATGGCGATTTTAAAAAATCCAAAAAATCCAAACAAAAATGTCCAATTTTTTCCAAAGAAAATAATTATAGCTATATATAGAGAACTAAACGTATTCATGTACTTATATCTTAATGAATTAACTTATTTTTGTTTTGTTTCTTATTATTTATGTGTTATTGAATAAAAATTTGTTGCATTAAACATATTATATAAGTGATAGTTTTTTTCGCTTTGCATCTCGAATTGAGCCTAAACAAACATTTACTCGGTTATTGCAACAACCTCGGTCATTGCAACCACCCTTGTTTTAATTAGTTGCGATAATCGAGAATGCACTGTATTATGGTGTCATATATTTATAATCACTGAATTTGCAGGTGGGTGTTCAATCAGGCTAAAATATTTTGGAATCTATTCTCTTAATATCACCACCATCTACTCCTGAAAATATGCTATTTATGGATTTCCGCCACCATTTACTCCTGAAAGTATGCAGTTTTGTATTTTCACAATTTTATAACTTTTCTGGTTGAAATTTTCACTTTAACAACAAACAGAAATTAAGAGAAACTTTTTTCTGTTATTTTCAATTTGCTTCAAAACTGGTATATATTTGTGTAGGTATGTAATTTAAAATCAAAAATATTGGCGGAATTTCTGGCATTGTAAATGTTGTTGTTGAATTGTAGTTATTTTTTTTTTCTAATTCAAGTCGATTTTTTTTTAGAAAATTGCGGGGGGAAATAGATCCCCTCCCATATGATTTTTTTTGTTTCGAACCAACCTAAACGCCCTAGCCTTTTTCGCATCTTATGCAAAACATCCTGTATATATGTATGTATAGCTAAACTGATAATAAAACAAAAAGGGATACCTCATTCAGAAAAATAAACATTATCAGTCGTATTTATTAGATTTGTAACTATATAGACAGTGTCTTAAATTTTCCAAATACCCAGTTTGAAGTATGCTTTATTTAATTGAATAAAAAATCATATAAGTCAATGTTTAGAGACAACCAATTTCGATTATATAAGTAAGAAAGCTCTTTAGAAAACAATTAAACATGCATATATATTTATAACTTGAACAACTGTCTAAAGTTAGCCAACGTCCATAAATACGATTGTAAATATATGTACATATTTATATTTGAAGATTATTTATAATGTATATATATTCGATCAATTTATTTAATAAGGCGTATAATTATAATATTATATTCTTTATATTTATTTTCAGTTTTAGGACAAAAACACACTGTTCGTTCCTGCTATTTCGGCGATATTAAATTATTCACTGGATGTCAAACAAATCAAGATAACTCTGGTATCAAACAAATTTCATGTGATCTCTGTACGGGTAACTTGTGCAATGGGTCCTCTGTAATTGCAATTGCCCCCATCGCCTTAGCAATTGCTTTGTTTGCCTTAATTGCTAACAGGCTTTATTAAATTTAATTATTTAAGACAAAAATAAATGTATGTTTATGTATGTATTTTTTTTTAATTGTATCTTTATTTACCAAAGGAAAAATAAAAATAAAAAATTTCCCAATTTAGTTATATCTATCTCATTCCAGGTCTATTCCAAATCACCCATTATAGACAAGACTATAATGAGAGCGCGACTATAGTCCACATCTGAAAAAAAATTGAATACACAAATTTTCAACAAAAAAAAAAACAGTGCCAACAAAAAATTTAGCAAACTTTGAATATACATGTCACTTTAACTACTTCCAACTAGCAGGAAAAATATATCAAATGGATACGGTTATGAAAGTATGTTCTCAGGAAACCATCTCTCAAAACTAAACAATTGAACTCGCGGTGATAAAATCTCAAAAAAATGAACTCTCAAATGGACAGGCATGCATCTCCAGAGTTTACTAGCGAAAGAACTCTCAAATGGACACGCACCTTAAGAACCTGTAGATTTATATGCACCTACACTATAATAGATGGCATTAAAATCTCTTTTTCATAGAGTTACACACTTTTAAGTTTCACCGACGATATGTACATTGTACATATGTACGTCATGTACATTTTCTATTGATCAAAATTATAGTATAGATAACTCATTGCGAAAGGGTCTCAACAAACTGATAAATTGCTATCAAATCTGTCGTCTTGTCCTATATAGAGCAACACAAAATATTAACATTCACAAAGCTTTTCATTTATTTAAGAAAGACGTATAAAAATTGCTGATACAGTAAAATCCGCTTAAGAGAAACCCGTTTAAGAGAAAAACCAGCTTATCTGAAACACTTTTTCATCCCCGAGTATCTGTCGACCAATTAACTTTACAACACTCCGCTTAAGCGAAATTCGCTTAAGCGAAAAACCCGTATATCTGAAATATATTTTCAGTTAAATTTAATATTTTTCATTGAAAAAAACTCTCTTAAGTGAAAAATAAATTTAATAGAACAGAACAAAAAATTTGCTGAACGCTTTTACTTCTTTTTTATTTTTCACCTCCATCAAATTTTCATCACGAAAATGACATTTGAATTTCTGATATGTCAGGACCCTTTTTGGAATTTTTAAATCTGCTTAAGTGCAATTTTTTCACTTATCCGGACTCCGCTTAAGTGAAATTTATATTTACTTATGCGGGGTTCGTTTAAGTGAAAAACCCGCTTAAGTGAAAGAAAGACTGTGACATTTTGCAGTTTCTCTTAAGCGGGTTTTACTGCACATAGTTTGATTGAGCAACGTTTTATTATATTTTTAGTTAAAGAAATTTGCGAATCAAAGAAAATACAGCGCAAAACAGACAAAAAACCTATCAACCTTATCGTATTTAGAAATATTTAATTCAATACATGCAAACGAGCTTCAATTCAGAGATTTCTCCATGGTACCACAACTCAATTGAGTTAAGATTGAACCTCGTATAACAAATAAGACGAACACTAGACGAACCTATCTCTATCAGACTCACGGGTTACGAATTCCACTTCTAATTTTGTATCGCTTTGGTGTTCTTGTTCAAAATCTACTTATCTCTTTTTGTTAAAACTATTTTTTCTTAAAAAAATTTGTGAAATGGTTTCCCTGCAAAAAAGTGTTCTTATCCTTGCAGCTCTTGCTGCATTTGTTTCTTCGGGTGAGTTTTCTAGCAGTCACCAAGTTATATGCGATCAGCATCCTTGAGTTATGCTGTGCTAAAAAAAAAAGCAATACATTTTGTGAATTATCATTTTGGTGTGAGATTATGAATCTATTTTCTGCAGGTAACGCACTCAAGTGTTATGTATGTAATTCTGCCTATGATGAGAAATGCGCCGATCCTTTCAACCCTGAAAGTATTCCCACGGATGATTGCCGGTTTTCATATGTTCCAAGGTTTCTACGGAATTTATTAAAAAACGCAAACGCAACTGGTTGTATGAAGGCCGTCAATGAAGGTAAGTTTAGTTGAATGTGACATCATATGTCATGTTAAGAATCTATTTTTGTTTTTTTTTTTTTGTGGAAAAGAATTTCGGCAGCGGATGTATAGAAAACTTTAAGATAATTGAAGTTGTTTAATCAATTTAAACATTGAAATAATAAAGTGCCAGGAGGTCACGATACCCAGATAACATATGAATTTTGAATTGGTGTCATCACAAAATATTTTTAAATAAAAAAAAAAAACAGTTTAGGAAACAAATATGTACATAATATATACTTTTGACCATGTTTTACAGTCAAATACCACACTGTGCGATCGATAGTTATTTAGTTGTTTTTTTTTTTATTTTCACGCCCAGAATAAATTTCAAAAATATTGTTTAGTCAACAATTAATTTTTATATATATCTTTTTTATTTATTTTCAGTGGATGGAAATAAGCAATTCATCCGTTCTTGCTTTTTCGGTGATATTCAATCAACATCTATTGGATGTAAACCAGATCCAGCACTTCCTAATGTCAAACAAATCTCATGTGATATTTGCACGGATGACTATTGCAATGAATTCTCCGCATAATTTCTTGAGTGAGAATGATATCTTGAGTGAGAATAACCAATTGTGTTAACCTTAGTCAAAGATACACATGATATATTAAATTATTATTAATATTAAAAATAAATACAAAAATTTTTTTTAAACAAAAAATAAATTAAAACATACCTACTATTTTTTAAAGTTTACTTCTATACCAAAAATAAAATCAGAACTAATATTTCCTAAATTTAATTTGTAATGGCGAAAGGGGCAGTTAAAGGAGTATTCTTTAATGCATAAATTATGAGTATACCTATATAGTCCCAGTCAATTAAGCATTTTACTTGGAAAAAATCGCCGGAAAGCTGGATTTTGGTATATAGCTTCCTCATAGTATTCTTAAGAAACTGCCAAAAGTCCTAACAATTTTACGGGGGGTTGACCACCCCCCAAAATGGTTTTTCAAGAATAACTCCCAAATGGTAAGTTGTACAAAAAAAAATGTCTAAGACTTATTTGTAGCTTGAAATATTTCCTACAAAAAAGATTGACATACTTTTGTTCATGTATGAATGTTCATGAAATGAATTTGTAAATAACGGTTGTTGAAATGAACCAATCAGTAGAGTTAAGGGTTTTACTTTTCAATGTAGTTGGGCTACTAAGTTCCAAAATTTTGCATTTTGTAATAAAATCATCAATTTTTTTTTGTTGGTACATTATATGGACATGATTTTAAGATATCGGCACTACGGCACTACGGCACTACGAAAAACTATAACACAATATTGTAAGCGTTGCCGTTGTGTTTTAATATTCATTTTCTATTTTTGAAATTTTTTTTTTAATTTGCCCACCTAAAGGGTTGGATAAATAGAGTGGACCGATATCTTAAAATCATGTCCATATAATGTACCAACAAAAAAAAATTGATGATTTTATTACAAAATGCACAATTTTGGAATTAAGTAGCCCAACTACATTGAAAAGTAAAACCCTTAACTCTTCTTATTGGTTTATTTCAAAAACCGTTATTTGTATGAAAAAAAGTACGTTAATCTTTTTTGTAGCAAATATTTCAAGCTACAAATTAATGTTCAACATTTTTTTTGTACAACTTATCATTTTGGTGGGGCCTTCAAGTCCCCGTAAAATTGTTAGCGGCGCCTATATCGATAGGGACTTTTGACAGTTTCTCAAGAACACCATGAAGAGGATATATACCAAAATTCGCTTTCTGGCGATTATTTCTTAATTGGGCTGTTTTTATGGCTTTTATTAAGGATTATTAAGGTTTGCGTCTAGAATATTTGTATTATGCAAAGAATTTTACACCTAATTTCAACTAAAATACCCAGTATTTACATTTTTCAGATTAAAATGGGTTGAAATATTGGAAACATATAATTTACAAGTAAAAAGGACTGCATTGAATAAAATAATACAGGGTACGTTAAAATACCTTCTTTTTTGAAAAATGTTTTTCGTCTCGAATATGTCGACAATGAAAATGATTTCGATGCCGCGCTGGGCTGGGTTTGTAAAAACATTCAATTGAAATTTTTATTTTAAATTAACAAAAAATAGTGCAAAATAAAACTTATACAAATTGTTTCAAAATGTTTTTCTTTTCGAGTATCTCGAGAAAAAACGGCCCTTTTTTTGCCATGGTATTTTTGTTTCCGCGTGTCTCCACATATTATGCATAATTTTATGTCTTGATTCTTGAGGTCGGAAAATGTTTGGTAACTATGACATCTCAGCAATCCTCCGGTCGAGTTTATTGCTTGGCAGGTATGCAACGCACATAGCTACGATAACGATGTGGATGGATTAAATAACCTCTACAAAATCAGAAATTTTTTTAATTGAGATGGCGGTCAGCGGAGGCTACGTTGACCCGGTGAAAAATTCTGCTGTGTCAACGTTGAAATACATGTCAACGCGCTGGCCAGCTTTCTGTCATTATGTCCTAACTGCGTTGACAGGTCGATTACACGGTCACACAAAATAAAAATAGTCAGTTCGTTGACCCAAAAATTCAATTCAACGTGAGTGTCAACGAAGCCGTCAACGCATTGACAGTGTTTTGCTTTGACGATAACACGCCTTGACAACTTTGGGACAAAATTTGACGTCAGAGAGTCAACTCGTTGACCATTTGCGTTCACCGTCTAATCGTAGTTTTAGACCTATGTATCTTCTGCTGCTTTTAAGATTTTTTTTGAGACAAAATTTTTAAGTTATTCACCTTTAGCTTTTTAATGGCTTGAACGATAGGTATTGCTATAATTTTGAAAATTAGTTCTTCTTGATTGTTTATACTTATAATGTCACATTAAAAAAAAATTCAAAATAATATAAAAAATAAATCCTTCATAGATTAATAATATTTCATATAAAAATAGATTCTAATAAATCTTTTCAAAAATGACCTGTTTTCAAAACATTGCACCGCAACCGCTCAATTTTGTTTACATACTCAAGGCAACCCACTTTATATAACCATTTCCAATCGGTTATAAGGTGAGTTGCCTTAATTATAAAACAAAATTAGTTCGCAGTTATTTTTTTCAATAAATAAACCCCTGCCGACTGGTCTATCCAACTGTTCAACGAAAAAAAAACGCATCATGAGCTCATGTGCGATATTCTTCTATAGTCAAAGAGCTATAGTGACAAAAAAAAATTAGCTACGTCATTTTGGATGATAGCGAAAATGTTTTACTCATTTTGTAATCTCTTATTGCTTCAGAAAAATAATCCGAAAAATAATCCGCACTTTGTATTGGAAAGCGGAAGAAAGCTTTGAACAAAAAAACTGAACCACCCTCCAAATCGATTTTGATAAAATATTAAGGCATTATAATGCGAAGGTTGAGAAATCAACACAATATATTTTCCACTCACTGCCACGCCCACTTTCATAAAAATGGTATATCGTCATCAAAATTAATAAAAAACCCAGGTTGTGTTCTAAGTAAATCTTATATATACATACGTATGTATAAAGTATTTTTTTTTATTCGGATATGTGTAGGTACATAGGTACCTGGTACCTAACCTACCTACAAAGTTTTTTTCCACGCCCACTTTTTGGATTATTCTTACTGTTTTTACGTCCGATATATAGGTAGGTACTATATGGCAAGTTATGGATTCGTAAAAAAAAAATGAACTCGGGATTTTGATCAAAGTTGACATTACGATGAAACCGAAGTCGAAAAAGTGGGTCTCGCACTTCTGTCCGTCTGTCTGTCTGTCTGTCTAACTGTCTGTCCTTTCGACTGGAGCCTAAACGGGTTGGTCGATTTTCTTCAAAGTTAGTATCTAGCGTATTTTGGGCATTTCCCCCACCCGCTTTTTTCATTTTTTTTAAGACCAAAAATAACGGTAACTGCCGTACAAATTTTTTCACCAAAAAATGAAAATCTTATTTTTCTCAAAAACGTAAAATGTAACCATTTTATAAAAAAAAAATTCCAAAAAATGGTTAAAAATGGTAGCTCCCACAGAACCATTTTTTTGATTTTCGATTTTCTCAAAAACAGTTCAATTAATATTGATCACTTTTTTTTTATAGAGAATGTTTGAAATTTGCTTAAAAGTTTTGTACTTATACCAAAATACCAACAGTTTTTTTGGATTTTTAAAAAAAGTTTTTGAAATTCTTTTTGAGAACTTAATAATTCGAAAACGACTTTGTCAATTTTTATTAAACTTGGCACTTAGCTGGTTTTTAACAATATCTAGCAGATTTTAAATGAAAATTATTCTTATAACCAAAAATAACGGCACCTCCAATACAAATGTTTAAAAAACCGGTATTGAAAAACTCATTTTTCTCAAAAACGGCTCCTACTAATAATAATAATATCTGTATGATCTGAGTGCGTGAAGTTAGCCCCCCTTTTTTGGAATTTTCTATTTTTGAAAGTTGTTCCAGGTTGTTCCCGATTTGTTCCGCATTGTTCCAAGTTTTTTTTGAAAAATATTCAAAAATGGGGGTTTTAGACCCAAAAAACCGTTTTTGACCTAGCCCCCCTTTTTTCGAAAATCAAATTTTTGAAAGTTGTTCCAGATTGTTCTAGTTGTTCTGAACATTGTTCCAAGTTTTTGGACCCCTATTGTCAAAATTTCAAAAGTTATGGGCAAAATTCGAAAAAATTCTAGCCCTCCTTTTTTCGAAATTCTTGATTTTGAAATTTTTTTCGTGTTTTAAAAAGTGTTCCAAACATTGTTCCAAAAACTCAAAATTGTAGGACGTGTATTTTTAAAGATAAAACCTTCAGAACATTTTTTCAAAAAACCAAAAAAACGCCTCTCTAATATTTTTTTTTTTTGAAATGCATTGACTTTTGAAATCTAATGGTAAATGCATGTATTGAAAAAAAGTTCTGACCTTACATTCTTACTATCAGCTTAAAAACTAACTTTAAAAAAACATATCCGATTTTTTTAACTTTTCAAAAACACCCCTGCCCCCCCTTTTCCAAAAATCCAAAATCTAAAATTTGTTCCAAGTGCAGAATCCCTCAAATCCAATTGTTCCAAAGAATCATCAAAAAATATTGAAAACTGAAGATTTTAAGCCCAAAAAACACTTTAAATGAAAATATCTTATTATCCTTGCTCTGGCCCCCCTTTTTAGAAATCCAAAATTCAAAAATTTGTTCCAGGTTGTTCTAGAGCTCTTCTAAATTGTTCCAGACTTTCGTTTCTTAAAATTGATTTTTAGTATGAAAAATTTCAAAAAAATGCTCCCCTGCCCCCCCTTTTCCAAAAATCCAAAATCTAAAATTTGTTCCAAGTGCATAATCCCTCAAATCCAATTGTTCCAAAGAATCATCAAAAAATATTGAAAACTGAAGATTTTAAGCCCAAAAAACACTTTAAATGAAAATATCTTATTATCCTTGCTCTGGCCCCCCTTTTTAGAAATCCAAAATTCAAAAATTTGTTCCAGGTTGTTCTAGGGCTCTTCTAAATTGTTCCAGACTTTCGTTTCTTAAAATTGATTGATAAAATGCATTTTGAACGAATGGATTTAATGAAATTTTTCATACTAAAAATCAATTTTACGAAACGAAAGTCTGGAACAATTTAAAAAAAACTAGAACACCTTGGAACAAATATTTGAATTTTGGATTTCCAAAAAGGGGGGCCAGAGCAAGGATAATAAGATATTTTCATTTAAAGTGTGTTTTGGGCTTAAAATCTTCAGTTTTCAATATTTTTTGATGATTCTTTGGAACAATTGGATTTGAGGGATTATGCACTTGGAACAAATTTTAGATTTTGGATTTTTGGAAAAGGGGGGGCAGGGGAGCATTTTTTTGAAATTTTTCATACTAAAAATCAATTTTAAGAAACGAAAGTCTGGAACAATTTAGAAGAGCCCTAGAACAACCTGGAACAAATTTTTGAATTTTGGATTTCTAAAAAGGGGGGCCAGAGCAAGGATAATAAGATATTTTCATTTAAAGTGTTTTTTGGGCTTAAAATCTTCAGTTTTCAATATTTTTTGATGATTCTTTGGAACAATTGGATTTGAGAGATTATGCACTTGGAACAAATTTTAGATTTTGGATTTTTGGAAAAGGGGGGACAGGGGAGCATTTTTTTGAAATTTTTCATACTAAAAATCAATTTTAAGAAACGAAAGTCTGGAACAATTTAGAAGAGCCCTAGAACAACCTGGAACAAATTTTTGAATTTTGGATTTCTAAAAAGGGGGGCCAGAGCAAGGATAATAAGATATTTTCATTTAAAGTGTTTTTTGGGCTTAAAATCTTCAGTTTTCAATATTTTTTGATGATTCTTTGGAACAATTGGATTTGAGGGATTCTGCACTTGGAACAAATTTTAGATTTTGGATTTTTGGAAAAGGGGGGGCAGGGGAGCATTTTTTTGAAATTTTTCATACTAAAAATCAATTTTAAGAAACGAAAGTCTGGAACAATTTAGAAGAGCCCTAGAACAACCTGGAACAAATTTTTGAATTTTGGATTTCTAAAAAGGGAGGCCAGAGCAAGGATAATAAGATATTTTCATTTAAAGTGTTTTTTGGGCTTAAAATCTTCAGTTTTCAATATTTTTTGATGATTCTTTGGAACAATTGGATTTGAGGGATTCTGCACTTGGAACAAATTTTAGATTTTGGATTTTTGGAAAAGGGGGGGCAGGGGAGCATTTTTTTGAAATTTTTCATACTAAAAATCAATTTTAAGAAACGAAAGTCTGGAACAATTTAGAAGAGCTCTAGAACAACCTGGAACAAATTTTTGAATTTTGGATTTCTAAAAAGGGGGGCCAGAGCAAGGATAATAAGATATTTTCATTTAAAGTGTTTTTTGGGCTTAAAATCTTCAGTTTTCAATATTTTTTGATGATTCTTTGGAACAATTGGATTTGAGGGATTCTGCACTTGGAACAAATTTTAGATTTTGGATTTTTGGAAAAGGGGGGGCAGGGGAGCATTTTTTTGAAATTTTTCATACTAAAAATCAATTTTAAGAAACGAAAGTCTGGAACAATTTAGAAGAGCCCTAGAACAACCTGGAACAAATTTTTGAATTTTGGATTTCTAAAAAGGGAGGCCAGAGCAAGGATAATAAGATATTTTCATTTAAAGTGTTTTTTGGGCTTAAAATCTTCAGTTTTCAATATTTTTTGATGATTCTTTGGAACAATTGGATTTGAGGGATTCTGCACTTGGAACAAATTTTAGATTTTGGATTTTTGGAAAAGGGGGGGCAGGGGAGCATTTTTTTGAAATTTTTCATACTAAAAATCAATTTTAAGAAACGAAAGTCTGGAACAATTTAGAAGAGCTCTAGAACAACCTGGAACAAATTTTTGAATTTTGGATTTCTAAAAAGGGGGGCCAGAGCAAGGATAATAAGATATTTTCATTTAAAGTGTTTTTTGGGCTTAAAATCTTCAGTTTTCAATATTTTTTGATGATTCTTTGGAACAATTGGATTTGAGGGATTCTGCACTTGGAACAAATTTTAGATTTTGGATTTTTGGAAAAGGGGGGGCAGGGGAGCATTTTTTTGAAATTTTTCATACTAAAAATCAATTTTAAGAAACGAAAGTCTGGAACAATTTAGAAGAGCCCTAGAACAACCTGGAACAAATTTTTGAATTTTGGATTTCTAAAAAGGGAGGCCAGAGCAAGGATAATAAGATATTTTCATTTAAAGTGTTTTTTGGGCTTAAAATCTTCAGTTTTCAATATTTTTTGATGATTCTTTGGAACAATTGGATTTGAGGGATTCTGCACTTGGAACAAATTTTAGATTTTGGATTTTTGGAAAAGGGGGGGCAGGGGTGTTTTTGAAAAGTTAAAAAAATCGGATATGTTTTTTTAAAGTTAGTTTTTAAGCTGATAGTAAGAATGTAAGGTCAGAACTTTTTTTCAATACATGCATTTACCATTAGATTTCAAAAGTCAATGCATTTCAAAAAAAAAAAAATATTAGAGAGGCGTTTTTTTGGTTTTTTGAAAAAATGTTCTGAAGGTTTCCAAAAAAGGGGGGCTAACTTCACGCACTCGTATGATCTACCATATTATTGGAAAAAAAATATCTAATTTTAAAAAATGGTATCTCTCATAGAACCATTTTTTTGATTTTCGGCTATCTCATTATCCGTTGAACTGATTTTAATGAATTTTTTGCACAAAAGCTTCAAATAATTTCTAATAATATTGCATACCAACATTTTCAAAAGAATAAATTATTGATTTTTAAAAAAAATTTCAAAATTATTTTTTGAAAATTCCATATTTCAAAATGGGTAGACGATATTTTTTTTAAATTAATTTTTTAACTCCGCATTAATAAAAGCTAAAAAACTGCGTACCATTTTTTTTTATTTTTTCAAAATTTTATATAGCTAAAAACTATTTAAAAAAAAAACTTTTTAAGCAGGTGGTATACAATATAGGCTCCATAACTAATTTATTTCTTTTATAAGATAAATATTGTTTTGAAAATATTAAAACTTTAAAAACACAGTGTGATCGCACATAAGAGTAAGATCGTGCGACCCAGTCGTGCACATATTTTTTTTTTTTTGTATGAATGTTGTCTTAGTTCTTAAAGGATAAATTTAGGAATAACTGCACAAAATTACCACCTACTGACACTCCCATTTCTTTAAAAAAAAATCATCGCACCATACATTTTTATAAATTTACATTATGTTGTGTTGTTAGAAAAAATATATTTTCTCGAAAAAAAATAAACAAAATGTACATAATTATGAAATAGAAAAAAACGAAGTTATTGAATTTTTTTTTAATTTATCCGTTTCCACTCTAAAAAATTTGCTTCTCTAAATGATATTTGAATAGGTACCTATGTATGTACCTACCTAATGGGAATTTACCTCTATACCTGCATTAATTTGTATTGACTTAATATTAAAATTTATGTAGGTATATCATCAAATTACCTTTTTTGAAACTTGGAAGGTATATAGGTATACAAAATTTTAAGCGTGTGCTATCATGTATTTAAAACAACAACAGAAACCCACCCTTAAAAACGCAAAAACATTACCGCGCAAAATAAAAACAAATGTGTTCAGAAATAACTTGTGCGTTAATTCTCCCCCAAGTTAAAGTCTCTCCGAGTCCGCGAATAAACATATTTACATAGGTATTATACCCTTGTGATGACATCACATTGTGTTTATTTTCGATAAAGGAAACAGAAAAGCCGAAAATGATGTCATGTCATAATTCTCGTATTTATATAGGTCTGGATATAAAGTCGACCAGTCCATAATATAATGTATAATGCGTACCTACATCTGTAGCTGTTCAGTGACCTAATACCTAATCTATACCATACTAAGACTTTTTCGGAATCCACAAAAGTTCAAAGACATACCCACAAGACCACCTGCCATAATAAATGAACCTGTATACATACCTCTACCATACATACATACCTCTACCTATACAAACCCTTCCCTATACCTATGTCATGATTTTGATTTTAGGCGTTGTTCATAACCTATAAGGTAACCTTATTATTTTTGACTAAATTACGAATCATCTTACATTATGTCGGCAACGAAGCCACATATTTTTAATGCACTTCAAAACAGGAAACCTATTGAACCGCATGACAAACAAAAAAATTCGAACCAGTTTACAAAAGATATGTACCTACTTGATGAACTGCCCCATCCATCGATTCATCCATCATATTGTATAAAATGTAAACTCAACCTTTCAAAAGATGATCGGCGTAAAAGTATTTCGTCGGTTGGTCATACACGCACCCGCCCAATTTGTGTTTAAATTTTAATTGAAATTAATTTGAAGAAAGCTTTGTTGCTTAGAAGCCAGAAATATACTCTCGTACCTAATCTATATCAACGTAAAATGAAGTTCCACATTTTGGTTGTGTGTAGTGTACAAAACCAATCACTCTGAAGTCTTATGCCATCGTGGCACCGCATCACATTGCTTTAAAAAAAAAAATACTAGTCATGAAACTATGACATCATTTGCATTCTATTATGAATTGGAAACACTAAAACTTGAAGACTTTTTAAGGGATAAGTAGAGTAGAGTAGGTTTTGATATAATTTAAAGAATTATGTTTTTCTATAAAGTTTTTTTTTATTACCAACAAAAGAGTTTTATCACCAAAATCAATGATTACAATGGGTTATATCGTCGCTGTAGATCAAATACCTTGTGACCCAGAAAAGTTAATTTTTCAGGAGAAACAAAAAACTCGATATAAAAGTATTGAGGAATAATAACATTGACCTGCTATTTATGCGTTTAGCTTGGAAACTATCGTTCTTAGGCTATAAACAAGGTATTTTTCATTAGATTCGGAAAGTTGTTTACAATAAAAGTGCATCATTACCAAAAAAGTGAACTTTTCTGGGTTACGAGGTATTCGATCTACAGCGACGGTATATAGGTTAGGTATGCCTTTTTAGATAAATAGATAGATAACGGGTGATTTTTTAAGAGGTTTAGAACTTTTTTTAAAAAAAAAACACAAAAAATTCGAAAAAATGAATGAAATATTTAATTGAATCGATAGTTTGAACCTTGCAATTTAATGTTTAAAGATAATTTCATGCAAATGTTGACCGCGGCTGCGTCTCAGGTAGCCCATCCGCTGAGTCCAATTTTGGCATACTCTTTCACACATATCGGCCGGTATCTCACGAATGAATGCATGGATGTTGGCTTCCAGTGCGTCAATCGAAGCGGGCTTGTCCCTATAGACATTAGCCTTGACATACCCCCACAAAAAATAGTCTAATGGTGTCAAATCGCACGATCTAGGCGGCCAATTGACCGGCCCGAAACGTGAAATTAACTGTTCACCAAACTCGCCTCGCAATTGCGCCATTGTTTCGCGTGCTGTGTGGCATGTGGCACCGTCTTGTTGAAACCACATATCATGCAAGTCAAGAACTTCCATTTCGGGCAAAAAAAAGTTTGTTATCATCGCTCGGTAGCGTTCACCATTGACAGTAACGCTGCGATTCGCATCATCTTTGAAGAAATATGGCCCAATAATGCCGCCGGCCCATAAACCGCACCAAACAGTGGCTTTTTCGGGATGCATTGGTAGCTGTTGCAATGCTTCTGGCTGATCTTCACTCCAAATGCGGCAATTGTGCTTATTTACGTACCCATTCAACCAAAAATGAGCCTCATCGCTGAACACAATTTTTCGATAAAAGCGCGCGATGAACATTTCGAACCGAGCACGAATTTTGATAGTAAAATTCAATAATTTGCAAGCGTTGTTCATTTGTAAGACGATCCATAGTTAAATTGCAAACCAAACTGAAGCTGTTTGACAGTGACACAAGGTACTAAACACACGTCAGCTGTCAAAACCAGTGTTGCCAAAACCAAACCAGCTAAAAAATCACCCTTTAGATAGATAGAGGGTAAGATTTGAATTAAATAGAAAACATTTTTTTTCCTTTATAGATTGATATTTTCATTATAATGAATAATAAAGTTTACAGGATAAAGTAACTAACAGAAAAATAAATACTAACCGAGTGCGTTTTTCGGTATGTTAAAAAAAAAATTGTGTTAAATACCGGAGAAACTTGGTTAGAATTATAGCTTAGTTAGGATTATAGTAATTTTAACGATCGTTTATATTAAACGAGTCGCTTGCTTAAATCATCTTTGAGTAGATTGATTACTATAATATATGAGCGATTTAATTTGTTTAATTAACTAACTTAATTAACTTAACTAAACCAGAAGTAGTTTAATTAAAATTAGTACATTTTAACCGAATCAATGTGCAGATTTTAATAATTTTGTTTAATCGACTTGACTCGTATAGGATTCCTCTTTTCAAAATCCATTTGCATTTTGTACCAACATCCTATAGCCTTTCTAGGTACTTTGCAAAAATTCAATCATAAATTTTGTTCAAGTTACAGAGTTTGCAAAAATTTTATTTGTTCAACTTAATATAGAGTAAGTACTTAAGGGAAAAATTTAAGATGTATCGTTTCTTAAAAATGGTCTGTTCAAGTTATAGAATGCGTAAAGTGAAAAATGGATAATTTTTTTATTGGAATGTTGAAGTTATCGTATGTTCAAGCCCACTGTATATTTAATTTAATTTATGAGAAATATTTTAAAAATCATTAGACGGCTTAAAATAAAAATAAATATCTATATGTACCTATACAAATACAAACAAAACAGGTATAACATTTTTTAGTATTTATTAATGCCAACATCTTCTACCAATTTTCGAAATTTCAAAAAACTTTTTTGAATTTTTTTTTAAATCTAATTTTTTTTTTTTATTTTGAACCCAATCGGATGAATGGTTTAGCAGCTCATAAGGCAAGAACAAACAAATAAACGAGCTTGCAAACTTGTAGTTACTTTAACTATACATAACTTTAATTACATGTTCTTCAACCAAACAAAACCGGAGGAGCATTTTTGCTGAAAATTGAATTAAAAAAAAGTGCGTATACGCCACAGTGTATGACATTTTATTCTTTTATACATAATTTGAATTCTTCCAAATGGTTTTACGAGTAGATATATAAAAATAATAGAGAAACCTACTCCAAAACCAAGCGTTTCCAAAGCATTATTAAAACAACTTTTTGAAACAAAATTTTTATACATGAGTGCAAAAATTATTGTTTATTATTGTTTTTTAATTAAAAAAAAAAAACAAACAAATTATCGTTGCAATGTGGAAGTATCTCACATGAACCACAAAACAGAAAGACATAAAAACCTAAAGAAGGGTTAAGGCATTGTTTTATTTGTTGTAAGTACGTCTAATCATAACGTCCGTCTGTACTTGCTGCTTTGAATTTATGTGGTTCTTTAAATGCTAAAAGGGTGACCTATAAAGAAAATTATGTCACTCGACCTGACAATATTCCGTCTATATTTGTAAGATAATATAAGTCTGACATTTTGTCCGCTACAACATTGTTATTTAATTGTTCTCGTGACAATTTTTATTTTTCTTGAATTGTTGAAGTCTTCATATTTACTACCTTTTCATAAATGTGGCAGAAAATTTTAATTGAAAACTATGGTTAATGGTAGCAAAGCTAAACTTTCATATATTCCAAAATTATTTGAAAATATTGTGTGCAAACAGATTCAGTTTATTGGACAAAATCAACATGGATTTAGCAGTAATAGATCAATAGATTCTCGAAATCACCGATCAAACAAACAAAAACTTGAAGAAAAACTTGAACTTCAAACTGACTTAAGTAAAGCGTTTGGGTTCTCTAACTGGTTAAATTGACTTGGATATAGCATCATACTTATAATACAGAACCCAATATGTCAAATTGAAAAACTTCATCTCTTATAAACTATAAACATCTTATGTGGAGTTCCCCAAGGTGCAGTCATATTGGACCTATTTTTTCAGGCCTTCACAACATGCCCACTCATTTTTCTCGTAAATATTTTTCGGATATAATATATTTATTTGTGTTGTTTTATATGGATACAAAAAATTTCAGTACAGTAGAATCTCGAAAAGATGGACAAATATAAAACAGAACCTGTTCATCTTTTAAAATTTTTCATCTTTTCGAGCATCAATATTTGGTTGGGGAAGAAGATATAGTTATAAATAAAAATATTAGTTATTATTTACATACCAAGTTAAAACAAGCCCAAAAGTATTGTACAGGAGGAACTGAAGGCAAAGAAAAAGTAAACAATTATGTTGGAAATAAAGTGTTCATCTTTTCGAGTATACAAAATTTCAATCCATTCATCTTTTTGAACACTGAAAAGTGAAAATATTTCTTTCATCGTACCGAGCTGTTCATCTTATAGAACCGTTTATCTTTCCGAGATTTTACTGTAATTATTTTTAACACAATCTTATCGTTTTTTAATATTAGAAAAAAAAAAAAACAATAAAGGTTAGGTTAGAAATCGTAAAAATTTTAGTATTTTTACCTGCACTTTATACCTATTTTTCCATTAGTTGAAGTGTATGTAAACGTAAACTAAACTATTTCATTTATTTAAAAATTGTCAGTAAATTTGATTCTTTGTATTTAAGGGCTCATAAAATAAAAGTACCTGGGAGACCGAGCTACGCTCGGTATCTTTAAAATTTATTTTGAGAATTTTTTTTATTATTTTTTGTAGAAAAATTTAATTAAATTTCAATAATACACATAAAGATATTAAGATACAAGCTTGCTCGTTTAATAGTATTATATAAAAATATATGATATATTGACAACATTTTTAGTAATCCTGACTTTGGGCGTGTTTTTTTTTTCTTTTCTCTATAAAGATTATAAAACGGTTCAATGAATCAAAATTATAATCAGCCCTATCACGAATTCCATCGTAATCGAAAACTTGTTACGAGTTCCGAAAAAAACTATCACAGATTCCATCGTAGTGAAAAATCTCATACAAATAGTCATTACGAACGGATTCGATATTTTTTTTCCGGATTCGGAAACGTTTCCGATTACGATGGAATTCATGATAGGGCTGAATTACATATCATAGCAACAAGACTATACAGCTTATCAAAATTGTCCCGATAGAATTCCAGGCTAACGATAGAATGTATAGTTGAGTTGCAATATGATACGTTATTATTTATTTTGCTTCAAATTCAATAGAACACACATTCTTTATTCAAGCTCATTGTTTTTAATATTATTGAAATGTTTTGCAATACTATATAGATTAGAGAAAAAAACACGCCTTTTATTTCATAAGAAAAATTTATTTAAGTAGTGAAATAATAGGCAATATTAATTCTTTAAAAGTTTTACAACAGATGTTATTTATACGTATGATCCAGTGCCCTAAAAATTTACAAAATTCTAGTTAAAACATGATCTAAGTAATTTACTTTTCACTTACGTATACCCACTCTTATCATGGAAACATTAAGGCCATTCGATTATTATCCGAGATGTACTTATAGTTTGGTTCCAAACGTTTGAAAACTTGCTCCTCAAAGCCAAATTTATTGCGACTGCAGTGGTGTCAGTACTCAGTGGAGAGTTTGAGCATTATGTTTTTTTTTAAATAGGAATAACGATGTGAAATAATATCCAATAAAAAAATATAGCCCTTGCGAGAAATAAGAAAAGTAGGCGTGAAAGTGGGCGATTTTTTATATACATAATTTTAAATTTTTTTTTCACATTCATAAGAAAAAATTCTGAAAATTTCTTGAAATTTTCGGAAACGAAGTACATAATAATAAAAATGGGCATGGCAGTGGGAGGATTTTAGTAAAACAATTTTTCAAATTTTTTCATAAGAATAAACTAAAACATTTATTCAAATCGTTTGAATAAATCCCGTCAAATTAAGAAAAAATAATAAAATTGGGCGCGGCAGTAGGCGGATTAAATCCAATTTGAAAATGTCTGTTTTGTTTATAAGAATAAACTCTGAAAATTTCATCCAAGAGCCGTTTTCGAGAAACCAAAAACTAATAAAAATGGGCGGATTTAAATTTTATTTTTTTAAATTTTATTCTTATTCCTTTAAATAAATTCTGAAAATTTGATTCATATAGTTTCAGTAGTTTCCAAAAAATAGAGGCATTTACGATCGTTTTCGATAAACTATGAAACAATAAAAGTTGGCGTGGCAGTGGACAGATGTTCCTAAAACCGTTTTCTGAATTTTTTGTTTTCTTAAACTCCCTGCAAATTTCATCCAAATCCTTACAGCCATTTCCGAAAATTAGCTATATTAGGAAATGGGCGTGCCAGTGGGCGGATTTAACTAAAATTACTTTCAAATTTTTTGACTCGGTGACCTGAACGAACTGTGTAAATATCATCCAAATCGTAGGAGCCTTTTCCGAAAACCAAAAAAACAAAAAAAGTGGGCGTGGCAGTGGGTGGATTTTCTCAAAATTATTTTCAAATTTGTTTTGTCATTCATCAGTATACTCCCAGCTAATTTCATCCGAATCGTTACAGCCATTTCTGAGATCCCATTATATTAAAAAAAGTGGGCGTGGTAGAGGGCGGAGTTATTTCAAACTAATTAAAAATTTTTTCTCGTTGATCTTAACAATCTCTACAAATTTCATCAAAATCGTTAGAGCCGTTTCTGAAAAACGAAGAAACATTAAAAGTGGGCGTGGCAGTAGGTGGATTTTACAGAATTATTTTTCTTAATTTTAACCTCATTCATCAAAACAAACTCTGAAAATTTCATTCAAATCATTTGGGTCGTTTCCGAGAAAAAGAGATGTTTCCGACCAATTTCGAGAAACTAAGAAATAGGAAAAGAAGGCGTGGTAGTGGGCGGATTTTACAAAATCAAAATTTTAAAAATTTTTCTCATTCATTGAAATAAACTTTGAAAATTTCATCCAAATCGTTAGAGCCGTTTTTGAGAAACCAATAATATATATATATATATATACAAGAGCTGCTCGTTTAAAGTAATAAGATAAACCGTTAAAAAAATGGATGTACATTTTTTTTTTCAGAAATTGCATCTTTTCTATGAAAACAAACTTATTAAACTTGACAGTTAAATGAACTTTTTAAAAAAAAGTTGGCGTATCATGCATTTGGCGGAATTTTTATGAAAATTTGATTAAAATTGAACAATTGGTTTATATTTTTTATAAATTTTGAAAATTTAAATTTTAAGTTTTGAGACATTAAAAAGCAAAATCAGTGATTATTTTGATGCCTATATAATATAAAGCTACAGACTTAATTATTATTTTTTGTCAAAAAAAATTTTCGTTTTGGTCCAAGTTAACACGAGAAATGAATTTCTTTATTTCAATGATTGAACTATTAAACCATTGATCATTGAAATCTTAGAACTCATTTTATGTAAAAAGTACGAAAATAAGTAACTATTAAATTTGTATTTAAAGTCAGCCTTGAAATGAACAAAATGTTCATTCTCATTTATTTTATTATCATTCCTGAAAATTTCATCAAAATCAGATAAGTGATTCAATATTAAAATAAATTGTTTCCACTTTCCCATTCCAAATGCACCACTGTGAGGTCTGCGGTGCGGTGTGGTGTTCTCCTCGAGTTTCATATAAATTGTTCGAAGTATATCTACCCTCTGTTTGATCTGAATCTAAAACCAAAAGAACTCCTCAAAATTCCTTTCTGCAGCTTTATCTTATACCAAGATACATACATACAAATTATATTGTTCTTATAAAAATTTTTGAACACAAATGGATTTTATGTTAATATAGGTTAGGTAATGACATATTCTAAAATTAATACCATCTATTTTTTTTTGCAACTGAAAGCAATTTCTTAATAGGGGAAAAAGTAGCACATTTTGCTCTATTTATTAAACAACGGCTTTATGTACGTCTTATACGAGAAGTCAAGTATATACATAGATGTGTAGGTAGTGCGTGACTGCGTGCCTACAGCATAACATACATAGTACACATTCGGAAAATACCTAAAATAGGATGAGGTAGTTTTTTTTTTTCAATATTAAAAAGGGTTTATTTGTTTTTATAGTAATTATAATTAAACTTAATTTGCTTTAATTTTTATTTTCATAATCAGCCTAGATGAGAATTTTGAGAATTTTAATCAATCCATGGACATATTATTATTGTATTCTAACACGCAAGTTAGCATATATACAATTATACATATAATTGTGTATTATACTCGTATACTCTCTGACACAACTTTAATTTAGCAAAAAAATTTTGACAGAAGAAGTTTAAATTATTATTTCGTCTTGGAAGCCCATCTACATCATTCTCATCGATTAACTTAATTCTATAATACCATTCATTGATTGGAAATATTTTTAAATAGAAGTGCGGGGAGCTCTTGGGTTGGAAAAGTGGAATTACACCAAAAGAAATGTTGGATTTTACTTTAATAAATATAATATACCTACCATCTGTGCGTCCATTGTATACATCGAGCTATAGAACAACAAATTTCTTCAAATTTTAAATTTTGTACAGGCCATTACAGGTTTCCGCCAAAAATTATATGTATGTATGCAGGTACATACATATCTAATGAAATTTTGATTTCAATTCTTATGAAGAAATTATCTTTTTGTATTGACTGATTAACTTTTACAATTTTGCAATATTGTATTTTTTAGTAGGTATAATAGAATACATTTAAAAATGTTAAAATAATTTTTTTTATAAACAAAATATAATCAATGAAAAAAATTAATTTTTTTATTTTAGGTACACATTAGGGTGATTCAAAATAACACCTTTAATTAAATTCAACTGCGACCAGGCGAAATTATGAAGCTTAGACTAAAACCAAAAAATTAAGCAAAAAATTTCAAAATCGAACACCATTTAGAGGTCGCTACCAGCGTTTTTTCAATAATTTTGCTTGAAAATCTTTGAAAATCGGAATTTTCCATTTGAATCCAACAAAAAATAGAAAGAGTCGACCCTTTTATTTAATAAATCAATACAAAAGTTCAAAATAAGCAAATAATTTCCTTCTATTTAAAAAATTATGATTTATTTGAATTTGTTTGAAAATCATATTTGATTGGATTCAAATGTTCATAACTCTTGATCTAAGATTTAAGTTGTGTAAACTTATAAGAAACTGCAAAACTAGGACAAGCTTTTAATAGCAAAAAATGTTATTGAGTGGTAGGATATTTATACAGGGTGCTGTTTCAAACGTTTCAAGTACTAATTAACTTTGACCACCATTTATATCGTTTCGTTTTATTTATAGCTATATGGTGAAGACCATTAAAAATATTTCTTTCTAAAATGTTAGCCTAACTATTAAGCAGTATTAATAAAAAAGATAATAAAAATCAATTTTGGGCAGGGTGACCCAAAAGTTAAATCAAAGTAGAGGTTTTTCTAAATTCCAAAAAAAAATGTGTTAACTCAAAATCCGTTTGGATTTAGTATTAAAATATAACAGGTTATGAAATTCTTAAGGAAATAATCTAATAATAATTTTTTGACGCACCCTGTACAATACGATATGAGTTTTTCTCCATCATGGTTATTGTGTTTTTTTTTTGAAAACATTGTTTAAACAAGTTTAAGCACGAAATGAACTTTGGGGCAGGTTCTTGGTCATTGAAATGCATTGAAACGAGACGTAATTTGAAGTCAACACCAAGTCCCAGATCCCTTGCGGTTTTTTTCTATTTATTATTTTATATTTCTAAATTAATTTTCTAACTAAATATTCTGAAATTTCATAAAATTACAAACAACCCTAAAAATTTCAGCTTTTAACATTTGAAAAAAATTCAAGCAAAATTATTGAAAAAACGCTGGTAGCGACCTCTAAATGGTATTCGATTTTGAAATTTTTGGTCTTAATTTTTTGGTTTCAGTCTAAGCTTCATAACTTCGCACGGTCCTGGTAGAATTTCGAAAGCGGTGTTTTTTTGATTCACCCTAGTACACATATACTTATGTATGTATGTATGTAGGTACCTAGTTTTGAACCACAAAAGCAAATCTAATAGTGACCAAAAATACATCAAATGAATATGAAGTGATAACTTGGTAATAAAATAATCAGTGAAATAACTTTTCTTTTGCCCTATATTAGATTACCTATACATATTAGGTTTATTATTTTCTTTTCATATTAGTCATTGATGTAGAACAATTAAAGAAGCTACGCAGTAATTTCGTTTCCTACCTACCAATATTCTTTTAAATATACCTATTGTTTTGTTTTAGTTTTCATTATTTAATTTTTCAATTGCCTTCCACAATAAAATTTCCGCATTTACAAATTTTCATCTAAAAGCCTCCCACCAACAACAAAAAATATACACACTCTAAATGGGTATATACTAATTACGAAGAACTCCTAATACTTATATTAATACTTTCTCGCGAAAAAAGGCAACACTTAACAGTAAAAACCAAAAAGTCTTTTAACATTACCTATTAATATTACGAACAAAATCCAAACCATACGAACGAACTTCTCATCAGACATCCCTCCCTCATTGGAGAAACAAAAACATAAATAAAATACCACACTCAGTTGAGATCCAACCTAGTAACGAATAAGACGTAACCCCATAAGAACCACCAATTCCGCTATAGTAAATCAACTAGACATACTTTTTTTTTTCTTCTTAATTCGTGCATTCTACATTCCGTGTTTCGCTTTGGTGTATTTTCGTCAACGATCTATCCCGTGAAAAAAATAAAATAAACAAATTTTACTTAAAAAACTAAAAAAAAAAAAAAAAAAATCGTTAAAATGGTTTCCCTGCAACAAAGTTTTCTTATTCTTGCAGCTTTAGCTGCATTTGTATCTTCGGGTGAGTTGTCTATAAAGCAACTTCCTAAAAGTTGAATACGGTCATGAATCTTGAGTTCAGTGCTTTAAAAAAAAAAATAAATTTTTTGTGACAGTTCAGTTAAATGTGAGCTTATGAATCTATTTATTGCAGCCTTCGCCATCAATTGTTATCAATGTGAATCCGTAACCAATGAGAAATGCGGCGAACAATTCAACGATGAAAATATCCACAAACTTGATTGTTCCAAGTCACCAATGCCAAGGTACCTACAGAATCACTTATCAATTACAAATGCAACTGGTTGTATGAAGGTCATCAATGAAGGTAAGTTTATATAGTTGGTTGTTGTTGTTTTTTGTTGTTATTTTTATTATGATGTCATGTTGAGAATCTATCTTTGATTTGGTAGAAAAGAATGTCTGCAACGTAGAAAGCTTGACGTAAATAAGAGTATCTAGATATTTTATCTATTTTTTTATATTTCTTCAAAATGGCTTTGGCTTCTTCGACGCGTCGACGAAGATGGAGATGATGATGATCAGAATCTGAATTGTTTTTTTTTTTTCTAATAATAGGAATTAAGTTGACGTAATCCCATGTGGGGTGTCTTTACTATTAAATTCATTTTAAAACGTTGATGCTATATTTAATGTGTGTGTGTTTTTTTTTTTTATTTTTTTTTTCCTACGATATGAGAAAAGAACTCTTGTTTTCAATAATTTTGGTTGATTTTGCTTTTTTATTAAAATTTTATGAATGAAGAAAGTTAACATAATAGAAATTCGTTATTCTAATTTGAAATTAATTTTCAAATATACGATTTCAATTTATAAAATGTACAAAATAGGTATGTACAAATAAATAGTTTAAATAATGATTTATGGACCTAAATTATCTACTAATTGTCCTCATGGTCTAGATATTGGCTTCATACATAAAATATTAAAAACAAAAATTGATAATTAGAGAGACATCCAAAAAGATGCAAATAACATCTTTGCGTGTGTCAGCCTGATAATACCTATATGTACTGTATACATTTGCGCGTCCATTTAAAAACCGAGTATAAACAGATTTTCTTCAAATTTGATACAAAAAATTATAAATAGAGGGAAATGGGAATTTATAATAGAAAGGTCTGTATACTACAGTACAGCGGGTAGCTCGCATATACATATGTTTTAGAAAGAAGTTTTTTGAGTTTTTGAATAATAAAAATAAATTGGGTGGCAGGACAGCTCGTGCAGAACCAGGGCAGCATATAAGTTACTAACACCACTCAACCGCATTCCTGTGTGGATGTTATTAGCAGGAATGGGGGGGGACCTACAATTTTTTGACGAATTCGAACCTGTAAGGTGAAAAGCACTTTTTTATGATAAGAGATACTGTTGGAGGATTTGTCAATTTCAGTAAAGATACAGTAACCCTTGAAAAAAAACACTTGTTTTCCTACGATATACATTTCTACATTTCTGTTTTTTTTTTTTTGTGGCATACACTGGGAATCGAACCTTAAAAACCTTCGTGGCGTAACGGTTCAATACACTTAAAATTACGGCACGGCCGGGTACTATTTTAAAATATCTATAACATATCAGTTGCGTTCCTTTACAAATTGAAACTCTGTGATTTTTTGTGAATTAAATTTTGTTTATATGAACTTTGACAGATTTTTGATTCAAATTCGTAGAAATTCAAAGTTTTGAACAATAGGTACGGGAGTGGACATAATTATTTGGGTAAATTTTATTTTGTTTTTTTTTGCAATTATTTATATCATGAACAAAGAAAGTTGTCATAGGGTCGACTAACGCATATAGCCTATCGAGGTTGAAGCCTATAGAGCGCGGCACCATAAATTAAATTTAAAAAAATCCCACGTTTCCATACTGTGCCTCACAGTATAATTATTACATGTAAACCCCCGGATTGTCCAAAATACTGGGATTTACCAGTTAAACAAAGAGTAGAGATTACCTCAGAAGAATGAAATATTATTTAAACATTAATTTTATTTTATATTTTATTCCGGAATTTTGTATACGATGCCATGCATGATGACTGGTAAATTTTGGGCCTTTATCTTACCGTATAATCGTAAAATAGATAAGAGTCTGGCTGCAGGAAACACTGTACTATTTTCTTATTGCATTCCAAACAGGATTGCCAAATTGGGCTATTCATAGGAAAACAACATGCCAAAAACATTTTCATTATAATAATTGGGCTATAAACAGCCCAAATCAAATCCTGGGAAATTTTTGTCCATACAAATAAATCATATAAATAAAACACTTTTCTCTCGCCTTAAACATACTCTTAAGTTATTACAGAATTTGGCACCACTTTATTTTCACTAAATATATCGTCGCTGCAATGCAGAACTAGTCTAAGTCACATTTTCCAAATTTTTCAAGAAGAATGCTGACTTTCGACATTATGATTATATTCTATTATTTAAATTCTGAAGAAATTTCTGCACGAAGGAATATTCAGAATATGTAGAAAATGCGCGGAACACAACAAGTTTCCTTATGACATAAAAAAAAACTAATTTTTAAATTTTTGACTTAGACTAGTTCTGCATTGTAGCGACGATATTTAGGTACCTATATACTCTTCTCATTGGTTTTGATAATTCAAATCTTCACTTTAATTTCATTCAGTTTATTTGTTGTTCCCAGAATTTTTATTTTTATTTTTAAAAATAAATTGTGATTGAAATTATTAGAAAAATTTTTGCATAGGTGTATTGGACTACTATTTGGGCTAATTTTTCGGTTCCGATTTTGGGCTACAAACATTTTTAAATTGGGCTATAGATCTAGTTCAAGACATGGCAAACCTGGGGTCGAATTACGGCATCAGTGACTGAATGACAAGTGAGGGAAATTTCATAAAAAATATCGATAATATTCGATATGCCCCTGATTCCAAATTGTTCGGAATGTTTTATGAATTTATCTTTTAAATTTCATTTTCAAAACACACGGACCTGCGGAATCACAGTTGCCGATGTGGCATGTGGATTTGTGGTTTTTCGACATGACAATTTTTTTTTAACACGGTGTCAAGAAAAATTTTAATATGGCACGCTTTTCTTATTTTAATTATTTTACTTTTGCTGAACATTTCTGCAAATATTGTAACAGTTGGCGAAAACTCCTATTTTTTGGCAATACACGAATAGAGCAAATTATATCTTTGTATTATGCTCCGTAATAATATTAAATTAGGTATATTTTTTTTTTTTTTTAAACATGGTAGCAAGGTAATTTATTTTAAGGCGCCAACGCTGACCCAGAAAAAGTGGTCGAATATTGCTTTTTCCAAGCAAACAAAATTTGTGAATTTTTTGCATTCAAAATAGAAATACATGTATGTGCACGATTGGGTCACATGAACTTGCTCGTATAGTTCAAGAACGTACTATGGCAAGGAATTATAAATTTATGACAATGATTCAATACGTTATGATATATTGTTATAGAGATAAAGTGTGAAACATGTAAAAAGTACTTCAAAAATTGCATTTTTTTTCTTTGATTTGTTTTTTGCTTTGAAAAAAACTTCTTTTTTCTAAATTTTTAAATGCCAATATTATTTGAATTATTAAGAAGTACCGGATAATTAAGTATCAAAAATTATAAGAAAGTATATGTACAGAATAAACCGACGTAAATTTTATGCCAAAAACAATGAAATGCACGAACTTGATCTTATGTATATGAGATCACACTGGGGTTTAAAAGTCTGAATAATTAAGATCGATTAGTCTGATTTTAAAAGAACATAAGGTAGTATATTATGAGAATGCAAATTTAACAATATTGCACCGCGGTGCATATACGCATGCATAAAAAATACAGTTTTAACTGAAAAATTGGTAAAACAAATAATATACAATTATTATTACTATACCAACGCTGAAGGTACGCCATCTGATTTCTTAACTAAATCTCAATTTATAAGAAAAAAATTTAAAAAAATCGTTGAAACGGTATTTAAAAAAGTAATTTTTTATACATACCTACATATATAGAATTTTAAAAACACTTTTCAGAAAATATATTGGTACGTCATTTTTTAGTGTTTATTGATGCGGATTAAAAAAAATAAATTAAAAAAAATATTTGACCATTTTCAAAATATCGAATTTTCAAAAAAAAAATATAACAAAATTTTTTTAAAAATACAAAATTTATTTTTTAAATTTTGATATGCAATTTTATTCAAACTTATTAAAAGCTCTTGTGCAAAAAAAATTCATTAAAATTTGTAACAGATAATAACCAAAAAAAAAATGGTTCTATGAGAGATACTATTTTTAGACAAGACCTAGATAAAATTTGTTCCCAATAATTTGGTAGATTGTACTGATATAAGGTCACATTAAAATTTTAATCAAAATCGTGGGGACCATTTTTGAGAAAAGTGGGATTTTTTTACAGGTTTTTTCTACCGTATTAGAGGTACCGTAATTATCTACGAGATAATATTAAAAAACTTTTGGGTGCTAAGTTTAATAAAAATCGATCGATCAATTCGATCTCAGAAAAACAAATTTTTTTTAACTTTTTTGAAAAATCAAAAAACATTTTTAATTTTTGTATAAACTTTTAAAACTTTCTTAAATATTTGAAAAAATAAATATTAACTGTGGTTTATACGCTTTTAAGTAATATATTTAGGTAATGAAGAATTTTTATTTCTTATATTGAAAGATTATTTCAACCGATTCTTCCGATTTACTCATAATAATATTGCATTCCAAAATAAAAAAAAAATAACTGTAATTTTCTGTGCATTTGTTTTGCATTTATTTCAGTTAAAAGTTGTATTCGTTATTTTTCATAGATATCTTAATATAGCCCTATTCTGCTAAACGTTCGCGTAAATTTTCGTATATTTTGCTATCTGTTGGATCGATTAGATCAGATAGCAGAATAGGGCTGAGAGTTACAAATTTCACCGAAATTTCTCTGAACATTCACAGTTCATAGCTGAATGTCATTATAAGAACTAAACAATGAAAGTCTTGTATGCGTGTCATTCACATCGGTTGTATAATCCTTGACTTATGTGACATATTTATTTAATTAAATAATGTATAGATATAAGATAGTTCCAATTTTAAGTATATGTATTTTAAACTATTAACACATTGTCTATAACTAGTATACTGACAAATCTAATAAATGTGGCTGTTTAGTGTATACTGGTATATCTTCAATACAAATAGTTTTATAGCCTTGGTATTGAATAATATTATATTTGAAAGCAAGTATGTATACACATCAGCGATCAATCGGTCATTTTATACTGTTCATACACTCGGTTACATGCAGTTCTGCCTTTCACCACGGGCGGACTGGGTGTCAAAAGGCCTTCCGAGACTTTGAGAAAAAGGGCGACAAAATATACTAAAATGCGTATAGAGGGAGCAAAAAAGATTAATAATTATTAATTTTTAATAACGAAGGTGAAGAAAATTAGAAAACAACTGTCGTACCTGGGCGAAACGCAATCTTTGGAGTTGAGGTCACTTGAACTTATTAAGGATCCCCCACACCAACGCGAATTTTCGGTGGCGACGACGAAAACAATAATAACAACGTGTTGTTTTCATTGACAACCACGTGTTGTTATTGTTGTTTTCGTCGTCGCCACCGAAAATTCGCGTTGGTGTGGGGGAACCTTTAATTGAACAAAAATAATTGAATCCTTAGTGGGCTTCAGGTCGGAATATCAGAAGATAGTTTTCCTCTAAATGAACTGAAACTACATAGCTATACAGTTCAGTGAGGATTTCCCTTTAAATTAATCTAACAGTATTGTGAGGGTCTACAACATCTCAATAATAAATTAGTGTGGGAGGCCCATCAGCTTAACTATAATAATAAGAACCAACAATATTTTTATCCTCATTGTGGGAGCCCCTAACGAAGAGCTGTGCAGGCTTCTTGAGATTCCTTTGGCACCATAAAAGCTGTATATTTATGTGACAATAATACAGAGTATAGCTTATGTTAAAAAAAGATTTTTCGAGAAAATCGCATTTCTGTCTAAAATCTGTAATGGTAATTAATGTTAATTTTTTTAGGAATTATAAGATAGCTTTTCAACAGGTAATGTATTCAAAATGTGGATGAGACAGAATAGTAGCTCTCAAACTGTGAACTACTAACAATATAAAAAACGAAAAATCGCTTATGTCGACATAAGCTACTCTGTTTTATTGCCACAGATTTAGCTAATTTGAAAGCAATCTTATAAGAAAGTTTTCTTCTAAAGCCAGCTAGTATACAGTTCCTCCTCGAAAAAAAAATACATGTACTTCTGATGGGAGTGATTTTATCAGTTGTGCTGGCGATATAGCTTTCAATTATTGAAATGAACGTATAGAGTGAGTGATCGTTTTATTCAGACTTGTGCTGCGCTAGCTATGCAGCAATGAATAAATTTTTGACGTTTAAAATTTTATTATCGAACTGTGAACCAAACCTGTTGAAAAAAATTTATATTCACCACGGAAACTTTTTCGCACAAAACAATTTTGGTAACATATTGTTTTGTGGAAAAAAGAGGACAACGAATACAAATTTTTTATTTCAACTCAGATTTTTTTTCTTCCGAAAAAAAAAAATTCTTACCACTTATGTTTTTTTTGTTCAAAAGAACTGTATACTCGGCTTAAGAGAACAAAAACTACTGCAGGAGCTTTCATGTCCTTTTTTTCCACCTGCAGGGGGCCATCGGGAAAAATCCCAGTTGCCCGGTGGCCCAGTCCAACCCTGTAGTTTTCACCCACTTGAAAATATCATCACAGTCATTTCATTTTCAGCTCATCATTATTGAATAGCTTCTATGAATTTTCTATATACATACACAGATAGTAATTCTGATTCACTATTTTGTTTTGCGTATAGTTTATTTTATTTGCCTGATTTGGATGTTATTTTTTTATTTGAATACTTTTTACATATTTATACAAATTTCATCTACGTAGGTATAGGAAAGTTTTAAAATCAAAAGAAAAGGTGAGGTAATATTCATTTTCAGGTAGCGATCTGATGTCATAATTATAAATGATACTAGTTGCAAGTACTTATATATCATATACCTATTTTAATAATTTGCTATTAAAATTCAAGTTACAGATTGATGTTTTCGAATAAATAATCCATAATAAGATATGCCCATTGGTTTTAAATTGTATAATTAGTAAAACTATGGAAATATGTTGTATGTACCTGGAAAATAAAGGGTAATTTTTTATTAAATGGGTAATACTGTTTCTAGTGACATTATATTTGACAGATGACAGATGATTTGTGCTCAACATATTTTGGCATTTCATAATGAATAAATTTATAAGCCAATTTGCAATGCTTGCAAATTTTTACTGCCGATATCTGGTCCCAGCTTTCAAAAATTGAAGCCCTAATTTTCGCTACATTTTTACAATTGACAATTTCACCAGTTAAATGTGAAAATAAAAAAAAAAAGGGGATGGAAATCGGCTAAGGTGATAAGTGACTATCACATCAACTAAAATCACTTGTGATTGTCTTTGAGTAAAATTACGTCTGGGTAAGGTGATTCAATTCAATTCTGTATTTAATTGAATGCTTTCCAATGACATTTGTGAAAAACATATTTTTAATGAGCTATCGATATTATGAACGAAAATGACGTGTTTGCGATATTATTCTTATATTTTCTCCATCTTCTGTATATGAAATAAACTTTGTTGGTAACAGTGTCCACGTTCTGTAACACTTGCATTGATAGAATTAATGAAGAAACGATGAAAATTGAAACGAATCAATTTTTCAACGTTCCTCGACGAATTTTCTTGATGCGAGAGTTAAGCTAAGTACAGACGATTGTCAGATCTTACAATATTGTCAGAACTGTGAATGGTCTGACAATAGCTAACAATTAGCTGACAATTGACATATTTCTTACAATGAAAAATTTTCAGTTCATACGGTTGGTAGTCCCAAAGTCTGACAATTTAATTGTCAGCTCTTTTTTTATCTCTCTTTAACCAACTCACTAACATTTCGAACAATGAAAATATTGTCAGCAATTGTAAGATGTTTTCAATGTAAACATCTGACAATGACTAATGACTAATGAATCGACTGACAATGATAAAAATGTGTGTTCAGACGATTCTAAAATACCTGACAATTTTTTGTCAGATTTTCTTCTGACAATGACGTTTCTGACAATATAAGCAGACAAAATTGTGTGTTCAGACAATTGTAAGACATTTGGAACAGTTTTTTCACTGACAGATCTGACAATATTGTAAGATCTGACAATCGTTTTTTTGTTTTTTGTTGTTTGTTTTTTTTTTTTTTGTATAAATGTTAAAAAAAAATAACTCGGAAAAAATTGAAAAATTTTTTTAAGCTGGTGGTAATTTTAGTTTCACTGCGGCAGAGCAGAAGCATCAAATTTGAATTTGTTGGGAAATGACAATCATATTTATGCTGCTGTGACTTTAGCTCAATTTATTGTTTCTCGAATATAGAACAATATATATGTAAAAAAAAACCCTGGAAAAAACCCAAGAAACGTAAGGTATAACCAAAGATGATTTGTAGTATTTTATTAATTGCACCCATCGAAATTGATCATTCAATCGAATATAAAAATTAATAAAAAAAAAACAGATCAATATTACCTTAAATGAATTAAAGTCGTGTTTACACATTAAAACAAATGCTTATTTCTCACGTGTACCCAAACAAGAAGTTTAATTTACAGGATACAAATTTTCAAATCCATCTGTCCTTTTAAGCTGTGGCCGAATAGACAGGCAAACAGATAGAGACAGACGGAATTGCGAAACCCTATACCTCTTCCGTCTTTCATGTAATTAATATTGAACAGTATGGAAGGTATTTTCTATAGTCACTGATTGTATCGCAAATAAAAAGAAGAACGCCAAAACAAAAAACAGCTTAAAACTACTTGAAATATTATAAAAGTGTTCTTTTTCCATCGTCATTCTAATATTTCTTTAATTGAATTTCCTTCGGAATAATTTTTTTTTTAATTACGACGTTGTTTGGATTTTAAAAGGAAAATTCAATTTTGCAAATAATTAATCATCACTGCCCAATGTCCATGTCAAACATATAATTTGAGAATATACAAAAAAAAAACAATGTTTTTACGTCTATAGCCTCGAAACGCCCACGCTAAACTTGAAGTCTACACGTATATCTAACGACTGCAAGCCAAAAAAGAAAAAAAGAAGAAAATATTCTTCTAAATTAAAAATATACTTTTTTCGGCTTTGATTAAAGATCATTTTAATTTTATTGTCATTAATTCTAACCCCATGACTCAATGAGAATAGATCTCTTGTGTCAACAAGACAAATTAACATCATCACACACGTTCAAATGAAAAGGTCCATATAGCTTGCGCACCAGCTATATACATTGTATAGGTTGGGTTAAAATTCTAATTACTTATTCTTTCATTCTTTGTATTGTGAAATTTTTGTGAAGTTGTACACTTATTTCATGTTTTAAATGAATGATCTTTCTTGACTTTAACTGTATGACTGGCCTCTTTACTTTTTGTTCAATTACCTATTAGTTAACATTCAATTAAGCTATATAGCATAGCGGAAATGGACATTTTTTTTTCAAAAAAAAAAGAAGAGTAGAAGAGAAGAATGAGATAGATTTAATTATAAGAATCTATTGCTTTTTTTATTGTTTGTTTAATGAGGTTTTAACAACGAGTTTGTACCTACTCTTAAAATGAATAACAGTCCAGCATGTAAAGTTATACAAGTTAGTACGGGAACTTCATATTTGATTGTGGAAGATATTTTTTTTTTCTGCCATCTTTATAGTATGTCAACAAATCCTTGCAGGGTTTCCGCCATCTTGATTTCAAGAGTGAAAACTTTTTTTGTTTTTTTTTTTATTAATGAAATGTAGGAGGTAAAGAAATTATTTTTTTATTTATAATCGAAAGATTTTTGAGATACATAGATATGTGTAAGAAAATATAAAAACAATAATTGGAAAAATCTAAGAATTTGAGATATACATATGTACCTACATATCATATGAACTGAAAAATTGACATTTAAGAACAACAGTTTGTCATTAATCAGAGTTATATTTTTGATGGTGATGAATTTTATATTGCTGAAAAAAAAATACCAAAATATTTTACCCATTGTTTGAGAATTGGGGATTTATTTGTTTTATAATATCATATTCATTTTATTCTAATTAAAACTTAACAAAATATACTAGAGCCAACGATTTAAAACTCCTAAAATAAATAAAAGCCTTAATACTTTGATACTACTTTAATACTTTAATAATTTTATTTCATAAAAAATGTTCTTGAACCTGTGAAAAATATATACATGAATTTTAAATATTTTTTTTAATAAAAAGATCAACTTTCCAACTTCGACAATTTTTATGGATTTTTCTTGGATTTGTATATTCAAATGGAATATTTAATTTAAAGCCTTGAATTGTTATAGTCATTTTAAATTCCATAACATAACAATAAAAATGCATAAAATAAAATTTTAAAATTAGTATTTTTGTATGTTTGGTAGACGGGGAGCATTTGTCGAATTTTCGGAAATTTGACCTTGCGTATCTAATACTTTACTTTCTTTACTATCTTCACTTTGAAGTTCATTTTATCTTGATACCTAAATGATTTCTATTATTTTTTATTAATTTTTTTTTATTATTATTAACTACTAAGTGAATTTAAAAAAAAAAGTGATATATCAAAACCTCCCACATAGAGATGATTTGCCAAGGGAGTGTGGGTGGAACTACCATGTACCTGCATGTTAAAACAAATAAAAACACTAATCATTAATAAAACTTAACAAAACAAATTTAATAATTCAATATACTGAAGAAAATAATTTATTTAAAGGGGCATCGCCAATGGTAAAAGTACCCCTAAGGTGGCCTTGCCATTGTTCAACGTAACCCATGAGGTGATTTTACCATTGGTAAAAGTAACCCATTGGGTGAATTTGCCATTGGAAAAGGGGCCCCACGAACTTGCTTTGTCAGGCAAAGCCTCCCCACACAAAAATGGCAAAGGCCCCCCCACCCCCACAAACTGTTTTTTTTTTTCAATAATTATTAATTATTTTTTTCCTTGTAAGAAAAAAGTTTAAATCACTTCTACTTTTTAACTAGAAGTTATCCATATAAAAAAAAACTACAAATTTAGACAACAGTTTACCTTCCTTTCCGGCGGGAGACACGCGTCTTAATTGTTTGTTATCTTGCTGAGAACTGTCAAACTTTGTAGAAAGTTTGCATTTAGAGATGTGCAATGGAAATTGATATTTCTATATATTTACCACATTTTCGGTTCTCCTAAAAAATTCGAGAGGTATATCCCATTGGTCCGCAAAAATTGGCGTTTCGTCCCGGCCATCTCACCGAATTTTACTTAAGTTTAGTTTCTTACGTACATTTCATCACGAATATATTACGTATTGACGAGGACCTAATTAGTAAACTGATGAGTCCAAGTAAGATCGCCGAGATGAAACGCCAATTTTTTTGGACTAAAAGCCGTTAAAAGCTATTTTAAATCAAAATGGATTTAAATTTTAATCCAGGATTAATAGAGTGAATAATATGGCGGTTAGTTTTGAGGCGAAGTATTTTTATTATAAATTTAGGTGTGTTCCTTTACTTTGAAACTTTGTGCATTTGTGTGAATTTCTACACAAAAGTCTGTCAAAGTTCATATATTCAAAAATAAAATGGATAGACATTCAAAAAAATGCATAAAATTTCAAAGTTAAAGAACACATAGCGTTGGTTTTCTTTTTGTCTCTTTTCACTGTCAATACATATTAGTTGTTTTAACTTTGCACTTGCGTGAATATGAGCTAAATTATGAACATGAATTAGGGTTTCCAGAACATCTCTTTTATAGAGAACATGTTCTCTTTTTCCATTCCGATCTTTTTTACACTCTCTTTTTTCATAAAATTCTTTTTTTGTTATCTTTTTTTTGCACGTCCTCTTTTTAGTCTCTTTTTCGAAATACAAAATAGGTTTTCCACAAATGAACTTCAAAATCAATTGTATTTCAAATTTTATGTGATTCTCAACTTTGAAAACAATTCACCATTGGAACTTGGAAGTTTCAACAATTTTAGATTCTCTCAAAAAAAATGTATTCCACTCAGCCCTAAATCAATCCTTAACAATTTAAATAAAAGCGGGTTGAAAGTGAAGTACAATGCTTGAAATAAAATGCATTAATTGTTACAAAAAATATATTAAGTACATAGAAAAATGGACACTTTAATTTTCATTAGATGATCTTGATGATGTTGCGAATATTTGATTTTGAAAAATGTTAGAGAATGTGGAACTAAAAAATGAAGACTTTCGGAAAGGGTTAATTTTTTTTGTTCTTCAAATAATTCTGAATTTCTTTCCGAATTTATTATTATTTTTAGGTCTGTTCCATTGGGCCCTGCAAAGTTTCTTCTTGGTATTTACTAGTAGATGATGAATGGAGTAATTTAATTTTGCCAACAAATCTAACCTCAATATAAATGTAATTTTTGTTGTTTGTATTTGTTTATTATTTTTGATTAGAGAAACACCAACAACAGTAATTTACTATATATGTAATTTCTTTTTACTGATAGTGCTGCATTTTTGCGTGGATACAATTCGTATCTACATTATTGAAGTGCTTTAAACTTATTTGACTACGGAGCCAGAAGTACTTAACAGTAGATGATGCAGGCCAAAGGACCATACCTAATATAATTATGTATGAAGTTTTTAAAAAATTTTTGTTTTTTTTCTGTTTTCCTCGGAAATATTTGAACGTGGAGCATACTTTTTAGAAGAAAATAACAGTTTAAAAGTGGGAACTGGGAACTGTTAAGTCAATTTTAATAGTGGCTTACAGTTTGAAGGATTAAAAGTTTCAAAAGTTTTACAATATATTTTTAAATGAAAATAAATACCCATCACAAATAAGAAATTTTCAAAAATATGAAACTTCAGATTAAGAATCATAACATTCACCCTGTTCTGAATTCCCATCGGTCATAAAATCCTATCGTTTTCAAACTCTAGCAGTCGTACTTATTAGATTTGTGTCTACTTAGACACTGTCTAACTATTTTCAAATTGGTGGAAATATGCTTTATTTAATTAAAATAAATATCACATTATTCTCGGTTTGGACTGCAATCTACTCTTGTGTCTAAGTTAGGCAGCTATACGACAACAATTAACAAGGTTTTTGAATACATTTTCCAAAGTTAGGCAGTTGTCTAATGTTAGACAACGTTTATAAATAAGAACATAGGTGTTTTGAAATAATTCTCGCTTTCAATACTTGCGGATTGAGTGTGCTTTGATTTTCGATCGGATTGAAAATTCTTGACGTTTGGAATTTTTATATCCGATTTGGAATTGGCAAAATTTTAAAAATGTTGTTTCAGCAAAAAAGGTGCGTTCCTTTAGTTTGTAACTCTGTGCATTTGTGTGAATTTCTACACATTATATTTTTTTTATATTCTGTTAACGGATTTGATTCGGAATGGAAATCAGAACAGCGTGACTATTGTTTTTGAATTAATAGACATGGTCAGGAAAATGAGATCTCGGAGATCTCAGCAATCTCAGTTTCCTGAACAGGATTCCTCAGCAAAATTTCTCAGCTTTGCTGTCAAAACTCTGAGGAAAAAAAATCTTGGATTCGCTTGCTCACTTTTTGAGTGAGAAAAATCTCTGAGATCTCATTTTTCTGAACACGGCAATTGATTAATGTTTTCGAAACTGTTTTAAATTCAAACTCTTCTGTCTTCTATACCTGAAACTAATTCTCTTCATAAATTAAAAAAATATTTTGTGAACAATTCGTTATTTTAGTCGTTTTTGGTTGATGTTTTTTTTTGGTTATGTTTGCATATTGGAAATGTTCTCTTTTTTTTCATTTAAATTATGGACACCCTAACATGAATTAATCTCAATTTCGTCCTTTTGATAGGATTTAGCACTTAAATCAGTGATTTGAAAGATAATTCATGTTTCATTTGAGTTTATTAATAAGGGTGGAAATATTTTAGTCTCTCGAAATGGTTATCTACTGTGGAAAGCTATGAAATTTTTGAGTAAGTATACAGGATAAGAAAAACCTTTTGCTGAAATATACATAAATGCACAGAGGGAATGGACCTATTAATTATTTTAGAAACGAATTTCGAATACAATAATTGTGGTAATGTATACTGTTTTTCACTTGGTCTTTAGGGGAATAATTTTTTATGTTTGAAATTTTTTGTAAGGCTTTTACCAAAATTAACACTGCGATGATCGAACAATCCAAAGAATTGAGTTTTTATCATACCGACTTTACCCTCTGTCTGTGACCTGCCTCCCTGCGTTCGCTCGTCCTTGTATCCGTGCGTCCACTATAACTTGATCTAGAGCCTAAATGGGTAGACCAATTTGCTTCAAATTTGGTACAGACCAGTTTTGCGTGATTCGCTGGAGGAAAAATTCTATTTTTTTTATTTTAACTCATATAAATAATGTGACTATCATACAACAATATCGTTTTTTTTAATTTTTATCAAAAACGGCTTCAGTGACTTTGATTAAATTTCGGACCTGTATAACAACTAAATTGTGATTGTGAGAAAACTGTTTTTCAAAATAAAAAATCGCTAACGGAAATAACTTTTTTCAATTTTTTTTAGAAAATTGCCTTATTTTTGAGTTATTCAGTATTCACCTAAAGCTTTTAAATAGCTTTACCGATTTTGTTATAATTGCGATGAAGTCGTGCATATTTTTTAAAATTCGACTGGAATTTTTCTTCAAATCAACTTTTTAAAAAGACAAGAATACATTTTTTCTTAAATTTTTTTTAATAAAACTAACTTACCATGCTCAATTTTCAAAGTTAATATTATTTAATTTTAAGTTAAATGCCCATAATCGTTTGATAAGCGGTCTTCGCGCCTTTCAAATATACGAAAACATTAAATACACAAAAACATTTTCAGATAATTTTATGTAGATATAATGGTTGTTGCGAAAATATTCACCCTTCAATTGTAACTTGAACCCTATATTAACTAAGGTAGGAGTAAGTAACTATACCAAGTGGGTACAATTTATCTTTGAAGTAATTTTCTTTTATGTTTTTTTCAGAAACAAAATTAGCAATAAGGTTAAAATTTTAACATTTCACGCTTGGGCACCAATAAGTGGCTAAAATATTCATTATAATATACATAGTCCTACACTTGCTAAGAAAAAAATAAATAATAATAAATGAATACTTGTGGGTGATGTTGTTGTTAGCAAGTGCATATACAATTTTCCGTACCTATAACAGTTTGTCACTTTGAATGAATCCACCTACGATATGATTTTAATTTATTTATTTTTTCTAAGCAATTAACATGCATGACATATTCGAGAAATAATTTAGCTTCATTATATTATTGATATATTGACGTCTATAAGAGGAAGATCTCACGTGCTCCGCATTGACCTGTAATATAGAAGCGAGGTGAAATGATTAATTTGTTTTCAAGTTTTTGAGATAAATGGCGTCAAATTTATATATTCGTTACTGTATTAAAAAAAAATGGTAGAAAAATAATTATTTGTTCATAAAGGGTGTCCCAAAATTCACGCATGATTTGAATTTCAAGCTATTTGTGCGGTAAGGTGTTGCCAACGAATCTTATGTACTAAAATAAAAAAGACAGCTAATGGAAGGCCGATAGTTGAGGGTTATTAAAAATGGAAAACAGTCTTATCTCATTTTCGACCGATTTTCTTAAAATTTGGTACAGTAATTTTTTGTGCGATTCCTTAGAGAGGAAATTCGAATTTCATCATGAGTCTCAAATTCATATTGCCGTCCTTAGAAAAAAAGGGCTCATCGTGATTTTAAAACATTTGTAATTGAAAATTTTTTAAGCTACACACAAAAAATGAACTCTTTTAGGATTCCAAATATGCCACTTAATAAATTTAGGAATTTTAGCATTTGCCTTTTCCCTTGTAGAAATTCAGATAGCTGTATGGTACCGTTCTATTCAAAACGTAGATCGTCGGCATTGGGTGTTCTTTTTGATCTTAATCTTATATTCTTTCCGAAATGAAAATTCCTTTTAAAATTGAATAAAAAGTTTATATAGTCCGAGATCTTCTTTTGATTTGCCTACTTTATAACATACATTATACAACAAACATTAAAATCATTCATTTTGATAACCAAATAAATAAATAAACGCCTCTTAAAATAACTTCCGTTCAACTAAGTGATTATGAATTAGACAATTTTCAAAGAAAATCAAAAATTTCGCATTAAGAAAATCTAGGTCAAACATTTTGTATTCGAAAAGTTTTCAAAAATGATCAATTATGTACCTATATATTTCATCGGAAGCAATTCTGTATACAAATTTATAAATTTATAATATATTTGTGTGAGGAGCCAAACTAAAATGTATGTATATTATTGTTTCGACTGTTGTTTTTTTTAATAAATTAAAAACAAATAAAATAAAACTCATAGAAAATAGCACATAAGGGAATCTATAAAGTGGTGGCATTTATTTTTTTTATTTTTACATACAATATTTATGTATATAAGTGTATATCAATTTATTACCTCTGTTATATTAAAAAACTAAGAATATTTTTTTTTTTTTATTTATTTTCAGCTGCTGGAATTAAGCGCATTGTCCGTACCTGCTTTTTCGGTGATGTTAAATCAACAGCTATCGGATGTTCATCAGATCCATCGCTTCCTTATGTCAAACAAATCTCATGTGATGTTTGCACGAATGACTTGTGTAACGGTTCATCTGTAAATGGACCTATTGCTTTAACAATTGCAATATTTGCCTTAGTCGCTCGCATGCTCTATTAATTTTAATTTTTAAGACAAAAATAAATGTATTTATTTGTTAACATAAGTTTATTTTTATTTTAGAAGAAAAAAAAGAAAGAATACAAAAAATTCAAATTTTTTTATTTATTCATAAAACAATCACCAGGGATGCTGATTTAATTTTGTTTTTACACCTTAGTCAATTTTGACATCTGAGATTTTTGTGTTTGTACAATTTTTGTCTTTTTATTAAAAACAAAAAAAACAGCTACACTGTAAATATTTATGTAAGAAATAGTAAGGTAAACGAAAAAAAAAACAACGCAAATTTATACGATTTTTAATTCTATACACTGTTTGAGCTGTTTACTTTATTTAAATAAAGAAACAAAATTGTCACTAAATTAAAATTTTGTCGTTTCGTTATGAAGTTATAGTTAATTTAAAAAAATATATAATTTTAGATACGAAATTAGATAAAGGATAACAGTTAAACATTTTTCCTTGAAACGCAATATCTTCAAACGATAGCTCCTACGAAAAAGTATACCTTAAGCTATTTTGAAGAAAAAATCATAGCGTACGAATTTTGAATAGAAAATATTTAATTTTTTAAGAGTTTAGTACGAAAAACCATAATTTTTGACTTTTAACGAAACTAAAAAACAAAATTATTTTTTTAAAGGATAGGTAGATGGTACATAGGTACCTAACTTAGCTAAAAAAAAAAACAAAATAAATGTTATTTTGTAGAAGAAAATGCAACAACAACTAATCCCCAAATGGCCAGATCTTAACTTAGGGCCCAGTTATAGCTTTCATTGAAACTCATCAATGAAAATTTTAATTTTCAGTTTTGAGACACTTAAAAAGCAAAATCAGTGATTATTTTGATGCCAATATAAAGCTACAGACTTAATTATTATCTTTTGTCAAAAAAAATTTCGCTTTGGCCCAAGTTAACACGATCACCATTGATCATTGATCATTGAAATCTTAGAATTTATTTTATGTGAAAGGTTGGGCCAAAATGAAATATTTTGTTGACTAGAAATAATAATTGAGTTATCAGCTTTTTACTGGCATCAAAATATTTACTGATTTTGCTTTCAAAGTGTCTCTAAATAAGAAATTAAAATTTTCAATGATGAGTTTCAATGAAAGCTATAACTGGCCTTTTAAGCACGGAGAAAAACTGTATTACCGGCGGGAATTATATACTTGTTGTCGATAGTTTGCATGGAAACTCCATTTTTTTCTGTAATTATCTTAGCTTATCCCCTACACCTATTGTCTCGGTTTTGTCATGATTTCCCACCGCGTGCCGCCGCCGCCGTATTGTTAGCAGCACTGTGTTGGGAATTTTAATTTTGTTGGTTCCTACAATTTATAAAAAATTTGGAAAAATTTGGAAAAGCATTTTGAGAGTTTGGAAAACCTAAGTTAATTTTTAGTTATTAACAATTAAAGGTTTGGCGTATAGTAAGCAGCACGATCGGGATTGATTCTGAAATTTGGAAAATATTTTTTTGAATTTGGAAAAGTATATATTATTTTATTAAACTAGCCTATCCGAGTGAGAATTCTCACAATTACATAAAAAATAAAAGACGCATGAAAAGTGATAACAAACAAATGCAGTTTTTGAACAAATTATTAACATTTTTAAAATAAAATTATAATTCGTGAAATCAGGAGGTAATTTCGCTTCGTTTGACACCTCATTTGTCAAAATTGGTTTAGTATAGGAATTAGAAAGTGAGTCTAGACTAAAGAAATAACAATTAAAAAAAAATTAACAAAACTAACTTTCGTTCTGTGTAAAGTGATCACCAAAAATTATTCAAAACTTGGCATTACTTTGAAAGACAATTACTGAAAGTTGTAATAAATTTATTTATTTGATTTTTTGTGCCGGCAAAATATTTTGTATTGAGTGCCTACAACAATTACTGAAAATAAATGTAAGTACACAAGAAAAAGTCGGAAAAATATGATTTTCACATATTGTGACAATCACATAACGCAGACCGAATTTGTTTATTGTGACTGTCGATTATCACAAATCACCTTAGCCGAATCCACCCCAGGATAATCTGCAATTTCCACCTCATAATTTAATAATAATTTAAATAAAAATGTCCCTTACTTTGCATTAGGAAAACCTATTCCGAAAAAAAACCCTACTATTTTAGGTTTGTGTCCAAAATATTACATTAGCGAAGAATTTTACCATTTTAAGCAACTAATTTGAATAAAAATACCCAGTATTAACGGTTTTCACAAGACATTTTAGAATTATGAAAAGTGGTTGCGAAACTGAAGAAAATTCTTTTCAAATTATCGAACCTAGTTGAAACTTAAGCATAGACAAAATCAATGTCCTTAAATAATATTTTGGTCTATATCTTCATTTCTAAAACACGATGTTTTGAATTTTGTTAAGACATGATTGAGATGCCAAATTAGCAATTATATTGCTTAAGATAAATATGATTTATTTTTTAATGGTTTTGAGGGTCAGTTTTTCAGTGCGATATCATCTTTGTTTTGAAATTAAAACCGAGTCAAAAACCCTAGCACCATCTGAATGAAAAGTTTTGTTCCCTTAAAATTTCTCTCCCAGTGGCGACATCTGTTAGTCGATTTTTAAACTGATTACACAAGTCAACATGAATTTGGACTTTGAAAAAAGGGTATTAAATTTATATTTATAAATCATAGAAAAGTTTGCTTTTGTAGCCAGGATAAACAAGGTTATTTTTAAAACTATATGATTTAAATTTTAATTTTTTTAATTAAAAAAAAAATGGATTTTTAAATATTTTTTATAACTTTAATTATTGAAATTAAATAAGTATTAAACAAAAATACTACTTAATAATGCAAAATTTTGAAAAAAAAAATTAATTTACAAATTTTTTTTCAATATGATGAGTTTAAAAATTAGTTTTTAAAAAGTACTCAATAAAATAATTTTATTTAAAAACAGAATTAAAGAATGGATTTTTTGGCTTTTAAAAAAGATATAACATGACACTGTAAGTATTGCCGTTGTATTTAAATATTTTTTTTTTTCAATTTCAAGTCAATTTTTTAAGAAAATTCCAAGATGGCGGCTTCCAGTCCGATTTTTCCCAAAAACTACTCCATGCGCTCCTAATAACTCCTTCATCGTAAAATTAATGTTAGGACAAGAATTTTTTTTTCTTTTGTTGAGTTGTGTTATTTATATGTGTGTTGGTGTTTTACATTTGTCTAAAAGTAAAAGTTAAGACCGCTTTAACTTTTACTTTTGTAAAATTAGAGAAAGAAGATAGGATTGCGTAGTACGTTGAAAAAGACAAAATATTTTGTTCAATTTTGTACAAAAGCAAGTTGAATGTAGTTAAGTCATGTTTTTTAGACAAAGTTTTTTTCATGTCCAATATCATCCCAGTTATGGAATTACAACTGAGTTACTTAAGTCCTTAAACATGATTTTCAGTTAATTTAGATCCCGAGTTTAAAACTTAACAAATTTGGTGAGCAAACTCTGGATTAACCGAATAGCTATCTATGACAGTTGCATGTTGCATCAAAACACGAATCTCTTTATAGTATGATGCTTATCTGTTTGTTAATTTTTAATTAAATTTCTTATTTCACTATAAATTAATTAACCTGCAATAACATAATTTTTTGTATTCATATAAAATTTTACTTTTTTCAATTGACGGCAAAAGCCAAGGTGCTTTTGTAAAAATTGAAATGAGCACATTATCAACCCTATTCACAAACTGAATTGAAATATTAATTATCTTTAATCAGTGAGTTAAGTGAGAATTTTTTTAATAAGACTTAAAATTGAAGTTAACTGATGTTAATTGGGAATTAATTGTTTATTTATAAATATTTGAATTTGTGAATTTAAATTTTGATCAAAGATTTATTTATTTGATTTTTGAATTATGAGAAAATTAAGCATTTTTTATTAATATCATAAATATGAATTTATAGTTAAAGTTTATTGGGACAGTTATATATTATTTGTTCAATTTTCGTCCAACCTCACTGGTTTTTGGGCCAATAAAAAGCAGTTTATTGTTTTAATAAAAGTTTATTGATACAAGCTTTTTATTTATTTAATTATCTTGTACAAAAATAGTACATTGCGGCAATGTACTATTTTATTATTTGAAGAAACAAATTTCTTAGGACAGTGAAATAGTTTATTAAATTAACCAATTTTTTTGCTTACATATGTATAAAATTGTTTCGTTGACTCAAACAAACTTATTTATTGAGCCAATGATATAATTATTTATTAAATTTGAAAATTTTAATTTCAATTAACATTCCAGCTTCCCTTTACTAAGTTCACTTTTTCTTATTATATTATGAAAGCTTATTAAAATAATAAAAAATGTTAAAATCAATTAAAATGTTTATTGACATTTATAAACTTATTTATTGCGCTAACAAACGAAATTATCAAAGAAAAAAGAGTTCTTTGGCACAATATATAAGTTTATTGTGTCAAATATAATACCAAACAAAAATTATTGAGACTATGAAAAAAATTGTTTATTAATATTACAAACGTTTTTTTTTCAGTGTAGTGTTCACTTTTTCAGCAAGTTCGGTGAACTATACATCTCGCCTCTCGGTCGCCTGCCTTACAATACACTCAAAGCACACAATCTGTTTACATTAATTAGGTATCAATTCAATATAATGTCTTTTATTAACGATTTATAGAAACCCTGAGTTTTAAGATGACATCTCCCGAACCCAATTCTCACCTTTGACCCTTTTATAGCCAAATAAAACCTCTTCAATGAAATTTAATAAAAAATACGTAACAAGATTTTGATGAAAATGAAATGAAATTATAAAATCGATAGGCGAACGGTTTTGGTATGATTTCTTTATTTAATTCCTTAAGTTTAGGAATCCTTGCTTCCAAAGCCGTTACTTTTCATCTTTGTTATAAGACAGACCTTTCCATTTGAATATTGTTTAATTTAATGAAAAAGAACTCACATTGAATTCTATATGGAAAATCACAATGGAAAAGTCAGATTTAAAACAATATGTCAATAAAATCCTTAAACCCAAGCCATCTGCCATCACACCCATAACCCAACATTTTGATGATTCATCGATATGCTGGAAGAGCCTAGCCTACATACATCCAATGATTTTTGTATTTTTTTTTTTTTTTTTTTAAGAACATGATGTATAGGTAGGTATAACTTGCCTACCTCCTATACATTTTTCTTTGGGGATTTGTCAGGATTCCCGAGACATATCCAGCCTTAGATAATTTTCTTTAGACTTCCCAACTCCATTTGCAACTCGGGCGTCGAGCGCCGGGCATCAAAATAAGCTAAAGTAATTGACTGTCAGTAGCAATAAATGTTTCGAATATTGATTTTTGTCGGCTGGCAATTGGCATGCAACTATGGTACCTATAGCGTGCCTTTTTGTGTATAGAATAAGGGTATAGAGTGTATAGTGTAGAGAGTGATTGGTGGGCTTAAGCCACCTGCTGTTGATGGTCCAGAATCTGAAATTCCAGGATTGTACATATTATATACCATACCTACTATATACCTACTATAGGTGCCCATCAGCATCGTTGCGCTGAGCGTACAAGAAAATGTATATATATAAATAAATATCACACCTATATACCTACATATACATAAATAATATTACTTCTCACTAATGCCGTATATAGAGTGCAAAAGATTATCATTTTGTGCTAGTGTAAGTGCTTTCGATCGTTTGGTTTACATTTTTTCGATATTTTTTTATCTTCTTTTATTTATTTTTGTTTTTGTTTTTTTTGTAGCTGTGAAATATTACCTATGTATCTTTTGGTTGTTTATTATTCCCAACAGCTATCTAGCATTGAACTGGTGACACCATTGGGCATTGGTTGGATTGGGGGAGGAAGGGAAACAAAATTACGAAAGAAGCAAATATAATCGATAATCCCCTGGGAATGGTACCGTCCGATACGACAACAGGTGTAGTTTATGTAAATGGCAGGACGAATTTTTATCCTTTTATATACCAGCCCCGCATGGATGTTCATAAATTTTCAGTTTCTCAATGCGAAGCCGAAGGTATTTAGCTCCACACAGAGCTCAATTTCGTGTTGAACGTAGGTACATTATGATGTATAGCTTTTTTGAATTGTTTGTACCTTTAAACATGTACTACCTATATATTTATACATGGCTAGAAAATTTAGCGATTTTCTGGGTAGAGGTAGGCTTTGTGTAAAATAAATGGTGTTTGTAGGTTTTTCGTGGTATAAATTACTCAGGCCTTTAGTTAAAATTTCAATTCGGGGGGGATTTGTTTTGAATTTAAGTAACTCATTTGGGGGTAATTTTGAAAAACAAACAATTTTACTTGAAATATCTATAAGAATTGGACAAAACTATAGCACTAAATAAAAAAAAAACATTGAAAAAACTTGTGATTTTTCTTCTTAATTTTTTTGTCTAATAATAATGTAATAGTCTTTTATACGCGACCATCAATTTTACTTGAGTTCTTAAATTATTTGTAAAAAGAAAAAAAAGAAAATAATTTAAAAGTCAAAGTTGGTGGACATAACTTAAGCAAGTGCACCATTTTTATGTTTTTAGTTAAAAAATTTGACCGTTTGCTTCTTATATGCTACAATGTTAATAAATTTATTTTCTCAAAAATGTTCTAAGCAAAAAAAAAAAATTTTATTTTAAATTTAGATCGACGGCAGCGTTTTAGATCAAGAGTTGAAATAAAAATAAAAAGTGACAATATGGCTCTCAATAAATCGCACCCTTAGAATGAAAGTGACCTAACTAAAAAATTTTACATCTTTTTTACCACCTGGTTTTAGAGTTCGTTTTGCTTTTTAAGGTCAGTTTATTGAAAAATAAGAAATTTCGAAAATTTTGAGTTAGGTCACTTTCATTCTAAGGTTGCGAAATATTCTAACTTAAAAGTGTCTGATTCTAAAAAGTATGAATCAGTAACATTTATCCACAATAAACTTAGTATACGCCATAATGGTAATTTCCTCAATAATATCTCGGTTTCAAGCTCGTGGTAATGTCCAAACGTTGTATAGTGGTGGTAGACCCCGAATTGTAAAAAATGATCAGGCATTTAATAATGTTCAAAGGGAACTAAATATAGAACTACAGATCTCAAGCAGATCGATATGGCTAAGGGCTCGAAATCCGAAACCGAGCTATAAAAAAAAGCCATTTATAATAAAAAATATAGCGAAACGAATAACGCGGTCCCACAATTCTGTCCGTTTGTTTTTCTGTTCGTTTATTTGTCTGTTTGTTTGCCTGTTTCAGCTGCAGCCGAAACGCGTCAATTTTCTTTTAATCTGGTACCCTGATTTTTGGGCATTATCCCGACACTTTTTTATATTTTTTTTTTTTAATTTTTTAGGACCAAAAATAACGGTAGGTAACTGCAATGGAAAAATTAATTTTTCTCAAATCGTGTTCACAATCTAAAAAATTCAGTAATTGCTTTTACAAAATGGAAAAATGGTTACAAGTGGTACCTATACGTCCCATAATTTAGATTTTCTCAAAAACTGTTCAACTGACTTTGACCAATTTTTGTATACAGAATTAAAAAGTTTTAATAGTATTGTATACCGAAATTATCAAAATTTTATTGTTAGATTATTAAAAAAAAGTTTCAAAATTATTTTTGAGAAATTAATATTTCGATAACGCTTTGGTCGATTTTTATAAAACTTGGCTAACAAACAGCAATTTTTGATCATTATCTAACAGATTTTAAATATTTTTTTTTGTTTTTTGGTTAAATTCAAAAAAATGTACAAAATAAATTATTAGTTAGAACAAAATGTGTTAATTTTTTTTTTTTTAATATTGAGCTCGAAAATTAATTTTTCAAATACCGTTCTCTAAAACAATTTAATTTGAAAATTTATCGATGGACCTCTGGCTTTCTTGACATTTGCAAGGGCTGTCTTTGATTTTTAATAATTTTTTTGTAATTCAGAAACCGTGGGAATATACGATTTTTTCCTTGTCTCGGTGTTTAAAAAGTTGCGCAAAAGGGTTCTAATGATTTTAATTATCTTTGTAGGTATGCATATAATAAATTACGCAATTTTAATAAAAGTGCGTTTCAGGTTGATGAAAAAAACCACATAACGGAAATATATTTTTTTTTAGAGAAAATTGTCTTTATTTTGGGTTATTCCCTATTAAGCGACCATATTCATAACCATAATATGATCTATAGTCAAAGCTTTCTAGACAGGGTTAAAAGAATCTATTTTTTTAGCTTTTACTATGATATACTATATTTTAAGCTATTTTTATTCACACAAATTGGAACTTAGGCTGGAAAAATAAGCCTGAAAAAAAAATTATCTATTACTTGAAGATATCTTTAACTATCTATAGCTTAACCTTATTTTTATTCACCAAAAAAAGTAAAGATTTTAGTTTTACTTAAAAAATCCAACCTGTAGCTTTAGCGTTTAGAGTTTCTTTTGTCGATATTTTTTAATTTAACTGGACTTAATTTCCCTATTTAATAATAATCGGACGAGTAAAAATGCAATTTTTTCTTTTAAAATCAGACTCCAATAATTTATAGTAGAAAATATAGAAGTTTAGAAAGTAGAAGTCAAAGTTCATAAAATAATTTAAAATATGTTAAAATAGAAACCATTAATCCTGCATTTTTTAATTAAAATATTTTAATTTTTTTCTTTCCTTTAAAAAAAGAACAAATATTTTTTTATTTCCGAATCACTTAGTTTTGCTTATTATAATATGTTGTGTTGACACTTAGAAAATGTTATCCCATAAGTTTTGCAATCTTTTTTTCCAATTTATAAAACTATCAAATTTGTATGCAGAACGTTAAACTGAGGCCTTTTCAGGCCCGGACTTACTTAGGTGGGTGGATGTTTGGGCAAAAATACAAGATTGGTTTTTCACTAGAATTTCACAAAATGATTTCTGTACTGCATCTTGCTATAGGAAGTGACAAATCACCCAAACGAGTATGTATATAGATATCTCTTGTCATAATTGATAAAGTACCTTACTTCTTATCTTATAGACGTTCGAATTTTGGCAGGTCCCCTGCATTTCTACCGACTAGAACAAAAGGTAAAGAGGAATGGTTGAAAATTGTAAGTCATTTTTCTTAATGGTTTTCCACGAACTGTCATATTAACAAAAAAAAATAAAAAAATAAATAAATAAAAATAAAAAACATAAATATTGTAATTATAAATAAATGGGATTGCAGATATTTTTTGTAATTTAATATGAGACCTTTTGGGTAAAACTTATAACCCCTTTAGCCATTGTGTGCTTCTCTATCATTTTTATTATTTTTACAATTTAAAACAATTGGACTTTATTTAAATAAAATGTTATGATGCATGGTTATTGTTAAATGCTAGGCCATACATAACAAATCCAAATCCGGCACTTTTCCTCCTATATGTTTTTAAACGCATATATTACTTTTTTTTTCTATAAAACCTAATCCTTGTCCACAAAACTAAGGAAGAGGATTTTGTTGGGATATCTTTCTACACAGAAACTATAAACAGTGAGTTTTGTGTTGCGTTGTGTTGGGTTTGAGTTTGAATGAATGTGGATAGCTATATATGCACATTTATTTTTGATGAGCTTGCGTCATATTTTGAGAAGCATCCGGGTTAAAAGGGTGCACGTAGCATATAAACTAGGATACTAGTCATTCAACATGGTGCTTGTGATGCTCCTCTTTATATATAAAAAAAATGAAAATTTTGTCAGTTTTGTCAAGCACAGCATTGCTCATGCTCATCGTCATCATACATATATTGTTCAACTTATAGCACAGCCTTAGCACTCCTCGGCACATAGAAAAAGTTTTACGTTCAACAATACTAAATTTGTTGGCAGTTTTTCTATAAGTGTACCTATAATATTTTTTTTTTTTGAATAAAAGAGATTTGCTGTATACGCCTGGTCGTGTGTGTGATCTGCTTGCAAATAAGTTTGAAATTTTGAATTTAGGTCAAAATATCAACTTTTTAAATAATATTTTGTTTTCAATTTTGACGATATAAATTCTATTTTAAGTGAAGGAAATTTTAGGAATTTTTATGTTGGTTAGAAAAAAAATAAAATATCGTACATGAACTTGCTCTTGTGTTTAAAAAATAACCATAATCTACATCTTGAAGATGTATTTTTAATTACTTCATAATATTATGCATTGTATTAATATGGAAAATGTATAAAAAAATGCAAAAATGAAACTGTTTTGACACATTTATGCATTTATGACAAGAAATTAAACAAAAATTTATTTGGTTTTCTTTATCTTAATTATTATAAAAAAAATTTACAGACATTTTTAAGAAAAAAAAAATTGGTACACCAATTTTGAGTTTTTATTTTTGTGGAGTTAAAAAAATTGAAAAAAAACCATTAACCCGAAATATCGAATTTCCAAAAAATTATTTAAATTTTATATTTACAATAATAATACAGTAAAACCCGCTTGAGATAAACAGCAAAATATGACATTATTCCTTTCACTTAACTGGGTTTTTCACTTACACGAAGCCCGGAGTCCGGATAAGTAAGGTGCCAGTTATAGCTTTCATTGAAACTCATCATTGAAAATTTTAATTGTTAATTTTGAGGCACTTAAAAAGTGAAATCAGTGATTATTTTAATGGAAATAAAAACCTGATGACTCAATTATTATTTATAGTCAAAAAAATATTTCATTTTGGCCCAGCCTTTCACAGGAAATGAATTTCTTTATTTCAATGATTGAACTACCTTATCATTGATCATTGAAATCTTAGAAATCATTTTATGTGAAGGGTAGGGCCGAAATGAAATATTTTTTTGACTAGAAATAATAATCGAGTCATCAGCTTTTTATTGGCATCAAAATTATCACTGATATCGCTTCAGAACTGAAAATTAAAATTTTCAATGATGAGTTTCAATGAAAGCTATAACTGGCCCCTAAAAAAGAAATTTCACTTCAGTGGATCTAAACATTCCAAAAACGGTTGTGACATACCTATCAGAAATTCAAATTTCATTTTCGTGCTGAAAATTTTGGTGAAGGTGAAAAATAAAAAAGATGTGAAAGCGTTCAGCAAATTTTTTGTTCTGTACAATTCAATTTTATTTTTTTACTTAAGGGAGTTTTTTTTAATGAAAAATATAAATTTTGACAGAAAATATATGTTTCAGGTATCCGGGCATTTTCACTTAAGCAAGATTCGCTTATAAGCGGAGTGTTTTGAAGGTTATTGGTCGACAAATACATGAGGATGAAAAAAGTGTTTCGGATAAGTGGGTTTTTCTTTTAAACAAGTTCCTCTTAAGCAGATTTTACTGTAATAATTTTAACTACATCCTGTCCGATTTTTTTTTTAATTTTGATATGCAATTACATTATTTAAAATTATTAGAATATTTTGCCTACAAAATAATTCCTTAATGTACAATTTTTTTCGTCATATTGTATATCGTTCTAATTTTAACTTACAGACAAAATTTAATTAAAATCGTAGGATTCGTTTTTGTGAAAAATAAGATTTTCCTTAACGATTTCTGAATTATTTTTTGGCAGGTACCAAAAATTTATATAAATAATTTTTTATGAAAATCAGCTAAATAATAAAAAAAAACGATTGGTGTCAAAGTTAATAAAAATCTGCCTAATCGTTTTCAAGAAAATAGAAAATCAAAAAAATAGTTCTCTATGGAAGCTGCCATTAATAACAATTTTTTGGAATATTTTTTTGTTTCGCAAAAGGTACTTAGTCGAGATGTGGAGTTTATTAATTTACATGAATATTAAAAAAAATTGTGGACACGTTTTTGAGAAAAATTAAAATTTTCATTAATTGCACGTGTAGGGGAAAAGCCCAAAAAACCAACAAGTTTAAAGAAAACAGGCAGAATTCCGAGACCCACTTTTTTCGACTTCGCTATCATATCGTAATGTTAAATTTGTTTTTTTTTTTTAACGAATCATACAGCTCAGACTTTACTTGGGATGGGTCAATTTGCTTTATGATAAATACAAATATTTTTTTTTGACAAATATTTGGATTATTAGGACTACAAATGGTAAAAAGTCGTATTTTTCTGAAAATTAGTATTACGGATTTTTATTGTTAAAGGTATAGGCCATAGGGGAGAAGAGGTAGGCGCGACCCCTTTTGCATTTTTGCTATCACAGATTTTTGTTTTCTATAAAGAAGACTCTATACTTTTGACTATAGTGAATTCTGTCTTAAATGGGCACCTAGTAGAATTATGAAGTATTTTAGTGAAACAAAATTAAAATAAGTTTTAAGACTTAAATTTAAATAACTGCAATTAATTAACTTTTAGTCAATTAAAAGCTTTTGTTAACTGCATAGTCAGATTACTAGTACTGACCAGGACCCATGTTCTGTAACTCGGCGATAACTTTTCGCGTCGAGAAACGGCGAAAAATGGAACAAAAATGGAACAAAACTCATAGGAATCCAATGGGTTTTGTTCCATTTTTCGCCGTTTATCGCCTCGAAAAGTTATCGCCGAGTTACAGAACATGGGTCCAGGGTAAGAACCTCAGTAGTAAAATTTCGGAGCAGATTTGTAAAAAAAAGTGAAGTAGATAGAAAATTTCTGGATTAAATTTGAAAACGAAAGAAAAAGTGTATTTTTAATAAAAATAAATCACATATACAAATTCCAATTCAGAACAGAATAAAATTTTAGATATACAAATTCAGAACCAGACTTAGTTAAAAAATTGAATAACACAGTACTGTCATTTCCTTTCATGTAGCTTAGCTAAAAAAAAATTTGAATTTTTAAGTTTGGAAAAAAATAGGAGTAGACCTAAAAAAAACAGAGTGGTGGAGTAAATTTATTTTCATTCTTAAAATTTAAGTAAATTTACTTCGATTGGAGTAAGGTTCTAACGCTGGTACTGACTGTGACTGCCCAGTGCCTACGTTCTGTAACTCTCGCATCGACAAAATCAGTCGAGAAACGATCAAAATTGAAACAAATCGTATGAGTTTTGTTTCATTTTTCAACGTTTCTCGACCAATTTTAACGATGCGAGAGTTACAGAACATAGGCACGGATTAAAGTCTTTTTGTAAGTTAAACGACTTAAGGAAATTATTCTTTTTATTCAATTAACTCTATAGTACCAAAAAACTGTAATCCTTATACAACTCTGGTCAATGGAGCCAAATGAGTATTTTTAATTCTTTTGGATCTGGATTTTTGATGTATATGTGGAGATCATATTTCCCAGGGGATCAAGTCTCTCTCTTCTCCCCTATTTTATACCAACATTTTGAAATAAATATTTTTTGGATTAAAAAAAAATCAAATTTTTTGAAAATCAAAATTTGGTAGTTTTTTCTAAAAGTTGACACTTAATATTTTCAGTTTAATTCATTCATTCAATCATTAACGAGAAATTTTCATTTTTCCCTCCCACACCGCTACCCACAAATAACCTCTTCTGCCCACTATTAAAGCGGGTTGAATATTTGAGAGAAATTTAAATGTTGGGAATGTTTCAAAAATAATATTATCTATTATTATAAGAAAGTTCTTGAAAATGAGATCTTAAGGACCTCAGCAATATCAGTTACACAATATGAAAATTGAACAGGAATCCTCAGCAAAATTTCTTATTTTTGTATTTTGCAGTCAAAATATTGGGGAATAAAAATGTCATTTCTTCTGCTCACTTTTTGACAGAGCGAAATACTATAGAATAATAAATTAGCTTAAATGCACCCTTTTACATATACATACATACATAATATACATGCATAGATTCAAGAAATCATCATTTCTCTGAATGGAAGTTAACATCTCTCCATTTTAAAAAATCTAATCCACCCAATCAATACCTCCACACATATAAATTTATCTACTTCTGCACATTTCAATACAATTTAAAAATTTTTGCTGAACAAACAACATTCAACAAATTGCACCTCATTGTCTGTTTCATTTATTTTGATACTTTATATCACCCATCAGTTCATCACCGACAATAGTAAACTTTTGTTCGGATAAGGCTCTCTTCAAAAATGAACTTAATTTATAACAACATCATTTGATTTGTATTCGAGTGTCTGAATGAAATTCCCTCTTCATCATTACTATATTCCGAGCCAACAATCCTTTTCCATTGGAAGCCTAATCCCCTATCAACCTATACAAGATCCGAATCATATTGTATCCATCCCTTGGTGCCAGCCCCACAACCACACCGCCTCATTGAAATACATCTGATTGTATTCCACTCCAAAAGTCCAGTCCCATTCGTTTGGTTCTATATGTATTTATATGTGTACATATGATTGTAATGTAGTTTGGTAATGGAAGAGGGTTTTTCTTTTGCGAAACCAAAAATAATGTAAAACAATCGGAAATCCAGTGAAATCGAAATCTCATCAGATTGTTCATTGTATAGAAGCTTATTTTGCTTCTTTTTTTTTTTGTATTTTTATACATTTCTAACTATAATGGCTGTATTACAGTTAGTATAGCAAAAGGATATTCCACCACTTTGTAGTTGGATTGTGTTTCATAAAAGATCCGAAAAGAAATGGAAATCCTAATCGATAGTTGAAATCAACAAAAAAGAAAAAAAAAAAAAGAGAAAGAGAAATATTTTGTATCCTTACATATATTTATTTATTTTCCAAACACTGTCAATTTTTAAAGTTTTATATTTTTGAATTCAAAAAGTGCCAAAATGAGAGGGGAAATAATCTCATAATTACATATTTCATTCCTGACGTTGCAAAAGTGAGTGAGTACTTATAACAATTGCAACGGAGCAATACAATAACCTCCATAAACCCTAATTATATACCCATAAGATCTCATACAAAGGATTGCACAATTCACTGTGCGTCATTTTTATTCATTAAACTTTAAAAAAATTGGAATTTATAAAATTCTATAAAACTTTGAACTTTTACTTCTCAGTTCACACTTACTTTTTCTAAATGTTTTCCGCTTAAGCGTTTTCTGGTTTGGCTGATTGTTGCTGCCGGTTTAGAAAATAATCTTTCACAAGGTACAGATGAACCAATAACCACCAAAACCATCCTTGCATGCTCATAAAGAAGGAAAGAATGCCATCATATCTCCCCACTCTTTTAGTGAACTAGATGTTATGTTAGGAGAAACAGGTGAAAACAAATAGTACGAAGAAACCGAATCATTTTTAGGAGAGTTTTTTTCCTTATCTGGTTTCTTGTGATGGTTCCAGAAACCGAAATATTTTTGCACAATTTCATGTTAATTGAGTATGTGTGCGAAATTAAGTAAGGTGAAAAATTATTTGACTTTTGAATGACAATAGCTGTTGTTAACTGAAAAAGATGATCAGATACTTCCATTTAATCCAAGTACTTTTATCTGATGCATACTTGGTATCGCAACCAAAAGTACTTTCATTCGATCCAAGTACTTTTATCCGATACTTACTTGGTATCGAAACCAAAAGTATCGAGTATGTACTCGTATTTACTTGTATCGATTCATCCTTATTCATAAGGTGTTTCGGTGACAGATAAGCATATTTTATCGGAGTTTACTTTGTTTGAGAACGAGAAGCCAATCTAAATTTTTAGTATACAAATTTTTAGGGGCATTATAATGGTTATTATATTATTAGGGTACATTCATAATGGAATTTCCATAAGAATTCCCGGCCGTTTCGTTCTTTTGGACACTTCTTCAAGAAGCTCACATGACAAGGTTCTATTTTTGAGAGTTATAAAAGCTTTGATCCCTAGGTTTTGTGCTAGGGACATGGGATTTCCGATAAAGATCCCAACCGTTTAAATCCTTCGTGTTCCTCTTCAAGGATTCAGTTGGACAGGATTCTTCTCCAAGAGTTTCCGGGCGTATTATTCTCAGAGGCCAGAATGCGTGCTGGGGAAACTTTATACGATAAGGTACCGTGTTGGTTATTTTTATGCCATCAAATTTTGTATTACAGTAAAACCCGCTCAAGAAAAAAGCCCGCTTATCTGAAACACTTTCGTAGGCAGGGATGGCCACTACATTTTTTACATTTGCTACGTAGTTTATGCAGTCAAACGTAGTTAAATGTAGTTAATGAAACAAATTGTAACAAACTTAAATTCAAATATCAAATGATCTATCAGTTGTAACTTTGAAGCTTGAATTTTGAGTTAAAATGTTCAAATTTTTATTGAAATTTTATTATTTCTTTAAATTTACTATGTGTGTATTTATATGAAAACGTAACAATTTGTAGAAAATAAGACGTGTAGTTTATTAAATTGACTTCGCGTAGTTAATGATGTAGAAAATGTAGTGTAGTCAATTCGGCCAACCCTGTTCGTAGGTTTTCCAGATTTGTATGTGAAAAAGAGCAAATTTAAAAAAGAATTTATTCAAAGTTTTAAAATACATAAATGTTTTTTTTCATTTCTAATGTACCTCAACTATGCTGAAATCGCAAATCGGGTAAATTTTTTTCATTGATAACGCTTTTACATCTTTTTTATTTTTCACCTCCACCAAATTTTCATCACGAAAATGACATTTGAATTTCTGATATTATGTCAGAATCCTTTTTTGGAATTTTTAAATCCGCTTAAGTGCAATTTTTTTTTTTTTCACTTATCCGGACTCCTTTTAAGTGAAATTTTTTTACACTTAAGCGGGGTTCGTTTAAGTGAAAAACCCGCTTAAGTGAAAGAAAGACTGTGACATTTTACAGTTTCTCTTAAGCGGGTTTTATTGTATACAAAATAACATGTTAGATATAGAGAAACAAATATTTTAATATACTAAATACAGAGTTTATTTTATTTTAAGAAAACAAATATTTTGAACTATAATTATATGAAATACCGTGTTAGAAATTCGAACAAGTAAAATAAAATAAAATAAAATAAAATAAAATAAATAAAAATTATAAAAATAAATTAAAGAAGAGAAATAAATATATTCTATTCGGAACTTAGGCCCTCAAAGTTTAAGTTTTGTAGCGAAGAATCCTGGACACCGGTGAGCCACGAAGAAAAAGCATCACAAGCTAAAAGTTGAATATTTACAAAACTGCAACTGGTGGGAAAAATCTGTCTGTCTGGGAATGGATCGATTTTATTTAAACTGAGTATATAGCTTTTTTTGCACTCACCCCAAAAGCTTTTCTTAATTTTGTTAGGACTGAAAATAACGGTACCTTTTATAGAGAGGGGAAAAATATATTTTTTTTTTGTTTTTAAATTGCCTCACAGATTAAAAGAATAAACTCAGTTGATTTTACTAGTACTTTCACTAATTTTTTGGACACTTAGGGCCAGTTGCACAGTGCACATTTAACAAAATAAGTGGCACTTAATTTTCCTATTTTGGCACTTTATGCGCAGTTTTACTCTCTGAGTAAGTGACACCTTAAGTGGCCAATATGGGAGACTTAAGTTTCACTTATTCCGATAAGAGTTCACTGTGAAATTGGGCGTTATATTTCCGTATGTGGCACTTATTCGAGTGTGAAACTTGGCTTTAATGCTGTTATATTTTTCGTACATATTTGACCCCACTTAACTCTAAAATCACTTTAAAATTTTGTTCAATGGATAGGTTTTCGAGAAATGAATTTTTTGAATTTTTTGTTAACTGTTTAAAAGCAGCTTTACAATTTAATCTATAAGTTGGTAAAGGTAAAAATAATAGCCAATCAATACAACATTTATTTTTTCTGATAAATTGAGGAGTTTGTAAGATATAAGCAAAAATATAAAAAAAACAAAAATCGTTATTTACAAAAAAAAAAAAGAGAATGTTAAATGTGTGATTTTGCCAAAAAAAAAAAAAATTAAATCGCATAAAAAGACAATTCATCAATTCAATCGTCTAAGAGGTAGTTATGGCAAGAATATGACGTATTAACGGAAAGAAATTATAGATTAGTACCACAGTTATGGAAGTTTATTAATTATAATCCCCGAAACTTGAATTTTTACTACTTTTAGAGTTTAACTTTTTTAAATCCAGGATGATTTGCGTAAATATGCATCAAAACACTAAAGCGTGTGCATTGGGTCCAAACCCGAAATAAATTCTCTAGGAGCGTCGTCTATGTCTCCCATTTAGACACAAGCAGTCGTATTTATAAAACTTTTGTCTACTTAGACACTGTCTAACTATTTTCAAATTGGTGGAAATATGGTTTATTTAATAAAAATAAATATCATATTATTCACAGTTAGGATAATCTATACTCTTGTGTCTTAGTTAGGCAGCTATAAAACAACAATAAACAAATTTTTTAAATACATTTTCCAAAGTTGGACAGCTGTTGTCCAAAGTAAGACAACTTTTATAAATAACACGAAAGGTATACAATTTTCAAAAAAAAAATACTTTAAAATACAAAAAAAAAAACAACAAACAAAAGCAATACTAAAAATGTCCTGCTATATATTTTTTTAAAAACCCAAAATTCATTTTTTAATTTACGTTTTAATTCAAGTTGTTTTCGGCAAAAGTTTTTAAGATATTTATTTTCAAATCCACTACTTTTAAAATAAAAAAAAAAAACAAGTATCAAAATTATTTTTGTTCCAAAATTTAACACTACTTAGGACTATTTTTTTAATACTCTATATTTTAATCAATTTTAAATCAAATACGAAGAAACTGGAACATTTAAACAGCACAAAAATATATACATATATTGAAGAAAAAAGTAGTTTTTTAGATTTCAATTTTTTTTTAAGAATATTAAACACGATATAGTTTCTTGAAAATTGTTTCAACAAAATTTAAAAGTATTATATACCAAATTATATTTTTTTTTTATTTGATTTAAAAAAAAAAGTTTAACAAATTTTGTTTGAAAATTTAATAATTCGAATACGACTCCGCGATTTTTATAAATCTTGGAATCCAGCAGTTTTTTGACATTATCTAACAGATTTTAAACAAAAATTATTGTTATATAACAAAAAGAATCCGTACCTTCCATGTAAGTGTTTAAAAACCTTTAAGGAAAATATATTTTTTACTCTCGGAGACAGATTCCATGATTTTGAAAAAAGTTTTGGATGTGCAAAAAAAAAAAAACATTAAAATTAGTTTAGTTTTTGAAAATTTGATATGTATTTCGAAAAATAACCTTTTTTCAAAATAATTTTCCTTAATAAGTATACTAAAAATGGCATGTCAATTTTTATTTTTAATGTTTACAAAATTTTATACCTAACTCAACTAAAAATTTAAAAAATTATTTTTTTTAAAACCGTTGCTTTTATTTTTTCTCATAAATTAAGATTTTTTTAAAGAAATCAGATGTTGTACATCGCTTTGGTGTCAAAACAATTTCAATAAGTTTTTTAACCAATTTATTTCTAATTTCTATTTCTTAACAATTTTTCACTTTTTAACAAATGTTCAAGACGTATAAACAAAGCATTTCATCGAAATTCATCAATGTCAGATTTTTTTTTTTAATTTTCGCATTTTTTAAATAATTTTTTTGAGCCAATATAACAAATTTGTTTACTTATTAAAAAGAAAACAACTATACTGCATCCTTTTTTTACATTTTTCTGCTCTTATCTACTATGTTCACATATTTTAATAAAATACTAACAACTGCATGCCACTTGAGTCTGAAGAGCAAGCATGGTACCTTCATATTATACATATATGCGTACTTCCGACCCAGTCGTGCATTTTATTTTATTTATTTTATTTTTCCCGCGTATTCGCGCAATAATATTATGCACCTCTAGAGAAAGAAAAATTGATTTAAGAATATTTTTTACGCTCCAGTGCATGATTTTAATTATATTAAAGTTGGCACATTTCCATGTTCATAATGATAACAAGGATAACATGTTTTCGATAATTGTATTTATTATTCAATTATTTCATTCAGCGGAAACATTTTTATCCATTTTTTCCTGACATACCTGCAGCTGCAGTTATATGCCAGTTATAGTAGGTATATGGAATTTCATTTCAGGATGAACAACCGACGACGATGTTAAAATTCTGATTCTGCTGAGTTCTGTTTGACAGGACAAATAAATATGAAATAAAAAAAAAAAATAATGAAAAAAAAATTAAAAAAAAAAACTTTCGATATGTTAAAAATGGCCTTTGGCTGATGCATATCAAGCATAACAGAACGTTAGGATAGGAGAGGGTTTGTGAAACTAATTACCATGTTGTGACTTTTTGCCAATTAGGAGCGACTGCTGCTGCTGCTTGTGAATTAAACTGAAATAAACTTTTCAAATTGTTTACTCAAATTGGCCCTGAAGCTGATGGAAGTCCGGCATGCACTCTTATAACATTGACTGAACTACATATACATACATATATAGAAGCATTATGCATTCCAGTTGTTATATATTTGTATATAAATATGTACCTATGTATATGTCATCATTATACCGTTGCTACATCTATATATACATAACATACATATGTCCTCATCATCATCATGGAGGGAAGCGTCTGGGAAAAACTATGTTTTTCTAGCTCACGATATGCTACTTGATGGTTTCAATGCAACCACATCGAGAGTATATATCCTTATGGTTGCCGTGTGGCTAAAAGGACACAGGGCAAGTATAGGCATATATCTATATAAAGCTAACCCCTTAGATATATATAAAAATATGCACAAAAGAATTTTTTTTGTTGTTTTTCTTTCATTTTATTAATAAAAGTCCGAGTTGCATGTGAAAATGAAACAAAACAGAAAGAACTTGTTTACATTTGTTTGCGCGCACTAATTAAGTTAGTGCAGAGTTTAATTCAATTCAAAGGAAAGGAATAACCGGAAGTGAACCAACATCCTCTGAATATACACACAGAACTTACACACAAACACCACATTATATTCATAGAGCTACTGCACTCTGCAGCGTCCATTTTTGGTGCTTATTTATGTGCTTTGATGCAGATGAAAGTGCAGATATACGAAATATTACAAGAGTATGAACTGAAGGCTTGATGAAAATTGAGTAACAAGGAAGCTTGTTTGCTTTAGACTTGAGGATTCTTCAATGTGGAAATGATGCGTCATATCCATAGTTTGGGTTATTTTTTGGAAACATATAAAGACGTGTGCTCGAAATGCAGGCAACATTTTGGTTTAATATGTGACTTCTTTTCACCAAACACTTGTGGATAGATTATAATTTTTAGTGCAGGACTATAGAGTAAACGAAAATCACCCAAAATGAAGAAAATAATCTAATTTGCATTTTAGTTTGTTTAAGAACATTTTAGAACGATCAGCATAATATTATATTATAAAATCAGGGTCTGCGTTTTATGTCTTAAGATGTATGTATTTTAAGAAACAATCTTGTATAAAGGGGTTAAGCTTGAATGGTAGATTTTGGAGAACATGTATATGGAAGCTCGATGCTTAGGTTAATTTGTTGTTCGTTTAATTATAGAATAGCACCCGACATTTATGAAAATATTACCATATATTATGCATTCTACATTGCATGACGCAGCAGCATGAAACTAACATTTTATTTGTACTTGCAATATATACATATAAATACTTCAGAATATGATGTTTTGAATATATTTGATCAAAAGCCTTAATCGAGTGGCCCAATTATGCGTGCGTGCATTTAATTACTTAAACATCAACAAGCATCAATTTAGTTGAGTTGACGTGTAGAAAATTGCCAGAAGAATTTTCAAAGACTTAAAAAAAAGAAACATCTGTCTTTTTAAAACTCGGGACGGTCGCAATTTCCTATAAAGAAAAACAACTGAAAATTAAAAAAAAAAAATCAAAAACAACGGCAACACCTACAATAAAGAATTGTGACTTCTTTGAAAGGTTTCTAGCTTCTTTAATTCTTGATTCTTGAATCAAGTCATTTCTATCAAATTGTTTTCGAAAAATTAACTTTAAAACTCAAAATTTTGAAAAAAAAAAATAATAAAAAAAAAAATTGCATACCTATTGATTTTTTATTTAAAATTGTGAAACAAAGTTCTAAATTGACTTTCATTATTCACACACTTTTTTTTTAATTCTCAATAAAGCACTGAAAACTAGATGGTTATATGGGAATTGTGGTATGGGTGTTCAAGAAAACAAGAAAATAGAAAATTACGAAAACTCTTTCTTTATTAAAATTTATTTTATTTTGGGTGGAGCGATTTTGAAATTTTTGGAAAATCAAAATTTACTACTTAATGTTTTGCAAGGAGTAAATTTTGATTTTCCGTATGGTCTTAAAACGAATTCTAAGATTTTTTTTTAAATTTTTATTTCCACAGCTAGGGATCGCACAACGCAGACTAAAAACTTACAATTCCTTGATTTTGCTGTGTTTTTAATTTTACGAAATGAAAAAAAACACGTTAATTTCGTGAAAAGAACTCGTCGACGGAGAATTGTTTTGTCGTAAACGCCAAAATGCACTTTTTTAAAGTGGGTATGCAGTTCTATGTTTTGAAAGGTCCTCTTTCCATTTCTGATTAGATTTGACCTATCATTTACCGTTACTGAGAAAATCAGTATGCATTTGTCGTATATCCGCACAAAATAACTCATCCCTTAGTTTTGTTTTGTCGTAAACTCCAAATTTTGGCATATACGACAAAATATCCATGTATTTCCGCGATATTTATTTTAATATTGTTTTGTCGTACGTATATAGGATTAACTGCATTTTTTTAGTTACAAACAAAATTATTAAAAATCAACCGCATCACTTACAATGTCATGTTATGCCTTTTTTAAACCCAAAAATCCATCCATTAATTCCGTTTTAAAATTTTTTTTTGGATGCAATAGTTTTGGAAAAATTAATTTTCAAACTCAAATTTAAAAAAAAAAATGAAGAAAGTTTTTTTCAAACTCATTTTGTTTAAAATTTTACATTATTTTCTAGTAATTTTGTTTTTAATATTCAACTCTCGTATCAATTTGTATTCAAACACTAAAAACCAGATGTTAAAATGTCTTCTAGTTTAAAAAAAATCGGAAATCTCGCTCTGTTCGGTATTGCATTCAACTAACGCATTTGTGTTCACTTTGTCGTATGTGTATGGGGATCGAACAAAGTACTGATTTTCGTGGCGTATACGACAAAATGATCTTGGAGATAATCCTCTATAGATTAAAAACTAAAACCGACTCAACGATCTGGAATACCTTAATCAAAAGAAGATTTTCCACACAAAATTTTATTAAAATTGTAGAAAACTTCATCGGTCAGTTTCTTTTTTATTTAAACGCGAAACTTAAAATGCGATTTCCCAAAATTGCTCAAATGGTTTATACGACAAAACAATTCTCGGGCGACGATTACTACCAAATGGTGAAAACAAAAAACATTATTCAAAATAAATTATTCAATTCGGAAAATAAAAAAAATACGTTAAATGAAAAAGTTCAATGTGTTTAAATATACTTTTTCTTTAAAATCTGGCTCGTTATTTGTGTTTTTCGCTTAGTTTTTTGATGTGTAAACATCTATACTGGCGGTAGAGTGAAAAAAAAACGTAACGTATCTTGTGATCGTGATTCGGTGATTTTGATTAACGTAACGTAACGTTACGTATGTTTACACATATTAACCGTGAGTTCTGGCACTTACACTTTTTTTACTTTAAACAGCAATATGGCAACACTTGGGCTGGTTTTTTAAGCAAATAAATTCTTTAACGAGAAAAAAATAATCTACAGAGCATCTGCAACGGAACTGTGTGATTTCCAATTTTCAATACTAATTCGCGACCCCTAGCGGTTTTTTTAAAGATTAAAAAAAAATCTTAAAATTCATTTTAGGACCTAACGCAAATTTTGCTTTTCATTTTAACAACTTTATTTTTTTCCATACTACCGTGCTCCTCCCTTTATATGAACGTGAAGTTCAGATAGAAAGAATGAACGAACGCGAGGCCAGAAAAGTTTTCCAACAAAACTGTTGACATTGGAGCCTGCCTCCGGTAACTGAACATACCTTAAGCAGTGCAACAGAGTTGCGTTAGCGGGATAGAGGACCGTAAGAGGGAGTTAAAGTCCTTAATGGTGGGCCACCCAAGAAACTGTTGTCCAAGAACAATGTTGTGTATATGACACACACCTGCCTGACGACTGCAAGTATATCCTGAGCAGAGCAATGTATGAAAGTCATTTCGTAATTTTGAATTTTCTCAAAACCTGTATTCTAGTTTCCAGTATTCGCTTATGAATGAATGGAGCGGTAAATATGTTATGCCAATTTAGTACGTTATGTCACAAATTTGAATAAATTTTTTTTTTGTTTTTACTTTTTTTTTGTCTTCAAAATGTTAAGTTTGAAAATTTTTTTTTCGAAAACCATTGACAATAAAATAACTTGATTTAAAAATAATTTTAAAAAAACATAAGTACTTCTGGCTTTCAAAACTAGTATATGGGTGATTCTCTGCCAACTGTGATTCTTTGTGTCCAGGGCTTTATTTGTAGCTTAATGTAAAAATTTCTTATGAATTTCTGGTTTGAATTGTGGAAATAAGTTGGTACTACAATTTAAATTACAGATTGTTTAAAAATTTGCCACACTTTCCCTTTCCTTGAAAAAGTATACGCAAAATGCCAGTACCGTGGCATGTCCCATCCTTGTTTTTCCAATTAAATCTACAATTTTCTATTAAAATACAGCATTAAATAAAAATGTTATTCTCAGAAAAGTCTGAGTACATTATAGTTGCTTGATTATATTTTGAGAATATCATGTCAAAATATTTGCTTTCTAATTAAATAATAATAATTGAATGTTGTCCATGGATTGCATTTTCTTTTTGAATTCAAAAGATTTACCGCTGAACCGCCATTTTGTTTTTAGTTTTATGGCATTTGTCTGGTGCCGTTTGAAAGAGGCACTATTTATTTATTGTTAACAAAATTCAATTTATTTTACTTACGTAATTTTGCTGTAAGAGTGAAGTGTTTTTATTCTAAAATCGTGTGTCACAAAATTACCTGTCAGTACCGTGGTAGTATTATCCAAGTGTGTTATGAAATTTGTTGGGGTGATTTTTAGAAAATTGTATTTCTTTTTAAGTCATATATATGTTAAAATTATAACGGATTTCATTTTTCTCAGAAGCTTTGAGATATGAGGTTATATTAAAGCCTAAATGTCAGTACCGTGGGTGTCAGTACTGTCGTATATTTATTTATGATGAACTTAAATTAAATGATTTCAAGCAATTTAGCTAAAATTCTTGTTATTTTTTTATTAAGAATGGTACCAGTACTTCGGACAAAACATATTGAAATAAATTTGTGCAATAAATGTTGAGTTATAACCCAGCATAAAAATAAATACTCCAACCTCAAAGAACAGATTTGAAAAACTAATAAACATACAATTTTGAATAAAAACATTGGCTTTTAAAGTTGAACACGTCAAAACGTAAGAGAGAATTTAGAAACTCAACAAAAATATTTCCAAAAAGAGTTAGAACGTATAAAAATTCAAAAATAAAAAATCAGTGTCAGCACCATTTCTTCGAGATTTAGTACTTTTTACGATATTTTTTGTTCCTTAAAAGTTGTAGTAAAATGCTCTTACAGATTTAATACCATGTCTATTTAAAGACAAATAAAATAAAAAAAAAATTAATTTTCGATGACTTGGCAGAGAATCACCCATATAGCAATTTATTGTAAGTGTTGCCGTTGTTTTTTCCATTTGAAGCATTTTCTTATTAAAATGCCTCGTCCGGCTAAAGAGAGGAGATAGACCTCCCATAGTAAAAAATACTTGTACGATTCGTAATTTTGTCCAAAACTCTGTAAGAATACTTAAACAAGGTAAATACAAAAATAAAACTAGCTCCAGGTTGGGGTCATTATTCTGTAGGTGCAAAAATTCGGTATTTCAAAATTCTGTATTCCAAAATTCTATTTTTGAAAATTCTGTTAAACCATTATTCTGTATTTCAAAATTCTGTAAATAATAAAAGAAAAAAATGTTTTGTTAATTAAAAAAAAGTGCGCATTTTTCTTTTATATAATTTACAAAATTTTGTTGAGATCAAAAAAACGAGAAGAAGAGTTGCACATCGGCGGTTTTATATTTTTAAATGTAAGACTAATTGAAAGACAAACATTATTAACTGTATACACTTTACAGTATTTAAAATTTTCCAGAATTTTGAATTTACAGAATTTTGATATACAGAAAACAGGATTTACAGAATTTTTTTAAGCACACTTTTCATTGGGTCCAATACCATGTCCATTAACATAATATTTGTCTATGCTTAATAATTTTATTTTAAAGTTATAGGCCTCTTAAATAAAAAACCTTTATTTAAATTTTGCTCAACTACTTGTAAATGGTTTATTTCATTTAATATACAATAAAAATTAATTTCTACTCCATTTAACAGTCAGAATTTAAAATAAAAAAAAAAGAAACCATCATCCAACTCATTGAATCATCCAATCTTCCAATTAAAAAAAAAATATTCTTAAAATAGATCGTTCAGTGTGATTTCTCCGATAAAAATTACCAAGCCATTTGTTATCTTAGACTTACGTTGTCATCGTTCCAAAAGGACACCAAACTAATTAAGTGAAAGTTCTTTACTGGTGTTCACATTTCACTAAGTCTAGACAACGACATCTGCAATGACACTACGACGACTATACGACGACTCGACCAAGAAGATGATGGTGGAAAAATATTTCTCAGTTCACAACGATGAAGGGAGTATCTTACTTCCCATGATATAACTTAATAATGACTTAAAAGTCATCAAGTGGACATTAGCTACACTGCACTGTTATTTGCTCTAGCTGTTGGCTGTTATTTTCCAAAGCAGTACGACTTTTTCCTGTGCAGGAGTGTGGTATGATGATGGTGGGATGGGGATGGGAGGTAGCATCATATCTTCCCAAAAGCTATTATATTTGTCACAGAAGTTTGAAGAAGAATTTTTTCTGTCTGCTTTTTCTTCCTGTGCAAAAGAAAAAAAATCCATCAAAAATAAAGGATTAAAAAATGAAGACGTTTTATATTTTCTCTGCGAAGAATATAAATAAAAGAAGAAGAAACACAAAAAAAAAAACAACTAACAGTTAAAGAAAATTGAAAACAAAATAGATGAAGGATAAGTGCACTTTTAAAAAATTCAAACTTTTTCCTACAATGGCTGCTTGGATGGCGGGAGGATGCCATTATCGTATATCCATATTTGAAATGCAAATTGAATTCTAGACAAAGATGCACGAAAATAGCTTTATCTTTATCTTTGATTTATGAGAATTTAAAAGAAATTCATTCGATACATTGGAAATACGATCACGTGGAAAAGAGTTTTAAGCATCAGATATAAATTAGTTATGGATTACACAGATGCGAGTGTTTATAAATTTAAATAAAACGCTTAAAATGCAAAATTTGTTGCAGATTGATAAGAGTATCAAAATGAAGTTGAAGATCGCTGCATCCGAAGTTTTTTTTTCTTTAGACTTGCAGCTCTTGATAAGTATCAATGGTATTGAAAAAATTTAAACACCAAAATGTTGAGGGCAAGGTTTTCCAGGGGCGATGTCCGTTACTTTTTTTTTTGAATTGAACCTCTTTATATTTTTTTTAACTGAGTTTCTAAACTTTTTAAGTTATATTTTTTTTTAGACGTGTAGCTAGACCATAATAAATGTATTATAAAAAAAAATTGCACTATGTAGAGCATTCGTTTCTCTAGGGGCGATGTTCCTTATTTTTTTTTTATTTTTTTTACTGAGCTTTTTTGACCATGAAACTTAAAAGGAATTACAGGGAAGTTTAGACCCTTATAACTTCGAATCAACGAATGGTAGATACAAAAATATTACATGCACAAATTAGATTCTCCAAACTCTAAAGGCGATGTTCTTTATTTTTTTTTTATTTCATGTTCTTAAGTCTTTTGCCTAACAAGAAATTAGAACAAAATGGTAATAATAAATAAATGAATAAATTGAGCTGAAGAGCCTGCAGCCAAGTTGATGAATATAAGTTTCCGAATTTATAAAGACACATAAGTTGGACACAATTTCATTATATATTTTTTAATACGATTGCCCATAAGTCCAAATCTGTCGGTAAATAGTATACATTACGAACCTCTCGTGTAAACATTTTTTGTCAAACTATTGCGAATTCTCGGCCCTGCAAGTGCAGGGGTCACCTAGTCAGTCAGTGTTTTGATAATAAGTATATAATACCTTATTTAAGCATTCTTACAAAGTTTTGAAAGGTAGACATTTTTACTTGTGATATATAAGTATTGGAACCATGTTAGGTACCTAGAAGCCTACAAATGGGACCTACAATATATTTTAAAACGACAGCAGTCTGTGGCAACATTTATTGTCTTTTTCATTACGGTATGTTTTCGTTTCATAATCTGCTATCAAAAAAATAATGTTTGCAAACAGTCGAGGAATTTGTGTTTCCAACAAGTCGTATATTAGTTTTTTAAGTAAGTTTCATAGCAATTGGTTCGAAGAGCGATCAAATATGATTCGTTCTCTAGTGAAAAAATTCAAAATTTTTATTTTTGATTCGATCGCGTAACTTATTTTTTGGTTCTTTGAAAATAAAATTCTTTTTCAAAATCGAATCAAATCTGTTGGGATCTATAAAATATGGTTTGTTCCCGAGTTTATCATGTGCGAACTAATGAAGATCCATTCACGAACCATTCAAATAATAAAAAAAATTTCAGTGTATTTTTTAAAAATGTTTGAATTTTTTTCAAAATTACTAAACTAAATGATAGCGATAGCAATGGTGGAAAAGATATCGTCCAATCGTTTTCTTTTAACGTGATAAGGCCCCAGTGTTTCTGTGTGTCCTAACGGCGCGGCGTTGACAGGGTGATTTCACGGTCACACAAAATATTCAACGCGTTTATCCTAAAATTCTCATCAACGACGTTGACGACCACTTGATGCTGCTTGATAACTTTGAGACAAAATTTGATGTTATTTTAACGTCAGAGATTCAACGCATTGAGCATCAGCGTTGACCGTCGAATTATAGCTTTACGTTGTTGAAATTCGAACACGACTTCTTAAGGTTCCTATCCAATCCATAGAATCCATCGAATAAAAAGTGCAAAGAATTGTTAAAAGTTTAGCTATTTTGTACGTTGCGTCCATCGCATGCTTTGCACCTTGCATATGGATCGCTTCTCATAGTCCCCTTTCACACAAGGAAACAAGTTGCTGGAGATTTTTTGAAATTTTCTTTTCATTTACAATTCCCACCAATCGTAGACCGTTCATTCCTCTTACTTGGTGCCCTTCTCTCCTAAAAACTGAAAATTGGTGGAAACTCAGTTTTCTCGTGTGAAAGGGGACATAAGAACGGGTGTATTTAATTGAACTATGAACTATACATCAAAATGCCAACGGATTGCAATAGTTGGCAACTTTAATACATTTTACTTAATTTAAACGCACAATTCAAGCTTAAAACAACTCCTTGTATATAATAACCTTGAAAGTATATTCAGTATTGATTTCTTATTATTCAGTTCAATATTTGAAATTCAAAAAAGTTTAAAATAAAAATTCTATATTTTATCTTATGGCAGAAATCATTTAATAAATTAAGTTTTTAGTTAAAAGCACTGTTCCTTTGATTACAAAAAAATATTAAAATTTGTAAAAGAAAAGCTCCTCAAAAGTAAGAGCTTGAAAAAATACATCTACTTACATATTTTTTTTTACTAAAAATAAAAGGATTAAATATTCATTTTTCGTGCACCTCAGTAAATCTTTGTAAATAATATTTTTTTGTGTTATAAATATAAGAATGTCATAAAAAACTTGTATTTATGTACCTACTTTGTTAATATATTTATATGACAAAAAAACAACTTCACTTTTATGTGCTAAGAGTTATTTTTTACACATAGATACACACAAAGAGACGAAACAGAAGAATTAACAAAAAAAAAAAAAAACTCTTAACTGATTCAGGTAGGTACCTACAGCAAACTTGTAAGAGGCCGTTTCTTCGAAGAGACCAGCAAACAATTAAAATTGAATAGATGGAAGGGAAAAATCTTGTATTCCTATTTTGAGTTTTTTTTTTTTTTTTAAACCTCCCTGGGATATGATTCCTGTTAAAAGCATGGAAAACAGCATTAAGATGGAACTTCATTCAACATTTTATCTATTGAGATGAGAAACAAACGTGTCATCGTTGTCGTCATGACTGTCGAACAATCATACAGTGGAGCAGCTAACCAAGGATTATATACCATTCACTTTGAGGTTTTAGAATCGGTGACTATGAATCCATCTTTTTTTTTTTTTTCTTTTTTTTTCAAAAATTCAGTTTCTTAAAAATCACCTTGTGGAAAAAAAACAAATCACTCTTTTATCATTTGAAGAACTTTCCAAGATCGAAATTGAATTTAAAAAAAAAAATGTGCACGACTTGGTCGAACGAACTTGCTCTTATGTGCGATCAGACTGTGTTTTTAAAGTTTTAATATTACATAGGCATAGGCTGGGAACTAGGTATGCAATAATCATTAAGCCTCAGGCTACAACAAATATTTAAAAATATATTGAAAAATATGTCAACCTGATAACTGGTTAATTTCTGTTTACATAATTTTCCCTGATTTTTCTCTGAGTAGTTTTGTCTGATTTGAAGCAATAGTGGGTTAGTTTGTCGACAGCTTAGAGTCTTAACTTTGTAAGTGCAAATCTGAAACTCATACTTATTATAATCCAGGATCATTATTTTGTAATTTTTCGATTTTCAAGGTTTTTGGTCGTTCCTCCCAACAAGACTGTTTATTTTTGTACAACCCTTAACTTGAACAACAGTTTCCTATACAAATTTAATTGAATGTAGCCGATAAATAGCGCTTTTAGGTTCCAATGCGGCAAAATAAAAAAGAAGAATAAAAGTAAAACCATATAATACGCTCTTAATAATTAATAATGAGAAGCTCTGCACTAAACAAACATTTGAGGTTAGTGTAGTATTTAAACGTTAAATAATCCACTGTTCGTTGGCGTCTCTAAGGTTTTTCCAATTGTTTCTTTTTTTTTCTTTTCTTTTTTACTTGCACGCTTTTGTGTGCACTTCAGTCATTGTCCTTCTTTAGGTATATGTATGTATATACACATTGCACATAGTTTGCTTGGAGCCACAAACGTAAACGATTTTATAGACTTTGCTCAACGGTATATGAAACGCGATTCTTTCCCCTCCCCCGCCCCGCTTAATGATTGCAACTGCATCGCTCGCTTTAGCATTTCGTGAAATCCTGAAAATGTAATTATTTCTCCCAAGATTACTAAGAAACACTGCACAATAATCCCTCCGTATATATATTCCAGCACCATCGGTATCGGATTGTGCAGTTGTTGGGCAGGACATTAGGCCAACTAAGAGTAGATTAAAAGCCATAAGCTATTAATATTGGGTAACAATTCGAGAGTAAAGCGACCAATGCTTGAGCTGCAGATGATCCGCATAATAATTTCCCAGGACGAACGTTGTCCTTTAACTTTAGAATTTTTTTGTTTTATTAAAAAAAAAAATAATTGTACTTTTCGAATTGTGACCTAAAAATTAAGTTGGACAGTGCTCTTGGGTAGGGTTACTATATTTGGTGTTGTTGTTATACAAAAAATATCTAAAAGGATGGAGAAGAAGTAAAAGAAAAAAAAACACTCAGGGTATGTGTTTATGTGTTTGAAAATAAAGAAAAAAAAATACGATCGCCTGCCAGCAGATTTAGGCTATGAAAACGAATTTCGAGATTATTAAATTTCTGTCAGCCGTATTGCAAAAAGTGCAAAGTCTCTCCGAGAGTAAAGTTGCTGCATCACCTACCGCAGTACTTACTCTAATTTTACGACTCTTGGTGAATATATATATATTCCATAAATACACATATATACACATAAACAAACACACAAAAATAAGTCCTTATCCCATTTAGCTGTAGGTACTGGGTACATATACGAAGCTTGTGTATATTCAACGAAAATATAAAAATATCTTAAAAGGCGCAGGAAAAATCGTACAACATCCAGCCGCAAGGCAAATGCATGCCAGCCAACCTTTCAGACCATCAGGATGATAAAGCAGCTGAAGCAGCAAGGATTTGGGATTTGAGAGTAGCACGGTCCCTATACAGTACATATATTTATATGTACTTATACTCCTCATCCTCCTTTTAAGATAGTAGATATAATATTTGCAACGCAAGTGAAAATATCTAGGATAACGACAACTCAAAGAAGAGCCCTTTTGCTTTTTGGATATACATGTACCTATAGAGATTGTGTTGTGTGTATTTTCATATCAGAGCATCAGAGAACCTGTGTAGTGCATAATGGATCCCTGAATAAATCCTCGACAATAAGGTAAAAGGTATATAGGAGACCATTTCCTTAAAGATATATATGTATGTATATACTAACAGATATACAAATAGCGTACATTTTGGCTTATAGTTCTCTTTTAGTAGAATGCATATGCGGAAGTGAATTAGGAATTTTAAGACTTTCTAAGATGTTTACCTTAAATTTGTATTTTTTTTTTTTTTTTTTCAAAATTTAATGAAATTTCCTTCATGCACGACTGAAGCCATGAGCCCACATATAAAACGTATATAAGATAGGTATACCAAACCAACCAACAAAACATGGATGGAGCAACGGAAGGACATTTTATTTTATTCCCCAGGAAATTATTGCAATAAAAATGAAAGAGAAGGTGTACATAGAGGTACATATCGTTTGTGGTATGGTTGCTTGAAAAGTTTAAACTTGAAACTCATTTAGAGAACGAGATCAGATTTTGGTGTTTGGTTAGGTGACGGCAAAAGGTCGACACATCGTATAGGTTTTTGTGTTAAAGTAACTATACACTCATACACACAAACATATATAGATATGTTTGTTTTATTTTTAGAAACGATTAAGGTTACGTATACGCCATAGAGACCAACAAGAGAAGTTATCTATATAGGGATGAATATATTTGAAATATAGGGGGGCACCACATATATATAGCTATAACAGTGATAATGTTGATGTGGTAATGGGGATTTTGACTTTATGGCTTCATACAGGCTCAACATAAACGGTTTTTATAACTTTATCAGAAATATTATAACATAATATTTTAAGTTTAATATTTTCTTTTGATGAACTATATATGTATGTAGAAAAAGTTTAATGTGTTGGTGTAATATACACAGAAAATGAATACAATTTTTATAACATTGAAGACTTCCTTTTATTTTTTGCTAGTACCTGTGGTGCGAGTATAATATATAAGTAAAATTGAGGAGGGAAATATTTTAAATTATTTTGCGCATTGGACACAAAAATTTTATTACATCTTAAACACGTTTTCAACATCACTGTTGTTTATATTCCAAAGAACAAAATATTTACATTTCTGTATGCATTGATTGAAAGTAGTGATATAACAAGTTTTGGCGAGTATCATACTCAGAAAATTTTGTTGATAAATTGATTTGCTTCTGCTGCACTTTCTTCAAGTTTCGCCATTGGTATTCGTTAAAAAGTTTTTCAATTAAAATGAAAATATAATTCTACATGGACCACTAAAAAGCAGCAGTCTAATAATTTGAAAATTAATGTTAAGCACCCTTCAATTATTTTTTTTCTTTCAAGCCTTCAATATTCATATGAGAATCCAAAGTATATTAGAATACAAAATACCCTTTCTATGTGCTTCAAGTAAAAATAAAATGCACTACTGGGTCAAACGATCTTATGTTCGATTACATAATGTTTGAATATTGGAAAGCAATGCATGTATTGCTCTTTTTTAATTTCTATTGACAAAGCAGGTTCGAAATACAATTAAACTATAACGCCCATAATTTTCAATTGATACATCCAGATTAAAATTTAAATCCAGATGTAAAGTATACAAATTCAATGTAAATAGGTACATCTGGATTTAAGTTTTAATCTGGATGTATCGAGCGAGTTAAGGTTGATCACCATATCCTTCTTCTTAAACTACATAGGTTTGGTTTCACTTTTATTTCTTAAAATGGAATGAATATATGTAATATCTATGTAAACGGATTCAATTTGTTCGTATAGACGAAAGACTTTTTGATGCCATATAAAATTGACATCCGGTGTCACCTAAGGAAGTCATCTTGGACCGCTGTTGTTTTTATTACTTGTTAATGATATTTTAGATGTTTTTGTTTTCTCTCATTTTCTTATGTATCCCGATGATTTAAAATTTTACTGAACCATAAATGATAAATCTGATTGCTTAAAGTTGCAAAATGATTTATTAAATCTTTCTAATTGATGTGTTAAAAATAATTTACACTTGAATGTGTCTAAGTGTCTAAGCATTCTATCTTCGTTTGTCAATTCACACTTAAATGTTTACATATTTCTTACGTTAAATCAGTTCTGAAATATTAATCTGTTATATGGAACCCATTCTACTCGAATTTCTCACAAAAATTAGAAAGAATTCAAGAACTTTTGGCCAGGCACTTATTTTCTGTTTTACGTTGGAATATTGTCAGACCCTCATATAACGCTCGCTGTTTAATTCGGAACAAAAAAATTAATTTTGAAAAAAAAAATCAAATTTTCAAAAAAAATATTCTGAAGTTTTATAATAAAAATACATACTTTTTTTTTGTTAATTTTGATACGCAATATTTTTGTAAGTTATTAAAAAAAGCTCTTGTACCTATACAAATTTAATTCTAATTGGTTGAACAGATAATGATCGATATGTAGTTGAATAACAAAAAAATGGTACTGTAAATAATAGATTAATGTAAAATTTGTTCGTTTTCAGGAAAAAAATCGTACTAATACTAGAACAAAAAATTTTTATAAAAATAATACGAGTCATTTTAGAGAAAAAATAAGATTTTATTTGAACAGTTGTATATATGTACAAGTAATGAGTTTCGTTTGATATTCAATGTTTATTCTTTATTGAGACTTGTTAAAGACTGAATTACTTAAAACTAACTTAACAGCTAGAACCTCAATGCATTGGATATCTTGCAGCTTGTGCAAGATATCGCATTTCATCCTTCACATCGGTCGGAAGCGGTGGGTTGTTGACACTAGTCTAATTCGTTTATAGAATTAGCTGTGTCAGCATGATTCGACGTTGATGACGACGATGTCTGGCTTGGCGGCGGATGCTAGGCGATCGTGTTAACTTACATACATATATGGAGATACCATTAATTTCGGCTGTAAGAATAATTTTTCTTTAAAATTGTTTGAATAATGTTAAAAAACTGCTTAATAAAAATTGATCAAGTCGTTTTCGAAATATTGAGTTTTCTAAAAAAAAAAAATTAAAAACCAAAAAAAAAATGTTCTTTTTGGAAAATTAGAACACCAACTTAACTTTTCAAAAAATATATCAAAATTTGTTGTACCGTTCGAAATGCTAATTGTGAAATTAAATTTCGAAAATGAAAACTGATATTCGGCATTTCATTTTCTGAACGAATTCAATCCACTTTGTTTATGCTTTGTGAAATGTTGCAGATGCGGTTATTTTTTGTATTTCTTTGTGCAAAATGTAAGCAAATTTTAAATTTTTGTTCTTTTCAGTATTTTTGTATTTAATTTTAGAAAACAAAAAACATAAAAACTTATAGATTATTAGATTAGATTTTAGATTAGATTATTATTTATTTATTCATAACAAATTTTACAATTAAGTCATTGAGAGAATACATAGAATAATAAATTATAAGGCGTGACTATTAAGTCGTCTGCCTGAGTAACAACAATTCTATAAATTTTGTTTTGTTTTTGTTCATCAAATGAATTTTTTAAATGTTTACATTATAGTCAGCAATAACGTTGAGTTAGAGTATAAAAACATTTTGAAATTCAAGATATATTTTTTTCTTTAAAAAACATATATATTTATATACGAATATAAGAATAAATAAACACTTCATCAAAATAACTCATAATAAATTATTCACGCTATATCAGGCAAGTATTCGATTTTTTTGCAAAATTGTTCGTCTAATTTTTGTCTCAGATTTTCACTTCCCCTAAAAATGCCAATAATTCTGCATCCAATTTCACCCACAGGTAATTTTACTTTTCAAAACATTTAAAAATGAACGCACCTTCAATTTTCACAGTTCGAAGTACCTATTTCCGAATTTTTCGAAAACGATCAAAGAATTATAGAATATTATGGAATTTCATATCACGTGAAATTGAAATTCGATTTCATTTAAAATATAGAACATATTTATGGATCCATATTTGGACAAATAAGATTTTTCAAAAATGGTACAAAAATATACAATTGCCAGGTACACTTATTTTTGAACCTAAAATACAAAATCATAAAAAAAAACTTATAAGGATATGCTATATTGTGACGAAAAATTATATTTCAAACAAACAGATTTAGTTATCAATCCCAACTGACAATTAAAGAGAAACGATTTACATGGTTTTGGATAACAAGCAACGTGGTTCGCTTTAGATTAAGAAGGTATAACTCTGTAAATAACAATTAAATAAAGTTTTTGGTTTATTCGTAACAATATATGTAGGTATTTCGACCCAATTTCAAAAACCAACCCACTTTGAAAAATGAATGGACTCACCTTTGCTACTTTTTGCTTCAAAAAGTGACTTTTTCAAAACTGTTTAAAAAACTTATCGAAATATACATCAAAAGAAAGGTCTTTAAAAACTGTATTCGCACCTGTATGCCAAAATCTTTAAGTGGTTCTGTTCTCAAAATATTTACATTTAATGTTACATATATGCATTAGAGAATGTATTAAGAAAAATCGACCTATCCATGTATTCTGCAGCCGAACACATATAGGCAGTCGTTAATAAAATGTTGTTTTTTTAACAGTTGTTAAAAAAACTATATAATCTTAAATCTAGCTACTATACATTTAAATTGGATGTTAATGGTTCAAAAATGTTATAATATTTAAAAAAATATTTTTTTAAATTTTTAAATCCAATTTTGCTATTTTAAATTTTCTTAAAAACTAACAGAAATTTCAACAACAATTTCGTTTGACTTTCAATTTATTATAAGAACATTGAATATTCAAAACAAAAACAGTTTCATTGCTTAAAATTAAAAAAAAAAAGTGTCTTCAAGATTTTTTAGTTAGAAAATTAATTTATTAAAAGCTATTCCTTAAATAACTTTACTTAAAATTAAAATTAAAGAATAGATTTCTAGATTTATAACATGACATTTTTTAGTCTTGCCGTTTTGGTTTTTAATAATTTTTAATGAATAGTTTGAATAATTTTATACTTGGGCTTTAAAATCACTGCAGTTTGATCTTAAATAAGTACTAGTTTGCGTGATCCTGTCTGGCACTATTTTTTCTTGTGCACATTTTGATCTTTAAGGTAATAGTTTAAAAAAAAAAATAACACAAACATATATATGCCAGTAAGACCTAGGGTCTTATAAATTAGGCAAATGTTAGAAGGAATAGAAGGATAGGATAGACTTTTGTTGGCACAGTGGATTGAGAAATTAGGTTTTGATTATCTCATTAAATCAGTTCAGTTGAGGGAATATAGAAAAGAATGCTGCCTAGACCCTAGATCGAACCCATACATCCAGGTTAGCATGCAAGCACTACTTCCACTGCGCAGGGGCCACCCCCGGTTTCGAATTTAATTCCTTCTGAAAATTAAAATAATTTATCAAAAAAAAACTTCCAGGTTATCATAATCTCTTTAATACGAATAATGTGAATAATAATAAATTCCAATAGGTACCTAACTGCGAAAATCAAACACATTATTTATATTCTTTGCTGCAGACACCAGACACACTGTGCCATGTGCACCGACATAAAAAATTTCATTACATATTTTCATTTATGCAAAAGAAAATAAATCATCTTAAGCTCTGTTTGAAAATAATTACAAAAACAGCAGACAGAAGAAAGAAACTAATTACATACAATGCAATTTTTTAAATAATAATTTTCCCTTAGAAATATGAGCCTCGTATTTTAAGTTTTATGAAAACTTTATTATAATATTTGCAAGAATTATTTAATTACAATAGTAAAGAAGGAAATTATTATAATAGATGACTAAAACGTGTTCTTCATTTCTTTTCTGTATATAATTGTTTAACTAAGTATGTCAGTCCATTCAGATTCTAAGTTTTATAAGTAAATGATAGATTGTTCAAAAGGGGGGATATATACATAGATTATAACATTTGGGGCAATAATAAAATGCATCTCATATGACTTAAAATAAAAAAAAAATATCGCACGTCCTTGGTTTCATGGATCAATTGGCTGCAAAGAGGTTAGACATTCCTTGCGTTCGGTAAACTATCAGATAGGCTATCTATCATCCAAAAAATTTCAGATACGTTGGGTTGTTGTTGCATCAGCTGTTTTGTCACAAGGGGTTACAGCAACACAAACCTATCCGGATAGCTTTGGATTGATCCCCGAACGCGACCATTGAAAATACAAGATATCCGTTTGTTATAATAAAGGGTCATTCATTTTTCGGCTTCGAAACTAAAGCTAAATAAAACAGACACAGCGATACATTTTTGATGAACATTTTATTTGGTTATAGAGTTTTGACTATGTCATTAAGTGTGAAAAACAATTTTATTCAAATAGCCGCATCGGGAAGATAAGCAGCATGCGATTCTTTTGAGGTAATTTTTAACCACTTTTTCGCACATTTCGGGCGGTATCTGGCTATTCGGGGATTATTGGCGTAAACACGGTCTTTTGCGTAGCCCCACAAAAAAAAATCTAACGGTGTCAAATCGCATGATTTCTGTGGCCCATTTGACATCGCCAAAACGTGAAATTACGCGACCAGGAAACTTTTCAGTCAATAAAGCCATAATTGGTCGTGTTGTTGGGGCTTGCTGCCCCATCTTGTTGGAACCACATATATCGTCATGATCTTCAATCGCCGGCCAAAAAAAATCGGTTATCATTCGACCATATCGCTCCAAGTTGACTGTAACCGTCTGCCTATTGGCATCTTCAAAGAAATACGGACCAATGATAACTTTCGACCATATAGAGCACACTGAGTGTGTATTACGATGATGCACATTACACAGGCCTTACAGCATCAGTAGCGCTTCCACTTTCTTCAAATTTCTTCACAAATTTACCGATTGCCTGCGTAGTCGGTCGATTATGACGACTATAATCATCTTTTAATGAGCGAAAAGTGACTACGTTTGAATCACCACATATTGTGTAAAAAGTTTTAATAATTTTAACACGTTGTTCGATTGTTAAGTGATTCATTATCATAAATGGCAAACTTTCAACTCATATTAAGACACTTCAAACGACAGCTGAGTTTGACAGGTGTCAAATGCCAGCTCTACCAACTTGAACCACGAAATGAATGACCCTGTACTTATTTAATTCAGGTGGGCGCTATAGTCCAGTTTGGACCTGGGTCTCAACCAACAAAAATTTCCATTCAGCTTTGGTCCCTGCCTAGCTGAAGTCTTCATTTTGGCACGCCAAGTTGGTTGAAATCTAATAACCAACCCACTACTCCAATTGAATTTAATTACTGACCGGCACGCTGCACTGGCCGAACTGCCATTATAGCTCTCTACATCATCATCTTAAACACAAAAACCAACCATCAGCACCCTACATCAATATCCAACAGTTACTAAAACCAGCTCCTCACCACCCAATTCGACGAAGTTGACGACATCATTCAAAATAATTATATTTATTTAGTCGTCTTATAGTTCACAGGAAATTTAAAAAGAGGCAGTGAGAAATTTGAATAATTCAAAAGATTATTGACTCATGATTATCTTGTTTTAAAATCAGAAGAGCGGAGAATAAGTTTCCGCCTGGCTGATTTCAGTTCATAAAATTTGTAATTCTTATTCAGGCTCCTTTTTGGGTGCAAGTGCATTCGTGTACCAATAAATTTAAACCTTTCTGGTTTTAAAAATATCCATTCGGCCGGTATTGATACTGCCCAGTGCCCTCTCACTGTTAAGTGGATAAGCAGCGGGGTTAATTGTTTTCCCTTTGCTCAAGCCGCTGGAATAAAATTTCTACCAAAACTCCCTTTCAGTGTTGCCGGAGAGAATTATTATGAGGTAGTACTGCAGCCAAAAAAGAGTAGTATTTTGGAAAAAAAAAAGTAGTTCAGACATTTTTCAGTCTCGGTAATCGGTATATCAACTTCAACAGCAAATACTTTTTCAGCATTTGAGAACTATCATTGGCTCTTGCAGCAGGTGATTTCGCCTTTGGTGTTGAATGGTGCTTGAACAGCAGCAGACTCAGTAGTTTTAGAACCTCCAGCAACACAAGACATATTTACAGATTTTTTTTGCCTTTACCTCCTTCAAGGAATCCAATTTCACTCAATATCTATATAATACAAGTTTACTTTAAATTACTTTAACAGGAATTACAATATACCAAACAGTAACTTTTTTTTCAACAAATTTCCCAAAAACTGAGTTTTATTTTCTATGGGTTTTGACAAAAATTTGTGAAATTTTGTGAAAATTTGTGCAAATTCGCAAGAAATTTCACGTTACCAAACAGACCAAATATTTCAAGCATTAATTAAGAAACCTATTCATTCTATTGAACTATACACATACAAATTCACGGAGTTCAAACAAACCAAAATCTCAGGTAACAATAAAATAAATACCGAACTGGCGGATGAAAATTGCATGAAGCAAACGAAAAACAAAGTTTGGAAGATAAAAGTGCTGTTAACTTTACACTTTGTTGCAATTGTAATATATTTTAGGTGTTTTTAAAAAATAGGAGAACGTATGTGAAAGGAAGTGTATGGGAGTACGGAGGTGTTGAAAGTAGTACAATACTCTTAAAGGAGTACTTTCGGCAACACTGCTCCCTTTTAAGCAGCAAGTGAGCCCTTGTTTCTCAGATTTTTTCCCCTGTTCACTTCTTGTAAGTTTTTTTAATGAAATTTTAAGATTGTAAGGGTCAGTTTCACAGTGCACACTTAACAAAATAAGTGGCACTTAATGTTCTCATTTTGGCACTTAATCCGCAGTTTTACTACCTGAGTAAGTGGAACTTAAGTAGCCAACATCGGAGACTTAAGTGTCACTTATTCCGATAAGTTTACACTGTGAAATTGGGAATTAGTTTTCCATATTTGGCACTTAAGTGACACTTACTTCAGTGTGAAACTGGCCCTAAGAAGCCTAATTTTACTGAAATAAATATCTTTAAATAAATTTAGTAAATGATAAGAGTTCTTTACCTCATAAGTCATAACCTTCTTCGAGATGACCATAAACTTAGATCTCGAAGAAACATCACTAAAATATACAAATGTTGCACCTTTAATCAAACTAATTCAAAACCAGTTACTATATAATTGAATAAATTGATTTTATGAAATGTATTTCGAAGCCAAAATGTTATGTTATTGGGAAGCGAGATACCTAGATCTTTAAATTTATTTAGCATAATAACCTTTTCACATTTTGCTGATTAGACCTAGTGCACATTTTTCAAAAAAAAATATTTTTTTCTAATTAATAATAAAAAAAACATGCTTCTTTCTTTAATATTTTTTTATATTAAAACAACCACTCGAGCTATACAATATTTCAAAAGAACCACATTTCAATAAATACATTTTTTTCATCATCATCATCGAGATGATAAACTTGTTTACAGATAAATTTGGATTCAAAAAAAAAAATACTTATACCAAACTCATCGCCTCAATCGAGTGCAAATATTTAATGAAGCTCCCATTCATTGTTTAACATTGGTGCTCCATGACTGGCAATCGATACGATTTCAAGCCAATTAGCGTCGTTGAACGCGCTTTACGAGTAATATGATTTGTTTGAAATAACTCTGATGGTATATATGCATACCTATATAGTTAGGTGTATATAGAGTGTAGAAGACTGAAGTAGGAGGCACGTTATTTATACATCCTTCGTGTTTACAAGGATTTTTAGAGTGTTTATGCTCCTACAATCCGGCACCCTTGAATTAATAATTTATAAAGAAATTCCAATTAGTATGGTTTATATAGGAAAACGCAACGTAGAATTACGAGATTAGGGGGTCGTTTCTTTATTATTTTTTTTTCTGTTTTTTTTGATTCTTTTTTTTTTTTTTTAAATTCATGGTATTTCACTGGAATTGCTGTAAGTGTAGGTATGGTTTTTTAGTTAGTTAGCTGCATATTAATTTAGAAAACAAAAATATACAGTTTTACTTTGAAATTTTGATATTAACAGGCTTTGAAACATAAACTTGAATTATTAGACAATGACTAATTAGTAGAATCCGACTAGAATTCGACTTGTAATAGCTCTATATTTAGTATGGGAACCCCAACTATAGTTTCGTTTAAAGTGTCTCAGATTACAGCTCAATATTTATTCTAAGGTCCATCAATAATATTTTACGGGTCTGTTTTGATCGCTTTTAGCCTACAAAAGCCCAGTTTTACCAGTTGAGGCCTCTCAGAAGTTCAATTCAGAAGATATTTTTCTTCTAAATTAAACTACCTGAAACTACCTAGTATAAAAACTTAGAGCACCTATTGTTTATGGAGAATTTCCTTTTAAATTATTAAACAGTACTGTGGGGGCCTTCGTACGACCACCTTGGGCCTACAATAGCACAATAATAATAAGTATGGGGGCCCAATCAGCTAAACTATAGTTTTCGTGAAAATATTCTTGTATAGGAACCCAAAAGATTTATCCACATTCCAGGGACCCCTAACTGAGCTGTAACTCCTTTGGGGCTACAAAAGCTGTATATTTGCTGTAAGGTCTATAGAAAACCAATTTTACTAGAAAGTTTTCTGTACCTTTTGCTCGCCTAGGGGCCCACGTTGCTGGCTGGCCCAGTCCGCCCTGTGGAGAAATGAGCTAGAATCGAGGCAACGCAAGAAGATAAGAAAGGAAGTTCAACCATAGTGTGACATCCAGTAATAGTAACTCCATCATAGTATTGACAACAAAAGAAGCGCAGCCTGTAAGTCAGCGTGATATCGGTATTTCTCAGTAGCATCACCAAGGAGCTCGGAGAAGTTCTAAGTCCCATAACCAACATTCTCCGGTAGATATAAACCGGTTTGCTGCTAATTTTGATATAGGAACCACCTTAAAGAAGTGGAAAAAGTGCTTTCAAATAGTGTTTCCACCAGTGAGTTAACCCAGTAACCATTGAATCGTCCAAAGGCATAAATCTGTAAGAAAAACTACTCTGAGGTGTTTGTTAAAAGGGTAATAAATCCCTTTTCTGTTCATTGAAAATAAAATAAAGGACACGTCTCAGTCCCAAAGTAATAAATTCCCAAAATCACACCATCCACTTGGTCATAAATCCCGAAAGGACTTTTGTCCCATTTGCGTGAGAGATAAGTCTCAAATATATTTCGAGATTTTAGACCCAGTCAAAAGGGAAATAAATCCCTTTCTGTTCATTGAATATAAAATAAAATAACACACATACGACCGAAAGTCAAAAGACGGAAATATTGTCTAAGCGGACAACCCAAGGTTTAGTGTCCAAAGAAACAAAGTTGGGAAATTTCTAGAATTTTCGTATTTGGGAGATTAAAATGAACATAGAACCATACATGAAAAAATGTACAAATGGACAAAAGTTTTGGAATAGCTTTGAATCCCTTCGGAATTCATGGCCTAGGAACTTATGTCCTTGTGCCGAATATCTCTTGCTTGCTTTGGACAGGAAACTAAAGATCGGGGAAATAGATTGGTTATATAAGAGCAAAATTGAATGGACTTAAATGTCTTGTTCTGCACAAAGAAGTTTGATGGAATCCAAAGTCGTGTTAAACAAGGCTGTATAATTTCACCAATACTTTTTCATTTTTGTTTAGTTATCAAAAATAAAAAAAAGTATTGGTGAAATTATGCAGCCTTCTTTTGATAAACACCATATAACAGCATGCAACTTTGACAACAACTTAAAATCGAGGAATTCACTGAACTCGAAACACCTGAACTACATACTTGGCTGACGATTGCTAATCCTAGTTAAAGAATTATGGATTTCATTAGAAGACAAAAATGATTAAGAAACTAGCTGAAATCGTGGGAGATGGCTTTAAATAAACAGGACTAGTCTTGGAACTTCTTCTTCTATCCAAGTGGATATTTTAGACAACCGGATGGGTTGGTAAAGAATTTTTAATATCTGACAACGGTGATAATATTGCCTTCATATTGAAGGTAGAACACGACAAGATATCAACCGATAAAGTTAATGCTGTGTTCGAAATGATGTTCAAAATAAATATGAATTGTTGAATAATCCGTGCTACTAAATAGATGCAGCACTTGGGGAGTTACATCTACTATAACAGGGAAGATTCAAACATTCATAAATATAAGAACATCTTAAGGATTTTCAGGATCGATGATTAAATTTAAATGAAAATGAGTCAAAAACCCATATTCAAAGGTGTAAGGAAATGATTGCTCTTCAAGCCAAATAAATAATCCTGCTCATAAAGAAAGGCAGACGAGTGTGTATGGACTAAGAATTACATGGTTAAAAACAGTGGAAGTCTAATCAACACAATTGATGAGGAAAAAGCGAAGAGTGCTGAAATATATCTCCCAGCAAAGGAACTATCAACTTTTAGAAAAATCCCACAGACATAATATAGGTCCAAGGATTTATAAGTAAATAGAAAAGTAAATTAACAATCCTTCAACATTTTTGAACCTTTCACAATATGATTTTAAATTCAAACAAACCTCAACTCAATTTCTAATCTTCTAGTTCGAAGTCAATCATACTTAAAATCATATTAATTTCAGATTCCAGTAAATTTGGGTTGATACAAAATCAATACTTCAACTTCCATAATAGCATTTCAGCATAATTGTCAACGAAAACGTGCTATCAACTGCCTGCAATTCCTACCTTCCGATAATTTTCCGATTATTTTGCTTACTGATGATTCAACCAACGACCAAACGTGTCCCTGAGGCCTGATGTAGTAGACCTATGGTTTGCTTATTCTTCACATCATCGTCAGTCGCAGATATATAAGTGCATCGAATTTCCCACTCATGCAGGGTATCTGACAAAACGAATCAAGATAAAATATAATTTACTTTAAATAATTTGCTGCTTTGTCGCTTCAGCACTCTGCAAGCAAAAACGAACTCAACACAGATGACAGATGACATTCCAATCGTGAAATCACTGCTCTGGCCACACATCAAGTATCCTTTTGAGTGGATACGAGAAGGTACCATACCACTGAGCTGCGGGCAGAGTTTGAGGACATTTTATTTCGATCCTTTGGACAGCTCTCAATTTTTCAACTAATTGAATCTGCATACGACAAACTGTTTCTCTGGCTGGATCGTTTTGTTTTTTTTTAATTTTTTTTTTTTGTATTACGCTTGAGATGAAACCAACTCATGCAACAGCTGAAATAATGAAAACCTTTAGGTAGGTATAACCAGGAAAACGAGAAGAAGATGTAGTTAAAGGACATAGGTATTCAACGCGTTCCTCCTTTCATGCCATCCATCAAATTTAATGGCCTTGTTCATTGTGCGCTCTGAATAGCCACGACTCAATTACCAGGAAACATGAAAATATTGAGGATAATAGATGTGAAAATAAAATGCTCGTCCAGATGAAGAGATAAAAATAAAATTAAAAAAAAAATAAGAAGAAAAAAAAACACGAAAGCACCAAAATGTAGATGTAAAATGGCAAAAAACGAAGGTTGAACATTTTGCGATGTAAAACGGTAGGTAAGATGTTGTGGCTGGCTGACTGGCTGCCAGCACTGATAAAATTACAGTAGCGCTGATAAAATAAAAAAATAGATTATTACTTTTATGTTTTTTTTTCACACAAAAAAAGAAGATTCTTGGACAGATTCGAAAAGAACGAAATATTTCATTTAACTGAATTTTTATCCGAAAACCTGAATGAAATCTGTTCATGTGTTTATTTAAAATCGAACTCGATGAGTAGAAGGATGGATGGGTTTACAAATGCTGAGAAAAAGTATGCACATCAATTACCAAAAATACTTTTTTTTTAGTCCTCCATCATCGAAATTTAAGGTTAAATTAAATCTCGAATTTCTTCTGATAGCAAACTTAAACGTATGCCTCTTATAAAGGGTGTCCCAAAATGAACGCAAGATTTGGATTAAATAAAAAACACAGTTTTTTTTCAGGATAGAGTTTTGTATGGAATAACACATCGGACAAAATGGCCTCCACGTACGTCTTTTCTGGCAAATTGGATAAACGGCCCTCACACGGTCTCTTTTTATTTTAAAACAAATTTGAAAAAGAGAAAAGAACGCATTTTCCCTGTGCCTTGCATCAAACCATATAAAAAATATCGTTCTATTTTGCACACACTAGTTAATTGGAACTATCAAAGAAAAATAAAAGGTAAGCTGACTCAATGTCACAATTGCCAAATGTTTGGGCATGGGCAGAAAAACTGCCACATAAAAACCTTTTGTGCTGTTTGCGCTGGACCACACAACACTTCTGAATGCAATAATGATTCTGTTCATAAATGTGCTAACTGCAACGGCAACCACAAATCTACTGACCCAACATGCTCCAGCAGAGCTAGATATATTCAAATAAAAGAAAGATCATCTGGAAGAAGATCTAATCAGCCAATGACTCAGTTTACCTCACAAGCACACTTTACACAAACCTCTTCACATAACGCTCCACAAAAACCGGTTTCTTTCGCTTCAATGAGTGACTTTCCATCGCTCCCGCAGCCACAGCGACGTCAGATCAATGCACCAAGCAAAACCTTGCCTATGCCTATGCATAATTCGTCACCAATGCTTAATGCGTGGGAGAATAATATACATGCTACTTCTAGTAAAAATGAAGTAAACAACAACGCTACACTTTTTTCCGTAGAGGAACTGAATTCTCTGTTCATGGAGATGATTACCAGCTTATCAGTCTGTAAAACAAAAATTGATCAATTTAATGTGATCGCACGTTTAGCTACTAAGTTCTTATATACTAGTCCTAATGTTAAGTAAAATGGCAGATACACACCTTAAAACTATAACTTGGAATGCAAAAGGCATACGAAATAAATTTATTGAATTTTTACATTTTTTGAATAGCAATAATGTTGATATTGCTTTGGTAACGGAAACATGGTTAACGTCTGAAATCAGACTTCCATCACCCGTTTACAAATGCTATCGATTAGATAGAATAGGTCAAATTGGTGGTGGGGTTGCGATTCTTGTAAGGAGATCGGTTCCACACTCGCTCTTACCTGTCGTCCCAACGCGAATTGTGGAGAATATAAGGATAGAAGTTATGTTACGAAATCAGAAGACGGTGAAGATTTTTTCTGTTTATTTTCCTGGTGGTTCTTCATCAAATATAAAAAGAAAGTTACTAAAGCAGGATTTTAAAAAACTATTCACCATGAGTGGTGAATATTTGTTAGGTGGTGATTTCAACTGCCGTCATAGAGATTGGGGTTGCTTAAGAGCAAATGCATGGGGAAATATTTTGGCAGACCTAACAATTACATTACCAATTAATATTGGATTCCCTCCTTGTCCAACGTATTTTCCTGCAAGTTCTCGTGGTAGTCCTTCTGTCCTTGATCTATTTGTGTCTAATGTCCCTTATCTTATTACACAACCAGTATCTTTCAATGCTCTAAGTTCAGACCATAATCATGTTTTCTGTGATATTTTATGGTCGGGTGAGAAAATAGTGCAATATTTTCATGATTTGAAAAATGCAAATTGGAAATCCTTTAGATCAAAAGTTAATTTGAAATTTCAAAACGTTTCCACAAACCTTGAAAGTATTTCTTGTAACGATGATGTGGATTCCATTGTTCAAAACTTTACCTAAACTATTTTATCTTCTATAGATGAATCTGTACCCAAAAGGATACACAAAAATACATGTAAACAACTTCCTGTTGAAATTTTGGAACTGATTAAAGTGAGAAATGTACATAGACAAAATTGGCAAAGATATCGCCACCCTTTTTCAAGAAATATGGTCTCTCACTTTAACAAATTAATTTCAAATCAGTTACTTAGTAATATCGTAACGACGAATGGAATAATAGACTTAGCGTGCTTGAAAAAAATGGGAAACCATTTTGGAATATCGTTAAGATAGTTAAAAGTAAAAATAGGCAAATTCCATTTTTAAAGGATTCTGGAATAACTTTCTTCACAGATGCTGAAAAAGCAAATGTACTTGCTAAAAACTTCAAGAAGAATCATTTAGTCTCTCAAAACTTGGGTGACAGCGAAACAAATGACATATTACGGAACACCATTAAATGCATTCGTAATGGAAGATAATATTAAAAGTATTATTGAAAGCCTCCAAATACGAAAAGTGGGAGGACTAGATAAAATAAAAAATGTCTATTTAAAACATCTACCTCGAATCGGATTACACGTCTTGACATTCATTATAAATGCATGCCTTAAATTACAATATTTTCCTAATGCGTGGAAAAAAGCGAAGGTTGTACCTATACTCAAAGCAGGAAAAGCAACAGAATTATCTACAAGCTACAGGCCTATAAGTTTGCTTAGCAGCATTAGCAAAATTTATGAAAAAATACTAAAGGAAAAAATATCAAAAATTTGTTTAAATGAAAATATTATTCCCGATGAGCAATTTGGATTTAGAAGCTTCCATAGTACATCTCACCAGATAAAAAGAATCTGTAACTATATCAAACAACATCGTATACAAGGAGAGTCAACAGGCATGATACTGTTGGATATAGAAAAAGCTTTCGATTCTGTTTGGCACAAAGCACTAGTATACAAAATGATACAATTTAATTTCCCACCATATTTATGTAAAATAGTCCACAGATTTTTGTCTGGTAGATGTTTTCAAGTTCACGTCAATTCCGGTGTTTCCGATAGTTTTTTGTTTTAGTTTTGGTGTTCCCCAGGGCTCAGTTCTCGGGCCAATCTTGTACAATGTATATACCTCAGATTTCCCCAAACTTCCATATTGTGCATCAGCTATATTTGCTGACGACACGGCAATATTTTCATCGCATGAGTTCGGTCTCAACATTGAGACGAATTTAAAAAATGCAATTGAAATATTAGAAAAATATTATAACAAATGGAAAATTAAGCTGAATGCTGAAAAAATTCAAGCCATTTTTTTCTCGCGAAAAAAAAAAGCTTGTTTTCTTCCCAGTAATCAACTTCAAATCAACGGAAATACAATAGAATGGGAACAATCCGTTAAATATCTGGGAGTTCACCTCGACACCAAACTTACTTTTAGTCAACACATTAATAGTATCCTTAGAAAAATGAGTATTGCAATCAAGATGCTCTACCCGTTTATAAACAGAAAATCTTCACTCACAAATGATAATAAGATCACAATACATAAATTGATTTTCCAATCAATATTATTATATGGATGTCCAGTATGGGGAAATGCTGCGATGTGCCATATAAAAAAGTTACAAATTTCGCAAAATAAAGTTTTAAAAATGATGCTCAATCTTCCTTGGCATCACTCTACATTAGATTTACATAGAAGAGCGAATGTGGAACCGATTTTTGTCAGGATTCAGAAACTATCGAATAATTTTAAAAACAGCTGTGATAGTGCTGAGAATCCTCTCATAAGCCAGCTTTATAGTTCTGGGATAACCTAATATACATTTACCCATTTACTCTCAATAATTGTTTCGTTTGCTTGTTGCATTTTTTTGTTTTTTTTTTATTTAGATTTAAATTTAATTATTTATACTCTACTATTTGTTATTTATTAATCAATTTTCTGTTCTATATTAACTTAATAATTTATTTATTACTATTTGTTATTTATTTATTTATTTATCTATCTATTTATTTATATATTTATTTATTTATTTATTTTTCCGTTTATATGTTAATTTATTAATTTATTTATTTTTTATTTCTAATTGTTATTTATTTCTTTGTTTTGTGTTAATTTATTAATTTATTTATTACTATTTGTTATTTATTTTTCTGTTTTATGTTAACTTTTTATTTATATTATTTATTATTTACTCATAAATTGTTTTTTGTTTTGTTTAACGTTAATTTATTTACTATTACTACCTACATATTTATTATTTATTATTACTAACAATTATTTTTATTCATCTACTAACCCTTATTTATTTATATTTAGCATATATTTATTTTATTTATTTATTTATTTGTTTAATTCTTTTTATTATATAAACAAAAAATACATGTACATATTTAAGTTATATACCTATGAAATTTTAATTAAATTATTAATTATACACAAAAGTACATACACATATCACATAGGTAAAATAAAAACCTATCATTATTATATTTATTTTTTTTTTTTTTTTTTTGCTTTCAAAAGAAGGTTTTTCTCGTATTTTCCTTCAAATTAAACTTGTAATTCTTAGTTAACTTCTTAAATCAAACAAGATAATGTTTCAGTAGCAAGATAATATTTATCAAATCTCTGAATGTAAAACGTGCGGTCACAGACTTTTTATAAAAAATTATCACGAAATAAATATCTATCTATCCCATGTGAAGCAGGGCGGGCCAACCAGTTAAATATAAAATTTAATATATTTTCTTGATTATTCATTATTTTGAAAAAATCTTCCATATAAACTGATGAGGTACGAATATGTATATAATTTACATGTAATGTTTGAGGGTATATTGAATATTTTTACAATCCATAAAAACAATTACTTCCACTAAGAATTTTTTTTTTTAAGTGATATCTACTACTAAAAGCAATGATAAAATAAATAAATCGACTTTGTAAACTTTTGTTCCACTGTTCAAAGGATAAGAGGAAAGAATTTAAAGGATTTTACTTGAATTGATTTTCATTGTGGTAAATTTTAATTGCTTGTCATTTTGATAAGGATTTGCACAACGACCGACCGACGACTGGGCGATTGAAACTTTATTTTAGGATTAATGATGATGGTGTTGTAAATACATTGAAATAAAAGTGTGTTTTTGTTTTTGTTGTTTTTTTTTTTTTTTTTGCATACGCTCTAACGAATTTTGGATTAATTATTATGTTTAAACAGTTTCGAAAGGGTTTCTTTGAAAGTTTATTCATCATCTTCATCATCATCAAAAGGATTAGGAATGCTTTGGAATTTAAATGAAATTATATGATAAAAAGTACAGTCATGTATTTTTATTTAGAAGGTCAAGGTTTCGAAAAATTAAAAGCATTTTAAATCTTGTAGATATAATAAATTTGTGTTCAGGTACTGTAGCAAAACTCGATATGTCAAAAAAAAAACACGATTTTTTGCTTTTGTTTATACTTATTTTTTAAGAGAAGAAAATTCTCTAGGTATATCGTTTTTTTTTCATCCAATTACTTCGGTCTTGAAAAAAACACGCTTTTAGCTATATATCGGTAACTTTTCCTTACTTGCCTTAGCCATACTAGGTAACTGTCACCCCCAATTTTTGTATTTCTTCTTTTATCGGAGGAATCCCTAACGATTTGGATGAAAATTTCAAAGCTTGTTCTAATGAGCGAGAAAAAAAAACTAAAAAATTGTTTTTACTAAAATTCAACTACTGCCACGCCCACTTTTTTTATTTCTTCGTGTTTTCTTCAGAAAGGGATCTAACAATTTAAATGAAAAATTTCATCATTTTGTTTTTATGAACACAAAAAAAAAATAGAAACTACATGGTTTACTGTTTAAGTAAAATCAACCTACTTTCACGCCCACTTTTATTATTTCTTAGTTTCTCGGAAATATTTTCAACAATTTGTATTAAATTTTCAGAGTTTTGTTGTTATGAATATTCAAAAATTAAGAATTAAGTTAAGTTAAGAATTAAAATCTGCCTTCTGCCACCCCCACTTTCCTTATTTCTTAAGAGTTAAATTTCAGGAATTTATTATTATGAACATGAAAAAAATTTCAAATTTCTTATTTTTAAGTCAAATAATAATAATTATAAATAATACATATACCTATAAACATAACTTAAAATATTTAACATTCCTTCCATCAAATTAAAGGTATACCTCCTATAAGTATATATTATAAGTATTTGCAGGGGTTTAGACTTTCGAGTACCTATGTAATTTATCTCTTGTGAGTTATTCAATTTTCAAATGCTCCATTAGAGTTTATTCGACCATGAAATGGTTTCAAAGCACAAGCTTTTTTCATCTAGAAATTCAATACAAATAGAATTTCCTTACAGGATTTTTATTTTGTATAGCTAGCTACCAACAGTTCAATCACTAGGAACGTAGCTACTAGCTATATATGTATACAAATTCGATCACACCATTTGTCAATGCAAAAACATCAGGTGGCAATGTGATAGCGTTGCCTTGACATCGCGTTTTCGTTATAAACATCCGCCTAACACCCTATTCTCCGATATCCTATATACAAATCTAAAATTTAAAGCCACAAACCACCAAAATTGAACATAAAACCCCCCGGGGAATATAGCTGTTAAATCCATTCACCTATAAATGATACGAGTGTCGTATGAAATATCTGGCGCGAACATGGACACCAATGTCTGGTTTGTTTAACTGAACCCTCAACACTTTGGTTATATAAATGTATAGGTACCTCCATTATGTATGTTTGTCGGTGAGTTTTGCGGCACATTATTATTGAAGGTATAAATATTCAAATTTAAATTGATGTTGGTACATACGAGAATATGTAGATTTTCTAATAATGAAAGTTCGATATTTCATTAAAAATGAACTAATTAACACTTTATCATTTATTTTTTTTTTTTCAGTTGAAAAAAAAACAGTTATTTTAAAATTTCTTCCATAAATCTATTAAGTCAGCTCACGTTTCTGAAAAGAGGTCAGATACTTTTCTCCATCAATTTTGTTAAGCAGGAGGAGGAGAACAAATTTGATCCATATTTTTTTACAAGAAGCCAAAAGCACTCTTTATATCTCCTGTTTTTTTTACTTGCGATATATACATAGGTATGTACCAGTAATATCGTCGGCTAAACATGCAAACCTCGTAACTCCATTTTTGTAAATTATGCGTAGGACAGTGATTTCTAATACATATTCAATTAGCTACGAAATGTATGCGATTTGGATACAAGAGATTTTTTTTGTTGAATTTTTTTTAATCCAGGCACCAATTTCGATGTCAACATGATATTTGTTCAAAAATCCTATTTTTGACAAAAAGTGGATTAACGAGGTTTACATCTTTAGCCGACGATATGGTAAGTTAAAAATTCGAACTCGAGATTTTTATGGAACTTGAGATTATAAAATGATAGCGAAGTCGAAAAAAGTATGGGTCTCGCAATTCATGTCTGTCCTGTCCTGTCCTATCCTGTCCTGTCCTGTCCTGTCCTTTCGGCTGCAGCTTAGAAGGGTTTGGTTTCTTTAAACTTGCTACTTAGCGTTTCTTGGACATTCCCCCGACACGTTTTTTTTGGGACCAAAAATTATGGTTGCTGCCGTACAAATTTGTTTAGCAATTAATGAAAATCTAATTTCTCAAAAACGTGCCCACTACCTACTTAAAAAAAATTAAGTATAAAACTTTTCTATAAAATTTCATGAAAAATGGTTATAAATAGTGAATCCCACAGAACTATTTTATTGATTTTCTATTTTATCAAAAATTGTTCAACTGATATCGATAATTTTTTTTATGGAGAATAGAGCTTTTGAGAGAATTCTATACGAACATTTTCCGGCGCTGCGAAACTAGGCCCCAGGAAATAAGCCCCCAAAAACAAAATGAAATAAGGCACCCAGCCTTACGGTGTATAAACAGTGAGGTATTCATACACCCAGCCTTGCACCTACCCTAAATCCCATAGTGTGCCCAAGCAGGGGGGTTGCATATATACATACCTCACTGTTTATACGCCGTAATGCTGGGTGCTGGCACTGTCTTTATGTGAGCAAGCAAGGTAGGTATGTTTTTTATTCCTCGATTAGCGAATTTTCATAATACTTTTTGTGAAAAACAATGATGTTTTAGCATAAACAAATAAATTATGCAAAATGAAATAAGGCCCCAAAACATTTTTCAAAATAAAATGAAATTAGACCCCAAAACTAATGTTGGGGTCATATTTCATTGGGGTCTTATTTCATTATTATGAAATAACACCCCAAAATTGAAAAATGTTCGTTGTTGTTTTTTTGCATTCAATGATTTGGGGCTTTATTTCATTTTGTTTCTGTTTTTCCTGGGGCCTAATTTCGCAGAGCCACATTTTCCAAACAAATATTTTTGGAAATTTAAAAAAAGTTTTGTTTTGAGAACTTAATAATTCGAAAATGAATTGATTGATTTTTATTAAAGTTGGCACCCAGGAATTTTTTAAGATTATCTATCAGATTTTAAACAAAAATTATTTTTATAACCAAAAATAACGGTTCCTCCCATACAAGTGTTTAAAAACCGGTAACGAAAATCTCATTTTTCTCAAAAACGGGTCCTACAATTTGGAATAAAATTTTTATCAGTATACGATCTACTATATTATTAAAAAAAAATATCTATCGAAATTATTATAGTAGGTACCTCTCATAGAAACATTTCTTTGGTTTTCGACTATCTCATTATTTGCTAAACCCATTTTAATGAAATTTTTATACAGGACCTTCTAATAATTTTGAATTATATTGCATATAAAAATTTTCAAAAAATAAATTTTTAATTTTTAAAAATAACTTCAAAATAATAATATTTTTTTTATAAAATTCGATTCTTTGATAATAGGTAGATTTTTTTCTAAATTATTTTTTTAACTAATAAATGCTTAAAAAAATAATTAACTAAAAATTAAATATGTAGTTAATTTATTTCTGTTAAAATCAAATGAATAGATTTTAAATCTTTATACTTTAAAACCACAGCATAATCGTACATATAAGCAAGTTCCTGCGACCCAGTCATCAAATAATTTTTTTAAATTGATCAACTGCGAGAAAATAATTAAAGTTCAGCTAAGTAGCTAATCCAAAAAATGTATGGCCATGGTGAATTTGTATGTTATTGTGCAATAGATGATGATGATGTGTTGTTCTGTTGTGAATATTGTGAAATTAACCTGTGCCCTATTTCATAATAATTGACAGGTTACGAATCTACAAATTTTTCACTCTTTTCTGTTAAATTCTCAGTTCATAAAATAATACAACGAATTTTTGTTTACTGTCAGAATATAACAAATTTGACATTATTAGATTTTGACAATAAGACTGTTTGGTTACTGCGCAACTTCTTGCTACAAGTAGCTACTTTTAATTTTTTTTCCGGGTTTTGATAGAAAATTTTGCTACGTAGTAGGACGTCGTACAACTTTTCGAGTTACCAAACAGACATAATTTACTGTCGTAAAAATGTTATCATAAGATCTCGGAGATCTCAGCTATCTCAGTTTCATGAACAGGGTTCATGAGAAAAATTTCCTAACTTACTGTTGGTGTTAAAATACTGCGGAAGAAAAAAATTTGGATTTGCTTGCTCACTTTTTGGACGGAGCCAAATCACAGAGATCTCATTTTTCTAAACGTGTCTATCGTAGGTTTTTGTCATGGCCTATACATACAGTTATGCTTTTTGAAAGTTTGAAATGTCAAAGTTCTTCTGTCAGTTGTTAAGTTGTTTAAAATAATATTTTTTATTTATTTGTATAAAATAATTGCAGATAAATTTTGTGGTTTCTTGTTTGATTGTTACTTCACTGCCAACTGCCAAAATCTAAACTATAAACTACCTGTCACAATTAATATTGCCCATGGCGTTAGGACTGTCTACACTTCGAACTTCTTGAGTATGATTCCAAGCCTATATATATGCCAACTAAAAACAGATTGTTTTTGCTCGGAAACTACCTCTTGCGAGGAATTGAAAAATCCTCCAAGAGTATCTCTTGTCATGAAAAAGTACCTCTCATTTTAGACGGATTCGACAGAAAATTATAGGACCTCTCAATTTCCGCCAATAATTATTATTATTTAAACTCTGGTTTTACACGAGCTTTCTCACGCCACCGAATATTTACTTATTTAATTGTCGAATTATATGGACAAAAATGTAACGAAAACGATCGAACGATATCGTTTTGGCAATAGCTGTCCCTATCTTTACCTTTGGATGTACATATAATAGAGATGGGTATTGTCAAAACGATATCGTTTGATCGTTTTCGTTTTACGGAATTAGGCCCCAGGTAACTGTCACTTATTCGAGACATTATGTAATTCAAAGTCTGTCTTCTACCCCTCATCCTTTAATAATACATTATTCAATATACATATATTATTCAAATATATATGTATTATTATTTTTTGCAATAACATAGGTTAAGAAGTATATTTTTAATACATTACATATCCACACATATACAGGATGGATGTAGGCTTGAGATGTAAAAAGCACACTCACTTACCTCACTTCCCAATCTTATAAGCATTCTAAGGATTATAATTGATACAGTTATATGAGTTTAACATCATTTAAATATCAAAGTTAAATTTATAATAATTTGTCAGAGTATGAATTAATTAGTAATATCCTTTGTCCTTGTTCCAATTGATTGAAGACATTATAGATATAGTATTTTCTGATATGTAATATACTCCTATTTCCTTTCCAATGCAATAATATTCACATCGTTCTATGTCCTCTCAGCTGATAATAAATACATAAATGTGTTATATCCTTGCTAAAGCATAAAGAAATGTATGTAGTTTAATTAATTTCTACTGTCAAATTTAATTATTATAAGACGTTTTCTTGAAAATTTTCCATTGACATTGTAAGGAAGTTTAGTTGAAACTAACATCCATCTAGAAACGAGTTCACTCAATTCCAAAAGATCAAGCATAGAGTATTTATACTGCTTGAGATACCTGAACTCTAATAAGTAACTACTACCTGACACTTTAAAGGTGACAAGGCATATGTGACAGTATAATAGCGTACCTATTCAAAATTATATACATATATCAAAGTTCAAATAGGATGAAAAAGGTACTATGACGTTATTCAAAATGAATTGAATTATTTGGAAAATCATCTTTACTCTTCATATTATGTACATATATATGTATGTATATTTCTTTAGGGCTTATAATAATTAGTTTTTCTTCCTGGAAAGATTATATACAATGTAATTATTATACATGGGAAAATGATGTTAACTGAGGATGAACATATTCTTATATGGGTGACTGAGACTGAAAAATTAATTAATTAAACATGAAACTACCTGAGTTTAGGAAATACATACCGTTAGGACTCATTAGATGTTCACAAAAGATATTTTTTTGTTTTTATATTTAAATTTAGTTTGCTGAAATTCAAAAAAATATTTTCGAAACTGTATGTTGATTTAGATTTAAGACTATAAGATTGAATTTTTACTAAACTTCATCAAAAATAAAAAAAAGAGGATTTTCCAGTGCTTTACTTAAAATAATTAACAAACCCAGGGCCGGACCAACCATATGTGCTAGCCCACACCGTACCTATGGTTGGGGCTTCCCATGTGGGATATTTCTAAGAATTCATTGGTGATTAAACTGCTTTTTCCTTGAGGAAATTGAACTGCAACCGCTTCTTTTGTGCGCAATACATTGAGGAATTTAACATGGGCATGTCATTGGCGATGGCGGGGAGCACATGCGAATTTCTCGATGAAAATTTCACAAACAAATAACTACTTCCCTGGAAGTTTTTTATTCACCAGTTGTCCAATGAAAAGTATGATGAATATTCAACGAAGAAATCACTAAACAAAAGTAACTTGCTTATCCATCAGATCATTAATTTTGTATGAAAAATATGATGAAAATTCTTTTATAAACTCAGTGAATAATTTGAACTTTTTTTTCATTAGGTACCTCAATAATTTCCGATGAAAAATATGATGAATATTGAACAAAGAAATAATTGAATGAGTATTACTTTTTACCTCTTGTATTTATAAATTAGAAAAATACTTCTGCTTAATTGGAGCGATTGAATATAATTCAATTAAAAGTTTACTATGGTCAATGTTTTGCTCGGGGTAATGTGAAAAAGTCTTACACAGTGTATGTATGTATGCATTTGTGCAAATATGTATAAAAAAGGGGCGCTTTCTACAATTCTTGCACAGGGCGCATGCTTGGCTGGGGCCGGCCCTGAACAAACCTTTCCATCGGCCATTGGAGAAAATTGAAAAAAGGGTGAATTTATATTTCAGCAACTAAGTCTCGTAAGCATGGTTTCGGTTTTCAGTGCTTAATCAAGAATTACAAGATATTTTGATCAATGTACAAAATTTTAAAAGTCTCGTAAAAGTTTTTTTTTTAATGATTTTCGAAAAAATCCTGAGCCTGGCCTTTGGAAAAAAATGAAAAAAAACAGTGTGTATTTAATACTTCTTATATACTTCTTTCGCGCGATACAATAATTATTATAGTATATGTTTACCGCTCGTATGGAGATCTCCAAAATTCCATCACCATTTTAACTGAAGTTAACAACGGATATATATATTTTTAGGGTAATTTTCATATTTAACTTTAATTTAAAAACTTCACCTTCTAAGTAAAAATGTATAATAAAATTTTATTTTGCTTTTAAATATTAAAGTTTCTTATTTAATATTAAATGAACAATGGTAAATATGTGAAAAAATATTAATTGACCAAAAATTTTATATTTTAATAAATCACCTTGTTTGGTTTTTTTCTTTGTTTATTTGTAACACAACACGTAGGTAAGTTAGGTACCTATATATACAAATATCCACCCCCATAATAAAATGTTTCATTTATGGAAGTGCCTTACAAGCACTAAAAAGAGTTCATTCGTACATTATTGTATATGGCACATGCATATTAATGTTCCACACATTCTGAGTAAAAAAAATAAAATAATAATAATAATGGTCACCCCATTACACGACATTTTGAATACCTACCATTCATTTCTTTCTCGTTTATTTTTTTTTTGTTTTTGTTTTTGTTTTTTTTTTTGGTAAGGTTGGCATCCCATTATTATTGTCGTGGAAAACACTTTATTTAAAGCCACGATTTCCCATTCTTTCATTTTATAGAAGGAGAGACCCTTTGAAAATATATCCTGCAGGAATGCCTGCTGATAAGTGGGTAAATAAATCATTTTTGACAACATTTACCACGTTTTATTTTGTTATTTCACTTTATTCAAACGGAAAGTGTCATCTAACAATATAAAAGAAGGTGACATTTAGAATGACACCTTACATTCTACATATAATATATATATATACGACAAATACCATTTGCTTAAAAACCCCAAATGCCAAAAACGCCAAATATTCCAATTTTATTGAGAGTCGGAATGATGATGTGAATGTGGTGCCAAACCGACACACCATCTCTTTTGGGTATAACGACAATGAGATATAACAGGACGATTAGTATCATTTTATTAGCCTTTGACTGTCATGTCATGTGAAATGGAGTATTATACGAATGTACCTGCATACTTTATTGATTTAAATTGAAAGGTGGGGATCAGATTATTTGATGTGTTTTGCTTCTTTTCTTTGTTGTTTTTTTAAGTTCATTCATCAACAACAAGTTGTTGAATTGAAAACTGTTGATCCATTTTTTTAATATATTATGTAATTAAATGCATGACTGATAGATTGCAAAAATTTGGTCTTGAGATTCAAGGCTATAACCCACGGATAAGAATTGAAGATGTAGGGTAATTGTTTGTTGATGCAATGACATTATTCGTGTTTTTTCTTACACGTATACATACATTTTAAACTGCAAAATGGCACAAAAAACGTCACTGATATATCCATTTAAATGAAATTTAAATCATCAGCTAACTTAAAATATAAAAATAATTAATTGTAAAGGCCTCAATAAATCGTCGCCCGAGAATTGTTTTGTCGTAAACGCTAAAATGCACTTTTTTAAAGTGGGTATGCAGTTCTATGTTTTGAAAGGTCCTCTTTCCATTTCTGAAACCAGATTTGACCAATCATTTACCGTTACTGAGAAAATCAGTATGCATTTGTCGTATATCCACACAAAATAACTCATCCCTTAGTTTTGTTTTGTCGTAAACGCCAAATTTTGGCATATACGACAAAATATTCATGTATTTCCGCGATATTTTTTTTAATATTGTTTTGTCGTACGTATATAGGATTAACTGCATTTTTGTTAGTTACAAACAAAATTATTAAAAATCAACCGCATCACTTACAATGTCATGTTATGCCTTTTTTAAACCCAAAAATCCATCCATTAATTCCGTTTTAAAATTTTTTTTGTATGCCAAAGTTTTGGAAAAATTTAGTTTCAAACTCAAATTTTAAAAAAAATGAAGAAATTTTTTTTCAAACTCATTTTGTTCAAAATTTTACATTATTTTCTAGTAATTTTGTTTTTAATATTCAACCCTCGTATCAATTTGTATTCAAACACTAAAAACCAGATGTTAAAATGTCTTCTAGTTTTAAAAAAAATCGGAAATATCGCTCGGTCGGTATTGCATTCAATTAACGCATTTGTATTTAGTTTGTCGTATGTGTATGGATCGAACAAAGTACTGATTTTCGTGGCGTATACGACAAAATGATCTTGGAGATAATCCTCTATAGATTAAAAACTAAAAGCGACTCAACAATCTGGAATACCTCAATCAAAAGAAGATTTTCCACACAAAATTTTATTAAAATTGTAGAAAACTTCATCGTTCAGTTTCCTTTTTATTTAAACGCGAAACTTAAAATGCGATTTCCCAAAATTGCTCAAATGGTTTACGACAAAACAATTCTCGGGCGACGAAATTTATAAATAATCAAGTAAAAAAAGAGTACAAAATTGATTTATTTTAATAAATTCATTTCAAAATAACAATTTTTTTCTAGTTTAGGAATTTGTATTTGTTAATGTCATTTAGAAGTTCATTTTATTTAGAAGAAGAAAAAAAGAACAAGATCTTTTTGTTACCATTCTAATTAAACATAAAATTATATAGAAATGCTCCTCCTCTGTATCAGATTTGAAGCCAAACCGTCCATTCTTTTGGGTTCTGAGAAATTAAATTTCTACATACGAACCTCAAAAGTATCAGTTTCGCAAAAAAAAAGTCCGAACTATTTTCTCCGGAATGCTTTAATGGCCCCCACCAAATAAGCAGAACATCTGTGAATATAGGTGTTAAATCAGACAAATAACCAGTGGATTTTTCGAAATTTACCAGGTGTGGAATCGGCTAAGGTGATAGATAAATGATTGTCACATCAACCATAGTCACATGTGATTGACATTTAGTTTTCCGTCTGGGTAAGGTGATTCAACTCAATTCAATACAATTGAATACTTTCCAATGTCATTTGTCAAAAACATGGTTGCCATAGTGAATGTTTCGAAAATATAGAACGAAAATGACGTCTTTGCGATATAATTCTTATGTTTTCTTCATATTCCGGAATGTAGTAAACTTTAGTGGTCACAAAAATGTTCATTTTTGTCTGTATGAAAGGTAAACAAAAATGAACTCCGAAAAATTTATACAATGTTTGTAGGCTGCTGGTAACTCTAGTCGTACTCAGGCAGAAACGTAAAATTTGTTGGAAAATGACAATCATATTTTTGATGTGATAGCTCTTTACCTATCAAATGTGATATCAGCTTACACAGACTGAGTTGGTTGATTGTGAATCTCACTTATCGCAAATCACCTTACACAATTCCACCCCAGATTATAAAACTATTCATCTTATTTTAAACCTCACCGGTGGTGTTCTGTATTCTGCATTAACGTACTACCACCCCCGTGTATCGCTTTTAAGAGAAAACAATTTTTTTTATAATTTTTTAGCCAGGCAAAAATAAAAACAAAAAATTCCAATTTAATGATTGGGAATTCTAGTCTTGTTGGATATAGCTTACACTAGGTATTCGTCACGAAATCTATGTAAGATGAACTGAATTTAGCAAAAATTGCGTATTGACAAAGGCCCTCAATAGTCAACTGATGAGTCCAAGTGAGATCGCCGGGACAAAACGCCAATTTTTGTAGGACTTAAAGGCCGTTAAAAGCTACTTAGGTATTGTTCTTTTCTTTCTTTATTATTTTCTTATAAATAATACCAAAATTTTTGATGTTATTACTATAAGCACTTAATAATTTTTTTTTAAGCTTTAACTATAATGAAAAAATCTATTTTAATTTAGTTAATAGGTTGCAAGTCACTCGGCTTTGGTTCTACACAAGCTGTCGTGGCACCAAAATTTATTTATTTTTAAACTGAATAACATTTTTTTTCATTCAATACATCTAGCCTTCTACTAGATATATAGATTTCAATATTTTTTATCAGTTAAGAGTCTAGGTATATCCTTTTAATAATTTATAAATTCATGAATATCAATTTCACTGCCACACCCGTAGCAAATGAAAACACCCATAAGTATGCAAATGTTTTCTTTTTTAAAGCTTGAAGCAAACTTTAAATCGCACTTCAATTGAGATGATAAAATATTTAATTGAAAAACTACACACTCCCATACTACAATATTTTTTTAGTTCAAACATTCACCGCCATGGAACATTAAGCAATGAATCATCTACTTCTCTCAATTGCACATCATTCTACAAATTCCAACAGTAAAACTTTGAGGAAACTTCCTTAATCAATTCAGTGTTTCCACTCTTGACTTTTAAGCTTTCTTTTATTATTTTGCTACTCTTTTCCTATTTTTTGTATGAAATTGGGAAAACAAAAAAAAATAACATTCCCCATTTTAATTTTATTTTACTTTAAACCACACCACGATATGACACGATGACGAAGACTATATACACAACGACGACGCGCATTGAAATGAAATCCTTAATTAACTTTTAATGTTAAACACAAAATGAAAATTTGTAAAATATAAAAAAAAAGAAAATAACAAATAAAGAAATAATGTAATTAAAAACCCTTTATATAGAAAAGCGCAACACGATTAAAGTTGGACTTTTTGTATATGTGTGTGTGTGTGTTCTTTTATTTATTTTTATTTTATTATTGAAAATTGGGAATTGTTTTGGTGCGAGCATCCTGGTAAACTGAAAATAGCAACATTTTCCTAAAGTCATTAATTATATAAAATGCCACCCGTTGTCTACAAAATGGGAGCTTCTATTATTTTAACCCTCCTTGTACTTCCGTTTGGTTCGTTCGGTTCGCTTTTTGCTTTTATCTTTGTTGGGTTTTAAATGAACCTGATCCTGTTTTTCAATTTAAACACAAAAACAGGATTCGTGGGTATCTCCATCGTCACGAAGCAACCATTGCCACGCCGCATGTGTCTGAAGGCATACACCATAACCCTCTCATCCTCCCTCTTATACCCATTCGAGATTCAGTTTCTAACGCACCTTTATACAGAATTTTGATTTATTAACCCACATCTCGAGCTAATAATGGCTTCCAGCCAGTATCCCAGCACCAAAGCAACACACCAGAGTTAAAATTATTATCCTTGCGAAAGATATACTCTTGGTATCCACACGCGTATATAGATCCTACCAGTATAGATACCTATACGTATGGCTGACTGAGATTTCAAGGATTTTCCCAGCCACCCACTCAGCAACCAACCAAACACACACACACACACATACACACACAACACACTAAGGTACAGTTACTCCTCGGATTACAGAATATTAAGTGTCTGCTCAAGTTAATTAGCCATAATTGGATCCCAGGCCAAACAGAAACAAATATATATAAATATAATATAATACGACGAATCAACGAAAATGAAACGAAAATTCGTCAATTTCCGGAACAAATATTTTTTCAAGGAAGCCACCCGTATATTTCCGCCAATATAACTAATGCTGACTCTGAGAGAGGGGATGGTAGGTAGATATATATAGAAATTATACAAAGGAAAAAAAAAATTTGGCAGGAGCATGGCACAGGAAATAAAAAGGACCTTCTTTCGTTTGTTCAATCTTTGGCACAACACGGAGCCATTTTTTTTTTATTTTTTTATTTTTTTCTTCATCTGTTCATAGCATCCTGTTTATTAAAATTCCATTGAAGGACGAAAAACATTTTCAATTGAAAATGTGATCTGAAAAAATAGTCAGCCAAACATTTTCAAATAAGGTCAAAACGCGTTCCGGGGTGAAGATGGTAGGTTGGTTCGATGTGAAAGGAAACGGGTGTTGTCTGCTGTTTTGCCCATTGGCTGAGATCCTATTCGTAAACATTATACAGCACCCATTATATACAATCGTGTCACACATTTTTGACTTATTGGTGTTTTTTTTTTAGTATTTAGCGTGCGAGAAGAATAAATTTATTTATTTTGTATAAATTTTATTTTATTAAAAGAATATAGGAATAATTTATTTTGAAACAAGGTATTATTTTTGGAAAACAATTAAACGTCCAAAATATAATGTTTGGGATATTTTTTAAAGTCTAGAAAAACATTTTTTGGAAATTATTAAACGTCAAAAATAAAATTTGAGGGAAATTTTTAAAAGTAAAAAATAACATTTTTGGGAAATTATTAAATGTCAAAAATAACATTTTTGGGAATTTATTAAATGTCAAAAATAATATTTTTGTAAAATTATTAAATGTCGAATATAACAGCAAAGTTGAGCTCTAAAATATTCACCTGGGGTCTGGAGATTCACCAACATTTTAACGCAAGACACAAGCATTCTAAATTGTTTAGGTAATTCCAACAAAGAGAATGTGGACAAAAAGAAGAAAAGGGTAGCTCTGACATAGTTTGAATGCATGTAGTACCAATCTCAAGTACTTTGAGAGTCAACTTTTTGAAAAGGTAAGGCTCCAGAAGTGACAGTGGAAGCCCAGATTAAAGTAGTTTGTAAGTGGGGCCTCCTATCTCAAACTGTAATTTAGTGGCGCCTGCTATCTCAAACTGCAATTAAGTGGCGTTTGCTATCTCAGACTGTAATTTGGTCATGCCTGGTACCTCAGACTGTGGTGTCTGCTATATCACCAGACTGTAATTTAGTAGCGTCTGCTATCTCAAACTGTGGCGTCTGCTATCTCACTGTAATTTAGTGGCGTGTGTTATCTCAAACTGTAATTTAGTGGCGTCTGCTATCTCAGCCTGTAATTTAGTGACGCCTGGTACCTCAGACTGTAATTTAGTGGCGTCTGCTATCTCAGTGTAATTTAGTGACGTCTGCTATCTCATACTGTAATTTAGTGGCGTCTGCTATCTCAGACTGTAATTTAGTGGCGCCTGCTATCTCAGACTATAATTTGGTGACGCCTGGAACCTCAGACTGTAATTTAGTGGCGTCTGCTATCTCAGACTGTAATTTGGTGACGTCTGCTATCTCTGACTGTAATTTGGTGACGCCTGGCACATCAGACTGTAATTTAGTGGCGTCTGCTATCTCAGCCTATAATTTGGTGACGCCTAGTACCTCAGACTGTAATTTAGTGGTGTCTGCTATCTCAGAATGTAATTTAGTGACGTCTGCTATCTCGAATGTAATTTAGTGACGTCTGCTATCTCATACTGTAATTAAGTGGCGTCTGCTATCTCAGACTGTAATTTAGTGGCGCCTCAGACTGTAATTTAGTAAATGCTGCTAACTGATATCTTGATAACACTAAAGTTTGTTGCTTCTTTGGTAAAACCTTGGACGCGACGAGCATACCTCAGCCTATGATAAAGCATCTGGCAAACCTCAATCTCGAAAGAGATTTAATGCACCAAATTTTTGTCACACTGCTGTATGTTCTACCTATGAACACCATGAATATAAAAACTATTTTTCATCATCCATATATCCATATACATATAACATAAAAAGTCTATAGGCGATTTGAAAATGTCCGTTTTTCTTCATTCTGGTCTTTTGGTCTTCGCACACTCTCTCACTGCTGTCTCCTTCTTTCTCCATCACTTTATATCATGTTTTTGTTTTATTTTTTTTTATTTTTTTTTTGTTGATATATTTTGAAAGAGAATCCTCGCTAAGCTTTGAATAGAACCATACGGACGTGCAGTGAATAGATTCGACAGGACACGGACTTTGGGCTGCCGCCATATACTTTATAAGGTGAGGTGGAATGGGTCGATGGGTGATATAACGTTAGGATATTGTGAGTGAGCGCGGGAAATGGAAAGTGCAGAGGTTGTGTAAATCTATTCGGACAAAATGGAGCATTGTACGGTGACTAAAGACTGGAAGGCGAATTGTGCCAGCTTGGGTTAGCTACATAAAAGTTCTATACAAGTAAGTATAGGTACGATATACACATTCATATATAGGTATAGGGTTTGTGTTTTTAGATGCGGGGTCAAAAGCGGATGTTATTAGACAATAAACCAAGGGTGTATTTTATTAAACTGTTTCCGGTGAAGACCACTTAACATGGCCCAAAAGAGATTTTCAAAAGACAGACCATGTTAGCCAATATATATATAGTTTAGTATATCTAAGGATATATACAGAACATATACATATATAAAAATAGCTTATGGTGTCGAAAAGCTATTTATGCCCTTAGGTCTCTAATACATACCTTATCATTTGAATGTTGAATGTGATTTGTTTGGAAAGGATCAGATTTTATGCCTACTATAGTGATTTCTTGAGGCTTTATTGGATTGTATATAGATGATGAAGAAGAAAATGCATGGTTGTTGGATTGTATGTATATGTGTAATGTGTATATATATTTTTTTTTTGCTTTATTGATGTAAACAAAAAAGGAAAAGGCAATAATATGTAAGGCTAAGCTGGCAGCAATAAATTTTCAATTGAGAATTGGTATGTTGGCTGCTGTTTTTGTTTAATTCCCATAAGCTGGCCTTCACAGACATCTTATAGGTACAATAATATTTTCTCTAAACAATCAATATGTTTGTACTTAGAAATGTGTATCGCAATGAGTGCTGAATCTTTCCCATATATTGTCTTTCAATACACACAGAAAAATAATGCGATATAAAATCAAAATGATGAAATTGTTTATTTTAATTAAATGGTATTTTATCTTTTTTCACTGATTTCATTCCGATTTAACATTTTTTCATTTTTGTTCAATGTTTCACGATTTCATTTTTAAAGATAATATCATCGATTAAGAAAGAAGATAAAAAACAAATCATTAGCTTCATTCAATAATGTTAAAATAAAATTGCCCGAATAAAAATTCAAAGATTTTAAAACAACATCAGAAATTGTTGAATCAATATGAAATTTTACGTATAGGAAATATAATTAAAATAACACTTGCTAGTATACTTGTCAAACAACCATTAACTTCTTGTCAAAATTATTATAAAAAAGTCATTTCAACCTTCAGTTCATTACAAAATAAAATGATTCAACACAAAGAAAAATAATGCGATGTAAAAGTGGTTGCGGTTTTAAATTCTAAAATGACAATAAACAGACCTTTCTATCAATGTGCACCATTTTACAAATCTCGACCATAAAAATTTTAGTTAAAAATTGAAAAAAGTCATAATGCCGGCATCATTTAAAAGTCTAAACATCAGATTTCTTACGAAACCCGATAACTCCGCAACCAAAAATTTTCAACCCACCTTGGTGGTCCAGAAGTCCACAGGAAATTCTTGTGGACTTCTGGCCCATTGTTTGTGGATTTTGAATATTTTTAGTGATTTCAAAAATATTCAGTCTATTCAGTTTTAAGGTTTCAATAGGAAAAATACGCGTTACCTTGGACAACCAGTATATCAAGTGGGTTCAAAGAATTTTAACTCCCTTTTTGGGTCCTCTCATGCAATACCGTACTTTGGGTGGCCCGCTTCGCGGGTTCCAAGGATTTTAACTCCATTTTTGTGGGCTTTGTACCGCTCACGTAACTCCGTTGCTCCGCTTAGGATATGTCCAGACAACAGGCAGAATTGCAGAAAATATTTGTGGAATTATGACCCACTTCCTTACTAAATTATGGAATATTGACCCACTTTTTTGCGGATTTCAGGCTCATGAGTCCACAAATTAATTGTGGACTTGTAACCCACCCAAGGGCCAAGTGGGTCAAAAGTCTATTGTGGACTTTTGGCCTGTAGACTTATAACCTTGCGCCGAAAAAACAAATTTAAATACCTTGAAAAACCTATATAGAGCAAAATCAAGGATAGAAAATGTTGAATCATGTTTATTTCTTTTTTATTTACGTTGGTCCCCTCCATTCCTGTCTTCAAGTACACAGGAATGGTTGAGAATTGCAAATCAGTATACAGGCACTGGTTCCACTAGTCGCGCCACCCAATTTATTTTGTTCAAACTTTAAAAACAGATTTTTGGCTTTCGGTAAAATTGTTTTTTTTTTGTGTTGTTGGTTCTCGAGATTTTGGGCTTTCGGGGATTTTGAATTTTCTGGATTTTGGGTTTTCGTGGTTTTTTTTTAGGATTTTGAACCCATTTTTTTTTTTTAATTTAGCGCATTGGGTAGTGGTCATAGGGTAATTCTAAACCAAAAATTTCGAAATTGTCTTCAAAGGACCATAGGCATTTTGGGCCCACTATCCAACATTACTCAACAATGATGAAACTTATGTCATATGAAAGCGTATGGAGAGCACTTTATTTCATTATATGGCAGCTAAATTGGAATCGAGCGCAAAAGTTGTGTTTTGGCACATTTTATAAAAAAAAAAAATATTTAAAATGCAAAAAAATATTTATAAAAATGACCTGCCCTATCACCAGTTTCAGTTTGAACCATTTTTTAGGGGACACCCCATATATACAGGAAAGTAGTAACTTTCTTTTTCAGCTTTTTGAGTTTGAAAGTATTTTTTTCGAAATCTATTTATACAAATAGGTTGATTTAAAAAAAAAATGAAAGAACAGACTTTAGGCTTTCAGAAAAGGTGAAACACATTTTTTTTGCATTTTAAATACTTTTTTATAAAATGTGCCAAAACACAACTATATAATGAAATAAAGTTGTCTTCATACGCTTTCATATGACATAAGTTTCATCACTGTGGAGCAATGTTGAAAGTGGGCCCAAACTCCATACAAAGTTGCCCATAGTCCTTAGCACAACGATGTTCGAGAAGTCCGAAAAAGTGGGTTTCGGCATATTGTCCGTCGGTCTGTGGGTCTGAACTACCACTAAAATTTAAGCTAAAGCGTAAAAAGGTTTACCAATTTACCTAAAATTTGGTACAAAGCATTTTCATGTTATTCCGTAGAATTCAAATTCGAATTTTTGTTTTACCTCATCTAAAACGGGTAGCTCCCATATAACGATCTTGATTTTTTTCAAATTTTCTCGAAAATAACTGGAAGGATTTTGATTAAACTTCGTACCTCTAATGATCAATGTGGCTGTAAGAAAATTGCGTTTCAGTTTTTTCACAAAAAAAATCTTATTACGGAAATAGGGCTTTAACGTTTTTTGAGAAAATTACCTTGTTTTTGAGTTACTCATGTACAAATATTTAATGTCTTCACCGATTTTAATAAATTTTTCCAATTTGGTGCTTCTTAAGAGTAAAAACAATATAACATTTTTAAATTTGAAAAATAATTTTTGATTTACCTAAATAAAATATCAAACAAAAAATCCATTTTGTTAGTATATTTCTGAGTTTGTTTAGCATTTATTCATTAAATCTGGCTTTATTATGTTGTTAATCTCAAGGGAAAAATCTTTCCATTAAGTCGTGCATATTTTTTTTTTTTTTATTATTATGAGCCTACGTTCTGTAACTCGCAACGACAAAATTAGTTAAGAAATGATGAAAATGCAATAAATAATATGTTGATGATAATGAGTGCTGTTTCGGTTTTCAAAGTTTCTCGACCAATTTTGTCGATTCAAGAATTACAGAAAGGAGGCACTGGACTTTTAAACAAACTCCAGGTTGAGAACAAATTTTCACTTTTTTTTAATGAAAAAGATTAAAACCAAAATTTTGTACAAAATTTCAAAGTCTTTTAAAAATTCTTATTTAAAAAAAATATGTTTTGAGTAAGTTTGAACAAGATTTACACTTAAAAAAACTTATAAATAAAACAATATAATTTTTCCGATTCAAAATAGCTTTTAACGGCCTTTTAGTTCTACAGAAATTGGCGTTTTGTTCTGGCGATCTCACTTGGACTAATCAGTAAGACTAGTGAGGGCCTTTGTCAATACGTAATTTTTGCTAAGTTCAGTTCATCTAACATAGAACATAATTTTTATAAAACAAAATATAATTTCTTCATCTCCACCTGAGTATGATTTAAAATTCATAACAATTGTGAAATTTTGCCTTTAGAATGCTTTTATGACCTACATACGTCAAAATGTATGAAACTATTGGATAACAAATCAAAACTTTTATATTTGTGAATCTTAATCCTGCAGTTTTAATTTAAAATTTTGTATACATATTTTTTTATTAATAATCACGGATCTTTTGTATCTGTTATAACATAACTTCCTGTTGCAGTAAATACAGCAATTAAAATATTAATGAATGTTATAATAAAGATGCCAACAACATGAAATTGATTTGTTCGTTTGACTCTAGATTCTTTTGAACTCGTTCGCTTGAAAAATAAAAAAAAATAGTAAAGAAATAAAAAAAAAAGAAAAATATAATTCTGTTTCATTATACCTTTAAAATTATTGCTATTCCAACACAAACTTGAAGTATCAGAGATATAATTATCAAAGTCAAACTCATGAAATACATTGATGATTCGGTATTGTAGGTCAGAACGAAACGCAACTGATTAGCGTTAGCTGTTATAAGAGTTAAGTCCATCATACCTGCAAAAATTTTCAAAAAATATTTAATTTAAAATAAATTATGTATTTATTTTCATTCAAAATTAATGTTATGATGTTTTAATTTTAAAGTTACCATACCAATAACCATATACATCCTCTAATTTCAACTGGCTGTGTAAGGCAAACATTGCCTTAATTTTGGATTATTTCCAAATATACATATTTCTCTTCACTATAATTTTGCGCAGTATATCTTTTTGAGAACTACCAAAGTGTACACGGGGCCTTAGAAAATTGTCAGACTAGGGTTCAAGACAGCAGAAACTTTTCCATCGAAATTAAATTTTTATAAAGAAACCACTAATTTTGTCTTAATACACCAAGATTTGTTCATACTTAAGACTTTGAGAAACAATTAAAATGAAAATCTAGCTCGTTGAACATTTTTCTGATGAATATACTGTATTTGATTGACAGAAATTTAATTTTGGGTTATAATCCATCAACGTTCTGAATTTTATGAATTGGTTCACAGAACCAGGAAAATATCACAAAATTGACTGTCGTTCGACCAGCATTCTGTGTTCAAATCATTCGACACAAATTATCCTTGTAATGGCTGTTTTTTATTTAACCAAGTAAGTACTACTAACTTCAGACATCAGTTATATCTGTAAAACCAACTGTAAGATTGCAAACTCTTCCATACTCTTTATCATTTGAAAATTTCAATACTTCAAAAAATTCCACTTATGTTCTAGAACAGTTAATAATAATGTCGTTTTCAGCCATGAGTCATGACATAACAGTCAAATCATTCACCAAATCAAAGGTTCTGGATATTTTAACTTGTCTGGGTTCAATTTTCTTAAAACTTGGTACATTCTTAGGACTAAAAACAACAGTAGCTACGCCATACAATTTTTTTGTAGCAAAAAATGAAGATCTTATTTTTCTCAAAAATGTGCCCACAACTTTTTTTTTAATTCAGTAATTTTTTTACAAATAGGCTACCATTTTTTGAAGAAAAATTTCCCCAGAATGGTTATATAAATGGAACCTCCAATAGAACCACTTTTTAATTTTCGATTTTCTCATAAACGGTTCAACTGATTTTGATCTAATTTATGGAGAATGTTTCAAAAGGTTTTAAAAGAATTGTATACCAAAATATTTTTTTTGGATTTTAAAAAAAAGTTTAAAAATTTTTAGAAGGGGTTTTTGTGTGATAACACACTTGCAGTTAGGCTGCCAATCTTTCCTACCATCATATTAATATTGAAGGTTTGAATGAACAACAATACTTTAGTGAGCTATACCACCAAGCTTTTTTTTATAAGCTGGAGTTATAGCTATTTCACGACTGCCACGCCAATTATCAGACTTCTTTTGTGGTGCTTGGTCTATTTTCTTTAATTTTATCTAGAAAAACTTTTTGCCACGACTGCAGAAGGCGTCCCTACCAGACGAAGCTCCCTTCATAGCCATATGCATTTATACGCACTGCGCTACCGAAGGTCACGTGATCGGTCCATCCCAATTTAGGTTTTATTGTTTGACAAATGCATTTAAAATTTTGTTGAGAACTTAATAGTTTGAAAATGACGATTATCTAATAAATTTTAAATAAATATTTATCTTATAACCAAAAGTATTGAAAAACCGGTAAGGAAAATCTCAATTTTCTCAAAAACAGCTGTACGACGTTGATTAAAATTTTTTAAGGAAACTAATATTAGGAAGATGTACCATTTTATTGAAAAAAAAAAATGTATATATTGATTGAAAATGGTATCTCTTATCATGGCCGGACCAACCATATGTTCAAGATATGCAAATGCACAGGGTGCGAAATTCTAGGGGTGCATTACCAGGAACAAGAAAATTTAATCTGATCTTGTATGTGTATGTGTGCAAATATAAAAAGGTCGCTTTCAACAAATCTTGCACAAGGGCGCAAGTTTGGCTGAGGCCGGCCCTGTAACTTATAGAACCATTTCTTTGGTTTTCGACTATCTCATTATGTGATAAACAGATTTTAATGAATTTTTTTACAAAGGATTTTTTAAAACGTTTGAAAAATATTGCACATCAACATTTGCAAAAACTAAAAATTTTTGGATTTTTAAAAAAAATTTCAAAATTATTTTTTGAAAATTGGATATTTTGAAAATGTTTAGATGATTTTTTTTTTCAAAATTAATTTTTTAGGTCCGCATTAATAAACCCTAAAAAATTGCGTATCAATTTTTTTTTTTCTTAAAAATGTTTACAAAATTTTATATATACAAAATTATTTTTTTAAAAAACCGTTCCAACGATTTTATTTTTTTTTTATAAATTGAGATTTGTTTAAGAAATCAGATGGCGTTGTATCAAATCAATTTCAGAGGTTTTTTAATCACTTTATTTCTAACTATATTGATTTCTCAACAATTTTTTAGTATAAGTTGTAAGTTGAATGCATATACGTATGTGCAACACGGTGCTATACTCGTCATATTTATGTACTCACATAATAGTACCTTTAACTATAAAACGGTGGCAGGTTTTACTCTAAAGGCCTAGGGCCAAAAAACATGTAATTAACCGCTGTTTTTATATAGGACTTAATCAACTGTTGCAACAAAACTTGTTTTCAGCGATGAAATTTATTTTTGACTCAGGTATGTCGATAAGCAAAACTGTCGCATTTGGAGCGAAGAAAACCCACATGGCTTATTGAAACATATTGAAACGCTGTTATATCCAAAAAAAACATACACAGTTTGGTGGGGTTTTTGGGAGTGTGAAGTCATCGGACCATATACACATTTTTTTTTTTTTTTGCAAATATGAGGTTATTCAGCGTGGTTGGATAAGCCAGAATAATAATAGTGCTTTTCCTATTGAAAGTAAAATGTTCCGAAACTAAAGAAAATCTTGCCAGAAAGTCTATCTTATTATCTTCTCAAACACTAGTCTCACTATTTTGAAATATATAATTGAAACTTAATTATAACATCAATTTCTTCACTTCTCATCCATTTCTTTGTTTCAACTTTGAAGCAGTTGGTGCATATTATTCACTTATTCACACTTTTATCACTTTTTCATTTTTTTTTTAATTTATCGAAAAGAAGAAAAAATTAAAAAAAGAAACCTTTTAATAAACTCATAAAATAAAATTAAGAATACATGGGTTAAAATCAAAAAAATTTTAATTTTTTTTTAAAAGAAATTTTATCATTCATAGAAATATAAGAAATATCAACGATTCGTACTTCACATAATCACAATTAAAAGAAAAAAAAATAACACTTTTATCAGAGGAAAGATTTTTTTATTCGGATTTGAATAAGTTTAAGTATAATTGTATATGTACATATATACCTTCTGCAATATTTTTCTCCTGAACATTGTTCTCATTAGAGACTTCTTCAAAATCGAGAGTTTCAATTACATGTGAATCTACTTCGTCATAATTGACATTTTCGTCTAAACTTATATCGTCCATGATATTAAACACACATAAGTTAAAGCACTAAGCACTTTAATTACACTGATGAATTAAAAAAAGCAAATTAAACATTTGCATAGGCATAATGTATTGACAAATATCGTTATCATAAACTAATTGCGGTTAAATTAATATGTCACAGTCGTCTAGTGTGGTTTCAATGTTGATAGCATATAATGGGGTTTGGTTAACCGAAAAATGTGAAAGACATATTCATACATATTATCGCTGGTCAGTTTTGTTTTACTATACAAATGTGCAAGTGTGCCTTAAAAATATATAAATAAAATGCACAACGAGGCGGGTCGTGCGAACTTCCTCTTATGTGCTGTTGTATTAAAGTCTGAATAGTTTAGATCTATTCAATCAATAACCGTGTTTTTTTGGAAAAATCATCCGTAGTACAGTAGGATTTTATATGAAAAACAAATACAACATCCGCAGTAGGATCACTGCCGATAAAAGGAGAAGTGAAATCCTGCTGCGGATAGAGATTTGACGTTTATTCGAGTATCGAAAACAATTTTTGGGTTCTCATTCATAGATGTTGGTACGTCTGATACTTTTTTGAGTCTCGATGGCTGTGATCGTAGAGTAGTGTTCACCATGTAAAACAGTATGACGCCATTGAAAAATTCATGATGAAAACTGATATTTCGACAGAATTTCTTTTCCATTTCAACTTATTTTTACTAATTTAATTACTTCTGTGTTTTTCCAATATGGACGGATCAACGTATTGTTTTATCTTTTTTAAATAAGACCATGTTTTCAATTTCTATTATTAGTCCTCCAAAATTTACCACCGATGACGTCATCTACTACATGTCAAAATCAACGCGCCACTTTAACCATTTTTCACTTTCACTTGAATCGAACAATTCACACAAAAGCTGCAATTATTAAGTGAAGGTTTTTATAAAATCTAACTTTCTTGATATTTGCTTACCATAATCTCTTGAAAATTTTCCATTTTATTAAGATAAAATTAGTTCCTGTTTGAAGTTAATTATTATTGCTTCCGAGTTTTGCTAAACTTTCTTCAAGTTGTGTGTTTTTTTTTAATCATTCTGACAGGTGTTCAATTGTACCAATTTTGAAATGTAAAAACCAGGCTGCTGCGGATGGGTTTTTTTGGCAATTTCTCACTGTACTACATATAAAATCCCAAAAAAACACGACTAATATAATTTTAAATAAAAATTACAACCTCTGAAATTGTTTAGCTGGCACCAACATGATATACTTCGTCTGATATCTCAATCAGAAAACAAATTTTGAAAATCGTTTTAGCGGTTTTAAACTAATCTAATTATTATGGTCGATTATCATGGATTACGCATACTGGATCCGCAGTGATTCTCAGTACAGTGTTCTCTTTTCTTTTCACGATGGGTAAAGTCATAAGAGAGCACTGAACTGCGAATCGCTGCGGATCCAGTATTGCGGATTACATAACCGATATGAATTATTTCGTATGTATAAAATTTTTTTTTAATATTTTTAAGAACAAAAATTGGTACGCAATTTTTATAAATGCGGAGTAAAAAAATAATTTAAAAAAGAATCGCCTTGCATTTCTCGAAATATCAAATTAAAAAAAAAAAAAAATTTATCCAAAATTTGTTTTTTTGAAATTTTTTATAGGTATGTAATATTATTCAAAATTATTTTAATTTTATTTATTTATTTAGCCTAATACAAGCGGTACCTACTTTAGGTCTATTCTTAAAAAGTAAACTTATTCTAAGGTGGGTTTTTTTCATTTTTGTTGTTTTTGTTTTTTTATTTTTTTTTTTATTATTTTATTATTGAGATTGACACACCAGTTTTTTTACAGAAAAAAAAATTTAAAACAAGTCTTAAAAATAAATTAAATTAGATTAGTTAGTGCGGTTAAAGTTGATTTATTAGATGGTTCTGTACATTAAAATCGGTTCAACATGGTTATGAGATACTCGAAAAACAAAAAAAAGGTTCTATGGGAGATACCGTTACCAAACTTACCGTTTAATATACAAAATTTACTTAATATAATTATGGTAGATCGTACCTACTGATATAAGCTCACATAAAAATTTTAATCAAATTCGTATACGAATCGTGTTTTATATATAAATTATATTTTCTTTACCGGTTTTTAAACACTTTTATGTGGCAGGTACCGTTCGTTATTTTTGGATATAAGAATAATTGTCATTTCAAATGTTCTAGATAATCTTAAGAAACTGCTGGGTTTCCATGTTTAACGAAAATCGATCAAGTCGTTTTCGAAATATTTAGTTATTAAAAAACTTTTTTTAAAAATACAAAAAATTTTTTTTTTTAATTTTGGCATACCTACAATTCTTTTAAAACTTTTTGAATCATTCTCCATAAAAAAATTTATCAAAATCAATTGAATCGTTTTTGGGAAAATCAAAATAATGGTTCTATGCGGGTGGTACCATTCATAACCATTTTTCGGATTTTTTTTATTAAATGGTTGCATTTTTGTAACAAAAAAATACTGATTTTTTTTTAAGTTGTGAGCACGTTTTTGACAAAAATAAGATTTTCATTATTTGCTACAAAATTTGTACGACTCCACGAAGGAACCTTTATTTAAAAAAAAAATTAAAAAAATGTGTCAGGGGAATGCCCTAAAACGCTATAAGGTATCAAGTTTTAAAGAAATCGAACCACCTGTCAAAAAGACAGACATTAATTGCGAGACCCACTTTTTTTTACATCGTTCTTAAGTCAAGTTTGATTAAAATCTCGATGTCGATTTTTTTACAAATCCATAACTTGCCATATACCTACATAGTTCCCAAATATATCGGAAGTAAAAATAACCTTACGGGTTTAGTGGTTGTTTTCCTTACAAGAGGAAGAAATATTTAGGGGGTAATCAAGAGGTTCAAATGAATTCGTTATTTGTAATTTGTGTTAGGTATTTGTAAATAATTACATATTTCGATCATAGTATCCGTCATAATTTCTAAAATATCAAGCCCGATTTTCGTTTGACTCATCATTACACGTCATTTTATATAATAGCTATAAGGGTAAATAAAATGTTTAGATATAGTGCAGTGAACTACTCGGTGAACTACAGTAAAATTAAGGGATTTTCAATAAATATTCCTATAGTAATAAATTATGAAGTTGATGGGGCAAGTGGCTTAGAGGAAAATTTTACTGTGCTAAAGCTATAAGTTTTAGGTTAAAGGGTCTTTACTCAAAAGAGCTGGAATAATTTTTTGAAGATTAAAATCGTTTTCCCAAAATTGCTAAAAATCGACTTAGACCGCACTTTACCTTTTGATTAAAGAGGTGGAGGTGGAAAAACCTGATGCACAAAAAAATTTCCACAAAAATTATGTTTATTTGTTTGGGGTTTGACAACAATTTGTGAAAATTTTTATAAATTCTCAAAAAATTTCACGTTTTAAACAGACCTATAACTCGTCGAGACGTTAACATATAGTTGTCCCGCATCCTCAAATCAGTTTCAAACGGTGATATAATACACAATAAAGCCTTTCTCGCCATCAACGTACGGATAAGTCGATTTTCTGTAAACTTGGTCACTATAGCCATTTTTTAGCATTCCCCCGGAGCATTTTTTTTATTATTTAAGGACCAAAAACAAAAGGTATCCACCATATATGTATAGGTACAAGTGTTTAAAAACCGGTAAGGAAAATTTCATTTTTCTCAAAAACTGCTCCTACCATGTGATTAAAATTTTAAGGCGTTGTTAATGTACCTTAAATAAACAAAAAAACAAAACAAAACAAGGTGTAAAGAGAACATATGCCAACACGCTCGTTGCGATTAGATAGATTAGTCCACCCCGCCTCTCCTCTACCCTTATAATAACATCCATCAAGATAATGTCGATATGCCTTGTTGATCCACCTATATAAAATAAAAAAAAAAGTTTTTTTAATGGTTTTATCCAAAAAGATAGAATATCATTTCAAATCTTCATTTTTTTTAATAGCATAAGAAAAACACTGAACAAAAAATCATTGTCATGTTGAAAAAATTGGTTCGTCAACTTGAATGAATCGGAAAAATCTGAAAAAAATTTTACTTGCAAGTTAGGACTTATTGTAAAAAAAAAATATTTTTGATGTTGGAGAAATCCGGAAAAGTTGGTTTCGTCACATGTCGTCGGTAAGTTCGGCGTCAACTGTAATTTGAGCTAGATCCTAAACGGATAAGCTAATTTTCTTCAAATTTGGTACAATCATTTTTATTTCTAATCCTCGAGACGAAAATTTTGAATTTTTGTTTTAGCTCATCTAAAACTGGCATAATTTTCTCGAAAACGGCTCTAACGATTTTGATTAATTTTCATACTTGAAATGATCAAAGCAGTTTTAAGAAAACTCCTTTTCAGGATTTTGACATAAAATTAAAATTGCGTAAAAAAGGTTTTGACTTTTGATTTTTGAGAAAATTTACTTATTTTTGAGTTATTCACTCTTGTTGATTTTTAATGGGTTGACTGATTTTTATATATTATTTCGCAAAATTATAATCATACTTCTTATAGTCCAGTCCATAAAGTATTTGACTCGGAAAAACTCGCAGGAAAGCTGGATTTTGGTATATATGTATATTAAATAACGTAAACATAATTAAAGAATAAATAACTGGCTTTAAAAAAAGTTATAACATGATATTGTAAGTGTTGCCGTTGTGTTTTAATATTCATTTTCTATTTTAGAAATTTTTTTTTTTTTATTTTGCTCCTCCCACCTAAAGGGTTGGATAAATAGAGTGGATCGATATCTTAAAATCATGTTCATATAATTTACCGACCACAAAAAAAATTGATGCATTTATCAAAAAAATGCACATTTTTTTAACTAAGCCGCCCAACTATATAGAAAAATAAGACCATTAACTCTTTCGATTGCTTTATTTCGAAAACAGTTATGTTTATGAAAAAAAGTATGTTAATCTTTTTTGTAGGAAATTTTCCAAGCTACAAATTTTTTTTTGACATTTTTTTGTACAACTTACCATTTGGAAGTTATTCCTAAAAACAACATTTTGGGAGGCCTTCAACCCCCCGTAAAATTGTTAGCGCACTCATATCGATGGTGACTTTTGACAGTTTCTTAAGAACACCATGAAGAGGCTATATAACAAAATTCAGCTTTCTGGTGATTGTGATTATATCCTATAATTTGGCTGCTTTTTTGGCTTTATTGACTGAACTAGTAATAGTTTAAAGAATATAGCATTTAAAAATTTGAAAATGTTTTTTTTTTTTATAAAATAAAAATAAACAAAATAATCCATTTTTTTAGTATTTTTTTTAAAAACGGTTCAATTAAATGAAGCTCCATTATAGTTGTTAACCACTATAAGTATCTCTATTTTTCCTGCCTTTAAGAATACCTAATCAATAATCATAATATGAATATAAATATACTGGGTGTCCCGAAATCACCGCCTCAGAACCATGAGTTCCTGAGGTCATTTCAAGTCGAAAAACTTATAAGGAAATTTTCTCGTTTTCGCTTCGTTTTTTTATTCTTTTTTCATTTGACTGGCACTAACTTTGCCAAACTACAACCGATTTTTGATATTTTTGTTTTGTTGAAACAAGAATATTTAGAAATTTGTATCTACCGTACAAGTTTTTTCTGCGTGGATAACGGTTCTCCCGCAATTTATTATCAAACACACTTTTTAAGCATTTGTAGGTTGTTTTTTTAACTTCGATATGATTTTTTTCACAAAAACACGTTATTAAGTATAATTTTTTTTTTATTATTATGAAAGGCCAATATGTGTCCTTAAAAACAATTAATAGATTTTTACAGAAAAATACATTAAAAATTATTTAAAAAATAAAAACAAAAAATAAAGGAAAATCAAGAAAATATGAATATTTGAATAAAAACGAATTAAAACGAATAAAAAATTTCTAACGGTCTTGCTCTTACTTTACTCTTCTTAACATTCAACACTCAACGCTTAGTGTAGTTTTTTATTCGTTTTCATCAAATATTCTAATTTTCTTGATTTTCCTTTATTTTTTGTTTTTATTTTTTAAATAATTTTTAATGTATTTTTCTGTAAAAATCTATTAATTGTTTTTAAGGACACATATTGGCCTTTCATAATAATAAAAAAAAAATTATACTTAATAACGTGTTTTTGTGAAAAAAATCATATCGAAGTTAAAAAAACAACCTACAAATGCTTAAAAAGTGTGTTTGATAATAAATTGCGGGAGAACCGTTATCCACGCAGAAAAAACTTGTACAGTAGATACAAATTTCTAAATATTCTTGTTTCAACAAAACAAAAATATCAAAAATCGGTTGTAGTTTGGCAAAGTTAGAGCCAGTCAAAGGAAAAAAGAATAAAAACCATAAAAACCGTTATAAGTCGAAAACGAAGCGAAAACAAGAAAATTACCTCATAAGTTTTTCGACTTGAAATGACCTCAGGAACTCATGGTTTTCTTCTGAGGCGGTGATTTCGGGACACCCTGTATACAAAAAAAAAGTTTGTTTTTGTTTTTTAAAATTTCCTGACTCCAGCAAAGAGTTTCCTGTTGTAATAGTCTTCCCGTCACTTTGCTCCTCTTCTACACCACAGTTTATACTGTATTATTTATTACCATAATACAATTTTCAGACCTCTGCATAAACTTTTTTCATATAGGTGCTTAAATAATAAACACAAATGACAAATTAGAATGCAGTTGAAGCTTGAATAAATACTGTATAATAATTTAACAAGCTCTCTCAATACTAATTATTATGCCAAAGGTTGTTATATATAGTAATTTATCAATTTATAATTTAATTTTAACGATAAATCTATACATTATACATCCCGTCCCAGAGCTGCGGCTAAGGACACATACATACATATGTATGTATGTATGTATATAAGGAGATGTTTTTTATAAGAACTTAATTAAACATTCAGTGAAATGTATTTATTAAGTTATTTGACAGTTTTTCGATTTTCACATGCACCAGCATTAACATAGCAAATTTGTCTTCCAGATGTCATCTACATTTCAGGATATTATTATGTAGAGGTTGAATATTCCACATCCTCAGCTTCAAGAGGATCGAAAATCGAGTTGGTTCAAAAACAAACGATGGTTATTCGAACCATCTGAAACGATGGATGCACGGTCGTGCATATACATATCTAGAATGTATATACAGTCGACTCTCCCTAAGTCGTACTCTCTCTAAATCGAATTTCTCTCTCTCTCTCTCGAACACATTCTCTCGATTATTTGCACCTTTTTCACCCCTTAAGTCGAATTTTGTTTAGCACAAAAATAAAAAAAACATTACCCCTTCGGAATTCGTATTTGGGTCTATAAATATTAACTACGAACCATCAAGTACCTACCTACACACTTCAAAACCCTAAATATGTATGTGTAGCATCGCATGTGCCATCATCAGCTCAGCTCTTCGTGTTTCTTCCTATTCACATCCTTGGTACCCCCATGAAAAGATACAGTTGTAAAAAAATTGCAACGCAAAAACGAAAAAAAACATTGTTATCCTTTTCTTTGTGTTGTTTGTTGCATTATATACACCTTCCTTTATTTATTAAATAAACCTTTTGCAACAAAAAATGTTTCTCTCTATATAACTAAAATTTTTCCAATATACTCTCTCTAACTCGAACAAATCTTGGTATCCCATGAAAATTCGGCTTAGGGAGAGTCGACTGTAATTAGAATGCCACACAACAACCTGCACGCCATTCAGCAACGTGACAAGATGCGGAATAGAAAAATTGTTTGCTTTCTTGTGAAAGTTCCTTGCGAGGAAACTTTATCTTTTGAAAATTATCAAATTTTCGTTTGCTAAGGATTTACCATCAGGAGTCAGAAGTTTTGCTTTTTTGATGCTGCAGCACAAGAACAAAATAAAACGTAAGAAAAAAGATTTAAGAAAAAAACAGAAAAAAAAACTAAGAGCGAGAAAAACTTTTCACTATATTTTAACCGGGTGGAAGTTCAGGAGAGATTTTAAAGTAACTTTTTAGTGAAAAATTAATTTATATCGCATATGACAGAACATGCTTCTTCTTATTGTATAGGAGAGTTTTGTGTGTGTTTTGCAATTACACATATACTTGTACCAACCTATAGAAAACCCCACAGAGTATTTGGGAACAATGAACAGTGATTAGATTTTTGTGGTAGAAGAAGAGGAAATCCCTACAGGAATTCTTATGTTATCTAGGTATAGTTCCACACCTGAGCTTTGGATATACATATATACGATTGAATGTTAAAGGATTTTTCAGAGGAAGCACATACTCAACTCATATGAAATGAACAGCACAGGTACGAGCTTGAGGTTAAAAGGGAAATACATATTATCTCGTCTGCCTTTGTGACCAGACCATGTGGCGAATTTGTTTTGGAAATGGTTTTTAGAAATAAGGAAATATTCTATTCTACTCGTATTCTGGCGAAATGCCATTTTACCAATGAGCTGGAAGAACCAACTTAAATGGCCACACATGCAAGAAATAAACATTAGGCAGAAGCTAAAAGTTTTGGTATATACTTTAACGACTTGAAATGCAAGCTTACAGATATTTTTAGTCTAATTTTCTTGGCAAAGCCAAAAATAGACTATCAAGCAATGTTTTTTTGAGACGAAACAATTGTTATGTGTAGATATAAATGGATAAGGGAATATAATCAATGGCTGGGTTCTAAATTACTTTGGTCTTTCTCGATAAAATCTATGATATGGTATATATATGTTCTTAAGATCAATAGTTTGATATGTACATTTATTCACATGTTGATGGTGATAAGTTGTCAAGTTCGTCGTAGAAATATGTACCCAGGGGCTGGACGTGCTTAGAAGCAAATTGGTTGTAAATGAATTTAGGGTTATCTTTAATGTTGGGTCCAAGGTAATTATACTGGCCAAAAGGAATGTTGATGTTTTGTTAAGCTATATATACATTTACTGATGCCATTTTGCATTTACCATGTTATTAATTCTGGGGGGTGGAATTAGTATTTATTTTAACTTGTCGAAACTCCAAGCAATGACTGTCAGTATATTAATGTTAATTTGTCCAATAGTTGAACTTATTAGCCCCACCACAACACTTGGAATTTTCATCGTATAAGATGAAAAAAAAATCTACCTATACGTAATAATACGTATTTATTCATTTTTAAACCGATTGGCTAAATAAGTAAGTTTAATTGAATTTTGCGGGATTAATTTCAATTCTTATGATTTCATATGTCAAATATATATAATATAATATATATAATATACATATATAAATATATAATGTTGAAAATAAAATGCACGACTATAAATCGCACGAACTTTCTGTTATGTAGGGGAGACCGGGGACAAAAGTAACACGTCACGAAAGTAACAAGCCCATTTACAGCTTCAATAATTTATGTTCTGAAGCATTTTCTTGTATGCAGTTTTGTAAACAATTTAACTCTTCTCTTTACTAGCCAAAGGTTTCCAACTGGTCGTGAAATGGGCACGTGCCACATTAAAAAAAAAGAAAAAGTTCATAATTTAAAATATGTTTGTCTGGCGAGTTTTTATCTAAAAAAGGGATTAAATCTCAAAATTTTAAGGCAAGTTTCTACCCAAGCATTCTTTAATATATATTCTTTTTTTATAGCTGGCCATTTAAAAAAAAAAAAATCAGAATAAATTATTTACATTTTTTTTTTTGAAAAATGGGGGCATGTGGACTTAAGAAACGGGATGAAACTAACAAATTTTTGTAATGTTATTTTAAAGTTATCAAGTGATTTTCGTAATTAGAATGCCTCGTACTCATGTAAAAAGAATTATATAAGGAACGATTGACACATCTATTTATAAACACGTCTGTATATTTAAACATTGAATCAAAGACTCCTCTTTCATGCATCTTTAACTACTGTGAATCAACAATTCCCTGGTCAAAATAATATGATAAACGAAACCCACAAAACCATATCAGGCAATATGATTGAATCAGCGATTAAATACGGTATGAAAAATTAGTGTTAACTTCGTGTTACTTTCGTCATATATGTCCAGAGTCTTGGAAAAATTGTAACAGCTTGTAGATTTAGATTTAGATTTATTTTATATAAAATGCTTATCACATTATGATATTAAGGGCCAGTTTCACAGTGCACACTTAACAAAATAAGTGGTACTTAATTTTCCCATTTTAGCACTTAAGCCGCAGTTTTACTACCTGAGTATGTGGAACTTAAGTGGCCCACATGGGAGACTTAAGTATCTACTTCACTGTGAAACTGGCCCTAATAGTCTTATAGCTAGTGAAGCTTAAATTTGATAAATAAAAGTGAACTACTGATTAGAATTCTGATTTAAATTTAATTTTATAAACAATATTAGCAAAAAAATAAATTTGGAAAACAAAAGAGCGAAAGTAAAGTTATATAGAAAAACAAGAAAAATAAATAAATAAATGAATACTAAAAAAACTTCAACTATTCACAAACTTTGTGAATTCATCTTTTTATTAAAACTTTACTTCATCACTTTCTAGATAAATATCCCATATTTAAGATGGCATATTTCGTTTTCTGTTATTCCTATATACAAACGAAAAAGCAGGAACCTCAAAAGTGAAAAATGTTACTTTTGTGGTCGGTCTCCCCTACAATCATACTGTGGTTTTAAAATCTTAATATTTTAATATATTTTATGAAATACATTAATATATATAGCACCGTGTTGCACATACAGGGTGTCCCTAAACTCAACGTCAAGCGGATACTGGGTGATAGGGTAGGTTATACCTGAACTGGGAAAAATAAGAAAATAAATCCATCGCGCTTGGATAAGTAATAATAGCAATATTTCGAAAAAATATTGAAAATCGATACCCTAGGCCACATTTTTAGGTACTGTGATCACAAATTTCCAAATTTTGACGTGTTTATTTTTTTACGTAACCCTAAACAACCATGCTATTGATCGCAATCACAAATTCAAAATAAATATTTTATCGCCGATTTTATTCACTAAAAGTTGAACACAACTTGAGGATCTTTATTTTCAACTTGTGAATTTCTTTTTATTCACTCAAAGTTTACGTTTTCAACTTTCGATTTTCAACTCTAGAGTTGATCAACTTAAAATTAGTGAACTCCTGGAAAAAGTGAAAGTTGACCGAGCAAACTTAAGGTTTTACGTACAAAAGTTTTTTTTTGTTTATTGTTGTTTCAAAAGCGTTTTGGCTTTAGTTAATTTAGGGCTGGGATTTCCATGGAAATGCATGTTTTTTGTCACTACATTTAGAAGCCTAAGACCAAATTATCTTTACGAATCATAAAATTTCCTTTAAAATGGCATTTAATCGTTAGTGCATATTTTGCATATTTTATGCAAAATGCATATTTTCATAATAAATGCATATTTTCATAATAAATGCATATTTTAAGTGCATATTTTCATATTTTTCGTAAGATGTCGAGTTGAAATCCTGGGTCGAGAAGTTGGTTTACTAAATAATGCATTATGTGCACCGACCCTATTCCAACTCGATATTAAGATCCTTAATGTAAACGTAGTAATAGTCGCCCGGGTAGAATTTGCGACTCGGTATTGCCTTGGCCCCAGCTAGTTTCGCCTTGTTTATGTCATGGGCCTCTCGAGCAGTAACTAGCTTGGCCCTTGCTAATTTGTTAGTGCTCTGTATTCTGTGGGCCTTGCTAGCGGTTCCCATATAGGCCCTAGATAGATCTTCCAAGTCAGGCTTTGGATAACTAAAAATTTAGAGATTTTTAGTCACTAACTAGGGCCTAGGTAGATTTTTACTGAAACCCCTCTCATATTAGGGGTGTTTGAGACCGCTTTTCTCTTTAACTGAAATGTATAGAATTTAATTTAATTTTAAAAAAACTTCACTTTTACTTACTTGGTTTCTCCGAGATTTGAAAATGACACCAACAAAAGTTTTCATATCTAGGCTATGTCAAGTTAAAACTATCTAGGCCCAGTCTAAGTTACATCTGACAAAGCCAATAAACAGGCAATTCTAGCCAGGGCCAAGATAAAGCCAGAATAAGATTAATTAGTCAAGACCACCCAGACCTGCGCCGGTCTAGGCCCAGCATAGGATTTACTATATAGTGGCCAATCTAGCTAGGGCCACGCTTAAAAATAGTTTTTCCTAGATAATTTTCTACCCGGGCGACAAAGTGAACGCGTCCATTGAACCAAATACCCTTCTCACTTTCTTTGAACTCTTGATGGTTTGGAAAACTTCCAATTTGTCGAGCAACAATAACGAAAGCGTTTTTAATAATCTTACAATTGATGAAATTTGTTGTTTAAAAAACGCTCCTCTTACTTCAGTTGATGTAGAACGTTCTTTTTCTCTTTTCAAAGGCCAAACAAGCAAAGTTTTGTGTTTGAAAACTTTAAATAAAGTTTCATTATTTATGTGAACAAAATATATGAAAATATTATGTAAGTTTCAGTTACATTTTGAAAGATATGTATAATATATTGTTTCGTTTTAAATAAAAATATTTATTGTTATTTTTTTAACTTTTAATTTTATCTTACCTTTATTTCTGTTAAATAAAAGACTAAATTCCTTATAAATAAAAACTGAATGAAAAATGTTTTTTTTTTTTTTGGAAAAAATAATGTAAAATAATATTTTTTTAAGTGCATATTTTCCATTTTTTAGTGCATATTTTCCATTTTTAAGGGCATATTTTAAGCGCATATTTCCGATTTTTAAGTGCATGAAAATCCCAGCCCCAGTTATCACAAACAAAATATATAGAAAAAATACTTGTGTGCCGAAGTAATTATTTTTCTTCTTTTTTTTAAACCATTATTTTTCAATTATTTTTTCACAATTTAGCACAATTTGACACAAAAAACAAAATTTGACAAAAAAAAACACAATTGAACACAGACAAACAGTCAGATATGATTGACAGATTCAAATTAAAATTTAAAAATGACATTTTTTGTTTTATATTTCACAAATATCCCAGGGATATTTTTCAATCCCGAAGGTGGCCAACTTTAGATCTTCAACTGGAGAGTTAGAGAATATAATTAGTGAATAAAAAGAAATTTCGACTTGCGTTTCAACTCTCGAGTTAAAGTCAACTCTCAAGTTGGCCAACTTGAGAGTTTGCCTCAAGTTGAGCAATAGTGAACAAAATGTCCCTAACTTTCGTAAGAAAAATAAAGTTTGACTGAGTCATGGTTCAAAATAATTTTCTAAGCTAACTTTGACACTTCATATTTAAAAAATATTGTACCACATTACCCTCAGCAAGTTGATTAAAAAATTGGCCCATTTTATCAAGATTTCAAAATGCTATATAGTACAACACTTGCTTCTTATTCATTCGTAAAAAAAAATATTAATGGTCTGAGCTGGTCAGCACAAAGTCCCGGTCTTAACCCATAGAAAACTTGTAGGGTGATGCATAAAAGTTAAGATCGGAGGAAAAAACTTAAAAAAATCGGAACAACTTTGGACTGGAGTCCAGGAAGCATGGTACTCTATTCCCCAGGGTAGATGCCAACAATTAGTGAAGAGTTTACCATGAAGATGTCAAGCTTCTTTGAAAAATCGTGGTCGGTTAATGAAATATTAACTTGGTAAATAAAGATACGGTATGAAAGTAAAGTTTTATTTTCTAAAATTTTGTTTTTTAACAGATTCTGACATGGTACTATTTCTATGTCCAGCAGAAATAATGTCATAACAAACAATTTTTTTTTTTTAATTTAACCTTAGGAGTTTACCTTAATTTTTAGTTTTAAAATATCTGAAATACATATCTGAGTTTCCTACAAAGAAATATAAATGTTTAATTTATTAAGTTAGGAATAAACTATTTTTTTATATAAGAAAACTCATGAGTGTGCTATTTCGTTGTCCCTAGCTGTATGTAGGTATAGGTATATTTGAATTTTTACGTTTTTGTTTTTTTTTTTAATTCTAATTTCTGTTGACGTTTTTGGTTGTTTCATTAAATAAATAAATATGTACTTATATTTATAAACTTTCGGTTTTATTTCCGTATTATTTTAAATATTGTCTGATTCCCGGGATTATGCCGGAATCCCGGGATTTTTGAATCTCAAAATACCGGGATTGAGAAAAGAGCCCGGTATTGCAGTCCCTATATAGTCACAAACTCATCCACAGTATAGGATTCTACTTCTGCTTTTATTGGAAGTTATTCTATTATGGATGTTGTATTAAGTAACTCGTGTAAAATCCTAAAATACTGTAAATAGCTTTCCCAAAAAAACACGGCTAGTTTTGCATTTAAACATTTTACAACTTGTAATTTACATTAAGAGCAAATTCATACGATCCAGTCATGATTTTTATTTTTATACTGTTGCAAATCTAGGATTGGGCAAAAAAAACGACATGGTGGCTAAGTGATTTTCATGTAAAACAAACACCAACAATCATATTTCCGGGCCAAGTTATGCCCATGTAATAATTTTCTGGTTACCTTAGCTCGATAAAAGACTATGGGCCTTACTAATAACCAAATTTAGTAAATAGCTAAACGACAATCTCCAGATTACAGAACATTCGCATACTAATAACGAATTTAGTCTCCAGGTTATTCACTAGCTAGACGTTAAAATTTAATACATGGAAATCCATCTTTAAGCTGTACACTAAACTCATGAATTCAAGGAAACCCATCGAACACCAAGTTCAAGATTCTTTGTTTTTAGTTTTAAGTTTTTAGTTTTTTGTTTTTTTTTTTTTCCTATTTTTTTTGGAAGTAATAACTTTAAAATGAAATGTCTGATTATTTTAAGTAGTTTTTTTTTGGCATATCCTTTGTTGTTACTTAATACATATTTATGACATACAAATAAATGAAAAATATATAATTTATGAGAAGTGCTCCTATAAATTGCGTTCTATATACCCAGTCCCGCGTGCATTTGTTGATGGAATCGCTTCTTAATTTTGCTTCTTTAAATTTTTGAGTTTCCTTGAATAAATTTATATCTTTTGTTACAACTCATTTTTCTAAATATTTGTTTTTGTTAACGCAAAATTAATGAAATTGAAAATTCAAGAAAGTTTGACATTTATTTGACAACATCTGGATGGAAATTGTAGTAGATTCAAGGAAAGTGTGAGGATTTGTTAACGAGAAGGTTAAATATGTTATTAGTAGGATTCCGTTTAAGCTCCGCACTTTATTTTAACCTTGTACTTTACTAATAGTCGACATAAGTGTTTGGTTATTAGTAAGGCCCTATGACTATCACTTTGTTGCCTACCTATAATAATTTTTAACAAAAATGTTAAAAAATATCTTGATGTTAATAAAAATGAAACAATTAAATTTTGTATTGTGACTATTTTATCAAGTGATTTTGAAAAAAAAATTACCTTAAAACGTATACCTACCTATGCATATTTTTAATTCAAATTACATATTTTTAACAATATTTATTTTGAATTCAAATGTAGCATATGTTCTGATTATTTTTTTATTTTGCATACAATTTATATTCTACATAATATGTAGGTATTTATTTTTAATGATATACACCAACCCAATTTAAATATCCACATCATTCATCATCGTCAGTATAAGTACCTGTATCCTATTTGAAAAGCTTAAAAACATACCATATTCAAAAAAGAAAACATCATGTGGCTTTTACCATTTTATATATTATTATAAATATGCTACTTACACAATGGTAGGTATATTAATAGAATTAAATCACTCAAAATCAATACACCCATTGGTAGATATGTTTAAAACAAATTAATAAGTCTGTCATGTTCTAAAATAATATCATTATAATTAAAATCATCAATTAATCCTCTCATACATATTATATTATAAATAACTTTAATATATAAAAATACATATTTAGAAAAAATATGTTAATTATCCATCATGTCTATCTACGTATAAACCATAAGTACCTATACCTAACCTATATTATTTTGTATAAATATAAAAAAACAACACCTCTTTAAAATTTAAAATCATAAATGCAAATTTAAACCAATAATCCCCCAAAATTATGATAAAATTGAAATTAGGTCAATTCAATGTTTTTTTGCATAAAAGTACGTTCATTAAATTCGAGTATAGGTACTACATACATAGGTACTTTAAAATATTTTATCAAAACCAAAAAAAAAAAATAATATTAAATATAATACCGGATGCTTTAAGCCGCTCAATTAGTCCTGAACTTTAGCTCCGGCACGAGCGTATTTGTGTTAATAGTGTATACATATATAAAGATCACCTCTAGAATAAATTTAAAATAAATTAAACAAAAAAAAAAAACCACAACAAAAATGAACTCAAAGCCTGTGTGTGTGTAAATTTATCCCTCGCTTTATGCTCCAATAACTGAAACAATCACCTCATTGTGTAACAGTGACCAGAAAACATTGCCATTATGCAAACCTTTTTCGTCCTTAATCCAACCATGATATGAATCGATATCCAATTCAACACAAATAAAATTAAGTACGCCTCGCTAAACTGCGCACATTAAACCATCTCTTTTTTTGTTGGGGGGCGGGGAGGAAGAGAAAAACCACATCAAACACACCAACTGCACCCCCCTTTGCCATTGTTCCATATTATGGTGCAATTCCAGATCCTTTTTATAGAATATATATATGCATATGCAATGGCATAGTCTGTAGTCACTTTTGAAAATTCATACAAAATGCATTGGTTTTTATATTCCACATACCTACATACATGCATATTATGTAGATATATATCCTTGTGCATTTATATTTGCTTCTGTGTGTGCATTCGCGGTAAAATGAATACCACACCATATCCGAACCATACACCGACCATGACCTCGTTTTCCCTATACCTACTTAGTATAATATATCCATCCACCCGCCAACCTTCCCTTCGAAAAACAACAACCACATTACCGCCCACTTAAAGCCCAATATAATTCTCTCTCTCTAGACACACATTCTACCCCCTCCCCCCAACATATTATAGTGCACCCTATACTACTACATATTTCAATTAAAAAATCGGACATAATACTCATGAAAGACGATTCAGCATCGGAACAAAGCATCCATTCTCCACATCTCCACCCCACTGCAACTGCACCACCATCTCCCAATCTCCCTTACCGAACCGAAATCTTGACAAAACTGCAGCATAGAAACAGACAAAAAACCGGATGGCTATACGCCAACGATGATGATGACGACAACGACAACGAAAACGACGACGAGGACTTTCAGAAAAACAAGTGGAATTTTATTCAACAAAAAAATTCAACAAAAAAAACACGCAGGACGAAAAAAACACAGAACAAAAAAAAAGAAATTCCACCAGACAATTTGAATTTGCATTAAAGATAAAAAAAATGCTGACAATGAATGAAAAGGATATATAATGCCAAGCAGGACTATGTTGGTTATATTATGAGAAAAAAGTGAGTGTATACGACTCGACAACTCGAAACACTTTCAAGTTCGTCCTGCGTTTGTTGTTGCCCAACACACACACACACACACACACAAACAATCTCAAAACACAAACCATCACCTTCGCCTTTTCTTGTGCCTTGTTACGCCTGGGTGGCTGTTGGCTGATGTAAATCTGCCGCAATTAGATGTTATATGATGAAGAAGGCCAAGGGGGTTGTTATGGGGTTCTTCTCGTTTACATAACCTTGAACTTTTGCTAAAATAACCAACACCACATTCCATCCCATCCCCTTGCCCTATGATGCCCACTTATGGCAAGAAGAACAAAAAAATTAAAAAAAAAAAAAAAAACATAACCTCATGTTCCAGCTCGCCTTCCTTTAATGCATCACTGGCCTCATAACTTCGGTCTATGAGTAGGTATACGAGTATAAGGTAAAAGTTTAACTTTATTTGCCTACGAGTGTGTTCCGTTTCAAATAGCTTATAGCTTTTCATTAAGCAAATAAGTAAGACGTTACTTTGTCGTCGTAGTCGTAGCCATCGTCATCGTCATCGTCGAAGGTCCTTGTCAAAAGGGCACCCCCATTTTCAAAACAAATTTCCTTCAACCACCATCACCATTATTGTTGCACAAGTTGTGTGGGGGAGGTGGTTGCTGATGGGGAGAGATTAACACCGAACAAGTGCATATACATATACTTGTTACAGTTGTTCACCGCCGTGTCGTCGTCGTCGTTGTGTCGTGTCGTGTCGTTGTCTCGTAGTAGGTAGCTGAAGTCATTCCCTGTGTCCTTATCCTCTGTTCAGGTACTTCTTTATACCATCACTTATACCTATAAGGATATTATTTTGCTCAATAGAAGAAAGAAAAGAAATTTTATTTTATCTCAATTTTTTCTATTTATTTTTTTTTTTTTTTGCGATACGATGCATTTTTCAGAAGATAGTTTCGCCAGTTTATCTGCTTCAAAGGATGAGGAGGGAAGAGGGTTGGGGAGGGGAGGGGGTAGCAAAACAAACAAATTTACGTTGCAATTTCATGGAAGTTATTCGTACACAGGTTGAAAAGTAGCGTGGCAAGTACAAATAGAACAAGAGCAGGCAGGATACTAAAGAGCTTTTCCTATATTTATGTCTCAGGGATATATACGACCTTCAGTCGTTTTCGGTGTAGAGCGTGTGAAATATTTTTCTTTTCAAAATGCAAAGAAATACAAAAAAAAACAATAACAACAACAACAACAAACAACAGTAAAAAGCTGATCTAATTCGGTTTTGTGTTTGCAGGACGACGATGAATGTTTTGCTTTTGACATCGCCCCACAAAAGGGAGAGAGCGAGAGAGGAAAAGAGAGGATGTATCTTCTTAACTGACAAAAAAAAATGTAAACACCTGCAACACTCAAAAGCTTTAGATGCATGCGCTGGCGCTTTAAAAAGTACACTTTTTTCAGACTGAAAGCTTTTTATGAGAGAGAGCTTTTCTTTGGAGAAAGCTTTAATTGAGAAAGAGAAGAAGCTTTTTATAGGAAACATTCAAACAGTGGAAAGGGTGCGGATGAAATTTATCTTGCAACATAGTGGGTGTATAGCTTTTCTAGGACATGGTATACAAAATCTGCATAAAGATTCTGCAAGCATAAATGGAATGCTTAGCAACATTTGTATCCTACAAAATTTCGTTGAGTCAACGCACTCATTCAAAGGGGGATGCTTAATCTGTCAAACTAAGGGGAATTACTAGACATTTACAATTTACATTAAAAAAAGATAAACTTTATTTTTGCGGCTGTGGATGATTAAAACCAAACATTGTGCAGAGTGCAGAAGTCACTTTATTTGGTTTCAATTAAGGGGCAACCACTACATTTGTTTTGCTATAGTGTGATGCGGTGCTGTGGTGGTGGGTATTGAGGCATGAATGCAAATAAAAAGGTGCTACACTATATAATCATCCCAATCACCCCCCTTTTTTTTCAATTTCACATAGGTACCTACGTGTGTGGATATTTTCATTACAATCGTTTGCATGATAAAGTTACATTGTGTGACAAATATTTGACCATATAGTGAAAATGTTGAAGTTTACATTACAATAATGAAAACAAAAATGTACATAGGAACCATAGCTGGTATATAGGAAGCCTATCTGAAAAAATGTTACAAATTAGATTTCGAACGAAGTTTCCTTTTTTTTTAACAGGTTAAAGTTTATTTTAAAAAGCCATGGGTAGGTACTTTCAGCCTAAGGACACTGAGCAATTTCTAAAAAAAATAAATCAAAAAATAGTTCATAACTTAAAAGTAGGTTAGGGTAGGTTAGGATGGGATTTTTGATTTTTTTTTTTTTTGTGTTTACTTTTGTTTCATTTTTTTTTTGTAATTCAAGCACAGAAAGTGAGGATTGAATTGTGTCGATGGGCATATAGGGAAGTGGAATAGAATTTAAAAGTTTATGGGAAAGGATTTATTTATGTGGGTCCATTTGAACTTAGTTTTTTTTTCGAATTTCGCTTGGACGTTGTTGAAGTTTTTTGCATTCGATTTTAGTTCCATCTTTGATGAAAGCATTTCGGTGAAAATGTGTACTGATTTTATTTTTTTTTTTTTTTAGAGTGAAAATGGAAAAGTGATTTTAATTTTGCATCCATATTAAGGATTGGAGGAATTAGACATAAGCAAAATGATGTTTTTCAGAGAAACTTAATAAAATAATTTATGTTACTTTTCCAAAAACAAACGATAAACTTTAAGTTTCTAACAAAAAGAAAAATTGAAAATTGTCTGAAAGTTTTACAGACATGCTTTTTTCAAAAGCCATTATTTTGTTTAGCTTACCTATAGGAAGGTATAAAAAAACATCCTTAAATTAACACTGAATTTAATAGCCAATTCTTTTTGAAAAAAAAACATTTTCGTCAAGCTGAAAGTTGAAAGATTTCATTTTCATTTTAGGATTTTATTTATAATTTACTTAATTTGAGGAGAGCCTTTCTAATAAATCATTAATAGGCAGGGGCGGACTGGGAGTCAAAGGCCTCCCGGGACTTTAACAAAAGGGCTACAAAATAGTAAAATGAGTAAAGAAGAAAAAGCTCAGAAAACGACGATAAAAAATTTTGTCGTTGTATAATTGAAGCCAAAAATAGTTTGGTCCGAAAATTTTATTATGTGTTCAAGTTAACAAAAAATGTAACAAGATTTTTGAAAACATTAAGTAGGTCCTGTTTACTATTATAATGCAAATTTTATAACTGATGTTTTCTACTTCTACCGAGACTTCGAAAATACTCACATATACTTTTCTATTCTGTTTCTGCGCCCCTGAAATTTTGTGTGAAAGTTTTCCTTTAAATAAACTGCAAGTACATACTTTAAAAACTTATAGAATATAACATTTTCTAAGAGTAATTTGGGGGCCTCCTTAGGTTACGAATAGGACCAGAATAACTGAATAATAATAAGTGTGGGGCCTCATCAGCTTAACTATAGTTTTTGTTAAAACAATCTTGGGATCCAACAGCTTAATGCTTATTGTGGGGGCCCCTAACATGAGATGTGTAAGCTTCCTGAGATTCTTTTGGGGCCACAAAAGTGTGGGAAACGGTAATAATAATAATAATAATAATAATAATAATAATAATAATAATAATAATAATAATAATAATAATAATAATAATAATAATAATAATAATAATAATAATAATAATAATAATAATAATAATAATAATAATAATAATAAAAATAATAATAATAATAATAATAATAATAATAATAATAATAATAATAATAATAATAATAATAATAACAATAATACAACATAATGGCTCAGACTATAATTAGTTTTTACTTAATTCAATAATCCGTCAACTATCGGTACCTTACTGGGGTGACAGAAGTATTAAAAAAATGTTCGTAAAGCTACCCCGTTACCCATATAAAAGTACCTATATACCCATGTTCATAATATGAACTCTAACAGCAGCGGGCACCGCAAATCTAGGAGAGCATACCAATACATGCTAGCTGGACAGCTACTTGTAAGTGGCATGATAGTCCAGTTAGCTATGATTGGCATCGCTACCCAAAAGAGTGGCGCCGGTTGCTAAGCGAGAGTCAGTTGGTTTTTACAGAAGATTGAGTTCGGGTCGCTAAAACGTATAAAAACTAAAACCTATAACTTAAAAAAAAAAAAAAAAAAGAATTAAAACCTTAAATATTTGTTCGTACTATTCGCGTACTAAATATTTAATAAAAGGATATTACGTGACGACAAATAAATAAATAAAACAAAAAAAAAAGAATCTTAAACGCGCCCGAAAGAAAGAAAAAAAAAGGAATTATCCAAAAGTGAAACCTAATAAATAAAAGTGAAATAATTAAATAAAATAAATAACGACATATAAAACTAAAAGAAAGGTTTTTATAAGTCTTCTAGTTTAAGTAATAACGTGATAGTTCAATCGTAATCCTTAAAAAAAAAAAAAAAATAAATTTTAACTACACGTGGAATACCCGTTTTCTTAACAAATATATTATAATAAAATCTTAAAACTGAAACATAAAAAAAAAACCAACACAAAATATACCTACTTACCTGTTACCTATAATAAAAAAAAAAAAGTGTAACCTAAAAAAAGAAAGAAAAAAAATAAAAAGAAAAAAAAAAAAACAGAAAAAAATAAAAGACTAAAAGACAAAAATAAAAAGGAGCCCTACAACAAGATTCCATCTCACTATCTACCTATCTACCTATCGTCATCATCACGTCATCATCAGCACCATCGTCATCAACATCATCGTCCTCAACTTCATCATCATCAGCATCATCATCATCAGCATCATCATCATCAGCATCATCATCATCAGCATCCTCATCATCCTCATCATCCTCATCATCAGCATCATCATCATCTAAACCCTCCGCTTCAGCCTCCTAATACCTACCAATGTAATATCCAAATGACCCCAGTGTTCCTTCTCTCCACCCCCTCTCCCACTTCAATACTTACCTTTCGTTTCTGTGATTCCTACAGTGTTAACCCTACCCAGTGTCCTATCGTGTGTTATGTGTTTAATTTATATAGTTTATTAAGTTAATATTGTATACAAATAAATTAGTAAGAAATAGTAATTAAAAGAGTGGCCAAAATATTAAATCAAAAAAAAAAAAAAAGGAAAAGATTTTTTTTAAGTTATTAAACCTTAAATTTGTATGATAAGTTAATCGCAAAATAAATATAAAAGTTTTTTTTTAACGATAATATAAAAAAAAATATAATTTTTTTTCTAACGAAATAAAAAAAAAAAAACAAAAGAGAAATTAAAAAGAAAAAAAAATTATAGTCTAACGAAATCAAAAAAAAGAAAAGTGAAATAGTGAAATACCCTAAAACAAAAAAAAAACTAATAACATGAGAAAAGGAATTATCAAGGTGAAACAAAATTATTAAAACTTCTTTTCTAGTACGAGAAAAGGGTATCGCAATAGATATCTGCAAACACCCTGGGTAGTGCACTACGTTGGAGGTACGGATGTATTCAAAGTAAGTTTTTTGGACAGATTTTAATTATTTACCTCAAAATATAATTTTCATTTGCTTTGATTTTCCTTTGGGTAACAAAAAAATTTAAGCTCAATTCGCACTAAAAAAAAAAAAAAAAAAAAAAACTAAGCAGTTATATAATTTCTCTTTTTTTTTTTGTTTGTTTAATATTACTTAACTATACATAGGTGAGAAAACAAAAACCAAATTAATAATACATATTAAGAAAGAGTAACAAAATATATAAAAAAAATAATAAAAGCGAAAGTAAACAAAAACTAGAACAAAAACAATCGTTAGGAATTTAATATTAATTGGATTTCCATTATTAAACATGGTTGCCAACGGAAGTTAATTTTTTTATGTTAATTTTTTTTGTGAATTTCAGAAATTAATTAATTAAATTGAAATGAAATAAACTTTATTCTAAGTAAGGTTGCCAACCACGGTGAACATTATAATTAATCTAAAGAATTTTAAACTTCATGTAAAATTTTTTTTTGAATTTAAGTTATTCATGATTATATTTTTGGTCCTCAATAAAATTGTTTTAAGATTAATTTTTTTTTTGAAAAGATTGCTTCTTATTTTCAACTCAAGGTGAATTGAAGAGACTTTGCTCTTGATGAATTGGACTACTTGGGAAGTAATTTCTTTTTTTTTGGTTTTATTTTGGCTTAGGATGATGGCTTAATCTAAAAGGTCAGAGGTGGAGGTGATGCAGACACGTAGGTATTGGCGGTAAGACTTATGGAGGCGTAGATAGTTGACGTGGATAGATAGATATCCGGTTTGGGGCTGCTGTGCAAAATGGAGAATACAGTAGCCATGGTGGTATCCTAGGGATACATTGGGTGGGCTAACTCCTGAAGGCAAATAACACCTAGAGCCTTCCCCCCCTATATGAATCATACCCCTCCCTTTGTCAGGACGTATTCGGGCTCGACATTTTTTTTTTGTTGAACCCAAATAATTTTTTTTATTTTCGGCATGAGTTCTTTTTTCGTAACTACTGTCCTGTGCTACGGTGGCAAGAACCCCCCCCTCCGACGAGCTAGGATGTGCATTAGCTAGCATGCCAGCTGCCGTAGCCTGGACGCCCTCTCCTTCCTGCTGCCAGGATCAGCCTCATACACCTGTAAGTATGGGGTTGTAATGGTGGCAAAGGAGGGAGAGGTTAGGATTCCTTGCATAATACTAAGGCTTTGTAGTTGCCATCCGCTTCGTGGCAAGCCAAAGCGTCCAGTACAGCAGGGAATCCAGCCGACCAACACCTCGGTTCGTTACAGGTGGCGCCCAACGTGGGGCCCGAATTCGTCCTGAATTTCACCATCATATGTGGGGAAAGGTTTGTCAGGTATGCAGATGGAGACTGCTGCGATCACATGATGAGTTTTGGGCCTTGGACGTCGTGGTTTAGTTTTAGTAAACATGAGCGTTTAAGTATTTTCTTTAGTTGTCCGGAACGTCCGGTAAATGGGTTTACCCACCCGTATTTACGCGTTGCGATTCCGTTAAACAATCTAAAACCTAACACAAGCCTTCAGCATGGATTTAAAGCACAGGTTTGGAGATAAACAAAGATAGCTTCCGGCTTCTGTAGTTTAAATTTATTTTGTTTGAAAGTTTGAATCCTTGTTTCACTAATGCAGTGTTTCAGTGGCTTGGCTGTCATCTGGCTGGATATGCCAGTTGAACATCGCAAGCACTCACACTGCTATTCAATGGCGTCCGGGGTCTGGAATAAACCGTTGTGGGTGCAGCTCGATTGTCTGTATCCTGTGCAAGCCAATATGATTCTCTAGGGGGTACTAGCCTTTATCGTCGTCTATCGTCATGCCTTGCGTTAAGCGGTATCACTTCCACCTCCACCATATGAAATTTATTGAGATTTTTAAATAATAGAAAAAAAAAAGATACTAAAGTATATTTTTATTTTTTTTTATTTTTTGCTGTAAAGGATTTTTGTTTCTTATCGATTGATTTACAAACCTTTTTTAAATTTTTAAAATTTTTTTTTCTTAACTTTTTCTTTTTAACATTTTCTTTGCATTAACTTTTTACCTTTTTATATAATTTTTGAATTTCGGTTTTTTTTTAATTTTTTTTATATTTATTTCTTATCTTCCAATTTTTGAATTTCAAAACTTTATAAATTTTTTTTTATAGTACCTACCTAATTTTTGGAATTAGATTGAATTCATTTTTCTAAAGACCCTTTTTATATCACCGTTTATATTCCCCTATTCCTATACTTACTCCGTCGCTTTCGATCTTCTCTTTGAAATCTGTGTTTCCACTTATTTTTTTTTGTCTTACCTTCTTTTCTCCATTTCATTCCTCTAAGTTTTCCACCTTTCAAAATGCGAAAACGCGTTACTCGTTCGAAGGCTAAGGTTAGTTCCCGAAGCGAGGTGCTTAGGTCGCAATATCTCACCGATTCATTTGCTGATTTAGCCCTACCATCTGGCCCACCACAACCTCCACCTCGACGTTCCATCGAGCGGTTGGGGATTAGTGAAGGAGCGTCATCATTGCTCGCGCAAGCCTACGAGGCTGAGGATAGAGCACCACCACCAGAGCCCACTCCGAAGCCCCGAGAGTCAACCGGTGCGAATGACGAGATGAATGGATACATCCAAGAAGTTGTCACGGCTGCTGTAGGCGCCAGTCGAGCCGAAGATTTTCGGTTCTTTACGGCTGAAATGGAGCGAACGAGAATCGCCCTCCGAGAGGAAGTGGCAGGCATACTTCGGGAAACCCTTTCAGCACCTACGCCAGTAGTTAACAATTATCCGGTACCCCAAAGGAGATCTAGCCTTTATGAAGCTATTCACCACTGCCCTACGACTACACATGACCCTGCACCATCACCACCTAGAAACCGCCCCCTACCGAGAAACCCAACTCCTCCTCGAACTCGTACACCTTCACGTCGTGATATACCAGCGGAAACTTCAAATATGGATGATTTCCTGCGTCGGCTTCATGACCTGACCTTGAGTGATCCCGGCAACAACAATCCTCAAGTGGGGTCTCGTCAAGCTAGGTACAGATTGCAGAATTTTCATAAGTGGGGGCTAAAATTCGACAACCGTGCCATGACCGTCGATGACTTTTTGTTCCGGCTGGAACGCCTGAAAGAAAGTTACGGAGCTACGTGGGAAGAAGTGGTCATAAACTTCCACCATTTCATATCGGGTGCTGTAGAGACCTGGTTTTGGGTTTACCTAAAAGCAAACCCAGATATGCCCTGGCCGCTTTTAAAGAACGCGCTGATAGAACAGTTCAGGAGTTTGGAGACCGATTCGGAACTATCGAGGAAGCTATATGATAGACATATGGGCCACAACGAATCGTTTGATGATTTCTACACTGCGATTCAAAAGTTGAATAGCAGGTTGAGGGTACCCAAAACAGATGTAGAGATCATAGACATTTTGAAGAACAATGTCCGACGGCAGATGGGGATGCTTCTCATCACCTTCGATACCAGTACTCTTGCAAAAATGGTGCACGTATGTCGAAAAGTGGAAAAGTACATCATTGATCGTGAAGCAGGTGCACAAAGAGCACGATTGGGACCTGTAGCACCACCACGTAAAAACGCAGTTTCCGAACTAGTGGCTGAGAAAAGAGAGGAAGAGAATTTCATTCCCGAGCTAGAGGCATTCCACCCGAAAAAGGAAAGGGATACTCGCAGTTACACTTGTTGGAACTGCAAGGGTAAGGGTCATTCGTTTTTCGAATGTCCCGACTCGCAGAGGTTCCTTTTCTGTTTTAGGTGTGGATGGGAAAATACTACCTCACCGCAATGCCCTCGATGCTCGGGAAACGAGACGAAGAGCAGTTTAAATCCCCGGGGGAATTGCTCTCAGGAGAAGAACCCGGAATCCCAATAGATACTCCATCACCCACACCTATTCCTGCTCCCCGAATCTTGAAACGACCCTGTAATCCCACAGAAGCAGATGCTCAAACCCCACCGAGAGCTCCAAGAACACCAAATAAGTCGCTACACGAACGTCTGCAAAACTACTTAGATGTCCGAAGAAGGATCTTCGGAAACCAGAATACCGTAGTCTCTGACAAAGTTGCTAAGTTGAGGAATAAATTTCGAGAGAAGAAGAAAGCATACAGAGCAATCGAGGCCACGACGCTGTGCAGCTCAGATGATCCGCGACCCTATGCTTCGGTTTTCATTTTTGGGGAGCCCCTTTTAGGTCTTCTCGACAGTGGGGCCAGTATAAGCTGCTTAGGTATGGATGGTTTTGAATTCCTTAAGAAGCACGGCCAAAATTTTTCCAAAATTTCTTCTGAAGTAAAGACTGCGGACGGGAAACATCAAGCTATAGTAGGCAAAGTCTATGCTGAGGTTTCGTATAAAGGGATGACGAAAACAATTCCCCTTTATCTGGTTCCGTCATTGCAGCAGAAACTTTATCTAGGGATTGACTTCTGGAGGGAATTTGCTATCGCTCCTCAGTTGATTTCCGAAATCTCTTCACTTCCTTGCCCGGACGAGATGGACCCGAATGCTCACATACTTACCGAACAACAGTCCAAACGGTTAAAGGATGCCATTAGTTTGTTCCCCTCCTCAGCGATACAAGGCTTAGGAAAAACCACTCTAGAGGAACATACCATCGACACAGGAGATGCTGAGCCCATTAAGCAACGTCATTACCCGATTTCTCCAGCGGTACAGAAACTGCTATATGAGGAATTGGAGCGTATGCTTAAACTCGGAGTCATCGAAGAAAGTACGAGTGCGTGGAGCTCTCCTGTAGTCCTAGTGCGAAAGCCCGGCAAAAATCGCTTGTGCCTAGACTACAGGAAAGTTAACGCCAAGACAAAGAAAGATGCGTATCCACTTTCTCATATAGAAGGATTGCTATCGCGTCTTCCAGATACTCACTTCATTTCGAGTGTGGATCTGAAGGACGCCTTCTGGCAGATACCATTGGAGAAATCTTCCCGGGAAAAGACGGCGTTTACTGTGCCTGGCATGCCCCTGTTGCAGTTTACGGTTATGCCCTTTGGCCTCTGCAATGCACCACAACGCATGGTCAGATTAATGGACAAAGTGGTACCCCACCAACTGCGAGAAAAAATCTTTCCGTACCTGGATGACCTGTTGGTAGTATCGAGCACGTTCGAGGAGCATGTGGAGTTGTTGGAGATTTTGGCGGGTCGACTGAAGGAAGCGGGTTTGACAATGAACGTCCAGAAGTCAAAATTCTGCTTCAAAGAGCTGAAATATTTAGGGTATATCGTCGGAGATGGGTGCCTCAAAACAGATCCGGAGAAGGTTACAGCTATTGCGGATTTTCCGACTCCTAATTCCGCGAAACAAGTTCGGAGATTCCTGGGACTAGCAGGATGGTATCGGCGGTTTGTTAGGGACTTCTCCACTCTAGCGGCCCCAATAACTGACACGCTTAAGAAAGGGAAGAAGTTTGTCTTCACTGATGAAGCCAACGATGCGTTCAACAGGTTAAAGTCCGCCTTAACTACTGCTCCGCTACTGGTTAACCCTGATTTTTCGAAAGAATTTTTAATCCTTTGCGATGCCTCCAACACCGGCATCGGTTGCGTTTTGAGCCAGTTAGACGAAAGTGGTAATGAACGCCCCATCTACTACCACTCACAGAAACTTAACTCGGCCCAGCGCAATTACAATGTGACCGAGCGTGAGTGCCTGGCCGCTGTCATGGGAGTCCAGAAGTTTCGAGCTTACGTCGAGGGACATGCGTTTAAAATTGTGACAGACCATGCGAGTTTGAAGTGGTTGATGAACCAGAAAGATCTCAGTGGTCGATTAGCGAGATGGAGCTTAAAACTTCAGGGATTCGATTTCACCATCGAGCATCGCAAAGGATCCCAGAACGTTGTACCCGATGCGCTTTCGCGAGTGTATGGCGTGGACGCTATACTTTGCGATATCTCGATGTTGAAAGATCCCTGCGATGTGCTGCATATTGATCTTGCGGATCCTAGTTTTAAATCTACGGAATACTGCAAGCTCATTGACAGCATCGAAGAACAAAAAGATAAGCTACCTGATCTTCAAGTGTCGGAAAATTTCGTCTACAAGAAGGTCAATCATTGCACAGGGAATCCTCTGGAGGATGACCTCGTCTGGAAGCTTTGGGTTCCTCAATCGCTGACCGAACAAATGATCGCTCTGGCTCATCGGCCGCCTCGAGCTTCGCATGGTGGGATCGCTAAAACCTTGTACCGACTTCAGCGACAATTCTTCTGGCCTAACATGGCAGCCCAGGTGAAATCGTTTATTGGAAGATGCGACATCTGCAAGGCCTCGAAAGCCCCAAATGCAACCTTGAGGCCTCCGATGGGTAAAGCATTTTTGGCTGAGAGACCCTTCCAGATGTTGTACATTGACTTCCTTGGTCCCTATCCCCGCTCGAGAGATGGAAATACTCACATTGTAATTGCGTTGGACCAGTTGACTAGGTTTGTGGTGGTGAAGGCACTTAGAAAGGCAACATCAGATACAGTGCTGAAGTTTTTGCAAGAACAAGTGTTTTGCGTTTTTGGAATCCCGGAAACTATACTCTCCGATAACGGGAAACAATTCGTCAGTCGTGAGTTCGAGAAACAGTTGTCAATTTTGGGAGTGAATCACGTCAGGACCGCCGTTTATTCTCCGCAAGCAAATGCAAGCGAACGGGTAAATAGATCACTCCTTGCCGCAATACGGTCCTACATAGACCCGGATCAGAGAAACTGGGACATTCATCTGCAGTCCATCGCCAGCGCTCTTCGCACAACGGTCCATTCAGCGATAAATATGTCGCCATTTGAAGCCCTGTTCGGGCAGAGGTGCGTAGAGCATGGATCGGATTACAAATTGCTTCGCAACCTGGATGTATTAAATAACTCGGGGGTGGAAATAGTTTCAAAAGCTTCGCAAATGAACGTTATTCATTCATACATCAAAAACTCTCTTGCCAACGCCCACTCTAGGTATGAAAACACATATAACTTGCGTAGCAAGGACATTAAATTTGCAGTTGGTGATATCGTGTTTCGAAGAAACTTTGCCTTGAGCGATGCATCAAAGAGGTTTTGTGCAAAACTTAGCCCAAAATTTATAAAAATGAAAATTTCGAAAGTAATCGGGAACCACCTATATGAGCTGGAAGATCAAAAAGGAAAAAAAGTTGGGGTATTCCACTGTAAGGACCTAAAAAAATAACCTGTCAATAAGCCCGGCTGCAGTCTGTGCATGAGATCTCTGGTGAAAGGATAATTGGACCGTTTCTTCTCTTTTCCTGTCCATTCGATAGATCTCGGGGAAAGTTAAAGCTTTGTGGGAAACGGTAATAATAATAATAATAATAATAATAATAATAATAATAATAATAATAATAATAATAATAATAATAATAATAATAATAATAATAATAATAATAATAATAATAATAATAATAATAATAATAATAATAATAATAATAAAAATAATAATAATAATAATAATAATAATAATAATAATAATAATAATAATAATAATAATAATAATAACAATAATACAACATAATGGCTCAGACTATAATTAGTTTTTACTTAATTCAATAATCCGTCAACTATCGGTACCTTACTGGGGTGACAGAAGTATTAAAAAAATGTTCGTAAAGCTACCCCGTTACCCATATAAAAGTACCTATATACCCATGTTCATAATATGAACTCTAACAGCAGCGGGCACCGCAAATCTAGGAGAGCATACCAATACATGCTAGCTGGACAGCTACTTGTAAGTGGCATGATAGTCCAGTTAGCTATGATTGGCATCGCTACCCAAAAGAGTGGCGCCGGTTGCTAAGCGAGAGTCAGTTGGTTTTTACAGAAGATTGAGTTCGGGTCGCTAAAACGTATAAAAACTAAAACCTATAACTTAAAAAAAAAAAAAAAAAAGAATTAAAACCTTAAATATTTGTTCGTACTATTCGCGTACTAAATATTTAATAAAAGGATATTACGTGACGACAAATAAATAAATAAAACAAAAAAAAAAAGAATCTTAAACGCGCCCGAAAGAAAGAAAAAAAAAGGAATTATCCAAAAGTGAAACCTAATAAATAAAAGTGAAATAATTAAATAAAATAAATAACGACATATAAAACTAAAAGAAAGGTTTTTATAAGTCTTCTAGTTTAAGTAATAACGTGATAGTTCAATCGTAATCCTTAAAAAAAAAAAAAAAATAAATTTTAACTACACGTGGAATACCCGTTTTCTTAACAAATATATTATAATAAAATCTTAAAACTGAAACATAAAAAAAAAACCAACACAAAATATACCTACTTACCTGTTACCTATAATAAAAAAAAAAAAGTGTAACCTAAAAAAAGAAAGAAAAAAAATAAAAAGAAAAAAAAAAAAACAGAAAAAAATAAAAGACTAAAAGACAAAAATAAAAAGGAGCCCTACAACAAGATTCCATCTCACTATCTACCTATCTACCTATCGTCATCATCACGTCATCATCAGCACCATCGTCATCAACATCATCGTCCTCAACTTCATCATCATCAGCATCATCATCATCAGCATCATCATCATCAGCATCATCATCATCAGCATCCTCATCATCCTCATCATCCTCATCATCAGCATCATCATCATCTAAACCCTCCGCTTCAGCCTCCTAATACCTACCAATGTAATATCCAAATGACCCCAGTGTTCCTTCTCTCCACCCCCTCTCCCACTTCAATACTTACCTTTCGTTTCTGTGATTCCTACAGTGTTAACCCTACCCAGTGTCCTATCGTGTGTTATGTGTTTAATTTATATAGTTTATTAAGTTAATATTGTATACAAATAAATTAGTAAGAAATAGTAATTAAAAGAGTGGCCAAAATATTAAATCAAAAAAAAAAAAAAAGGAAAAGATTTTTTTTAAGTTATTAAACCTTAAATTTGTATGATAAGTTAATCGCAAAATAAATATAAAAGTTTTTTTTTAACGATAATATAAAAAAAAATATAATTTTTTTTCTAACGAAATAAAAAAAAAAAAAACAAAAGAGAAATTAAAAAGAAAAAAAAATTATAGTCTAACGAAATCAAAAAAAAGAAAAGTGAAATAGTGAAATACCCTAAAACAAAAAAAAAACTAATAACATGAGAAAAGGAATTATCAAGGTGAAACAAAATTATTAAAACTTCTTTTCTAGTACGAGAAAAGGGTATCGCAATAGATATCTGCAAACACCCTGGGTAGTGCACTACGTTGGAGGTACGGATGTATTCAAAGTAAGTTTTTTGGACAGATTTTAATTATTTACCTCAAAATATAATTTTCATTTGCTTTGATTTTCCTTTGGGTAACAAAAAAATTTAAGCTCAATTCGCACTAAAAAAAAAAAAAAAAAAAAAAAACTAAGCAGTTATATAATTTCTCTTTTTTTTTTTGTTTGTTTAATATTACTTAACTATACATAGGTGAGAAAACAAAAACCAAATTAATAATACATATTAAGAAAGAGTAACAAAATATATAAAAAAAATAATAAAAGCGAAAGTAAACAAAAACTAGAACAAAAACAATCGTTAGGAATTTAATATTAATTGGATTTCCATTATTAAACATGGTTGCCAACGGAAGTTAATTTTTTTATGTTAATTTTTTTTGTGAATTTCAGAAATTAATTAATTAAATTGAAATGAAATAAACTTTATTCTAAGTAAGGTTGCCAACCACGGTGAACATTATAATTAATCTAAAGAATTTTAAACTTCATGTAAAATTTTTTTTTGAATTTAAGTTATTCATGATTATATTTTTGGTCCTCAATAAAATTGTTTTAAGATTAATTTTTTTTTTGAAAAGATTGCTTCTTATTTTCAACTCAAGGTGAATTGAAGAGACTTTGCTCTTGATGAATTGGACTACTTGGGAAGTAATTTCTTTTTTTTTGGTTTTATTTTGGCTTAGGATGATGGCTTAATCTAAAAGGTCAGAGGTGGAGGTGATGCAGACACGTAGGTATTGGCGGTAAGACTTATGGAGGCGTAGATAGTTGACGTGGATAGATAGATATCCGGTTTGGGGCTGCTGTGCAAAATGGAGAATACAGTAGCCATGGTGGTATCCTAGGGATACATTGGGTGGGCTAACTCCTGAAGGCAAATAACACCTAGAGCCTTCCCCCCCTATATGAATCATACCCCTCCCTTTGTCAGGACGTATTCGGGCTCGACATTTTTTTTTTGTTGAACCCAAATAATTTTTTTTATTTTCGGCATGAGTTCTTTTTTCGTAACTACTGTCCTGTGCTACGGTGGCAAGAACCCCCCCCTCCGACGAGCTAGGATGTGCATTAGCTAGCATGCCAGCTGCCGTAGCCTGGACGCCCTCTCCTTCCTGCTGCCAGGATCAGCCTCATACACCTGTAAGTATGGGGTTGTAATGGTGGCAAAGGAGGGAGAGGTTAGGATTCCTTGCATAATACTAAGGCTTTGTAGTTGCCATCCGCTTCGTGGCAAGCCAAAGCGTCCAGTACAGCAGGGAATCCAGCCGACCAACACCTCGGTTCGTTACAAAAGCTGTACATTTACTGTAACCAGTGCTGCCATATCCTTAAAACTGAATTATTATACAATGCGCTAATTTCAATCATACCAGAGGGAAAATTATCATACGCAAAACAAAAAAATTGAATTTTGTTGAATGGAAGACGAAAATTGTTCTTCCGATATTTTGAAAAGTTAATGTCTATTTTTTATTTTTCAAATTATGAAAAGTTTACTTGTTTATATTAATAAAAAAAAAAAAAAATTATTCCAGTTTTATTTTTTGAAAAAAAAAAACAAGTTTTTCATTAAAGATTTTTTATTTAACATAAAAATAGAATTTTTTTATTTTAGGATAAAACATAAATAATATTATATAGGTTTTTTATTTATAAGAAAAATTATTGCGTACAATACAACACTATAATTAGTAATTTTTCGTGATATTTCTAAATTAATTATGATTGAGTCCTAAGAGGGCTTTAAATCATTCTGTATTTGTGTTTTTAAATATTTTAGATTTGATGAGGTTTCGTACGTGGTACTCCTTAAGATCTCTAAAAAATAATATTTGCAAATTTGTCAGTGAAAGATAAATATCATTTCAAGTTTCTGAAATAAGTTTTAGGATTATTTAAATGTAAGTATTCAAGGAGTTGAGGAGATTTTATCTAGATTTCTCTTCAGTCTTCACACACACTAAGCTACTTTAAACGGAAACTACAGAAAATCTCTTACGATTTTGTTTCACTGAAAGAAATGTTTAAGGAAATTAAAAGAAAATGCCAACAAAATTCTTCAGCAACTTGTTTCCTCGTGTGAAAGGGGACTTAATTCAGATTTTAGAACGAATATTTTCAACTGAATATAGTGGTTAGAAAAATCTCAAAACCAGCTAAAAAAATTTTATAAATTATATCGGTTGTGGAAACCTTGACAAGTTTAACATTTTATTTAATATAAAAAAAGCAAATGTTCAATTTATTCATAAAAGGGTCTGCTTCAACGTTTAAGAAATAATATATATATGTACTAAAGAATTTCAATATTATTGAAATTTTTCAAAAGTTTATTTATTTCGTTCAAATATTGAAATTATCATACATTTCGCGTATGATAATGGTTTCCAATCATACATCATACCAGAGCAGAAATTATCATACATGTAGCATAATTATCATACGGTTGGCAGCCCTGACTGTAAGGTCCTTAGAAATTCAATTTTACAAAAAAGTTTCTTTTAAACGAACAAAAAGGAATGCAGATTCTTTCATACACTTTTTATTCTCCAAGGGGCACACCGGGCAAAATCCCGATCCCAGTATATAGGTATATGCTGTTAATAGGTATATGCTTTTACTAAATTTCCAGTTGTTATAGTTATTCTTATAGACCAGACAGAGATAGTATGTTAATTTCTTTCTGTGCAATATTATTTGACCCTTCATCTTAAATCAGATTTTTATCTATAAATGGTTTTAATAGTGAAGATGCTCAATTTTGCTTAAATATGTTTATCAATTTCGCCACATCTCAAAAAAAAAAAAATTCTACCGAAATCTGTTTGGTCCATGAAATTTCATGCAAAAATTTCTAAGTAAAAACCGATTTTTGTGAAACATGGTACAAATTTCAAGTTACCAAGGGCATAGTTTTGTTTCTCACGTTAATTTATTTCTTTTTCATTCAAAAAGCTAAAATACTAAAGTAGACGGTTTTTGCAAAAAAATGTATACCAACTAATTTTCAAAAAAATCTAATGTAAAATTGCATGCAATTTTATATATTTTCTAAAATTGTGTAAATTTTTTTTTGAATATTCCAACTGATTGGGATTTATTTGAATGAGCGAAATTGAGATCCAAATGAGACAATTGCGTCTTGTCGTTTTATCATCCCGTCTAACCTAACCTAAATTCCTCGTTAGCTATAAAAGTGAAAAACGAGTTAATTCTTTAAATCAAAATGGTGGAAACCCTGCTACAGGTTGATGGTCAAGAAACCGGATTTAAGCAAATTTGTTCCCATTAAAGGAATCTTGGCAAAATATTTTGGACCAAAAACAAAAAAACTTAAACTTGATGTTATTTTGTATGTACAACTTGAAATAATACCCTAACTTAAATTTCGATGGTATTATACTTCCAATAAAACTGGTTTTGTTGCTTTCAGAGTTAAAATCAAATTCGCTGAAAAATAAATAGAAAATTAATTTATTTTACTAAAATTGCGTCCCAATAAAATACAAAAATCGAAACTGTTATCATTCATTACATATGTAATGATACAAACCGCATGCTTGCGGTTTTTTTAATGATATCAACGTAAGCTTTATTCAAAAGATTATATAATGAAAATAAAAAAATAAATAGGTATGTAAATAAAAGCAGCAATTGTTTTTAATTGTTACAGAAAATATATTAAAATATAAAAAAAAACAAACACCAAACAATGAAAAACTAAATAGTTCACGATGTGTGAAGTTTGAAGAGGTGATTCTGTTCTTGATACGCTATAGGACAATAAAACAACTTGGTTCATCATTATTTCACTCGCAAACAATATAATGTATGTGCATAGATTTGTTTTTTTTTTTTTTTCATACTCCCTTCATTTCCAGGTCAGTTATCATGTCGAGGGCATGATGGATATTGTCCTCATTTGCGGTGCCAACTATTATATAAAAAAAACCCTCAACCCTTACCTTTCGTATAGCAATTTCCTTTTTTTTATTATTTTTCTTTGTTCCCTTATATGACTTAACTTTTTTTTTATATGAAAAATTAATCGATAAACTCGTATATGAACGTAAGATATAACATTTAATTTAAGCCTATTCACCACAGAGTTTTTTTTTTATATTTTGTATCCATATTATTTTTGTCGGTTTACGGTACATGTCATGTCCATGTCTATGGCATCCTGCTCTATTTATTTAAAAAAAAAAATATGGTAACACACATCCAACACATTATATTTTGTCGTGAAAGAGAATCTTTAATACACAAAATAGGGGTGTTATGGGTGGTATAGAGAGATCTGTGAATGTCATAATGGATATTGAATAAAAATAGATAAACATGTTTATATGAAACGAAATAAAAAAATAGCAAAGTGAAAGAGGTGTACAAGTACATAGATAGAGATCGATGAAGGCCACATTATTGTGTTAGTTCCTGGAACTAGGACATATTCCATTAGATAGAGAGGCTTAAAATGTGTTGTACCTACATATATTGAAAGTCTCTATACAAAAGATCTCGAGTATTGATTCGAAATGAGCCACAGAGGAAGTATTTAATGGCAAATTACACTTAAGGGCTTTGTTATTATTTTATTTTATTTTATAAAACGAAAAAGTTCAAATGGCGTAAACCTATACATAGATTTTAATGGGTTTCACAACACATTTAACATCGTATTCACACGATTATGTTTAAATTTTATACAAAAAAACACTTGAAGCTTTGTTTGTTAACACGCTCAATTAAAGAACATAATTTTTCAATTTTAGGAATTTTCATTGTTCTGGAAGAATAAAAATATAGATACAGTAGAATCTCGAAAAGATGAACAGATATAAAACAGGGCCCATTCATCTTTTCAAATTGTTCATCTTTTCGAGCATCAACATATGGTTGAGGAAGAAGATATATATAGGTAGTAAGTAAACATTAAAAATTATTTACATAACAAATTAAAACAAGCTCAAAAGTATTGTTCAGGAGGAACTAAAGGCAAAGAAGAAGTAGAAAATTATGTTGGGAATAAAGTGTTCATCTTTTCGAGTACAAAATTTCAACCCGTTCATCTTTTTTTTTGAACACTGAAAAGTAAAAATTTTCCGTTCATCTTTCCGAGCTGTCCATCTTTTAGAACCATTCATCTTTCTGAGATTTTACTGTACCTACCTATATATATATGTACCTACCTGTATATGTAGATGAATGCATTGCACGAACTTGCTGTTGTGGTTTAATGACAAAATCTGGAAAAAAAATTTTTTTCCAAAAGATATTACGACACCGTGACATCTAAAGGCATAATTAAACGAAATTTCCCACGCCACTGTAACGCAATACCCACTGCTATACACAATTTGTCTTATTGAGGATCTCGCTTGAGTAAGAAACTTCTCGAAAACGGTTCACCTTAATTTGATCAATTTTTTTATAGAGAATGTTTTGAAAAGTTTTAAGTACAAACATTTTCAAACACTTTTTTTTTAAGTTTTAAAAGAAGTTTAAAAATATTTCTTTGTTGAAAACTCACTCAATTTTTCGAAATCGAATTTATTAATTTTTACTAAATGGTTTTTCAACATTATATTTCAGATTTTAATGAGTTCAAATAAAAATAAATAAATAAAAAATAAAATTCAAAAAACTAATTTAGAATTAAACAAAAAAATTTTAAATTATTGTTTTTTTAATTCGATATTTCTAAAATGTGTACATAATTTTTTTTCGAAATTGTTTTTGTCAACTCTACACTAATAAATAATAAAAAATTGCGTACCAATTTTTTTACTTAAAATTTTGTACACAGAAAAAGGGAAATTATTTTGTTTAAACTGCTCCAACGATTTTTAAAATATTTGTTTAATAAATTAAGATTTTTTAAAGAACTCGGATAATGAACAAGGTGGCTCAAAAGTTGTCACCGGTTACAAATGGCGGCAAATTTCAATTCCACTTTGACATTTGTCAAGTATACGGATACAAAATACACGTAAACAAGACATGAATCACATACACCCCTTTAGAACGCGGAAAGATTGTTTCGATTTTGACATTTGCCGCCATTTACAAAAGGTGAAAACTTTGTAAATCGCCATTGTGTTACAAATATTTCAGAAGCTGTTTAGTCAATTAATTTCTTATTTTGTTGACTTTTAACAATTTTTTAGTTTAAACAAGAGTTCGTAAAATTTCGCTCGCGAATCATAAAATACGAATATTTACCATTTTTTAACTATGTTCTCACGAACGACACAAAATTATGTACATAGTTCGCGAACGATAAAATTTTCGATACATAAAAATTTATTGTTCTTGAAAAAGTCAAATATTTTCAAAAAAGTTAAAAATTTTTTAGAAAAATGTCAAACATTTTGAAAAAGGAGAAAATTTTTTAAAAAAGTCAAAAAATTTGCAAAAATAGTACAAAAAAAAAGTAAAAAGGGAACAATTTGGAAAAAAATCTAAAATTTGGAAAAGTTTTTAAAAATTTTTAAAAAAATTCAAAAATTTAAAAAGAAAAACAAAAAATTTGAAAAATTCAAACAAATTAAAAAAATATGCAGTGTTTAAAAAGTGCGAAAAATTTTTAAAGTCAAACATTTTGAAAAAAATCAAACATTTTGAAAAAATTAAAAAAAATTTAAAAAAGTCAAAAAATTTTGAAAAACATGAAAAATACGGAAAATTTTGAAAAAGAAGTGCAAAATGTTGGAAGGTCACATCGACATTTTTTTTTTATTATTTGAACGGTTCGTGAGTGGATATTCAATAGATCCCACGGACACAGGTAAAATGTATCTTATATTATGGATTCATTGCATTCATTTTGTGAACATATATTGTAGTTTTTATTTTAATAGCTGTCAGATGCACTACATTACCCTCAATGCTTAATCATTTTTGAATCATTCCTATTTATTAAAATGTCAATCTCATTGATATTTTCGAACAATCGCTTTCTCCCAAATGATTGCAGATACAATAATACAATCGATTGATATTTTAAACACATTGTTTAAACCAAGTGTCAATTGTTTCCAACACCCCCCCCCCTCCCCTTCCTGTCTCCAGAGACTTAGTTCATCAGTGAGAAGAAACCAATCGGAAGCCATCATTGTTGAAATCGATTTTAAATTTCATCCCAAAGTACATTGTACATTCATTAATGTTTCATCATCAACATTCGCACCAAAAACAAAACTAGGTCAACTGCAGCGACGACTGTGATAAAAGTTTTCGTTAGATATTTTTTGTATTTTTTTTCAAATTCACCCAACTATAGAAAATAATCATTTCAATTGAGACATCATCATCCTAAAGAATACCAAAAACCATCAATTATGACATTCAATATTTTATTTTCCAAAATACAAGTAATGAAAAATTCCAATTGACATTGCAATTCAACTTTATTTCCTGTCTGCGATTTAGCGATAATTTTTTTTTTTTATCAACTTCCTTTTTACTTATCGCAATTTTCATTTTATTTTTTTTCTAATCAAAGGAATGTCAAGATTGTCAAGTGAATAAAGTATGAATAGAACAAGTGGTGGAAAGGAACTTTGTATAGAGTGGAGTATAAGATATTATGTCTTAAGGATAACATTTTTTTTCGTCTGACATTTGATTTGGAATTCTTGGTTTAAGAATTTTTTAAATGGCTTACAAAGTTTAAGTTGTCAGAAGCATTTCAAAAAGAGTACCTAGGTGCTATAATTTTGTTTATATATTTAATTTTTTATTTCTTGATAAAGTTTTATTCAATTTATTTATATGTATTAATTTTTTTAAGCTTGTTGAGACGATTTTTCATTTAAAATTTAGTGGTTATATGTACCTACAGGAAAAACAGCTTTTTCGTGGACCACAAGGCAATTACCAATAATATCGATATGACACTTTTAGAAAGCTGAGGGTTCATTTTTTACAAAGAACAGATTCAAAAATTTATCAAAATGTTAGAAATTAGAAGTTAGAGAATAATTATTGTATAAGAATAAGATAGTTGCAAATAAATAAAAACAACTAAACTTATTTTGAAAAATATGGCCCAAGCCGAAAAAAAAAGTTTGCCAAATTAAAAACAAAATTTATCAGAAAAGTTGAAACATATGACATCTTTTGGGCGATATGACTATTAATAATTTGGGCGTTATTATATATCAAAATTGTATTGGGAACTTTTACATTCATTTTGGGCTTTCTGGCATTTTTTGAAAAAGTTTTTGGGCGCTTATGTATAAAATTTTGGGCGCTACGACATTTTTATTATTTGAGCGTTATATACCTTGGGAAATAAGACCAAACGCTAATTTTCAATTGGAAGCCCTCGGTAATATTGCCCAAATCGTATAACAACAAAATTTTAATAAAGCTGTTTCGGGCGCTATGACATTTCAAATTTAGGCTTTGTGGTTTTAGGTAGAAAGAGTTGAACAAAATTGTTTAATTGATCGTTTGTGTTAGTGGAATATTATTGCCTTATTTATACATAATGTCCGCGAAAACAATCGATATGGTTGCTTTACGATGCCGTAAATTTTCGTTGTAACAGTAACATTTTTATAAGTTGAAGGCCATATTATGTTCGGCTACATTTGTGTACATAAATAATTGGGATGGGTGATTCAAGGCCCTTAAACTTCAGTCCTCCCATATACGATATGAGATACCCCACAAAAAATAAAATTTTTTGATTTATTTCATTGTTTAATTTTTAAATCAGTTTTTTTTTTCTTTAATAAGCATTTATTTTTTTTTGTGAGTGAAATATTTTACACTATATCAATGTATTAAAAACATGAAAAATTAATAAAACATTAATAAAAAAAAATAAAAGTTTTTTTTTTATTGTTATACATAATTGGGGTATGTCACACCCCATTTATAAGAGGAAGACGGCAAAAAATAAATAAATTGGAGTATGGAATGTTAAGGTCTTATTATTTTTTTTACCTCGAAATTCTGAAAATTTCATATCTCATCCATATGGTTCAAATATCTCTAGCTATAGCAGGTAATGCTCAAAAAGAAATAAGCTTTAAAGTTTTATGTTTTGAACAAAATAAATTTAAAACACTACAGTCTTTCTTTTTGGAAACGTATTTTAAACCGAACATTTTTTGGCGTCTCATTTTTCTCGCCGTCTAGTTAGAAAGTTAAAACTTTCAGAAAAATGACAATAATTTTCGGCCATCTGACAAACATCCGAATACTCAATTTTAATTATAAGCTTTGCTGAAATGAAGAAAAACGAGATCAGAATAGAGCGAAATGATCAAAATTGAAACAGCTCTATACAGGGTGTCCCGAAATCGCCGCCTCAGAAGAAAACCATAAGTTCCTTAGGTCATTTCAAGTCGAAAAACTTAAGAGGTAATTTTTTCGTTTTCGCTTCGTTTTCGACTTATAATGGTTTTTATGATTTTTATTCTTTTTTCCTTTGACTGGCTCTTACTTTGCCAAACTACAACCGATTTTTGAAATTTTTTTTTTATTTAAACAAGAACAGTTAGAAATTTGTATCTACTGCATAACTTTTTTCTGTGTGGATAACGGTTTTCCCGCAAAATATTTTCAAGCACATTTTTTAAGCATTTTTAGGTTGTTCTTTTGACTTCGATATGATTTTTTTCACAAAAACACGTTATTAAGTATAATTTTTTTTTCATTACTATGAAAGCCCAATACGTGTTCTTAAAAATACTTAACATTTTTGTACTTACAAATACATTTAAAATTATTAACAAAATAAAAAATAAAAATAAAGGAAAATAAAAAAAGTATGATATTTGACGAAAACGAATTAAAACGAATAAAAAACTACGCTGAGCGTTTAGTGTTGAATATTAGAAACAGTAAAGTAAGAGTAAAACCGTTAGAAGTGTTTTATTCGTTTTTATTCAAATATTCATATTTTCTTGATTTTCCTTTATTTTTTGTTTTTTATTTTTTTAATAATTTTATGTCTATTTTTAGGTAAAAAATGTGAAGTACCTATTTTTAAGAACAGGTATTGGGTTTTCATAATAATGAAAAAAAAATTAAACTTAATAACGTGTTTTTGTGAAAAAAAAATTATATCGAAGTCAAAAGAACAACCTAAAAATGCTTAAAAAATGTGCTTGAAAATATTTTGCGGGAAAACCGTTATCCACACAGAAAAAAGTTATGTGGTAGATACAAATTTCTAACTGTTCTTGTTTAAATAAAAAAAAATTTCAAAAATCGGTTGTAGTTTGGCAAAGTTAGAGCCAGTCAAAGGAAAAAAGAATAAAAATCATAAAAACCGTTATAAGTTGAAAACGAAGCGAAAACGAGAAAATTACCTCTTAAGTTTTTCGACTTGAAATGACCTTAGGAACTCATGGTTTTCTTCTGAGGCGGTGATTTCGGGACACCCTGTATAGTGTTTGAGAACTGTCAGAACAGAATAGTATAGCTTTGCCTTTTAATATATGGTTGACAGTTGCTAACAGCTGTAAAATTTCAAATTCAAACATTTTTACTTGCGTTGCGATATATATGTATATAGATATGTACATATAGGCACTATATGGCAATTGTTATGCATTATTAAAAAAAAAGAACTCGAGATTTTGATCAAAATTGACAATACAGTGATACCTATGTATAGCCGAAAAAAGTGGGCCTCGTAATTCTGTATATCTGTCTGTCTATCCTGTCCTTTCGACTGCAGTCGGGATGGATGGGTCAATTATATACATATATTTTTCATTTTATTTTAGGACCAAACATAACAGTATGAAGCTGTCTTATTTTATTTTTTTAGCAAAAAATGAAAATCTTTTTTTTTAAAGCGTGCGAAATACTTTAAAAAAAAATTTAAAGGCTACCATTTTATAAAAAAATCCGAAAAAGGTATTTATTAGTAGGTACCTTCTAGTTCTATGGCTTTTTATTTATTTTCAATTTTCTCAAAAAACGTTCAACCGATTTTGATCAATTTTTTTATAATTAAAAAAAAAAATTTAAAACCATTGTATACCAAAATTTTCAAATTTTTTGGATTTAAAAAAAAAATTTAACAACTTAATAATTCGAAAACGACTGGATCGATTTCTATCAAAATTGGCACCCAGTAGATTTTAAAACTTTATCTTACAGATTTTAAATAAAAATTTGTCTTACAACCAAAAATAACGGTAACTCTCATCATACAAGTGTTTAAAAACCGGTAGGGAAAATCTCATTTTTTTAAAAACTACTCCTACGATTTTGATTTAATTTCTTTTGTCAGCTTATATCATATTTGTGATTAAAAAATTTATCTATTTATTAAAAAAATGATATCTCTCATAGAACCATTATTTTTTCGTGTTTTTATAAAAAAAAATATTAAAAAAAAACCGCTCTAACGATTTTTGAAATTTTTTTGATCATAAACATAGATTTATTTAAGAAATGACGATGACGTATGTACATAGCGTTGGTGTAAAAACAATTTCAGATTTTTTTTTAATTAATTATTTAATTTAAAGGCCAGGTCATGGCCACTCAGAGATTACTTACTTGTCTGTGGCGCATCCTAACGGTTTTCGAATAAAACGGCTGTTTGTTTTAATTTCGAAAAACCCCTACTTTGAAGCAGGTATATGGTCACCCTGTCCATAATTTATTTTTTTTGTTTTTTTCTTAATTTTTTCACTTAAATATTGTATGATATTAAAATCAATTTTCTGCATTAAAATATTTTTGATATCCTCCACCATTTTGCTCAAAATAAATAGATAATATGTTGTTTTGATCAAATTTTATTTTTTGTATTCAATTTTTTAAAAGACCACCCTGAAAAAAAATCGTATGACTCTTTACTGGTTTTTAGTTCCATGTTATTTAAGTTTCTTAAAAGGTATACAACTTACCTTGAATCAAAAGCTTTGACAATTTGACCTCAATCAAACAGGGTCCTATAAAACAAATAAAAATAAATCTTTTTTTAAATAATAGCTGTTTTAATAATTTTTTATTTTTTAATTTTTTATTTACAGTTAGCTCAATTTTTTTTTTACTTCATTTACAAAAAAATTTCAAAATAGTCCACTCCTGCACTTGTACAAGCCGATCCAGATCAACCTTCATTTTGGGGCAAAATCTATCTACCATGTGAACTAACAATTTAGTATTGTAGGGTATATAGTTGTCAGGGCCGAACCAACCGTATGTGCAAGATGTACAAATGCACAGTGCGCAAAATTCTGGGGGCGCTTTACCAGGAACAAGAAAATATAATTGGCTTTAGGCAATAACGCCCAAATTGATTTGGAAATATCGCCCAAAGAAATTATGAACAATTGTTGTTGTTTTTTTTTTTGTTGCTATTGGGCGCTATTTCCAATTTAATAATTTTTATTTAAAGGAAAGAAAGCCCAAAATACAAATTTTAAAAGTCAAATGGGAAATAACGCCCATAATTGGAAATATCTCCCAAAAAAATCCAGAAAAACCTCACTGTTTATGCGCAGTGATTTTTTTTAAAGATTATCTTATCATTGAAATTTCACTTTGGAAATATCGCCCAAAATTTAGGAAAGAATTAAAAAAATGAAGAAATAACACCCAAATTTTACAAAAACAATTAACATTGAAAATATTTGGCGATATTTCCAACTTAAGATTTTTTTTTTTGCGATAAAAACAAAATTGGGCGATATTTCCAAATCGATTTGGGAGTTATTTCCTTTGCCGTTTTTGCTAACACCAATGTAATCTGATCTTGCGCAAACAAATATGTACTACCATTTGCCATGTGTATGTATGTGTGCACATATAAAAAGTAACGCTTACTACAAATCTTGCACAGGGCGCAAGTTTGGCTGAGGCCGGCCCTGATAGTTGTACATATTAAGAATGTTAAGAGATTTCAGAGAGAGATCTAACCAATCTCAGTTACATGAACAACAAAATTTCTCAGTTTTGCTGTCAAATACTAATAGGAAAAAAAAATGCAATTGCTTTACTTTTTAACAGAGCGACATCTACCGTAGGTAGGTCCATAGCTGTATCGAAGATTTGTCCCTGAAATTATCAAAATGGCATAAAACAAATTTTTCGCAATTGTTTGCTTATATATAGTAAAATGTATTATAACCAATAACCAATTTTTAACCACAAGATCAAGTAGACAAAGGTAAATGCAACTCATTTGTGAATCCATTTTAATTGGTATAATATAAGTAGATACATACTTCATTATAATTGTTCCTGGTTAATAAATTAACAGAAACTTGACAAGTAATTAAAATCATGCAACCAATACAAATTAACAATCACTTTGTAGTGTAGAATGTAGAAATAGTGATGGCTACAGTAAAAAACATCAACTGTATAGGTACACCTTCAGGAAATCCAAGAGTAATACGTATACAATTTACCTCCTCATAAATTTTGCAACGTCCATCTTGTCGAGAAAAAGGAATAAAATTGAATTAATTTTCAGAATAATGAAAAATACTTGTAATAGTTCAAATAGTTTGTAGTATCTGTCAAAGCATTTCACAAACTATTTATATACATAAGTATCTGTGTACTTTACAAAATTTAAATGAAAATATCTTTCCGTATAAACAACAGTTTTATAATATTAAATAAATGCCCTGATAATGACTTTTAATGGACCTAATAGCTTCAATCAATTATGATCATTGCTTTTAAGTTCTCAAAAGGGAAAAGTAATTTTAATTCTTCTTGAAAATAAATTCGACAAAATCATGGAAACTTTGCATAATTAAAAGTTTTGAAAGAGAAAATTAAATAGAAACTAAAAGTATTTTAAATTATGTACCTAAAGTATGTATGTATATGGATTATGGAATGATTAAAATGATAAGCCTTATAACAATGTGTGTATTATGTATAAACAGAAAGATTTATATTTTATTTATACAACTCAGTAGGCATATAGTGATTTCTTAGTGAAACAATCCTATTGTATCCCAGAATAGAACCGGATTTGAGAGAATCTGCAGAGAGCTTCAAGAATTTGAAAATTTGTTAGAGAAGGACTTTTGTAACATAAGGGGTATTCATTTCTATTCATTCGAATGATTTCAGTGTCAATTTATTATAGTACTGGACATTCTTTCGACATTCACTATCTATGTTCTTTCAAGGCAAAGCATGCAGACAGGGTCTGTAACAATTTGTATAGTTTGTCAATGTGTTTTTTTATTTTAAAGACAATGTCTTATTTCATTGTTTTTATGTTTATCCTTCTAAGTTTTGTAAGAATTTTGATTTCGTATCCTAGCAGAATTTTATTCATAGCTACAGATGTGCCCAGGGAATTATGTAAGGGGAACTGGGTAGTGGGTAGTGCTTTAATAGATATTTTGCTAAGCATCTTGGCATAATATTCTTGAAATGTTATGAAGAAAATGTCTCGTATTTTGCTTCTTCATTTCCTTATTCTTTGTATAAATATGCCAATATCCAATAAATAAAAGCCAAATTATTACATATATTATAATAGTTTGGCTTTATTTATTGAATTTGGCATATTTACAAAGAACACGGTTTGGTTGGTTTCTATAGGGCAAATTTGTTCTGTGCTTACTTTTCAACAGAGAGTTTTGTATCTAACGGAATACTTTTCGATAGAAGTGAAAATAGATACTTAATTAGACTTTGATTTTTTATGCATCATGGATAAGGAAAGTGGAAACATTTAAATTCGAACTCAGATATGAGCTTTTGAGAGTTACTGGTAACTCTACATATTTGTTTTGACATATTTCTTTCGGAGATGGCGATAGTCCCTATTTCGTCTCCCGAGAATTGTTTTGTCGTATAAACCATTTGAGCAATTTTGGGAAATCGCATTTTAAGTTTCGCATTTAAATAAAAAAGAAACTGACCGATGAAGTTTTCTACAATTTTAATAAAATTTTGTGTGAAAAATCTTCTTTTGATCAAGGTATTCCAGATTGTTGAGTCGGTTTTAGTTTTTAATCTATAGAGGTTTATCTCCAAAATCATTTTGTCGTATACGCCACGAAAATCAGTACTTTGTTAGAACCTCATACACATACGACAAAGTACACACAAATGCGATAGTTCAATTCAATACCGAATCGAGCGAGATTTTCGATTTTCTCAAAAACTAAAAGACATTTCAACATCTGGTTTTCAGTGTTTGAATACAAATTGATACGAGAATTGAATATTAAAACCAAAATTACTAGTTAATAACGTACATTTTTGAACAAAATGAGTTTGAAAAAAACTTTCTTAATTTTTTTTAAATTTGAGTTTAAAAATTATTTTTTCCAAAACTATTGTATAAAAAAAATAAACTTAAAAACGGAATTAAGGGATGCATTTTTGGGTTTAAAAAAAGGCATGACATAATATAGTAAGTGTTGCGGTTGATTTTTAATAATTCTTTTTCTAACTAAAAAAATCCTATATACTTACGACAAAACAATATTTAAAAAAAATATCGGAAAAATATATGGATATTTTGCCGTATATGCCAAGATCTGGCTTTTACGACAAAACAAAACTAAGGGATGAGTTATTTTGTGCGGATATACGACAGATGCATACTGATTTTCTCAGTAACGGTAAATGATAGGTCAAATCTGATTTCATAAATGGAAAGAGGACCTTTGAAAACATAGAACTGCATACCCACTTTAAAAAAGTGCATTTTGGCGTTTACGACAAAACAATTCTCGGGCGACGATTTGATAAACATTGACAGATGGGACAAAATGGTTCAATTCAAAATTGCATCAGAAGTTTATAGAACTTGATGGTTGACACAACTTGATGAAGAAAATCAATGAATTGGCTTAAAATTAAATTTACATACTCCCAGCAGTGCTAGCGTTTCAGAAATTTTGTGAATTTTGTTTCTATTGCTGGCATTATATACATATGGATGCATATTCACCTTTTCATCAACCTTGCACAACAAGGAAGTGTCCTAGGACCAACACTGTATTTGTTATATACATAAGGATATTCCAGTGGACAATAAAGCTATCATAGTCACATTTCCAGATGAAACTGCTATTTTAGTGCCTGATAAATGCGACTACAGAAAAATTGGAAAATGCAACCGATAAAGTAAGAGATTGGTCGCAAAAATGGAGTATCAAACTAAATGAAACTAAATCAACTCATATAAACTTTACAAACAAAAAGATTAATTATTAATGTTAAAATTTTTATCAACAGTAATGCTGTACCATACGGCAATGTTGTCAAATATCTTGGAATGACTTTGGATGCTTAGCTAAAGTGGAAAGAGCACATCAAAAAGAAAAGAGAAAAATGTATTGGTTACCTACTGGGTAAGACTTCTGACCTATAGCAAACGCAGAACAAAGTAATGCTATATACAACCATAGTCCTGAAACCCGTTTGGACTTATGGCATCTAACATGTGGGGTTTACAAAGAAAAGAAATACTGAAACCATCCAAAACTTGCAAAACAAAGTGCTTCCTGGAATAATAAATGTCCCTCGGTAGGCGTATTAGAAATAGTAATTAACATCGTGACCTACAAATAGAAATGGTAACAGAAGTGGTTAGAAAACACGATGTATCACATAATCCGCGACTGCATTTAGTTATTCTAACTCCGAGATAGAGAATGCCTTAAATGTACGAGCAATTCGAGACGGCGAGGAGAAAAAATAAAAAAAAACAATTATCAATTTTTTTTTTTCAAAAATCATAAAGAAATATTTCTAGGGGTGGTCAAAAAAAGTTAAAGGGTGGTCAAAAATGTTCATCTTTTACAAAAAAAATCAAATAAATCGGACACTTTTTGGGGCAACGTTAACACAACTTTCAAAATTTCCAAAATGCACTTAGGGCCAGTTGTACAAATATTTAAACCGTGGTTCAGCAATTTGTATCCACCGATTCCGGCGTATTAATTGAGTTTCAACAGTGGTTTACTGTTCAAGTGTGTGATAATAACCAATAACATACTTGAACCAGCGTTGAACCTTAGTTAATCCGCCGAAATCGGTGAGTTAAAATCTTGAACCGAGGCTGAACTGAACCACTATTGTACAACTGGCCCTTAGTCCCACACTTAACATTTAAATCTTCCGATTTTCACCTTACGATCCCTCTTTCTATTAAAAACAAATATATATATATATATATAAGATATAACAAGTGTTGCCGTTGTTTTGTATTATTTTTTTTTTCCATTTCAATTAATTTTTATAAAATTCAAGATGGCGGCTTAAGCTCCAGGACGATTTTTCCGAAAAACTACCCACATGCTTCTCATAATTCCCTCGAACGAATTGTGAAAGAAAAGTGTAAAATTAAATTTTTGTCCAGGTTAGGCCTTTTTTTTAACATAGCAACTGGGATAATATGAAATAAATTGAAGCGATAACGACAAAACACTCCAAAACACAAAACACGAGATAATTGTGGTTCTGGTTCAAAACGAAGCAACTACAACTATAGGCCCTAGTGCTGAGGGATGATGGGAAAATTTCCTTCCTCTTGTTTATAAAATTTTTCTCGGAAAAAGAGATAACCTACAAAAATTATAATTGATTCTTTAATTTAAAATAAAAAATAAAATAAAATTTAATAATTCAAAATAATGCGAAATATAGTTCAGGCAAATACAAGTGAGGATTTTTTTTTAACACAACTATCTTTATAGGATCTGGTATAGAAGCCCTGCCCGTAGTATAATGGTTAGTGCACCGCCAAATTTATTTATTTATCTTAATTTAAGCTTATGAAATAAATACCGTCTGAAATGTCCAATTGTAAATCGTGTTGCATAAAAAGTTATTTAAGTTCAATGTCGAATACAATTGTTTTTTTTTTTTTTTTGTAAATAATTTTTAAAAAGCAAATTTATTGAAAAGTAATTTATTCAAAACTTATGTAGATCATGCAATTTTGTATAAAAAAAAGCTAAGAAACTTTTCTTCAATTCGACTAATCAGAATCAGAATTCAAAAAAGCCTTAAAACGATAAATTAAATCAAATAAATTATTCAAAAATATTGGTCAAATGTCACTAACACTGGTTATTTGTTCTATAGTCCTAAAAAACAAAAATTTAAAACAATTTTGTCACTTACAAGACTGAGAATGGACGAACAGTTCTGTATTTATATGGGGTTTGTATGCACGGATGCAGATACGCTAGACACACTAGACCAGGGGTTGGCCCATTGTAATACCATAGAATCTAGGAAGTTTTCTTCCTATACTCGTTGAACCATTTAGAGCTTCTTATTCGAAGCGCGCGATACTATAAATGTCATGATTTTCCAGATCACTAGGATCATTGTAGTAGAATTCTCCTAAGTGGAGCCTACGTATTTGAGATAGAGCAGAACATGTACAGAGAAGGATGAGGAATCGATTCTTCCTCTTCTTCGTCCATACAACTTCTGCAGAAGTCGTTAGAAAATACTCCAAGCCTCGTTGCGTGTTTGCCTATTAGACAGTGTCGAGTAATGGCACCTATGAAGGAGCTAATGTGCAGTCTGCTTAAAGATATAATGTTCCTAGAGCGCTTCAGATCCAGCATAGGCCAGATCTGTTTTGTGGCCTGACATGTGGCAATGTTATTCCACCTAAGATTTGTTTCCTCTATTGCATCTTGCTTTAGCATGAGTTTTACAAGCAGCGATGGGTATACCAATATTTGTCCGATTTGACAGTATAGGTAGTATAATAGTTTCACTTTTGGTGAGGTCATCTGCTTTACAATTACCTGGAATGTCCCTATGATAGGGGACACAGTGCACAAATCTAATGTAATAAATTGCCCAAGTTGTCAAAGTTGAAAGTGCCAAAAAATTAAAAATGACTGTTCGAGCGCCCATAGGAATTCAGCACGCATCAATAGAAACAACAACAAAACATTGAAATTAGACAAGCAGCACTGGATCCACTGACAGATGCGTAGAACTGAATAAAAATGAAAGTGCTAATGATACATATTACCTTTTATATGTGTACTGTGGGTATAGGGGGTAGGTTTATTTTCTTATAGATTTGAGCATTCTAAAATAGCAATGAATAGGTTGTTTAAGTAATTATCTGAAGAATAGGGTCTATTCGTCTTTGGACTTCTAAATATCAAAGTCGCATTATTCATTAAAAAATTTCTGTTTCTATAAATGCATAACTTGACTTAAAAATATACATAATATACATAAACCGACAGTGAAACCAAAACAAATATACAATCAGCTTTTAATGTATCCTACTTGTACCTCACCTATTCAGAAAACACGATGACATTAGTGCTCTCTTATTTAAATGTACATATTTAATATTAATATATAGACATTTTGAAGTTATAAAAATCTTTACAATATTCTTTTTCGTTGAATTTACAACATATTTATCTTACACAAACTTTTTATCCACCTACAATCTTCATATACCTTGCTGAGTTGGATATGTTCCAAGAAATTCTTATTTTGTTACTCAATTCAATCCGTAAAAATCACGTAAAAGTTATTTCCCTTACCCAACAAAAAAAAAATCACATAATAAAACCGAATCCATTTCAAATTCAAGTATATATACGTATCTTACCATTAGCTCAACGCCCAACTCAGGATATACCTATTTCAAAGAGTTTAACATTTAAATTTTCTCTGCTCCATTTGGAGAAAAGGAAAAAAAAAATACTTATATCTAGCTAGCTTCACCTCAACCATCACCACATTGTAAACTTTTCGTCAGCCACAGAATATAAAACAGTGAACCCTTTAACAAAAAAAAAAAAAAACACACAAAAAAAATCTAATTTAAAAAGTTCAACTCACTCAATTGAAATCCCATCAATGTCTATCCGCAACCTCTGACATGCGGTTCCTCCGCAATAACCCCAATCGACCTTTTACTTATATTTTTCATTTCAAAAGAAATATACTGTCAAGAGACGACAAAGCTGCCACTGTCACTGTCACATTTACAGGCCGGCATAAGAACTTTGAGACAAGTAATTTCATTAATCACCTCTCGTTGAAACTACGTCAAGAAAGTTTCACTAACTCTCTCTCTCTCTCTCTCTTGCTCTTCATCCCAATACTATAATATACTGCTGGGCTTTGTCTATCCCACCAACAAACGCAATGAGCCACAAGATCCCATCACCTCACCTTTATAATACTTTATACAAGGTATATAAGTTACAAAGTAGCTGTATTTTCTTTTTGTCTTTTTTGACAAGTAAAAGAGATAACATTCGTTTCCGTAGACATACCATATATATAGAAGGATATATAAAAGGAAGACTTGTCATAAAATACCAATGTCAATTAAATCTCAAGACTTTGGTTCCGTCTTCGTCCTTGTTTCAAATGCCACACAGTAACGTCTGCGGCAGCAACATGTAGGCTTTGCAAAACTTGATGACACACTGCCTCATCAGTAGAAGAATAAACAATTTACACACAATGGTTTTTCAGGCTACGCACGTTTCAAATTTTGTTCGCCAAAAGCCCGAAGCCCGAGGACAAATAAATTTAAGTGAATATCACCAGTTTGGTTTTTAATGAATTTAGAAACTTTATTTAAAAACCGATAATTTTTGTTGATTAAAAGGGACCACGGCGGCGTAAAAAAGTCTACCTATATACCTTTACCGATTTTTGGCTTAGTTTTCAAATCAATTTTATTTTTAATGCTTATAATCAACACAAAAAACTGCTTTGCAAACTAATCCCGAAAAGCCAAAATCCAGAAAATCCGAAATTCAGAAAGACCAGAAATTCAGAAAACCCAAAATCCCGTAAATCTAAAATCCAGAAAACCCAAAATCCCATTAACTCGAAAACCCAAAATTCAAAATTCCTAGAATCCAGAAAACTCGGGATTTCGAATTCGTGGCAAATTTTTACTTGTAATAGGTTTTTCGAAACTTTTTAACTTTTGGGATTTATGGATTGTGGAATTTTGAGTTTTCCAGATTTTAAGGATTCAAAATTTTCGGGATTTTGAATTTTCTTGATTTCGAGTTTTCGGGATTTGAAAATTTTGCACAAATTCTTCATTTCATGTTATGTAAGTAAACTATAATTTTTTCGAGATTTTGAATTCGGGAACAATTTTTCGGGATTTTGGACTTTTAGGATTTCTAGATTGTAATATTGGGTTTTCGAGGTTATAAATTTTTGGGTTTTCGGGATTTTGGATTTTCGGGATATTGTGTATTCGGCATTTGTACCTTTATCCCAAAAATTGCTTAGTTCGTAAAAGGTAGCCATTCTTTGCTTTTAATTTTTTTACGTTTTCTAGATTCAAGATTTTGGGTAATTTAGCTTTCCTAGATTTCGATTTTGGGATTTAAAAACTTTGCACAAATTCTTGATTTTTTTAATATAATTTTTCGGGATTACGAAATCGGGAACAATTTTTCGGAACATTGGACTTTTGGGATTTTAAGACCGTGGAATATAAGGTTTTCGGGATTATAGATTTTCGGGATTTCGGTTTTTTGAGAAATTGGATTTTCAGAATTTTGACATGTATTTACCAAAAAAATAGCTAATTTTATATCGTTGCTTTTAATTAATTTTTTTTGATTTATAAAAATCAGATTTATGACAATCTTATTCTAATAAAAAAAATTTGTACAAAAAACTAGTTGCAGGGCAAAAAAAACACAGAAAACCATGCTCAAAAATTTATTAATTAACATTCTGTTTTGTACATGACATTCACTACGATGACATTCACCAGGCCTTCTTACATCGACTGGGTTCCACATAAAGGTTACAAATTTTACGATCAGTTACAATATTAATCCGGACTTCGAAAAATGAACCAAATTAGTCAGCAAAAATTTACAAAAAAGACAACCTGCTGAAAAAATACAAGTGAAGGTTTTTTAAAAGCAATTATCTTTATTTTGGCAAAAGAAGAACTATCTTAAAAGTCCATTGTAAAATCTTAACTTCATAAAAAGTTTTTTAAGGTCAAATGTCGAAAATATCGTTTTTTAAGTTTATAACTTGGCCCCTTGACCATTTCTGAAGTCGCAATATCTTTGTAACTGGTCACTCGTATGAACAAAATTTATTTAAGTATTTCTGTAGTAAATATTTTAATCTATAAAATAAATATAAATTTTTTTACGAAAATTTCGTGATTTAGGAAAAAAGATTGAAAAAAGCCATTTTTTTTGCTTTGACCAATTTTCTTAAATAATGATACACTCAGCGGCACGGAATCTTGGCCACACCTGATTTTTGTTGTAACTCGCGCTCAAATATTTTTTTTTTTTGTTAATGATTTTTTTGTAATTATGTTAAATGTGTATATTTAAATTGTTTTAAACCCTTTTAAGAGAATTTAATGGTTGACTTTATTTTTAATAACGAAAAATTAAAATTTGTCATTTTCTCAGAAAATAACTCTTAAATTCAAAACAGTATAAAATGAAAAATCAGGTTTTTTTTGGGGTTTTGAGACGTGGTGTCAGTAACGTGTGGTCCCTCCTCTCGGCCAGATTATAGCCTGTAGTCAAACTAGCATACTCTGGATGATATGCTTATTATCCATGTGAGATATACTCTCCCAAGTGGTCAGTGCCGCATTCCGGAGCTCGTCCAGTGTTTGTAAGGGGTGGGATGACCACTTGATCTTTTTTTTTCAGCAAGTCCTAGATATTCTCTATGGAATTTAAATTCGAACTGCGCGCGAGCCACTGCGGTTTTTGAATACCAGCGCCTTGAAGTTATTCATATACGCAACGCATTGCATTTGGGCGTACATTGCCTTGCGTAAATAGGAACTGATCGAACCCTATGAACCCCATATAGGGTAATACGTTTTCCTCAAGGATCTCCTCAACGTATCGCGTTGCGGAGATGACCAATTCTGTACACCCTTCGGAACTTATTCCTTCCCATACCATAATTGAGCCTATAAATGAAAAGCCATACAGGTCGATTATGGAATCCGTAATACTGGATCCACAGTGATTCTCAGTACAGTATTCTCTTTTCTTTTCATGATTAATGAGTAAAGATAAAAGAGCACTGCACTGTGATTCACTGCGGATCCAGTATATTGCGGATTGCATAATCGACATGAATGTTTCTGCGATGGGGATGGGTAGAAACCACTTATTGGTAGCGTTTCCAGTTCAAACGTTAGGTAACTATATGCTGAAAATTGACATTTTCGACATCAGACCTTCAATAACTTTTTATACACTGATAATTGCCTTAAAAATCGAAATGTGTGTTGGAAGGAAAGAAACATATACCTAAATGTTCCATTTTCATTAAACCTACAGTCATGTCAAGCTTTTCTGGGAATATATTATCACTCGTGCAAATGTTCTGTAAAAAAAAACATTGAACTATTATTGTTAACAACGCGTGTAAACCTGACGTGTAAACCTACTCTTGGTCTGTCTGTGAATGTGGCTCGATTTTGATTTCTGAACGTGTTCATTTTTTTGCATAGAGACTACATATTTGAAATTTTCCTTGGCACACGATAAAAAAGCACTACGGAGTTGAAGATTAAAATTAAAGGAAATAAAAACTAGCAGCATCAACGGCAGACGAAGATTATAGAAATTATTCAAATAATAATATTTATACATAAAATTAATTATTTTTATTCTTTCATAAAGATTTTTTAAGTTTTTTCCTAAAGAATTCCAAATTTTTTTTTTCAATTTTACTAGGAAATTAACCTTGAAAGTCGCAAGGACATTTTGTGCCGTTATTTTTGTGTTCCGTCACCGAGTCAGCGACAATAGTTATCAACTTTCAAATTGAATATAAAAAGTGATTACCATTACTGATGATTATTACTACTGACAGGGCCGTACCAACCATATGTGCAAGATGTGCAAATACACAGGGCGCAAAATTCTGGGGGCGCATAACCAGGAGCAAGAAAATGTAATCCGATCTTGCTCAAACAAATACCTATGAAGGTACTGTCATTTGCACTTTAACCACAAAACTTGTTCATATAATCCCAAAATAATATCCATCACAACTGTGCTAAGAATTATTTCTTGCAAACTAACTAACATCAGTTTCATTGTTGCATTCAAGGAGAATTTAACTCAAAATATCGTGAAATTAAAGATCCCAATGAATATCGGATGTGTGCAAATATAAAAAAAGGGCGCCTTCTACAAATTTTGCACAGGGCGCTAGTTCGGCTAGGGCCGGTCCTGATTACTGATGATGTTTTATTTAGATTCAACTACTCAATCAACTGTTATACTTCCAAATAATTTATAAGATTTCCAAGTTCCTTATAAAATTCTCATAGTCACAAATAAATACATAAAATGATTATTATGGAGCAGGTGAAATTCATATAATGTATTTCAAATCCTTCTATAAACCCCCAAAGAAAAGTTATTGTTCAAAGTTTTGGGCCGTTTACTTTGGGTGAAAAACTTTCAACCGACACGATGACGACCTCTATATAGGTTTTGTTATGTCATTTAGTTTGTTATTTTATAGGACATGTTTAGTATGTTAAGAATATAGAATAGCAGCAATTTAGACTTTTCAGTTGATAGTCATTTTCTTAAAAAAAAAAAATCTCCAATGTCTCCGCCGATGACGACGACGACTACGACAACGACAACGACACGCTGATGATGTTATATTCTTCAATGAAGTTAAGGTTTAGGTAAATAAACTTTATATGGACCTCACACAAGACTCAAGTTCAAAATCTCAATTACCAATATGGCAGACATGCAGCCTGATGGTAGTCAATCTAAGAATGAATACATGGATATACCTATATACATAGTGCCTACATATACTCTAATACAGTTATTAATGGAAGGTATATATGCAAATGATTCTATCAGGATATCCCTTTCAGCAGTATAGACTTTTCCTACCTCCCCATATGTTTTGTGGGTTATAAGTATAGATAGCACAGTTCAAGTCATATTAAAGTAATGTTCTATACGTATTCGATATATATAGGTATACAAAGAATATATAAGATAGGCCGCCCATAGTGGGTTGCTTTTATATGTAAACACTTTGAAGCTTGTCGAAACGACTCAAGAGGGAGAAATTGTAGAGGAGACTGTGTAAAGTTGTCTGCGGATGTATCTTATACTTATGCAGTAGGTAGGTATAGGAGGAAGTGTTAGATGGCCCTATATACATATATGTATGTTGTATAGGTACCCTTTCGATGCTATTATCTGTTCCATAGGTCGGTTACACGGGTAGCAGGGCATGAAAATGATAAATGGCAAGGATTTGGCATTCTGCATGAGTGCGTATAAGCACCCATTCGGGACACATCATTTAGATTTTATTTCTCAAATGATGGCATAGGAGCAAAACCTTCATATACCTACCTCTATACTTTTATGATGTAGTTGATCGCCGCCGACGATATCGTTGTTGTCGTTATGTCGTCATATAGGTAGTCCTTCCATCGCAGACTCAATTGTTTGCCATATCCTTCGAGAATCATAGCTTCAGAGGAAAGAGGATATTTTGTGTTTTGTATAAATATTGCTTCTCTTTTCTTTTTTTTTTTATTCTTAAAACTTTCGAAATGATGTCAATTTCCTGACGAACAAATGACCGTAAGGAAAGCCTTATGGTCCTAACTTAATTTCTAAATCGTTCTTACAGGTGCACCTACACTATACATATACATACATAGATGGATTGGATAAACATCGAACTTCCCTACTCTTTCTCTCTCTCAATGGAATATACCTACTGGATAAATATTTACAGATTATTTCCGATGTAATCGCATTGATTATGATATCCATTACATTAGACCGTTGTGTTCGTTGGTTCGGGACTCGGGTCTGTTTCAATATTTGGCAGAAAGGTTGTTTGCTGATAATAGGCTTACGGCAGGGTTAATTTTAAAGCCCTACGTTCGTTCGTTTGTTCCCTCCCACTTCCACCTGGTGAATATAGTCCTTATGAGTATAAAATGTAAACAAACAATTCTGCAGGGTACAAACTACTTAGGCAGATTGAAAATCATGTTCGAAAATAATAAATGATGTCGGCTTTCAGCTTTTCGAAAACTTCTATATAAGCACATGAATGAATGGATGTTCTCATAGTTGGTCTGTTTATTTGTTTGTTTGTGTGTGTTTGTATGCACAGGGTATGTTTGTGTTTGTTTGTGTTTGTTTGTTTGAATATATAAAAGGGCAGGCATCAAAATAAATGGAGTGTCATTTATGATTGATGAAAGCATGTCAAGAGTGTTGGGGAATCTCTTTTCCTTTCTTCTTTTCTGTTTTTGGGATGGTAGGTATATACATATGTATATGCGAGAGTTCTTTTGGGACATTTTAAAATTTAGCTTAATCCATATATTTTATCAGGAGTCATGGGATTTGGATTTTTGTTTTTTTTTTTTTTAATGTTGAAAGTTTGATTGAAGGTCATCAGACATGATTCTTGAATAACAATGCTAATGGAAAATATTTGGCTTTGAAGCTTTCAATAAGACATGATTTTTCTATTAAGATATGATTTATATGTATAAATCTTCTTTAGGGAGCACCCACAACAAACTTGCTAGGTATAATGAAGATTTTTTTTTGTTGTCAAAGAATAATATGGGTCGAAGATCCGGGATGGTAAGCTTATATTTTATGGTGTATAGATATATAAATAAGTAGGTACACAGTTCGGAATCAAGGATAGATTTAATAATGGTTATAATTTTATCTATAATAACCTAATTATTTATCTATACCTACGTTTTATCTTAATTTTCTTTGCCATAAATTTAAAATGGCATTAAGAAAAGTAAGAATTTGAAAAGTTTTATTAATAAGACAAATTAGGTATCTGAAATTTAATTAACAACCGCAATGAATTCGTTATTTTCTTATTTTGGAACAAAATTTCTTGAAACAGCTTTAAATTCTTTTGTTATTTAAACTTGTTTAATAAAAGTATTTATAGATAGGTACAAACACATAAATCTTGTTGTTAAAATCTTTTAAACTATTAAAAAGCAATACATTATGCAAGGTGTCGCTAAAGTTGTCAACGGTCGCAACGCAAATGGTGGCAAATATCAATTCTAATTTGACATTTGGGAAGTTATCAGATACAAAATACACGTCAATAAGAAATAAATAATTAGGTATGTTCAGGAAAATGGGAACTCGGAGATCTCAGCAATCTCAGTTACATGAGCAGGATTTCTAAGCAAAATCTCTCAGCTTTGCTGTCAAAATTCTGAGGATGAGAAAAATCTTTGAGATTTAATTTTTCTGAACGCAATCATCCTCCTATAAGGAACCCGGAATAATTGTTTCGATTTTGACATTTGCCGCCATTTGCAAATGGAGACAACTTTTCCACCATCTTGTATAATATCTACACGGTTAAAAATTCTGGGGTATTTTTTAATACAGCTCTTGTATTACAGCCGTATGCAATACAGCAAATATTACATTTTAATACTAGGGAAATATTAAAAAAAAAATTCTAATCAATTCTTATTACATTCTAATATTTTTGTATTAAAATATCATTTGTAACACAAAAAAGAGTCGATTTTAACCCAAAAGAATAAAACATATCCCTTGTAGAGAGCGAAAATTTCTCTCTCAGTTGCCATTTCAAATATGAGAATTTTTCTAATAAATTTTGATTACATTCTAATACCTCCTCGCCCTTTTTTGCTTCGATGCTCTTTTTTGTCAGCCATATTGAATATGAACATTTTGAACAGACTGCGTCACTTTTTAATACACCCAAGATTAAAATTTATTAATATTGTATTAAAAATCAAGAATAATAAAAATAAAAAAATTTAAATATGCATTATTTTGAAGGCGCTTTGCAGTTTTTCGAGGCACAATATGTTAATTAGTAGACAAAATTTCAATCGCAATAAGATTTCTATTCTCATTTCTGAAAAACGATGGACAAAATAATGTTATTTTTCTAATAAAAATAATAAGAATAATTATTCCCAAATGGAAATAAATTGACATACAAAGATAAAAAGGTATCTCTTGCAAAAATACACATTCATTATTATAGCTATTACGAATTACGAGTATGTATTCATAATATTTTCTGTGTTGCATTAATTCTCAAAAGAAATATCCTTTTGAGAGAAAATTTTCTTGTGAGAAATTTCTTTGTGAGAAATTTCCTCAATTTATTTCCTCTCTTTTTCTAATAAAGTTCTATTAAAAAATGTAATAATTTTTGTATTAAAAGTAAAAATGTAATATTTGCGATGTATTAAACTTTAATACATTTTTGGTGTTGTCATATATACAACCCTGAAAATATTAAAATTAATGCCAGAATTTTTAACCGTGTATATGTTCCCACTAGAAAATAATAATAATTAAAAATTAAAATGGACAACCACCTTTCATCGTTCAAATGCCTTTAAATTGGGATTAATCTATTGAAATGTTTTTGCACAAATATTCAGCAAATATCTAACACCTACTATGTACTTATATAAAAAGTCTCAAATAGAAACACTTGCATACACAGATGTTTTTTTAAGTCTGAATGGAATGGCACAATATGAATTTTCATGCAAACCACATTTGAATAAATTTCATCTTATTCATTTCTGAACGAGCCAATTGGAATTGTTTGAAGTTTTTGATTTATTAGGGAAAGTTTTTTTTTTTTAAACACAGGTATTAAATGAATAAAAATTATATATTTATTAATTTATATAAATATTCAAAAGCAAAGTTTTGAAAACTACATAAATATACGTGATGCAGGTGGTGGATGCACATAGGTAAGTTGAATGATTACAAAGTTCAGATGAAAATTAAGTTTTATGGTTCTTGTTTAAAGACGAATAATAATAATAATATAATAATAATAATAATTGAAGACTTTTTCCTAAATGGCTAGGCTATAAAATTTGTCTCCAATTGTTTGTCAATGTAGATAGAGATTTTTGTTTTAGCAGCTACGCGAAGTTGGTAGGGGCGGACGGGGTACAGAGGACCACCGGGGCACCTTTTAAATCGAAAAATAAGTGAATTTGCCCAAAAGTTGAATACTATAATAAAAAAGGCCCATCTAACTCCTCAGTTTTTTATTGACGAGTGCTTTTCGGATGAAACAATTAAAAAAAGTTGTATTTTAAGGCTTTGCCAATAAGAATTTCTAGTTTTAATATCGAAAATAACGAATTGAGTGGTGTTTTGTTCAATTTTAGTTTGGTAAAATATTCGTGTTTAAACACTTTTTAAAAGGCATTCGTATTGGGGCACCGAGAATTCCTGTGCTCCCCTGTGCCCCCTATAGAATACGAACCTGATCAATTTTTGATTTTTTTGTTGTAGATGTTATGAAACTATATTAAGAAAACGCCAGAGCCAAGCTGGACCAAAAGCACTTTTAATGCACTTTTAATTCAAAAAAAAAGAAAAGTGCTACAGTATCGATAGCAATTATAAGCCTATTTGATTATTAACATCTGTAGGTATGATGTGGAGAGCAAATTTGAGCATTTTATCTTTGTTCAATATATTTCAATAAATCGTCAAACGTTAAGTGGTCCGCTGTGCCCCGTCCTCCCAAATTCGTGTTAACATAATTTTATTTGTTTTGAAGTTGTGAATTTAATACACTGATGCCATTCCATCTTCTGCAATCTCAGCATTATTTCAACTGAATTTCAAACAGATCTCTCACCTCAAGTTTCGAAAAACCTGAGTTGAAAATCCAACCCTTATACGACAGCATCTGACTGATGAGCCCTACTGTCGTACCTGGCCAAAACACAATCTTTGGAGTTAAGGTCACTCGAACTTATAAATTGAGGTATGTATTTTGCAATTTCACTACCTCATCAGACTTTGTAGCTAAGTCGGAAATTATTTTCACTTAATTTGCAGTTTTTCATTTGCAGCAAATCCATCACACAACTCAAAAGTTGCAATTTAAAGATAAATAAGTATCAAAACTGTGATAGTCATTTGCAAATTGCCGAATAACCAGTTTCAAATTACGACTCAAAAGTTACAAAAGATAAATAAGTACCAAAACCGGCAAAATTTTTTTTCCTCGATCGAATAATTGATACTCAAAAGTGGTGAAATATAATTTTTGAGGGTCAATATCTTCAATTCGCTCATTTTATGAAATTGCAAACAAAAAGTCGTAATTTACTAATTTCGAAGCCAAGGTACAAAACTGGATTCATTTTTCGTGATTTGTAGCTTATTTTTCTTGATCTGATCTAATAATTTTTTCCAATTCAACTCGACCTTTCGATACTGCATAATATACAATTCATATAAACGTATAGTAATATTTGGGCCTTTAAGTTAATGACCGCACATTCAACGTATTACTTTTACTTTTCAAAACAGAATTTTCAGATTTCGGAATTTTTCGAAATTCTTATTTTAGTACAGCAACCTTATCTTCTCACAGGAGAAAGACCTTGTGTCAGTCCTGATTTTTGCTGAGTTATTTATATATGATATTGGCCTAGTGAATAAGTCAAATTTTTGACCTCGAGCGACGAACGCAACATTGCTGGTAAAAATCCAGCTATCCAGGAAACACCGAAATTTTCGCAATTTTTTTTTTTTCAGTTGTTACTGTAAGTTCGATCTACAATTTCAAGGTAAATTCATTGTCTTTAATTTGAGCTCAAAACCGACAATGTAGAACCAATATTTTTCAAAATACAGCTTTCTAAAATTTTGCAATAATAACTTTAAAACAAAAGGTAGTACTACAAAAAATAGTATTATACTAGCAAATAACTGGTCTTTGACTCTTTGGCATGATATGCATCACATGCATCAAAATCCTATTGCTTTTCTTAAACCCACTCCTGAATCTTCATTTTAAATAAAGTTATTTTATGTTGTTTGATATTTTTGACCAATTTTTTCGTGTAACTTTGCCACTATAGGTTAGTTTGTTTCTGTCTTTGTGATGTAAATTAGAATAAAATAACAACAAATTGAATATTTATGTGTTGTTTATATTTATTTTATGGAATAAATATTGAAAAATGATGATTCTCTCATTCTTAAAAGTATTTAAATTCTTGCTTTCGACGAAATGCTTAAAAAGCAATTTTTCAAAACAGATTTTCATACTACTAAAGGACTTTGGAAAAACTCATCAGGTATTGGAAATCGATATACCCAATAAATCTCTCTTTATGGGATTTAAAATTGATACAGGTAACATAAGCCATGACTAGCTATAATCTCAGCATCCCTTCCAAACTCATTTCGCTTGTGAAAGATTATTATATGGATAAATCTTGTTGGTCGCTGGGGCCAGCCATCGAAAAGAACATAATCGAACCCTTTTTCTGTCAATACAGCTTTTAGACAAGGTCTTAACCTTTATTAAGAATCGTTTAACTTCTGAAAGAGATTGTATATAACTTGAATGCAATTTAAAACCACATGACATCGTATCGAAAGAAGGAACCAAACTGTCAAAACTTTGAAGGAGTTAAAAAAAATACTTGGTCTTCCTGCGGACTTGACTTGATTTGGTCAAAAATCTGAAGGATATTAAAGAAAAGATGTGAACAATTTTAAAAGTCTTTTATAGTATTTTAAATCACAGGACGCAAGCCTGTTGCAAAAGTCTTCAATTAAATTAAATTACATTCTAAATTTGTTGAGAACCTTTATCGAACCATTTTGTTTCCTTTTTTCTTTCCTAAAAACTTGGTAGAAATTTAATTTTTGGTTTGAATGTATTCTTATTTGGCTTGTACCTATGACTCCATTCCAATACATTTAGAAAAAAGATTTAATATAATTATATATCTTATCTGACCCAAACAGTTTCTTACAAATAAATCAAGTAGGTAGGTAGGTATACATAGGTCTAAGTATCGATTCGAATTTATCATGAATTTTCTTATTTTTTGTTGTTATCTCAGGTATAAGTCCACCGACCCATACATTTATAAAACAACCCATGTTACAATTGTATATCTTATTGCTACGACTTTATCCAAAGCTCAAAAAAAAAAAAAAAAAAAAAACAGAATCCAATTTTTTTTTATTATTTAGGACAAAAGATTTTCATTCTTAAATTCCATTGGGCTTTCGATCGTTTTCGTGCTTATCCGTAACACAAAAAGATTAACCATAAAGCCAAGAGCAATGCGGTTCTATATAGGTATAACCAACACCTTTTCGCTTCTGTGATTATGACGTAGTTTTTTCCCATTACCCCCACTCCAAACAATTTGACATAACCCTAAAAATACAGTTTAGCCTTTATAATACATATATAGCTACATATAAATGATTTTGTAGGTATAAAACGAAAAAACACAACCATTTATCCCCACATAAAAGGCTGAAGGGAAACTTTATCAAAACTTTTTTTTGTTGGGTTTGGATATGGCGATGTGGGTCACCGGTAAATCCCTAGTCGAAATCCCATGGGACATTTATTCTAAGTGCCTCTTTTGAAATCCTTTGACTACACCCTTGTAAGTAACCAAATCCGCCCCAAAACACAACGACGACGACGACAGTCATCCCAATTTGACATCATATCTTCCTTCTTCCTGCCGCCCGCCGCCCAAGCTCGAACTGAGTTGAGTTGAGCCGACACAAGGATAACATTTGGTAAATTTATGAACGGTAAAACCGTGATTGCTGCAATTTTCTCGTATTCCGTGTGACACACTCGGCAACTATGGCTAAGGCGAGGGCGATGATGTCGACGACGTCGACACAAATTTGTCGGTCTCATCTTCGTCCTATATAGTCCTATAGCTGCTATACCAGTCAGCCTTCCAGCACTGTAATGAGGTACTTATTGTAACGAACGATGACAACGCACAGGATGGAGTTGATGGTTTTCGGAACCCATATTGCGCTGCGGGTTGTTGTGCAGGTCTAGGTTGGGTTTGGTTGGGTTAGGTTGGGTTGGGTCCTAGCTACTCTCATAGTCTAATTGTTAGAATTTAATGCCATTTTAGCATTCCGTGGCACCTTCAGATGGCGTTGTTGGTTTGCGTGAGTTATTTTCATTGCTTCATTTTATATAAGGGACCGGCGACGACAACGACTACGACGATGACAACGACGACGCCTAAATTAAAGGGTGGTGTCCTCCTCATCCTCATCCTCATCTGACAGTCAACTGGAAGAGTGCAAGCCGACGTGCCAGATAAACGTGTTTTGAGTTGAGTGTGTTGTTGCCTCATTACAGTTAAGCTCATCAAGGTTCTCCATCTAGTCTTTTTCATTGCTATATAGGACGAAACGACAACGCGTAGAATCTAGAGTACCTATAGGATGTGGAGTTAAAAGTATCTCAGTTTCCAGCTACATGGTAAATAAATTTGATGAAGCTTCCGGATGGAAGCCTGATGATTAATTGTGAAGTGCTTGATGGTTGTGTGAATGGAAGTACCTATACATATAAAAGAATATAGTTATAAGTAAGGATGAGGAAACATCCGTATAGAAGTGCTTTACTTGATGCTCGCATTGAAAACTCAATAAAACTCAGTCGTACATGAAAGTCAACATAGAGGTTATATTCCAATAAAATCGAATTATCTCAAAATTTTGACAAAATGATTGGCATCAGGCATAGGAAAGGGACATTTTTGTTTGTATGTCAAAAGTTTACAGCTGCACAACTTTTGAGGTATAGGAATACGTACGACGTATGTACGTGTATTGGGCGATGATTCTATATTGTGTTGTCAAAGTAAAGTCGACTTTTATAATATGATGATTGAATTAGAAATTTCATTTTTTTCTTCTTCTTCTTTTTTTTATTGATTGTGTCCCTTTGATTGAGATGATGATGTCCTTGTAGAATATACAATTTTTTATTTATATATATGTACATATATTTATATATTCCTTTGGTTTGGAAATGAAAAGGAATTAATTGTGTGGGTTTTGAGGAATTTTTATTCTGAGCTTAAAATGAAAGAAAATTTATGTGTCAAGAAGTTGAATGAAAAAACATCAAATTTATTTAGTAGGGTGCTAATTTCAATTTATAAAAACTTGGAAAATTACTAGCCTACCCATGCGAGAATTCTCGCAATTAAATAAAAATAAAAGACGCATGAAAATAAACAAATACAATTTTTGAAAAGATTATTAACATTTTTAAAATAAAATAATAATTCGTTAAATCAGCAGGTAATTTCGCTTCGTTTGACACCTCATTTGTCAAAATCGGTTTAGTATGACATACAGAAAGTTAGCCTAGACTATTGAAATAATATAAAAATGATGATAATTACTTTTGAAATATTTTTTTTCTATGAACAGAAGCCGAGTCTGCGATGTTGATAGAAAAAATCTGCGACAGATCGCAAAGCCCTCAAAATAATTCGGTTCTGAAAAAAAAATACTGCAATTGTTTTGTTTAAATTAAACACAACTTTGATATACGTCATCTATTATTTCTTTTTTATTTGCCGTTCCGATATTAAAAAAAAAGTCATAAATGCTTAACAAAAAAAAAATTAATTTATTTTGGACTCGCCAGTGTCATTACAAGCATCGATTTTGGAAAAAATTTCGGCAGATGTAATCAATCAACCTTAGCAAAATTTCGAATTTTCTTTTTTTTTTCTTCTAATCTTACGATGAAAAAAGTCGGAATTGCTAAACAAAAATACTTGAAAAATTTTGGACATTCATAAGAGCCATTAAAATAAAATTTATGTACATATTTTTCTTGATAAATTAATATTGATGTTTCATATCATTTTTTTTTTCAAATGATCAAAAATAACTAATTTATGATAAAAAAGGAATACAAATATGAATATTTTTAAAACTTTAGATTCTCACTGTGGTCTAAAATGAATATTTAGCGCGAAGAAAATAAAAAAAAATCTTGTTCAAACCACAATGAACTTTGTTTTTTTTTTTTACCGAAAGTAGAAGTTACAGCTATACCCACTTATGACATTGCTTTTGTTCATAAAAGGCCGATGATTATAGACCCGTTTAGATGAACAATTCAACAAACATTATATAGAAGTATGGTATGCCAATGGTGTTTTGTTGATCATTTTTAAAAGGCGTGGAAGTACGACCGAAAATAATTTTAGTACATTATAATCATGGATATAAGGAAGAAAGTAGTTATTATTCTTTAAATATTAAAAAAACGTATTTCAGTTAAAGTTTTACAATAAAATCGTATAAGGATTTTTTATCATTATTATTTTTTTTTTTTTGAGTAGAGCATAGAAAAATTGCAAGTGTTTGCAAGTGCTAAGATTATTTTTATTTAGTTAGGAGATCAATTCTCGTCAAGATAATGCAAATTTAAAGTGCAATCACGTGCCTATTCGTTTTTATTCTAAAACTATCCAATTAGGTCACAGTATTGTAGCTTTTCAAAGTTTGACTGCAAAACAAATCTTTAAAAAGGGAAGATGTGTGCAAATGTCTATTGAAATAAATATGTACCACAAAAACAAGCTATACAGAGAAAATTAATTAACAAGTCATGACAAAAATTAGTAAGTCATTCAGCGAAACTTGCCCAGTGTGTATAATCTATGAAATCTCAAATGTGTTATACTTAATTCCTAATTATACAGAACTGAGACTGAAGAAACTTTCTTTTTTAATATTTATTTCGATATATAGATACAAAATTAACCTTCATTTTCATAAGTTTAGAATTTGTTCGCACTAAATATTCATTCTAGACCACTGTGCAACGTCGTAAAAACTGATTGATTTTAAAAAAAAGTAGTTATTAGTAGGTACTAAAAAAATGGAATTTTTTCTCATTTTTGTTTTGTTTTAAAAAAAAATATTTAAAAAATTTTTAATTCAATGTTATTAGAACTACATAAATATGCATCATATTGGGATATATGTATGTAATTAAAATGGAAAATGGTTGTGGAAAGAAAAAAAATTTAAAAAATGTTTTTGCAAAAAGTTTTTAAAAACAGGCTAGGTGGTTAAGTTGACATTTTGAGTCCAGGCATTAAAAACGGAAGTTAAAAAAAAACTATGTATAGGCAATTGATAGTAGCTTCTTTGTTGTGAATTAGTTGTGGAGAGAAAAATTCGACTATTAGGTGTGTTCCTTTACTTCGAAACTCTGTACATTTGACTAAAATTCTACACATTTTTTTTTATATGAACTTAGACAGACGTTTGGGTAGAAATTCACACAAAAGCACAAAGTTTCAAAGTAAAGAAACTAGGCTATTAATTGCGTATACTTTATAGTTTTCTTAATTTCTTTTTTTATAATGCTTGAACTCACAATGTCAGCTTCATCCCCAGTTTGTTTTTCTAAACTTCGCAAAAAAATTTTGTTTTTTTAATTTAAAATAGCACTAACTTTACATACTATGGAATGTTTAACAAAAAACTTAAAATACAGTTTTCTAACAATTAACTTGGTCATTATAGGTACGAAGATTAATTGCCTTTAAAGCAAATAGCAGTGCAAGTATTTGTCAAAGACTGACCTATAAAATAAGTTATAAATCTGTCACATCTACCTCTAACCTCTAGTATACATTTATGCATACAAAATGCACTGACCAAAATTAATCAAAAGTTTTTCAGGCCTCAGTTTCTCACAGGAAATTGTCTAGGTTATGCGAACACTGTTCTAAAATTCAAAAACAAAGAATAACACAAAATATTTCGGTAGACTTGAGAAAACAATATATAGATGCAATAAAATTGTTTCTAAGACAACAAAGTATGAAAAACAAATCAAATAAATGAGTCAACACATTAAAGAGTAAGATCCCAGGCCCCAGACATGCAAATGAACGTCATTTTATCAAAGCCAAAATCTAAATATATCGTAGGGTATGTTAAAAGTTAATGGATATTAGGAACCATAAACCATGGGGCCTTTGGGTTACAAGTGTTGTAACATTACGCAATCTTATCAAAGATGATTTTTTCATATGTTGTAGGTAAGGGTGGCATCATTTAATTTTTTTAACACCTGCCAGATAGTCGGGGCTGTAAGTCAGCCAGGCACCTAAAAGTTGTCAAAAAATTGAGTCATTTACATTATAGTATCAAAAAATAATTTTGTTTTATAACATTTCCCAAACAGCTAGACAGATTGAAATCTCTATTCTCAATTTTCAATATAGTCGAATATCGAGCTTAACAAATAGAAAGAATAATTTTTTACGTTAAAAATCTGAAAAGTTGTTTTCCATACCAAGAGACAAATATTTAATAAAAATCATCTGAATAGTTTTCGAACAAGATTAAAAACAAAAATAAATAGTAAATACACATTCTATCCATTGAATCTCTCCTCTATAACATAACAGACAGAAACTTTGTACCAAAACTTAAAGCATATCCAATTATCCATCCATCTGTGTATGTTTTAAACTGACAGACAGAACGATTGATTGTACCTACTCTGAAAAACATACTTGCCTTACAGACAAAGTAAAAATAAAAATTAAATACATTACTGGGTCGCAAGATCTTGCTCTTATAGTTCTAAACTATAACATGCAAATTCATAGTAATATGACATCGTTAAGTGAGAAAGTGTATGAACATAACTCAAAATTAATAAAAACATGAATTTTTTCTTTGATTTGTTTTTGTTTAAAATTTCTAAATGCAATATTATTTAACTTCGAACTAGAAACATCGGTTTGCAAAAGTATATATATCAAAATCGATCAAGCCATTAAAAAGGGGTTGGGGTCATTATTCTGTAAGTGCCAAAATTCGGTTTCCAAAATCCTGCATTCCAAAATTCTGCATTTCAAAATTCTGTAGGTATTAAAAAATTCTGAAAATTCGAAATTCTGTAAAACCATTATTCTGTATTCCAAAATACTGTATTTTAAAATTCTTGTAAATTATAAAAAAAAATTATCAAAACAATTTTTCTTTTCTAATTTACAGAATTTTTAAATTCAGCGTTTTGGTGTTCAGAACACAAAAAATTGTTTATACCTATATTAAGCTTTCATTAGAGTTCAAATTAATCTATTTCAACAATTTCAGAAAAAGTGTGGTCATCTAAATTTTTTTGTTCAAATTTGTTAACATAATTTCCAACCTAATTTCTTCAAAATGTATGTTTTGTAAATTAAATACTTTAAGGCCCAGTTTTACAGTACACACTCAGGGCCAGTTTCACAGTGCACACTTAACAAAATAAGTTAACAAAATAAGTGGCACTTAATTTTCCCATTTTGGCACTTAAGCCGCAGTTTTACTACCTGAGTAAGTGGAACTTAAGTGGCCAACATTCGAGACTTAAGTGTCACTTATTCCGACAAGTTTAGGGCCAGTTTCACAGTGCACACTTAACTAAGTGGCACTTAATTTTCCCATTTTGGCACTTAAACCGCAGTTTTACTACTTGAGTAATTGGAACTTAAGTGGCCAACATGGGAGACTTAAGTTTCACTTATTCCGATAAGTTTACACTGTGAAATTGGGAATTTGGCACTTAAGTGACACTTAATTCACTGTGAAACTGACCCTTACACTGTGAAATTGGGAATTAGTTTTCCATATTCGGCACTTAAGTGACACTTACTTTACTGTGAATTTCGATTGTGGTGTTCCCAGCTTGACGGACCTAGAATTTTGGAATACAGAATAATAGATTAACAGAATAATGAAATACAGAATTTTCAATATATTAACCGAATTTTGGTCAAATAGAATTTTATAATACCAAAATAAGGAACGTTCCCGTTAAAAAGATATACAAAAATTACACAAAAAGAAAACCATTTTCCAAAAAACCATCAATGTTCTAATATATCTGATATCCGTTAGTTAAATAGTTTGTCACAAAGCTAAAACGTACTTTTCTTATACAATCACTTTGACTTTTATCATTTTTTTCAAATTGAACAAAAATCGTTAGAACCTCTTGCGAGCAAATTTGAAAAAATCCAAAATCGTTCCCTGTAGGGAATCACCAAATTTACCAAATGTGAAGGAAATCGCTCCACTAATTAAGGCTCTAACTAAAATTAGAGGGGACACACAAATGCAAAGACGCAGATCGACAACGGATGGTATGACGAAAACTTCCAAACTTCTTCATCATCTAAGCCTTAATTTTGATTCAAACCTTGAAACAAATTGAACAGATTGACTGACATTGAATTGGGGGCAAGGTTGCAAAGGCTTAAGCTCTTTTTTAGCTTAAGCCTTAGTTCAATTCACAAAAGTCAGTAATGGACTCGTGAACTGAAAAAAATTTAATTCGTAAGCTAGTTGGGATTTGTGAATTGAAAAAAATTTAATTCGTAAGCTAGTTGGGATTTGTGAATTGAAAAAAATTTAATTCATAAGTTAATGGGTAATTAATGTGTAGGAACTTTTTGAATTCATAAGCTAGCTATTGAAAATCAATTCATATAAGCTAGCTTAAGCTAGATTAAACTATCTTAGGAATTGAAAATTCTCCTACTCATAATCACCCGTTAGCTTATGAACTAAGTTTTTTTAAATCATAAATCACCAACTAGCTTATGCATTGAATTTTTTTCAATTCGCAAATTCCAAAAAGCTTGTGAATTGAATATTTTTCAATTCAAAAATCAAAAACAGCTTGATGGCTTAATGTTTTTTTTTTAATTCATAAACTCACAACACTGATTGCGGGTACTTATTTTTTCGTGCTTTCTTCTATGGTTATGACGGGGTTTGATCAAAAACTTCAGTTTCGATTTTTTGTACGAATCCAAAACTAACCCTAATAGTACTTTTAAACTACTACACATGTTAGTACTCGCTGGTAAAAAAAGCTCATAAAAATGAAATCGATTTTAATTTCCCTTTCGTATGTACATATGTATGTGCCACAAACCAAAAACAAAAAATTGTCCCTTTAAGTGTTTTAAAGTCATCCGCAAAATATCCCACAAAACAAACAACTTCAAAGCTTTCCTCTTCAACTATACTACGAGTATACTACCAGAAACCCATTTATTCTTTCATGTTGGATGCTATAGGTATTTATTCGCATCTTTTCTCGCTCGTGTAGCCGGAAATTTAATCTGTCCACCCCCATTTCAAGTTGATATGTACACATCGTTGTATACATAAAGAACTTGGTTATATTATGATGATGATGATGATGATAATAATGATGATCCACATGTTGAAGGTAAAATTGTGGTATAGAATTTATTGATTTCCGTCAGTTTAGATGTAGAACGTACATACGTACGAGTATCTATCTATACAATCCTGACACAAATTGCAAATGACATAGACTACTTTAATATTCCCGGCGATACTTCTCAACACGGGTTATAGGTAAATCATCAATTCCGGTTCATCAATCACGTATACGTATACACATAATGTATGAGAAATAATTTGTAAATCTATTTTCTGACTTCAATTGAAATGCGCAACCATCTGAAAATATTGTAGAGACTTTTATATTCTAGTAATGCATGAGTTGTGGTTAAGGACTGAAACTATATATATACATACATACATAGAACATATTGTGTTTAGGAACATGGTGTACTTGATATAATCATGAGAATAAAATGAACTATTGAATTGATTATGTGCCAATATAGTATATGGCTTATGGTTTGGTAATACCACAACAATGACCATAAAATGGTTTGAAAATGAGATGACTCTTGAAAGATTTTTGCTTTGAAAAGGCAGTACAATTGTAGAATTAAGACTCCATATATGTATAGGCAATTGAAGATATTCAAATAATTGAAAACCAATATCGAATGCCCTAGATTATTATACGTACCCATGTATATTCCCTGAATTTGAATATAAAAGGACGAAAAATAAGAAAAAAAATTCATATAGTGGTAACTGTTCGCATTGCCTTCTGCAGTGGACTTATGTATAATCTATGTAGTGTACATATTACGGGTATGTCATTCAAATTCAAGAAATGGGAACCTTCACCGTCTGTTGTGGTGAGTTCTAGAGCCTCCACACCTCACATAGCACCCATTACAGTTTTGTATATGTACCTAGATTCAGTGGGGTGTTAAACAGTATCAGTACCAAGGGTGAAAGGGTCATGAATTAAGTTTAATGAGACTTATGGATATTAATAAACTCATACAATTAACATTAATATAGAAATAAGGGAATTACAACCGACATCCCAAATGTCAGTTACTGACGCAATAATATATGCTCCTTCGAGGCGATTGAGAATACGGCAAACACTCTTTTTTGTTCCCCGTTCCTTCACAAACTACTCTGATCCTATATCAAGATCCTGTTCTGAGTTTAATTTTATTTGCCAAAACATTGACTTGTTTTTAAGTAGGGATGTTTTTAAAACTACTGTATTGAATTTATTGTAATGTTACATAAATTATCATTTATTATACCTTTTTATAATTTATGAAAAATTTATTCAAAATGTAATTTTGTAAATAAGAATTATTATTATGCTTAGTCTAAGAGAGCTATGTACTTGATAGATGGTAAATAAATAAATAAATAAACGATACAGTTTTTGTTCTCAAAAGTATATATAATGTCAAAAGTCTATTATAGTTTTCTCTAATTTATTTCAATAAATCTAAATAATAAATTATTTATACATAGGTGTCAGGGCCGCACCAACCATATGTGCAAGATGTGCAATTGCACAGGGCGCAAGATTCTGGGGGCTCATTACCAGGAGAAAGAAAATGTAATCTGATCTTGCGCAAACAAATATGTACTGCCATTTGCATTTTAACCACAAAACTTGTTCAAATAATCCCAAAATATCATACATCACAACTGTGCTAAGTTATTTCCTGCACACTAACTAATATCACTGTCATTGTTGGATTCAAGGAGAATTTAACTCAAAATATCGTAAAATTAAAGATCCCACTAGACCTATGCAAGTTCAACCTTACTTATTAGTAGTGAATTATTTAGTAGTGAAATTACTAGGGAATTGGGGGCTGCTTAATCACTACCTCTTTCATTTATAAATTAGAAAAATACTTCTATTTAGTTGGAGTGATTGAATATAATTCAATTAAAAGTTCAAGTGACCTCAACTCCAAAATGCGTCTCTAAGGTGCAAACTATAGTCAATGATTAGCAACTATTATAAAACCCACAGCATGAACATACTGTGACTTTTATTTTGTCTATGAGAATTTGTTTAAATTCAGACACTTTTAATGCTCAGCTGAATGTACGATAAAAGTCGTTAACTGATGAAAGGATACATTACTCTTCTTCACAGAAATCCTCATATCTATATCGTGTCAGATGAAGAAAGCGTAGTTTTTATCTCTTCTTTTGCTCGGGGTAATGTGGAAAAGTCCTGTATCAGTGTTTGTATATATGAATGTATGTGTGCAAATATAAAAAAGGGGCGCTTTCTACAAATTTGGCACAGGGCACAAGTTTGGCTGGGGTCAGCCCTGATAGGTGTGTTCCTTTACTTTGAAACTCTACGCATTTTTTATGAATTTCTAAACATTTGCTCCCAGTTTTTTTAGCAGAGCTGAAATGTTTGTTTAGTGAAAGTCAAAATATATAGTCTAGAAAAATTAATTTTTTTATTAAAACCGTAGGTATTCGCAGTATCACATTCATGTTTTTTTGAAGTAAAACTTCTTTTGCGGCATGGGGGTAAAAAAATTTTCTATGGAGCTGTCAGTGACATGTCAAACCGACATACAAATTCCCGTCACGAATTAGAAAATTCAGCGTCACGATTTTGCAACGGTTCTGAGTTTCAAATCGGGTGCTCTGAGTGGTAGGACTTGAAAAATACTTGCCCTGTTGTCGTGAAAGAAGTTTTACTTCTAGCGCGTGTACATAAGTACGCACACTCTTTTTTTTAAACTAAGAATTAGAAATGTAGGAGATTAAGAAGTAGGTACATACATAAGTAAGTAAAAATATCTATTTAGAATAAAAAAATCTCTATGCTTCGTTTTTTTCGGCAAATTTACGCAAAATATCATTTATTTCCAACGAATTCAAACTTTTTTTTTCAAATGATACAAAAGGAATATTTCGCAGTAGTTGATTTGACTATTCTCGAAAGTGCCGAAAATGATGACTCGTTCACCAAAATCTCTTAACAGCTTCAAAGAGGCGATAAGTTGCAGGTAAAGCGCTTTTAACAGGAAACAACGTCTGAAGTATATTTTTATTTTGCAATCCAGTGCTAATTCCTTGAGCAAAATATTTTGAAAACTAAAATTTCTTCGTGTGAATTTTATTCCATCAATGGTTTTATGTCGTTGTAGTTTAAATTTTCACTCAAAAAGCAGATTCGACAGGATTCATTATGTTATTATAATGCTCAAACCGTTAATTTTTCTCTGAAATAACTGAGTCGATAATTTCAAAATAAACATTCAAACATTCAAAAACTGTTGAAATGATTCCTCACTTCGCAAATCTTTTACTACTTCGTTAAATGACCGAATAATTGTCATAGCACTGCGATAGCCGTTTTCACGTTGTTGCAAAGTTCTATTAGCTATGGTGCAATTATTCCCAATAATCATCATCATCATCATCATCAATCATCAAATATAATAAAACGACAAACACGAATTTTGGGGTACCATTTACGCGGTCTACAAAAGCCGAAAGTATATAAATTATATATCGATGGAAAGGTTTTTTTGCACAGAAGTGCACAAAGCAAAAATTTATTAAATAATTTTACCATAAAGACTAAAAAACAATAAAGTAAAATTGCATTATAAGTGCGAGGAGAGCGAGAACCATAGCAAGAGCCAGAGCGAGACCGAGTATTTGTTCACAACACTTATTATATTTTCGTTAAATGCAATGGTTCGTGCATTTAATATATTCGTTAAGATGGTTAGTGAATTCGAGTGAGGGATTTTTGTGGGAAGAATTTTATTTCTGAGGATTTTTATCTGTTGTGTTGGATTTTCGGCCATTGGTCGATTTAATGAGAGGAAGCATAAATTATGTATAGTTGTAGGTATATTGGTTTTGCATGGAAATATTCTGCAATCTATTGTGTCTCTCGCTCATTGGGTGTTGTTTTTAAATTGAAATAAAATGTGAGCAAAAAAGGAAGAATGCTTTCAATTTGTAGATGTAGTGTGAGGGATGTTAAAGCTGAGGCGTGGAACAATAACTTTTTATTTATATTCCTCGCTCCAATTCACTAACCATCTTAACGAATAGATATATTAAATACACGAATCAATGTATTCGACGAGTTTTATTTTCGATATAAATTTAATTGGTCTTTATGACTACTTCCGGGATGGTCTTGGGACCAGTGGTTCTGGGATTGGCTAAACCCAGCCCGGCAGCGTTCAGTGCTACAGGAAATAATAATAAGTAGCTCATATAAAATACCTAGCTCAGTTTTTCTCCACGCCGCGCCGCTCAAGACTGCTTTTAAACGATGGAATTATTCTTGCGATTTTTTACTTAATGTTGGAGTATCCACATCCAAAAATCGTATGCATCGAAAAATAAAGTTTTCTAGAATTTCATGTGAATTACAATATATTTTCTAGAAGTTGTTTTTCAATTAGACGATAATGTTATTAGCACTCGAGTTTCGGGGGCTGGACGTACTAGTTTAAATAAAAATCCAAGCTAAATAATAAATTTGAACAAAATTTTGAACGAAATGAAAGAAACTAGCCTAGTTCCTTTACTTTGAAACTCTGTGCATTTCTGTAAATTTCTACACCAAAGTCTGTTAAAGTTCATATAAAAAAATAACATGACGTAGAAATTCACATTTGTGTGAAGAGTTTTAAAGTAAAGGAACTAATGAGAATAGAACTATGGTTAAAGTGAAATGTGAAGACTGTGTAGATATTCCATACTTCCAATTTGCTCCAAAGTATTAGCGCATTTGACTTTTCACTAAAAAAAAACCAATAAGGAAGACGACAACGAAAGCACATAATAAGAATCTTGAAGGGAAATACCGCGGATTTTTTGTTGAAAGAAATAATTGTGCGGATTAAAATGGGCAAAATTAAACCAGTGCAGTGGTGCACATGTACGGTCAGAGTTACCAATGGGATCCAATGGGATACAATAGTATCCCGGGGGATTCTTTTTTTTTTGTGGGATTCGTGGACACATTTTTTTAAAAAGGATACATTTTTTCACAATCATTTTAACTCAAAAAAAGTTAAGCATTTTTTGAAAAGTAAAACTTTATTGTATTTTATTACAATATTTATTTGTATATGAATGTATTTAAATTTTGTTTTATAAAATAAAAACGCTTTGATAATTGTTAAAATTTGACTTTTTTTTTAAATTTTGCATTTAATTTCAAAAGTATACAAAAGGACTATTTTTTTCATTCGGAGGGATTCATAAATAATTTTGGCTGCGGTAACACTGGGTACGGTAGAACTTATACATACACTTTTTATGTAAATTACAAATTTAAGAAAATATCACAATGCCCAACATAAATGTCATTAAGCTCAAATTTAACAAACAAGAAATGCTCTGGGCATTATGAGTCACGAGCTTTCTAAATTTGGGCGTTATATGACATTAAAAGTAGATTTGGGTGGTATGACATTCTGGAAGAAGTATCTGTTTTTGGGCGTTATGACATTTTTTGTTTTAGGTTTTCTGGCGTTGGGTAATATGAATTAAGAACGATAGAAACTAAAATCGTCATATAAGAACCAAAACAAATGACAGAAGCCTAAAGCCTTTGTCAAAACGCCCAAATTCTAAATTAATATAAATCTTTTGGACGAAATGACAATAAAATATTTGAGAGTTCTTTCTTTTCAATTAAAATTGAACAAAGACCATAGCACCACTTAAAGGAGTCTGATGATCGGCGTGGCAGTCGTGAAATAGCTATAACTCCAGCCTTTAAAAACTTGGTGGTAGCTCACTCAAGTGTTGTTGTTCATTCAAAACCTTTAATATTAATATGATGGTGCTAAAGCTTGGCAGCCTAACTGCAAGTAGGTTATCACACAAAAACCCCTTATATATTTGAGAGTTCTTTGATTTCAAAAATAAATTAAGCGTTATAGGTGACATTCATTTTGGGTTTTTTGTCAATTTTTTTTTTTTCAACTTTGTTGGTTTTATGGTTTTGGACAAAAAGACCTAACGCCTCATTTTAATATTACCAGTAATGAAATGTATGAATAAATATTATCAATCACTTATTTAAAATACAGTTGAATCTCGGAAGATGAACGGTTCTATAAGATGAACAGCTTGGAAAGATGAACAAAATATTTCCACACTTCAGTGCTCAAAAAGATGAACGGGTTGAAATTTTGTATTCGAAAATATGAACGCTTAATTCCGAACTTAAATTTTTTACTTTTTCTTTGCCTTTAATTCCTCGCATTGTTTTTATGTAGCATTATTAAGTTTATTTTTTCTTATTAAGGGGCTTCTTTTAACGTGTTGTACAAATAATATTTAATGTTTTTATTTATAACTTTATCTTTTTCCTCATCCAAATGTTAATGCTCGAAAAGATGAACAATTTGAAAAGATGAACGCTCCCTATGATTTATATCTGTTCATCTTTTCGAGATTCTATTGTATTTTTAAATGAAAATTCGATCGACAAAAAATTCATGTTTTTTGGTAATCCGTCAAAATTTTGAAAAAAAAATTGACGATGAATAAGTCTTATTAACTATTATTTACTTCAAAAAATTCTTCAAAACGGTTCATTTTATTTTTTTATTAGTTTAACATTTTTCGAAAAATTTTCACAACAAACGCTTATTGACGAAAACAATATCTCTTTGCATATCATACTGAATAGCTTTTTAAAATTCTTAACATAATTTGCAAAGTTTATTTGTTTGGTGCAACGAATTGAACGAATACTTTGCAAACTAACAAAACTTTTCACTTGGCAGAAAATAAATTTTCATTTTGTAAATTTGCGTTTGATGAAGCGAAATTTTGTAAAGTAAAAATAAAAAGTTGCAAAATTGAAAAGTGAAATGTCAAAAGTGAAAAGTTAAAAGTGAAAAATGAAAATTTCAAATCGAAGTGTAAAAAGTGTAAAATGAAAATTGAAATATGAAAAGTTTTTGGTGAAAAAGGTCCCTGGTAGATTAAGGGCCAGTTTCACAGTGCACACTTAACAAAATAAGTGGCACTTAATTTTCCCAATTTTGGCACTTTAGCCGCAGTTTTACTGTCTGAGTTAAGTGGCCAACATGGGAGACTTAAGTGTCACTTATTCCGATAAGTTTATACTGTGAAATTGTGCATTAGTTTTCTATATTTGGCACTTAAGTAACACTTAATCGAGTGTGAAACTGGGCCTAAACTTTCTAAGAAAACATAGTATTTTCTTTTCACAAGTATCTGAAGTCAATGTTGAACTGTATTTAAAGTAGGTTCAATATAAAATCAATATTGTACTCGATGTATTATTATTATTATCATCAACATAATTTTATCAACACAAAATCAAAAACGATTTGTCTGGACAACATCACTTGCAATCGTCATCATTCCCATGAATACAAATTCTACCATCATAACCATACGACTAAGTCATTTGTGATAGAATTCCAATCCAATAATTTCAAATCCCAGTTCTCCATTCGTGCACATACACACATATCTACAAACATACATCAATGCCTTCAAGTATGGTATACTGCAACCTCAAACTTGTGAGTTTACCTATTCTAAAAAGTTTTAAGCCCTAAAACTCTGCTGGCTTTCATTTTATCAAAAATCTCATTATCCTTCGAATAAGTGGTTCATTTTGCAAATCCCTCCAACCATATCGCAATAATTGTCTGGATCTAACCTCACTCTATCGTTGTTCGTCGTCGCTGTTGTCATCGCCACCAGATACGATTATTTTGTGCGGATTCTGCATTCGAATTCTCACTTCATCGTTTTCCAATCCCAAAGCGGTCTGTCGTTGTTGTTGAATTCAAAAATCTCTCCCTGATGAGATCTCGAAATCTCAAGCTATGTGCGGGTATATCAACTGTGCCCCGTTGCCACAATGCTCCCAAAACAATGCAATTCCCAGGTGCTGGTGGTGATTTTCCCACTAAAAGAAATTCATCGCCTTTTAGCATTTGCATGGGAATGAACGCTATAACGACGAGCGACCGACGACGATGTTACTATATACTCGACGGACAAATCACAATCTGATGCAGAGGCAGAAACAGAAACAGGAGACCTTTCCTCCTTCAATCTAGTTATAATGCTTTAATTTGCATGCTTCTGCCTTGTTTCAATGCAGTCGGTTAGATAGTCAGTCAGGCGGGTTGCAAAAGTCAGTCTTCCACTGACAAAATAATGAGAACCAGCCTTCTTTTTAACGTAGGTAGGTACATCAGGACGATAGTATGTATGTATGGGTATTTTTATGCAACAGGATGATGGTAGGTTTTCTGTAAAACTAACGTCGTGCATATAGCTTCTACTTGAAGGACTGCCACTCCATCACGTTGATTCCACACCACAGGATACGTGAATGCAAATTGGCACAAACTCTCCAAAAGTACACTTTACTCCTCCACATATACACATCTATATACATATACACACCCATGTGCTGTATGCATACACCTGAAGGAATCCCATGAGGCAGTAGATATTGCACCCCAACCACATAGCGGTGGCACATATTCGTATAAAGCGTTCCGTATAGCGCCAGAGCGTTATAGTATCCTTTCACCAACGAAACGAGTGTATAAGGGTTTCATTAATCGGACGTCGCCGTCGAGTCAAACGCATTCAAGTGTAGCACGGAAAATCTATTCGCCATCACTCTCACCATCATCAAGGCATCCCCAATCTCACATCTCATGTCCTTGTTCTGGTTTTCTCCGATCCTCTGTGAGGCTTCCATTTTGTACAAATGATGCATATTTCGTGTTCAACGGTTCTATGGTTCAAATAGAATATTTTTATATTTCTTCCAAGTACTTATACCTCCTGTATATATATAGTCCTTTTATATTATCCCAGGACGCGTCGTTGGTCGCTATGTTGTTGTGCTGTGCTATGCTATGCTATGCTCATCGTCCTTGTCATCGTCATCATCATAGTCAGCTCTCCTCGTGGTAGTATCTCTGTTATTTGATAGATTTCCGTTCTGTTTGATGGTACACACCCAGGACAAAAAGGAATCTTCGTTGACTTTGAGGTTTTCACTTCATTGCATTGGGATGACGCTCAAGGCATAACTCTGAAGAAGTCGTCGCCCAATATATAGATATACCTACTCTGAAAGTAAGACGTATGCCAATGGAGGAGCATCGAGCTGTTGTTGGAGCTTGTGGTGGTTGTGATGCAGTCAGTGGTGCTGTGTGGTGGTGCACTTTGGTAATATACCATTAGTGATGACATCATCCCAAAGACAACAGGCTAAGGCTAAGGATAAATATATATATGGAAAGGGTTAAGAGTTTTGTATAGAGAGAGAACGAGGGACAGAACAGCATACTCGTAATATATACGAGAATTTCCCTTGTTAGATACAGATTCCAGAATTGATTTGGTTTAAACTGATATTCGGTGGTGGTGCTAGTTTGCACGTAGTACCTATTGAATTTCCAATATGAAAGGATTTTATGAACAAGGATTTGTGGCTGTTGGGAATTGCACACGAAGAAATGCCATCTTTTATATTATGGATGTTTGCAAACTTATCTACACAGCATCAGCAGAGCAGAACAGAGCATGGAGCAACGGATTTATTCGGGGAATGGAATTTAATTTGCGTTTTATTGGAACAGATTATTTTGTAATGCCCCTTATCGTTATCATATTGAGGATTTCAAGGGATTTGGATATATGCAATGAAGAATGGCAAGAAGCTTATAAATGTGGCGATAATTAAGGGTTGTCTATAACTATAATAGTCCTGTTGACTCTTTTATTATTATATAATTGAATGAAACCGAGCAGTTGTGAGTTAATTGAAATGGTATTTGGAAATTTAAATTGAATCAATTGAGTTTGCAAGATTTAAGTTTTATGTGGCAAGGGAATGGAAGGGAATGTGGTGATTTTGTTCAGTTAAATTTTTGGTCATAGGTAAGAAACACATAGTGGGGTTTAGAGGGTAGTTTGAAAAGGAAATTTAACACCTTACTTTGATGATTATTTAATTATGTTGAATTTATAACTGAGTTTATAAGGCAAATGATTTTTAGAAACACATATTTTTGAAAGGGGACACAAAGAGAATAATTTATTTTTGAAAATTTGCATAGCAATATTTTTTCTGAAGTAGTAATATTATTATGTATTTATGAGTCTTTAAATGCTTGTTTTAAGGGATTTTTGTGTGATAATACACTTGCAATTAGGTTGCAAAGCTTTCGCACCATTTTTTTTATTTCTAATGATCTAACGATAATTATTATAATATTATGTTGTTTATAATATCTTCAAAGTGTTTGCAACAAAATTTTTCAAAATTTGAAAGAAAACAAAACTAATTAGTCTTTTAACACCATTTTTTCTGAAACGGATTGTTTCCTTATTTCTCCTTTACGATTCGACCGATTTTGTTAGAAATTTGTAATCAGTGAATTCTAGGAAGACTTATTATTAATATAGCATATTAAAATTATCTACTTAAATTTTTTTAATTTAAAAAAAAAAAAACTATTCCCCAAAATTTTGTATGTTCTTAACTTGAATTAATTTGAATTTGACTTCAAAGTTCTTTCATCACATCATGCTATTGGAATATTCTAATTGAATGTACAAAAATACCATTTTTCGATCTGTTTTAAAGGTTTTTAAATCGAATAGAAATAATTGAAGAAAAATTAAAAGAATATTAAATGCTGCCCTCAACTGTAGGCGTTTTTATTGGGAACCTTTAACTAGCACAGGAATGCAAGTCCGAATAACACGTATAATCACTATTATATCCACTTAAATCGTCGCGAAGTTGGTATGCGAAATGCAAAATTAATTGGAAAACAAAAAATGGAAATTAAAAACAGTTAAAATCGGCATTTATTTGGACTAGCATTGTTCCGTCTATATGTTATCATAATTAGTAAACTATTTGAATATATTTTCTTTCCATTTGATACTATTTTGGATCTTCACTGGGTGATTTTTCTAAAACAAATAAAAAATACCTACTTATAACTAATTCACTATTTAAAAAGTTAAGGGATGTGTCGAAAAAATATTGCCCCTTTATGTGAAGTTAAATTCAAGGGTATGGAGGTTGAGTTGGATTAGAGTTGAGTACCTGTTGAAAGATTGAAATGAAATGTATCTCTTTTTTTTCCCTGTAATTAGATTTACTTAGGCCCGTTTGCTGATGCATAACGATTTAAAAGGAACTTTAATTCTTAAGGGGTACTTTTTCCATGTCATAAAGTAATACTTAAGAAATTAATTTCAACTTAAATCGTTATGTGTAGTATCAGCAAACCTCCCTTAGACTTCTAGAAGTGAAAAATAATAGTTTTAAGAACTTCACGTTTGTTTTTGTTTTTTAAATAATTTGAATTTGAAAAAAAAAAATGCGAAATCGAAACTCAATCAAAACGTAGACAGATGGTTTTCTTTTAAGTGGGATTTACATGTCTATTCAAACTTCTGTCCCGAAATAATGAACGACATTTATTTACACGAAGACAAAAAAGAATGAAGAAAATTATTCTCTTAATATTATACGATTCATGGCCAGTATGACTAGACTGCACTTGTCAGTTCTTATGACGAATAAAATGGCAGATTTTAGACCATTAATACGATGACGTTATAAATCTTAAGAAATGGAAGGAAAAAATAAAGTCAGTGGTCTAAATCTGCCATTAGTATTTTCTGCGCTTTTGCTTAAACTATTTCTTACATTTCACTTTCATATTTCGACATTTAATAGAAGAAGAACATCGTTACCATTGTTTTGACACTTTTACTTGCCTGATAGTCATAGGGAATGAACTTTAAACGTGTATAAAGTATTTTGTTCAAAATGCCACCCGAATTGGGCTCAATTTTCTATGCGAAATATAAAATATCAATTTTGTTGGGTTTTCCATTTACGTCATAGCCATCCTGCGATAGTAATTACCACTCTTACTTGACAGATAAGGAACGAACTGCATAGTTATCTTCCTTTTATTCAGTAAATATTTAATGGGAACTGTAAAGTGCAAATAGCGTTTTCGATATGCGCCTATATTTAATATATGAATCGAATCTAGAAGCGTATACGTTTACAAAAATTTCATGTCAACGCAACTAGAAACAACATTTCGACGATTTTTTGTAACGCCAAGGAGTAAACGCATTGATTAATTATTTACCCTAACCGTCTAACCGTAGCTTAATTTCCCAAACCAACACATGAAAACAAAGCATAAACATCAACGAATGTATCCTAAAATGCCAACCTTCAATTAAAAATATTTTCTGAAATCTCAGTGATTGTCAAACTACTCCAGACACTCCAAAATTTTATCTCAACTATTATATTCACTATTTTTACTGACTTAGTTATCGACACTATTCCATTGTTGTTGTTTACTGTTTAAAATTTTACTGTGCTGCCTATAGAATTCCCAATAAAAAACGGCTTGTGTTGCATGTAACATGTTACATCGAATGAGCTTTACTGTTATAATAGCTCGAAAACTTCACGTGATGCAATAATTATGAGGTTGAATTCAAATCCATGGTCATCACTCATTGACAAGATATAGCCTGGTTAATATTTAATTCTTAGCCAGTTATATAGCCTTGATCCACTTAAGCAAGTTCGAATGAACCAATCTTGTATTTATTTATTACTTTGGCTGGACGAACAATTTAGAAAATTCGGTCGAGTCAAATTGAAATAATAATATTTTGAGAATATTGAAAAAAAAAACAAAACCCGTTATTTGGGAGGTACCCGATCTCGAAGAATTAATATCTAAGCCATATTTGCAACAAATGCGTATTCTTGTTAAGACTATAGTAAGTTTCATAAATAAAGATGAACCCAAAGACTAAAATAATCTGGTATAGTTACATTCAATTCATCAATTTAATAATTGTAAAGTATATATAGCTATTTTCATACATTTCATATTTTGTTACGTATACGCCATGGTGAACGAATATGTACTTAAATTGATTGTACCATACTTTTTTGATTGTGATAATTAATATCCAGTTACCTCAAACGCTTAAAATGTCGAGAAGATCTATTTTTTGGTTCAACTAGCAGATCCGTTCTTGCACTGCTTCGCTAAATTTTCAAACTAAAATTTCAAATGCAAAGATTTAAAAAATGCAGTTATAATTTAAAAAAAGGTAACTGTAGGTTACATTTTGGTGAAACAATTTCTTTCGAAAAATGTTTTTTTATTACGACCTTTCATTGCACAATTTTTTTAATTTTCGGTTTTCTTGAAGACCATTGAACCGATTTTGATCAATTTGTTTTGTGGCGAATGTTTAAATAGTACATTGTACTCAAATTTTAAGAAACATGTTTTCTTTTTAATTTTTGAAAAAGTTTTAATGTTTCTTTTTGAAAACTAAATTTTTCGAAAATTTGACATAGTCGATGTTTCATTAATTTTTTGCAAGAAGCAATTTTTTAACATTATTAAGCAGCTTTAAACAAAAGTTCTTTTTATAACCAAAATTAACGGTACCTCCCATATACAGCTAGTATCAAAACCGTTAAAGAAAATATTGTTTGAATCGAAAACAATTCTTACGATTTTGTTTAAAATTTGTCTTTGTAATATAAATTAGTACGAAACAGAAACAAATTTTATTTTAACTTGTTAACATTTATAAAAAGTTCAGTTTTTGAAAATTCAGTATTTCAAAAGGAGCATTATATGATTTTTTCAAAATTAATTTATTAACTCCGCATGAATAAATTCTAAGAAAAGGCAAAACATATTTTTTCTTAAAAATGCACACAAAATGTTATTTATAAACAATTTATTGTTGAAACAGCAACAGCTACGATTTTATTTTTTTTCTCATAAACTTAAGAAATCAGGTTGTCTACATCGTGATAAAATAATTTGAGAAAAAGAATCAATATATTATTTCAAAGTAGCTCGCATGGGGCGGCTTCATACGGGTTAATCTTGGGTTTCCTAAAATAAGTTCCATTTCAGTTAATCCGTCGAAATTATGTATATTTTGTATAATTGTTACCAACCCGCTACGCTGACCCCGTGGCTCACAACCCCCCGAGTTATAAAAAGTATGCTATAAACCATAATCCATCCTGCCGTTCAAACTTGATTGATTTTGAAAATAAATCCAAATAAACAAATGAGCGTTTACAAATAATAATTATAATAGATATTATTTTATAATATCACGATTATATTTTTATTTATGTATTGTAATTTTTATTGTATTGTATTGTATACTGATTCCCTTAAGGGTTACAAGTCTCCCACCACACTCTCCTCTACTCTTACTCCTTCTCGGAACCTCAGTGCCTTCATCCACTCTTCCCCCTCCCTCCTTCATCTATTATATCCCTCATTTTTGCCCCTATTGATCTTCCTTCATCTCCGTCTGACCTGCATCTTTCTGTTCCCACGTCTTTTGCTCCTTCACACACTCTGCCCATTCTCTCTTCTTCTTGTTTCCAGTACCATCTTTCTCTCACCTCATTCCCTAGCCAGACTCTCGCTATTCTCTTTGTTCTATCTGCCTTCCATCTGCGATTATTATTAAGTAGAATAAGAAGGATAAGAATGTATTTTTAACAGCAAGTTCCAATTAAATGAAAACGAAAATAAAATCTTGGAATGGTTATTTTTATTCACAAAAATATCTGACAGGTGGCACAAAATATACGCTCACATACCTAAAAAAAAAACAACAGCGTGATATAATAGCATATAAGAGCAAGATTTTGCGACCCATTCTTCAATTTTATTTTAAAGTCATCCCATTGGCCTATGTATCTGGGTCCCATTAAAGACATGTTGTAAGTGTTCTTTCGCCTGCAAGCAAAATATACATAATATTATATCACTTTTCATATTATTTTGTTCATATATAAATGAAATCGTGACTTTGTGTCTGAGCGCACATAACTCAAAAACTATTGGGTAAACTTAGTGTTATATGCCTTAGAAACTACTCAAATATAAATATAATGATGGAAAAGATGAAATACTAATGCGTTATTTTATAAATTCAAAATAAGTGTCCATTTGAAATTTCAATTTGAAAACTAAGTGGAGAAACACATGAAGGGTATGCCAGTTAAACTAAAAATCATAATGGACCATGGATCATTTTAACTTGTTGTCTTACCTGGTTATTAATAATCACCATCAAACAAGTATGGTACAAATAATTATGTATTATTTCGTTCACTGTGGCGTATACGTAACAAAATATATGTAATTTTTGAAAAAGGTTGGTAGGTACTATAATTTTTAAATTGAATTGAAATATGTATTATAAGTTTGAAGTCATCACTCTTTAAATCTTTGCATTCAGTTTATACAATGGCTCAGATAATTTTTTTTTATTTCTATATGTGAAATTTAAATTATTTTTTTTATTTAATTTAACTCAACTTAATTTTTTATTCTGTTTTGTTGCCGCTTTGCAGGAAGATGGCGGGTAAAATATTTTCCTTTTCAACCGCATAGTTATGTTTTGTATGTATTATACTTGCAGCTATTTTTCTGTTCATAAAATATGCATTGAATAAATATTATTTGCATCAATGTTGCAATTATGAACTCAACCATACATTAAAAAATTAATTTTCTACAAAAAGATCATTGAGTGCATAAATCTTCTTTACAAAATTCGGTTTAAATTTTGTTCAAAATGTATCTATCAATTAAAAACGGTTTCTCTCATAGAACCATTTTTTTTTTGGTATTCGACTCTCATTATCTGTTGAACCGATTTTAATGAATTTTTTTTTATACAAGATCAGCTTCAAGTTTGAATAGTATTGCATATCAACATTTTCGAAAAATCAAATTTCAGATACATATAATAAATAAATTTCAAACCTATTTTTTGAAAATCCGATGTTTCTAAAACGGGTTACAGATTTTTTTTGAAATTTAATTTTTTAATTCCGCATTAATAAAGGCTAAAAAATTGCGTACTAATTTTTTTTCTTAATAAAAATTTTTTTACAAAATTTCACACATAAAAAATTATTTTTTTTAAATGATTTAATTTTTTTATCATAAATTTAGTTTTCTTTAATAAACACAAACATCCAAAACCAAACCGCCATATACATAAATACCCTCTTATAAACAAACACAAGTGATCACGTACATCTATTGTCCAATTGACTCCACGTGATGTCTGCACTTTGCTGAAAAGAGCGAACTATTCAAACGAAATTGCAATTGCCATTTCCATTTTTCTCAAACTGCATATGAACACCCAAGTTCCATGTTAAAAAATCAAAAACCAAACTTTCTTACTTTCATAGTAGTATAATTTATTTTTTCTAATATTTTTTTTTCTTCAATATTTTATATAATAATATATATATCAATATCAATAAGTTTGTATTACTATTTTGTTTTCTTTTTAAAATTTTATTTTTTTTGTTTTCCCATTAAAAATGTTTGACTTGTTAGTTCTAAAAAAACTAGTTTAATTTTACTTATTCATGCAGTTCATGTGTCTTTTATGATTTTATGACTTCTCTTTGTTTATTTATATATGGGTTTATTTGTGTTAAAAGTTTAGTTTAGTAATTCATTTTTGATTAGTATAGATATGCCTAATACAAAAATTCTTATTTATTTATTAATATAACCACATTCAAAATTATTAAAAAAAAAAAAAAAAAAACAAATACTAAACACAAGTGACACAAAATTGAAACATAACAAGGATATAAAATAGCTTTTCTCTTTTAATTTTCTCCATTTTAACTATTATTTTATTATTTTTAGTTTTTATTTAACGTTAAACTTAGTTTTTAATATCAGTTTGTTTTGAGTTATTTTTTTTTTTTTTGTTTTTAGTTTCGTTATTAACTTTTTTGTATTACATCGTAATGATCAAAAAGGGACGGTGAAAATTACAATAAAATCGAATAATCCAAGAATTCATATTTTTTTGTTTTGTTATAGTTGATACATTTTTAGTTAATAATTTGTTGTTTCTTCTTCAAAAATTCGTTTAGTTTATTTTAAGATGGTTCCTTTGCATTTTTTGTTTGTTTTGCTTAAAGTCTCACTTACTTTGAAGTTTTTTTTTTGTTTTTGTCATTTTTGGAATAATATTCATATTCGCTTTAAATTAATTATCCTACTTACATTAACATGAATAGTTGTTAAATAAGTGTGTTCGTTCTTTTTTTTTTCTTGGTTCTTAAACGGTGTACGTCTTTGTGGTGAATTTATTTTAACGAATGTGTCCTTTTTTTTGTTTGTTTCAATAAATTCAATTGAATGGCTCGGTATAGATTGTATTTTTTTTTTTATTTTTTTTTTCTTATACTTAACCAACTTATTTATAAACTTTGTTTTTTTTTTTAAATGTATTGCGACGGTTATTTTATTTTCCTCTTTTTAAAAGTTCGTTTTTTTTTTATTTTTAAATACAACAATATAAGGGGAAGTCAGGTAGAAATGTAGAAATAAATATGTGTTAGGAGCACAATATGTTCGTATTCAACCTGGAATGGGTTTAAATTTTTTTTTTTTCAAGCCAGTTTTTCGCAAATAATAAGCTGGTTTTTATTAATTTTTGTCTGCTACATTTTTATGGTTAAGGTAGATAATTTTTACATTTATTAATGAATTCTATTTAAAATTTATTTAACAAACAAACTTTGATCTAAAAAATTGGATATATTTTATTTATGTTTTATGATTAAATTGTATTTGGTTACCAATGTAATGTATTTACGGATTTAAATGTTCTACAATTATTTAACTCAGCTACTGGGCGTATACGCAACATAGTTTTTAATTATTTTTATGTATTTATTTCTTTTGAGAATTTAGCTAATACTTTTAGTTTTGTTTTTTTTTTATAATTTCGATGTAAAAATTGATCTATATTTGATACTTTTTGATTATTTTTAAATGCAGCAAAAAAAAAAACAGAAGTATCGTCAATTCTAGACTTGTTATTTTACAATGGGTCTAAATTTATCTCATAAAAAGTCTGGTTACAATTGCTTCCGATAGTAATTTTTTTTTCGTCGCTTTTCTCTTACTGTAAGTCGAAGTAAAGAACAAAGGCGTGTATAACATTGCTTGTAGACCAACTACATCAATCCTATTATATACCTATGTATTTTGAAATGCCTTTATAAAACAACATAAACTGTCAGTTTATTATACTATCTTAAATTCTTACAAGCATCATGTATAAGTTTCCTTAAGGGTATGTTTCACAATGTCTGAGTAAAGTTCTAACTAGTTTTCCAACAATAAAATTTTGGGGCAGGGTCATAATTCCACAAGCCACAAACCAAAAGTATAAATTGTGAATGTATAACCTGTTCAGGTGGGTTGAAAGAAATTTGTGTCGAAAAACTAATCCGAAATTTACTAAGAGATTGTGAATATAGCTTCAAATACCTTCCACTATAAATATGTATTTCGAAACATAACGAGTGAAAGGAGAAAGAAAATGAAAATGAGATACAACTCCACTCGGGTGAGTCGTTTGTGAAATTACCTGAAGAAAATCACAACTTTAATGATGAATTCAAGAGGAGACTGAAGGTGGTATTTGCAATAAGAGGTCACCATCAGAGTACTGGGGCCTTACTATGTAACTTGCTTCTACTTTCGAATCCATTTGAAAGTTGTTTTCAATGCTTATTTTAAGTGGTAATTATGTATGAAAATGAAAGAATTTTGGTGCCTTCGGCTTTTTGCCAAAGAATCTTCAACTAGCTCTGTTCGTTTTCCATTAATATGCGTTTGCTAAAGAATTACCGAACTGAGATTTTGCGAATTCGAACATTTTTATTGCAGATTCGAGTTACATAGTTGGGCCCCTGACATATCAAGAGGAAACCGTCAAAAATTAAAAGAACCAATCACTTCTATAGAATTCGAAGTCTATTGTTTTTATTATATTAATTATTTGCAGGAAACGTGAGAACGTTCAATTTCAGAAGTTAAGCTTTAGTGGTTTCCCTATTACGTTCCCTGATGTTTTTTTACATTTCTTCAGAAGATAATTGCACTTAAGCTTAAACATAAAATTACAATTGACTTACACTCAGGGAAGCTTTTGTCCCTACTATAATAAAAACACTGGGCCAGATTCTTTAATAAATGAAATTCCGATATATATTAAGCAATTGTTGAATCAGAAGTTTGACGCTATAAAAGTCGTTGGACGTCAATCGCAATAAAGGCCTTAGTCGCGTTTCTTAGTTCAAATGTTAGCCATCCCTGGCAAAAACAAAACATATATAAAATAGGGACACTTCTAGAACCCAGAAATATAGTTTCAGAAAACTTATTAACAAATCGATTGACGATAGTTGTCTCTATAACATCTTTAGAAAAATATAGAGAGCAATCTTCAAAACGACAATCGTTTACTCGCTGTGTAATCACTTGTCTTACGCTCATATCCCTTCAGCTTCCTAATGAGTATATTTATTTAACTAAATTATCGATACCTAAAGGAACACATCGAGAATTACGAGGGAAATTTTATTTCCTCAAAAAATTGCATTAACGTGAAAAATATATTGTCATTGTAAATCTTTTGAGCATTTTCCTAATACAGCAATCAACAAGAGGCAAAATTAAAATCGGTTCATTGCATTTTTTCAATTAAATTACAACTTCTTGTTTCAAAAAGTAAAAGTAGAAACTTTAAAGCCTAGAGGTATTTTTATGTTAGATCTGTGATAATGTAATCAATGTGATCAATGTAACAGCTGATAAATCATTGTTTTTTGCATACTTAAGGTCGGTAGAACTGCACTTCAACAAACTGAACTTCACGACTTATTTTTTAGAAAATTGTATGAGCTATATCGCACTAAGCGACAAATGCACTTCACGGCGTGGCACTATGCGACAACGTTGTTAATTTGACCAATTTTGTCGCGACATGAAGTTCCGTTCAGTTTCGTGCGAAATTCGCTGAAGTGCAGTTCCGCAGACTGCGGTTTTATTTGTAAGCTAAATATCCTAGAACCAGAAGCTGTAGGTCAAAATTGAGTCTTTTTCTGAAGTTTGAGAAAATTTAACCATTACACAATATTATTTAATAAACATTTGACTAGATCAACTTTTATCCCTTCACTGAAAATGAAGTTTTTTTATTTTTTTGCAATTGCATTAAAGCCTTATTCTGCTATCGGATGAATTGTTCACTTAATTTGACACAGATAATCCTTTAAACTCTTCAATCTTTCGAGTTCAAGGCTCTATCAATAATTATTTTTGAAGTTTTTGAAGTTAAAATTTTATTTTTATCGCAATTTTTGCTTAAATGCTTTTTGGAACATTCCTTCCTCCGACGTGTAGTAATTCACATTCACGCGAACGTTTAGCAGAAGCTTTTAATTTCGTGCTCATTTCCCATATCGCTGACTTTGATTTCTTAAATATTTTCTTTTACGTTCTTTGCTTATCTGAAATGCCTTACTAATCAATTGTGAACCATAATCTTCATGTAAGCCTATGTTACCAAACTTTTTTTTGTATGTTTAGTTTAAAAATTCATTCTAAATTATCCTAATCTTCTAGAATAAACTCTATTTACTTTTGTTACTTTAAATATTCAGATTTTATTTACTTTATAAAATATTTTATTATCCCCATTCCAGGTGTTCAATAATTATAAAAACAAAAGAAAATCATTTCAAATAATTAGTATTCGAACCACATCAAAATTGTTAAATAAACTTAAAACAAAAATTATAATTCATTATTTTCTTTAGAGATTTAATAGTAAAATGTTAGAATTCCAAAGATTTTAATATGATATTTTTTTTGTATATATAATAATAAAAGTTTAGACTTCTTTTATTTTGTTTTTGTCTTTAAATATATAATTAAATACATATTCATCATTTAATTTTTTTTTTGTTTTTAATATATTTTTTATATTATTTGTTTGTTTATATGAAAAATCACAACAATAAACAAATAGATTTGTGTGTGTACGTGTGTGGAAGGACATATTGATGGAAATAAAAAATTATATTTCTCAAATATAATATTTAAAGGTAATAGACAAAATTTGTTTTTTCTTTTTAAATAGATAGAGATTGTAGAAAATAAATTGCAAAGCCACAAAGAAAAACAAAAACAATAAAATTCACTTTTAATGATGGACGATTTATTTAGTTTTTTTTTATATATAATTTTTTTAAATTATTTTCAAGTTTTTATATTTTTAATTATTATAAAATTGTTGTTTTGTTTTTATAATTATTATATATTTTATTTCCTTAAATTCAGATTATTATTTATTTACTAGAGTTTCTTGTTGTTAGTTTAATAAATATTACGTTTTTGTCTTAGAGACTATAAAATATTTTTGCTGCCTTAAATTTTCATCTGCTGCAGCGATTTTTATTTTGTTTTTCTAGTTTTGTATGAAGAACAAATATTGACTCGATCTTTCTTATTTTTTTTTTTAATTTTATAAAAACAAAACAAATAACACAATAACAAAATTAAATGTGTTTACTGAATTTTTGCGTACAGCTTCTTTTTTTTTCAAAATACCAATGAACAAAATTAAACTTTCTTCTTTTTTTAATAAAAAAAATAAAAATAAACAAATTAATAAAACAAAATATTTTTCTTTTTTCCTAATCTTAATTGAAATACTAAGTAACGTACCGTTTATACTGATAATAATATAATAATAATAACTTTAACCATAGTGCACTAAGTGGAGAGAATATTACAAAATAAAGGTACTTATTGCGTTCCTTTTTGGATATAGTGCCACATTTTTGTTTTTTGTTTTAAATTTCATTCATTGCCTTTTGTATTTTTGAATCGAAAAATAATAATTGGACGTTGTGGCAATAGGAACGAATGCAATCTCTCCAATTAGCTTGACTCCATTTTGTAGAAATATTTAGTAAATAACGATGAATGTATGTATAAGTTTTTTTCATTCTTTTTTTGTTTCTTGTTTGCTTGTTTAAAGGGGTATAAATAAAATTAACAAACATTTTATAACTTAAGTAAAGTATAAACTAAGGCTAAAAGTTTACGCTGCACGCTGATTTTATGTTAGAAGGGATTTTGATTGTTTGCTGAAGGATTTCGTGGTGATGGTCGGGAAAATGATGATTTGCCGCTAGCACCACGAGGTGTCAGCATTGGTCGACGAACATGTCGCATCTCACTGAAAATAAATTTAAATAAAGTTTATTTATTAAAATAAAAATGGTATTGTTTTTGAAATTATATATAAGATAACATTTACTTCAGCGGGGAGAGCATTTTGTTATTTTCAAAAAATGGATATTTATTTGCTTAAGCAGAAAAAGTGCGCATTCAACAAATTACAACCGGATTCTTTACACATAGTGGTATAATTATTAAGATAAGACTTTTAAAACAGTTATGTTTGAATGCTAAATCTGAAGCAGCACAATTGTTTGTGCTGCGAACAACCTTAGTAGTTGCTCGAGTAGTTAATCGAGTGGGACAAAGAAAATTGTGCTTAAATGTCTAAAACCCAAGGAGAATATCGTTAAGCAAGCTAAACGTCGATAAATATCAAAGCCAGAGGTAAATTTCAACAAAATGAGAAGCAGAGTAGCCTAGCGGGCCTTTTTGAAACTATTATATCAATTGATTGAAGTAAAGTATAAATGTTTCAAAAAGAAGAAATATGAGTAAAATAAGAAAAAAATAATCAGGCCAATCTGATTCTCTTGGAAACTTGTGAAGATTTAATAAGAGATCCTGATGCGCAGTTGTTTTGTATTCTTTGACATCACAATCAGGGGATAATAGAGTAAGCCAAAGCATTCCTCAATATAAAATGCTTTGTCTTACTCTATTGCTGCTAACTAAAACAAGAATCTCTATGTCTTATCACAAGAAACCTCGTCGTTATAAATATTTCAATAGAAGATATTCAAAAACGTGTGGAATTCATTAAATTTTATTTTCAAAATCAATGCTCCATTTGTGAAACGTTGCGCCCCAAACGTCCTACCAATTTTGGGATGAATGGATGTATAAACAAGCAAATTGTCGGATTTGGTGTGGTTCCGTACGATATACAGTACCACGAAATTCATCTCGAGAATGATAATGTTCAATGTGAATTTTAGTCTGTTGGAACCATTGGTCCGTACTTCTTCTAAACGAATATTGTTTCGCCTTATTGAAAGACCGTTAACATATTACATTGTTTTATTATGTCGACACAATAATTAATTAACAATATGGCTACCAACAAAAAAAATATGAATTGGATGGTTTAAAAATTGAAAAAAAAATATGATTTGCACGAACTTCGTACTGAAAATGTTTAAAAGTTAGGTGTGAATTCTTTTCATGAATTTTTTATTTAATTTTTTTCTCTTTTCATATACCCAGACTGAAAAAAACAAAAATTGAAAAAGGAGAAACTTCCTATGCCCCGCAAGGGGAACCCCACGGACGTAATAGGTCCGAGGACCTAAGTAAGTAGTTGTAGAATTAAATAAAGGGAAAACCAAGAAGCTGTGATGCGTACAATGCCTGTAACAGTGTGGTAACAAAAGCAGTGCGCTAATTAGTTAAACATTAAACATAAATAAACAGACTACGCCTTGTCAATATATTTTTTCGATGAAGGATCTTTTATCAAGACAGGGCTCCTCCGTATAAAGCCCAAACCACCCATAAGTAGTCCATGGTCAATATTCCAGATTTTATAAAAGGCAATTGGAATCGTTTAGATTTCTGCTTGCGATCAGAATTAAAGAAAAAAAGCATTAATCACAAAGCGACAAATACATCAATTAAAAAAATGATAATTCGCGAAGAACCTGGGCCTAGTGACTTTAAGCTCTCAACAATTCCTGATACTTCATATTTTGTTCATCGAATGCATTTGGTTAAAAGATTCATAAGTATTAAAGAGCAACTTGGTAACTCAATATGTTGAGCAAAAGTGTGTCTGACGGAATCATATGAAACAGACAAAACAATTTGAATTTACTTTACAAATATATACAAGATCGGCTAGATTAATTTTATAACTTTTTATTTAGTATAAATATTTTTTTTAATCAATTGAAAAAAAGCTTAAATAACCTTTTTGGATATAATAGGGGCATTATTTTCAACTGAATCAAACGATAAACAAATTGAATTGTTTCGATTATCTTTAACATCGTTGTGTACAAAAGTTAGTAATAAAAAATGCGCGACAGAGTGGTAATATTGTTTGGATTATGACCACTCCTATTCAATATAAATTTTGACTCCTTTGGTGTTTATTTATATACAATTAATTTGTTTATTTGAAAAGCCGGGATATGAAGCATTGTTTTTTTGTTTGTATTTGGCTAACATGTTTTAGATGAAACAAAGAACGGACGTTTCTATTATTTATAAAAGTTAGTGACGCATATTTATAGCAGGGATATTAGCAAAGTTAATTCTTTGCATTTTCTCAGGTTAGTACATGCACATGCACATCGACTGAGAAAATCACTTCTTACCAATATATTTGTTTATTTTGTTTTAATTTATTTTTTTAGGGATTTCGATTCAAATGATTATTGCTTTTTTTGAAACGAAAATTAAAACTCAAAAATACATCATTCTCTGGCTTGTTTTTATGCTGATGCTGTTCTTTCTCACAAAACCAAACTCAAAATTAATCTGAGCTAGTAATATTTTTTTTTTTATCGATGAAAAGTAACCCACCGATCCATTTCCATTTCCTCTAAACGTTGTGTAAGCGTTAATTTTTGTTGCACAGCGAGTCTTAACAATTGATTGAGGGTCTTCTTTTCCTCTTCAGCTGCTTCCAATTGACGATTCAGATCATCGACTTGTGTAACATATTCTTCGCAACGAGCTGCGAACATTGCACGGAGACCTAAATAATTAAAAAAAAATAAAATGGCAGTAAATAGTCGTTAAATATTAGCAAATCGATTTTAATATAAATACTTACTTGAGAAAGTAGCTGCATCCTCTTTTAGGATCTTCAGTTCGTTTCTCAATTTGGACATTGTATCGCTCACAACTAATTTCTCGTTTTCGTACTTTGACTTGAGATTGGTGAGTGCAACTTCGGCAGTTTGCTTATTGGACTTGAGTACTGTGCGTAGGGTGGCGATTTGTTCGCGCTTCGTTGACAGCAGGCTCTTGAGCTTGATAATTTGCTCCTGTAATTCTTCGATTTCTTCGCGATTGAATTTGTCTAAACAAGAAGCAAAGGGGTCAAAATGACATCCACAAGAGAAAACCCAAATGGCTTACCCTCACTGACGTCACCTCGGAACTTGTTTTTATTAAGATCGATTGTGTGTTCCACAGCGGTCTTAAGGTATTTAATTTGATCGTTGACAGTGTCAACGTACTTTTTGATTTCCACTGAATCAGCCAAGCCCTGGAGATCTTCGACTATTTGTGATCTGGATAGGAACACATCGGACTTGAATTGTGACTGAATGGCGGTGAGTGAGTCGTTTTCAAAACTAGAAAAATATCAATAATTTTAAACAAAGAAAATGCATAAAAAAGTTTAAAATCCTCTTTTAGAGGTTCAAATGGAACTAAAAATGAAATTAAATTTTTTTTTTCATATTTGCTTCCAACACCGATTTAATTCATTTAGCCGACCTTTCCACATCTGCAGCCGCATCTAACTACATAAAAGTTTATCAAAAATTCACCCCGATCTTACCTCATGTCATCGTTCTTATGATCCAACAGCACTCTTGTTGGCGTTTCACCATTCACAGTACAGACTAGATGATACAATTGTGCCAAATCGTCACTTAACGCCACCAATGTTGACCTAGCTGAACCTAAACTTTGTCCAGCATTCTGTGAGATGTGTGTCAAAGTTTGCACATCACTTTGCAAGTCAAGTGATTTCTGCTCCGTTGACAACAATTTGTTCTTCAAACTTGTTATTTCATTCCGCAACGTTACCATAGCATCAGAGTAATTCAAACCTTTCTGCAATTCACTTATATCAGTCTTTAAGCCATCGATCTCCTTGGAACTTAGGGTAAACCAATTTGAATATTGCGTCAGAACATCACGCAATTTTTGATTCAAATTTGCTTCATCGTTCTTGTCTTTATTGTTTTTAGCCAATGTCATTAGATTATCATCCTTGGTGTCGATTTGTTTCTTCAATTGAGTTAAAGCATCTACATGCGCTGCAAGCAACGCCAGTCTAGACATAAAGTTTTGCAATTCATTTTGACTCTTATCCAAATTTGTTTGGGCTTCGCGCAGGTTCGATGTCATGTGGGCCTTTTCATTTTCCATTGATTCTAATTGTTTTTCCAGTTTTTTCAGTTCATTTAGATGAATTTCTGAGAAAAGATCCACTTTTGTGCCGTCGGGTGATTTCAGTTCGGTTGTTAGATCGGCTTCTAGACGTTTCAGGGCTAAATTCTCTTCTTCTCCGTCACTGTTACCGCCAGCGTGTTCATCAATGGAACGGATACTGTAGGCCAAGTTGCTTATGTGGTACATAGACTCTCGGTTGATATGTCCATCGAGTTCTTTTTTCAAAGCATATTTTGCTTCTCTTTCGCCCTTGAAAAAAAAAGTAAAGTAATAAATAAGTTAAGACAATTTTGATAAAATGATTGAAAAAATGGATTTACTTGTAAAGCTTCCAAAGCTTCTTCCATTTGCTTTTCGGCAATCTTTTTAAGATTGGCCAACTCATCGACTTGATTATTGAGTAGCTCCATATCTTCAGTGAGCCTTCGGATCTCATGTTTGGCACCTTCAAATTCAACCTATTGGAAATTAAAAAAAAATTATTAGAATTGACTTTGAAATTTTTTTTTAATTTAAAACTCACTTGTGAACTCCTTAAACTGGACACCTGCTTTTGCAACGAAATATTTTCTTCTTCCAATTCCGAGTATTCGGTTAGCATGCGGGTCTCACGGAATTTAAGTTCTTTCAATTCAGCTTTGAGTCGAATTTTTTCCGCTTCATTGTCAGACTTGTCTCGACCTATATCGGAATTTTCTTGCAACATACGATCACGTTCATTACGCACACGTTCCAATTCATGTCGCAACTGTTTGACTTCATTTTCCAAATCGAAAATTTGTAAATTCAGTGATGTTTCAATGGCGGCAGATTCATTGAGAAGTGTTTCTTCTTGTTCGATGCCGGTTTTTGTTGTGACTTTTTGTGACGTCTGGAATTTAGCAAGGGCCTAAAAAGTAAAAAAAACAGGAATATTATAACTTGTTTTGGTATTATGAACTGCAGTTGGTTTATTAAGAAATATGAATAGTGAAAAGGCATGTTTTAAGATCCTTTACATCTATTCACCTTGAGCGAAAATGTGTATAAAGCTACTATTTGACCTGTTTTCTACAATTGTGAGGAAAGCTTTTAAAAACAATTATGAAATTCAATTCAATGAGTTTCTTTCTATTGCTTCATAAAACATTTTGTTCTTAAAACTTAGTCCACTAAGGCGCCTTAAGATTTCCTGGCTTATTGTAACGACCATGACGAAAAGGAGAAAAAAGAAATGTTATTCTGCACAAGATGTCCTTACAAGTGGAGAATACTTAAAAATGTCTACAAATTACAAAACTTTTTTTCTTCTCAACGTCCATTTTATCCCCCTTGACTTAGTTCAAAGCTAGCAAAGCAAACATTTGTAGTTTTCCTCGACTGGAAAAAAGTTCTTAGTAAAATTAAAAAAAAAAAAAAAAAACCAAATCACTTTCCATTTGCATAACCTCAGTGTTAAGCATCCTTGCGTTTGTACACACAATCACAGAGATGCATCACCTCAAATACATAATAAGGAGTATGAGAGGCGCAGAGAAATTGTGATGAAGGGAGGGGGATTTGGATAAATGAGAAGGATAGTGGGTTAGTTGGAGATATCTAAAATGAAAAATCATAATGACAAGGATAAACACTCTCGAATAAATTATTCATGCTTCTATAATTTCGAATTGTGAAATAGTTCAGCCTATCTCAACACCAATGCTACTCAGTGTGAGCACACTTTGGTGTTGTATAGATAGCAGCAGTCTAGAGATGTGTCACTGTTCACATATTCCACATGAAAGGATGTGCAGTGCATTGGTTAATGAAAAACTATGAGAACAAAAAAAAAATAACTAAAAAATGATACCATTTAGGATTTCAGTGAAAATCAAACATAGACGAATGTCCTTAAACTTTATTTGAATTTGAATATGTGTGTACGTATGTATGTATGTACGTGTGTGGTATGGAAATGAATGAATCCTTGAAACTATGCTAAAAGCTGATATTAAATTCCTTCAACTTGACCAAAATAGAGTTTTAATCAATTTGCTTGTTTTTTTTTTTTTTTTTTGGAAACTAGGAACGAACATATGGCAAAAAATACATGACTTAAATTATAACGTGGATGGAAGCGGCGGAATTTCTTTCACTTGGGTGAGGTGTAACATAATGCCGCGCCCATTTTCTATTAAGCATTCATTCACTTTGTCGAAATGGGTAAACACAATTTGGCTTAAGAGCAGACGAGTACAGTGAGAGCTGCAACAACATTAGCAACAATCTACCGTCGTCATTTAGGACTTTTACAGTACCCAGCCTGCCAGTCGTCAGGTTTCCCTATATATATTTATCAAGTACCCCCGTGTCGGTTAACTTTGTATAAAGTATAACCCTTAATGTTTATTGTGTTCGTTGTTGTTTTTGGATTATTTCAGTTTGTATGTTATTGTTTTTGTTGTTGTGTTTGGAGCTTACACGAAATGAGATCTACATTCCACAAATACCCGCATTTCTCAGATGGCCTTTTTGAACACACAACATTTAAGGGGGCTTGAATCAACCCCACTCTATCATCTCGCATGACTATATATTCAGTTATGCATGTAAATTGTAAGGGTGGTAGCCTTGGGAGCGCGCATCACACCTTTGTGTAATTTCATATTCTGATGAAGCAAAGTCGGCGGCGGCAGTGGGTTTTTTTTTTCTGTGTGTTCCGTCGTTTTGGCTGATTTTTCATTCTTTTTTATGTGGACGCATTTTTTTTTTTTTGTGTTTGAATATTAAAATCCGTTATTCTGCCACCGAGTTCTTTTATATCTTTCAATTGAGGTAGGTGGAGGAATTTATAGCTTTGCTTATGCGCGTATTTTCTCCTCTGACAATAGAAGAGGGTTGTAAACATTCAAATTAATTGCGACTTGATGCTGCCCTAATTTTCTTTTATACATAATGCACTATTGTGAATTTTGGATTACCTTGTGTTTTTTTTTTTTTTTTTGGTATTTCAAATTAAAGAAATTGCCTTGGGATTCTAATATTATAGGGATTTACAAAGGATAAGTTTTGTTACAACGAATAATTTCATTCAGCTATATGTATATAGTTTGAGAGAAATAATAAGGGTTATATACCTATTTATATAAGAAGTTTTTTTAAGCTTTGGGCATTTTTTTTGTTTGTTTCTTTTGTAAAAGTTGGATTTTCTTAAAATCAAGAACTTTCTGATGCAAAAATTTTCAAGAATGAAGAAAAATATTATTAAAAAGTTTTTAATTTATGTTAGCATCTTTTATTTGGTTTTAAGACATTCTATATTAGTGAGGTATTTTTCAAGCTTTAAAGTTTGATTCTGGTTTATGGATATGAAAGAAATTAAAGATAAATTTTTTGCCAGTTGCTATCTTTTATTAAATTGTTAGATTGCGACTTAGTTACAATTCTCATCAAAACACGCTAAATAACTCCAGTATATTTAAATGTTTTTATGTCTACAAAAAGTATTTTGTTTATTAATCCTATGACAGGTTTGAAGACTTTTTTTTGAAAATTGTGAAATATGGCAAGTTTTTTGCCAATTTTAGCCAAGGTACTGGAAAGTTTACAGTAGGGAAAATCTATGTAAAACTTTTTAAGTCCTCATTCAAAATTAGATTGTTTTTCGACATAGATTTTGGGCTGCAGCTCACTTTTCAAGTGCGGTATGTTGAAAAAAAGACTTTTTCACACGAAGAAATTTTATTTCCAGCTTCTTTTAGTTTTTAGGGGAGAAGGGTACGAAGTGAGGCAGGAATTTTTTTGACATTCCTTTTGACAATTCACGTGGTGTTTGTTCAACCAATAGATATTGTTTCATGGTGTTAAAAAGTTAAAGATAGTAAATTATAACAAAAACGTTAACAAAATTTAATTAATTTTTTTTAATTTTTTAATTTTAATTTTCTTCAACAAAATTAGAAAACAAAAAAAAATCAATCCTGTTTTTCAAAGAATATTTTAATTCTTTCCAATTATGCCAGGACCAGTGTTGTCAGATCGATAATGAGGATAATGAAAGGAGAAAAGGGAATCTACTTTTTGGTAGAACAAAAAATGGGTAAAATAAAATGAAATGTTACTTAAGGAATATTCACATGAAAGAAACCATCGAACAACGAATAAAAGAACAAATGGGATTTAAAACATTTAATAAGCCTAAATTCTTTACAAAAACTAGACAAAATGACAGAAAACTGAAAAACAAAGTGCATTAAAATAGTGCTAAGTCTTCTAATTGGCTGATATATTTCGTTTGCTTGGTGATTGGTCGTGGTGGAAACAAACATTGAAAAAGTCATTCGCGACGAATAAAAAAATGCTATGTTGACGAAATGTTAAAATGGACGAATGTTCGTGGTCGCTCTCATTGAATAGTCCTTAACTTAATACCAAAACAATACAAAAGAAATACCATGATTTGTTAAAAGGTATGGGTTAACGTCACACATACACTCACTTTTCATGCACAATTCATCGTCATATATGTACTGCTATGGCCCATTGCAGAATTATTCTTTTCTTCATATTTATTTTCGTGTGCCTGCATTGGAACTTGTAAGTTTGGAATTTGTGAATATTGTCTACTATCAGTTAATTTTACTCTTTTAATTGGTGCTGCTGCACTTGCAGTCTAGTTATTCATGTCAATAATGTATACGAATTTTCAATTTGGCAGCGTTTTGTTTGTTTGTTCATGTTTTTGATTATGTTTTTTTATGTAAGTTTATACAAATAAACAATTTTTTTTTTTGCAATGAATTATGAATGTAAGCAGTTTTATTTTCTTTTCCTTTGAATATTAATTTTGAAACTTTTGATATGAACTGATTTAAATTTCGTTGTTGTTTTTTTATTTGAAATTAAAATAAAATAACAAAATTACATATTTTTCTTTTTTTCATCTTCATAAATTCGAAAATATACCGACATTGTTTATCGAAAAATTATTGGGGGGGAATCTCATCAGAAAGAAAGGGGAAATTTCAAGGTCGGTTATACGGAGAATTTTGCGTGTAAAGTATCTTGCAACACAGGGCTGAACACAAGACCAGATGATCAGTGAATTTTAAGTCCGTCTGGTTGAAATCGAAAAAATCGAAGTCGTCTCGTTATCGGTCTATTTCTCGAATAACTAAGTCTCACCTCGGTCTGTCCCATTTTATGTGGTTTTTCTGAAACAAATATTAAACTAGACTTTGAAGTTGGTTATAACATTGACATTGAGTAGTTTAAAATGCAAATTTTTGTAACTGTGACCACCAACAACACCTTCAGTACATTTCCGTTTCGTTTATTTCGCACATATTACTTTGGCTTGGCGATAGATAATATTGTTTCGGTTACGCCTCAAACAATTTGTAAAATTTTAAAGTATATATACATACCTACATACATTATAATTATTTTATATGTAAATCTGAACTAACCAAAGTTTTTAATGTTAACAAAACGTTTCAAAACCCCAATCACAAAACCCGATTGAGCTTTTTACTTCATTACAAGTTTTATTAATTTTGTTTGGAAAAATCATTAAGTATTTGGCGTGGTAATGTTCCTACATAATTTATATTTCCATCTGTTTTTGAAAAGTGTGACAATGACAAGGCGGAGTATAATGTAAGATTGCTGCTTATTTTAATTCTACTAATTGATCAATTTCTCGTTATTATCATTTTCTGCAATTAACTGGCACTTGAGGCAGGCGGTATACTCGAGATGTTTTAATTGCTCCATCTTTTGAATAAAATTTTACTCCTTATCGTGACTTAAAATCAGCCCTATAAATATACATACATACATATCTAATATCTATACATTGTTATGTATGTATATATACATAAAAAACATCAACAAACTAATTAATGCCATATTTTACTCTTCTTCTTTTGCTGCTGTTCTTCTTTGAATTACACCCACTCACCCTTACCCCCCTCCCCTGCTTCTCAATCTCCAATTAGTGGTAAAATTACATCGGAAAATCTGTCACTTCATAAATTTTCAATTACATTGAGTGTAAATTATAAGAAACTTGCTGCCTCTCCATGCGTTGCGGTTGTTGGTAATTTACAATCTCTTTTGTGTGGCTCAACCAACCCTCACTCTTTTTCCGATTTAGCACATTTTTTTTTAAAGTTCTTTCGGTTTTTGCCTTGGCACGATGCTTCTAGGGCACAGGAAATTGCAATTAAATCTATTGTCATTAAACTTAATGAACACTACGGTTCTTTTGCATGCGGAGCCGGAAAAAGTATGCTGGTTGAAGCGTTTTTCACTCTCTTTGAGAGCAACACCAAAGGAGACCAGCACAATTCCATCAAATATAAGAACTCAGAAACTACTATTTATATGGGTTTTTTTTTTGGTTTTTCTTCTTTATTGAGCAAAGCCAGAGATTTTCCGAGAGTTAAGAACCTACATATTATAATATAGAGAAATGAAAATCAGAACACACAAAACAAAAAATAAAGGCATTATGTGAAATAAGAATGAGAGCGCAATAAACACTTCCCGATGCGTGCTTGATTCCAATTAACCCATTGAAAGAAACGTTATAAACCTCGCTGGATCAACCGGAGGGAAATGTTTGTGAAACCATAAATATAGCGGGTGTTTCGGAATATGTAACTAATATTTTCATATATATAATTATAACTTCTTTATTTATGATTTTAAACAATTAGTTAAGAGCTCTTAGTTTTTATACAAAAAAAAAAAACCAAATTGCTTGAAAAACTTTTCTTAATAATAATAAATTCATTTCGTGGTTTCAAGTTGGCATTTGATACCTGCCAAACTCAGCTGTCATTTGAAGTGTCATAATATTAAATGAATGTTTGCCATTTACGATAATGGATCGCTTAACAATCGAATAACGCGTTTAAATTATTAAAACTTAACTACAAAAGCGGTGATTCAAACGTAGCCACTTTTCAAGCAATATTTTCTTTAGCGATGAGGCACATTTCTCACTCGGTGGGTATGTAAACATACAAAATTGCCGCATATGGAGCTCAGAAAACACACAAGTGATCAAAGGGGTGCCGCACAGTGGGTGAAACGAAATTTGCAAAGTTACATAGTGAAATAGGGCTGGTTGAAGGAATAAATAAAAATCTTTTAACCAAAAAAATAATATTTTATTAAAAAAATATGTTTTCAATTAAGTATTTAAGTAATGCCAAAGAAAACTAGGGACAGAGGAAACAGATGTCACAAAAGAAAAAGTCAACAAAAATTCACAAATTTTTATAAATTAAAAAATCCTGCCTTTCTTGCCATGAAGTGGGAGTGAGATAAGGCACAGAGACGTCAAAAAAAGTGGGAGGAGGCAGTCTAATGTGAACAGGGAACACCATCATCACATCCGAAAGTCAAAAGAGAAAATGGTGACAAAGTCATGAACGCATCCCAACTGAGCAGCAAACGCATCCAATTTTGTATGGTTGCTTTTATTTGACAATTGAGGCGTTTTTCTTTTTAGGCCCCGAGCGGGATACTGAGCTGTCAAAAAATTAACTATCTTACTTTTTAAATTTTAACTCGGAGCAGTGATGCCAGATCGTGGGCGAATGCCCTTTTTGTGGGCATTTGATAAAAAAAATTAAGCTAAAAGGGCGAAAGGGCGTTTTCATGCCTCTCAGTTGAAAAAAGGGCATTTTAATATTTCAAACTTATATTAGTTTTATATTTTAATGCTGCAGCCATTGAAGTGCATATTTTGTGTTTCTGTTTATTGAATGAAAAGAGTACCAAAATATATCAAAACTTTTGAGCGATAATCAAAAATGTTCACTCAAAAAACTTCCCATTGACAAGATGTACATAAAATTTGCCATCTTCAAGATTTCAATGATGAAATTTTGTTTCCTAATTTAGAAAAACTTGTTAAAATAGCATTGACTCTACCTCACTCTAATGCTGAAGCAGAACGAATTTTTTCGATAATAACAGACGTAAAATGTAAGAAGCGAAATCGATTAGGCAAAGAAATGATTCAACAGCATTTAAGTAATAAGGTCATCTTTTCAAACAAAAGACATAACGTGTGTGAATTTGGTTGTAAATAAGAATCACCTATCATTACATTGTGCACAATATTTTTATTCCATTATATGACTTATTTTTAATGATTGTAATGATTATTTATTTATTTATTTATTTTATAGCTACATTTGATTATACCTACTTAGTTTATGAATTTATGAGTTGCTTATTTTGCATTAAATATTTTATTAATTTATTTATTTGAATGAAATTTGTTATTTTCATTTTTTTGTATATATAGGTATTTTTTTATTTTTTCTTCTGTTTTTTTAATTTTCATAAAATAATTTATTTATTTTCTTATTTGAACAAAAGTCGTGATTTTTATTTTTTTTATATTTTGTATTTTTTCTTCTATTTTTTTTGTGGGCAACATCGTGGGCATTCGTCGACAATATCGTGGGCAGAAAGAGCATTTTCGGTCCAAGTCGTGGGTAAATCAATTGAAAAAATCTGGCATCACTGACTCGGAGCGCTCTGAGCTCTAAACTTGCATTTCTTTTTTAGCTCAGAGTTTGATCGGTGCTCGCTCTATGAGCTCGGAAAAAAATTACCGAGTACATCGAGCAAAATGTTGAGCGCGGCTAACTTCATACAATTTTCATGTAGTTTGACAGATTACTAAGCATATTATAGTTCAGTGCCTAATTGTATTTCTTAAATAGATCGGGGCGCTCAGGTCACGCTCGTTTCAGAGCGAGCTTTATTCGCTCAGGGCCTGCTCTGTGCCCCAATCGGGGCTAAAAAAAGAACCTTTTGACTTTTGAACTGAAATTGAAACAAAAATATTGAAGTCTCCAGCGAAATAAGTTAACTTTTCTATTGCTATTTTATTATTTATTAAATTATGGTTTGTATTTTTATTCTTATTAAGGTTGTCGTTTAACAAAAATGACATCTAACCGCTCTTTCATTTTAATCTGGGGCCTTATTCCGTTAAACAAAAACGATCGAACGATATCGTTTTGGCAGTAGCTGTCCCTATCTTTCCCTTTAGATGTGATAGAAATGGGTAACCCCTGCATAAAATGCGTTCTACAAATTCCAAACTGATGCAATGTAAAATGTATCCAAAGCATCCGGGATGCGTTCCAAATGCATATGAACTTTTTGCTTAGAGTTTTAAAACTGAGTCAAGATCTTTTTTTTTAGAAAAATAAGGGCGTTGGTGGTTTCGAAAATTAGTACGTTTAAAGAATAACTGCCCGTTTGCGACAATTTTTCTCAAAATTAATTACTATTAGGAAAAAGAATAATATAATCTTTTTTTATGTAGAATTTGATAAACTACAATTTTTACCTTCATTTCACACCTCTTTTAAACTGCACTAAAATATAAGTGCAGGTGTAATTTTAGGGTATTTTTTTAGAAAATGATTAATGTATCAAAAGAAAGTTTAAGCTCTAAACAAAAAATACAGCTTTGGCGGATTTTTTTTAAGTTTATCCATTTTGCTGTGGAGAATTTTCTTGTAAGAAAAAAATTATAAAATTATAAAAGCAATGTGTCTCGTCAAAATGCAGTTTACTTTCAATTTCAAAATATATTCAGAAGCGAGGTTTATCGGCAGTTTATATTGGCACTTGGCTGAAAAGTCAGCGTGGATGTATATTTACTTAACAACTGCTTTTACTTTTTTTTACATACATATTTCAGTATATTCCGAAACAACCTATATGAATAGAGGAAATGGATGAAAACAATGCTATTTGTATTTCATATTACATTTGTTGTTGTGGGAGCAGCTTAACTATTTTTTCCCCGCCATGCTTACTCTTTTTCACAACCCGCTACTCTGTCATTATTTGAGAGAAAGAAGATGACAAAAAAAAACAGAACTATTGAAACGGGAACGCAGATGAAATAATTCAACAAAATGCACATTACATTTACCAGTTGCTGCGCCTGATTCCATCTAACCTCGTTTTGTCGTCCTATTCTGGAATCTGGACCCAGAAAAGAGTCTTATTTCAGCATCCCTTCAAGGCTGTTGGGCCTTTTGCTTTATTTATTTAGATTTTTTTTTATGTTTTTTTTTTCAGTACTTTTGTTTTCCAACGAATTGTTAGGAAGAAGAAGGAAACAAAAAATAATAGAAAATATCAACCTCCCTTGGACTCATTGTTCTTTGGCTAAGATTTTATGGGTCAAGTGACAAATGGTTGACAGTCAATATATGTATACAGAGGTGGGCTTTGTTAGTGCCAAGAGGATGAGAATCCGGTCAGAATATATATTCGAATGGAAAATATTTCTTTTTTCCAACGCACCGCGGTGCGCGGCTTTTCCTTTCTTCTTTTTTTTTTGTTTGTTTAGATAAAACGAGAAACGAGATCCGTGCAAAAGCTCTATTCACCTTAACCAAGGATATTTTGTTCTCATTATCGTCAACCTTTATAATTGACGACCAGCAGTGTAGGATTGACTTCATTACTAAAACAAGCAAATAGACGATTATTTTCATCTTACCATCCATCCATCCAGCTAAGAAAACCAGGTGGTAGTTTGGATGTTTTTTTTTTTTTTTCTTTATAAAGGGTGTGGAATTTCACCTACACATACATTAATTTAAGGCATAGATATATATGTACACATGTATAAATACTAATTTAGGCTTATTACAACAAGGATGTGAAGGTGTTTTTTTTTTTTGGAGGGTGCGACGATGACGACGAAAGCAAAGGATTTCATTTTGTAATTAGGCAAGAACACGAACATGTGAACACACACACACTGGCATACGATGTAGATAAGACACTCATTGAATGTTTTATTTGTTGCGGCAACTCCACCGAAGCCGGTTAATTTAGAGAGAATTTAATTTGCATACGGTGTCCCACACTATATGTAGGTATGTGTAGTATACTACTTGGGGCACAAGTTGGGCAGAGTCTATACTAGCATAATCATCATCATCATCATCCTTGCATGCGGCAATCTGGGTGAAATTAGATGTTATAGTGTTGCCTGCTGGTACACTAACTGATGGTATGTCGGTATGTATGTATAATGCTGGCTATATATATGGTGTGCTGAAAAGTTGATACTGCTTTTGCTTTGGTTGTTTCTATAGGTCCTGGGATGGATGCTGATGGCTCTGGTGGTGATTTAAAATTGATGGAGATTGAAAATGAACATGGTTAAGGCTTGTGAAGGCTTAGGTATAAGGGAAATGGCACTATAAGGAATGAAGGAAAATACATACCTACATATATGTACATAAAATGTAGGTGGCTTTTTGGTTGTAGATCGCCGGCTTGGTTATATGGTGAAAACTTGGTGAGACGTGGAAAGTTGAATGAATTTTAATTGCATTTGAAATGACTTGAGGATGGAAAATAGGTATATAGGGTTTTTGGATTCTGACTGAACTGCAGATGCATAGGGAATGTTGAAGATAATTCATTTTTCTGTGGAAAAACATTTTTAAGTATTTTAAGAAGAATTTCATTGGTATATATAGAAATTCTGAAACTGACATTTCTTATCTTATCTTTTCTTTCAAAAAAAGAACTCTATGATACATTAACCTTAACTAGGAGTCCAGTTATTAATTAAAGGAGAATATAGGACATTAGGGTGGTATACTTATATTTTTAAATTTTTGAAAATTAAATATTGAGAATATTTATTTTTATTTATTTTGAACCATATACCTATAGTCCAGTCAATTGGGTCGATAAAAAGGGGCGTCTGAAAAATTTTTGGAGTAGTTTCAAAATTGGCATGTTTGTAGATTTAAAGGGCCAAAAACAGTTTTTCGCAAATATCTTCTTTTCGATTAATTTTACGATGAAAATAGTCGAGATAAATTAAAACTGAGAAAAATTGCAAAATGTTTGGTCTTTTTTTTCGTATAAGATAAATTAAAAAAACAGTGGTTCATATTGTGTAGAAATGAGGTCATTAATTGATAAAATCTGAACAAATCACCGAATTTGATGATATTTTCAAATATTTAAAAAAAAATGGCATCTTTACAATAAATTTCCATCCACTGACATTCTCAATTTGTTTTTAATCACTATAATTGAAAAAAAGGCGAGGTTTGTATTCATAGAAAAATAATCATTTAAAACAATTTGCACATAGAAATTTTTTTCCCGCCCACTTTTGGGGGCGTTTTTGAAAAAAAATATCTTTTTTTTGTTAAGTAACTTATACATGTATAATAAGTTTCGTGTGATTATTTAATGAAAATTCGAAAAGAACATCGCAAATACATAAAAATGTTGATTTTAAAAACATCTCCCATATTTTCCATGAGTGGAATCAGCTTTTGTGAGAATAAAAATTCAGGGAGCACCCTAATAGTTGGTGATTTATAAAAACATTTTTATTTTAAATATTTTTCAACAAAATTGTTTATCACGCCCACTTTTTGGGGCGTTTCAACCTATTTTTTTTACCTTTTTTCTTGCTTTTTCGTATAATCATTTAATGAAAATTCAAAACTATAATTGCCAATTTTCAAAACTCCTGCAATAATTTCCATCACTGAATTGTTATTCTCTTGGAGCATAAAAATTAAAAAAAAAAAAAGGACCACCCTAATAGTATATACATTATACATACATACATGAATGCAAATTGGGCAATTAATGTATGTACATATGTAGAATATAATGGGAATCATAATGGTATTCCCAGATAAAAATGTTGCGAAGGATATATATTATGTACATACATATTATGTACAAATATCATTGTTATTCATGCGGTGATTAAATTGTTCAATAACATGATATGTAGTGCGGTTGTTAAATGTTTTTGGGTTAAAACAAACATTATTTTAGAAATATGCTGGTTTTGATAAGATTACATACATACATTACATATGTATGTATGTAATGTATGTATATTGTATATTCGTAATTAGCAGATAAGCAGAGAATATATTTATGCATGTAAATATATTTTTTAAATATTATTAAAGATTTTAGAAATATTTGAGATTTAAACAAAAAGATTTTGAGACTTCAAAATGACATTCACACCAACTTTTGAAAAAATTTCGCTTAGAAACCGAAATTATCATAGAAAATACTTAAGTTATTCATCATAGTGATTAAATAATAGAAACAAAATCTAAAAAATCTAAGAATCGAGATATGATTATTTAAAAATCGAATACGGGAAAGTAGACGTTTAAGAAATAATTTCCAATAAATCAGGATAATTTTTTATGATGTTGAATTTTTTATTTTTGGAACAGTAATACAAAAATGTTTCAGCCATGTTTGAGGCATTTTTGAATTGTAGGGTTGGCGCCATCTTAAATTAAGGAGTAAATTAGTTTTTCTAAAATTTAAGCAATAGCATTGACATTTTTTCTGATTAAATATTTTCTTTTTTAATAGCAAAGTCGCGTTAATTGTACCTAATTGGTTTTAACTCGTTAAGTAAAATATAAAAATATATTCTAGAGCACATTTGCCATTGTCAAAATGGTTTGAGACTGTTTTTTTGATTAAATAAAAAAAAAAACGGCATTCGAGGAAAAATTTACTCAACTTGAATTCTTAATAGGACAAACATTTTCCTATTAAAATATCATTTATTATGTATATTCTGTTCGTGCGTAAGACTCATAATTGGTCATTCTCGTAACATTAATTTGTCACACCCGTATAACAATCTGAAATAGAGAGACAATAATCATGCAATATTTAACACAACATGACATTTGATGACCCATTCGGAAAGTAATTTGGAAAAATTCAGTATATCTATACTATAGTATGGGTGCCAGACGTTTAGACGAAATTCATTTCGCAAGTCTTGTTTAATAATAATTATCAAAATAAATATTGAACGACTCGTAATATGGAGTTGTTTCGCAAATTTTGTGTTGGTCTTTAAATTAACTCACAAAACCAATCATTTTGTAAAAATTCTTTGGCAGTTATATCACATTTGATTAGGTGGCAATTTTCTTGTTTTCTAATCTCGCATTTCGCTCGAAATTTATAAAAATGTATTTAAAATATGGAAAGACAAGACAGTTTAAAAGCTAAATAATACTGTGTAAAATAATAAAATGCGAGACAAGAAATATGCGAATGGATGGTTTTGCGAAATGCTGACACAGAGAAAGAAAAAAATTACCAAACAAACATATCAAACAATTAAATGCGAAATTATTAAATTGTAAGACCAAAAATTTTAAAATAGTCATTGCGAAATCATACTTTTATCGCACGATAGTTTTTTCGCATTATATTTTATTCGCATGGTACCTACCTATTGTATTCTGATATGTAATATATTTTTCGCATAATATTTTTATCGTATAAAACTTTTTTCCACATGATACTTTTCCTACATTTTTTTCACCCATGATACTTTTTTCGCATTATACTTTTCTTGTATGATAATTTTTCTCGCATTATACTTTTCCCGCATGATTGTTTCTCTTATGATAGTTTTCTCGGAAAATAGTTTTATCGCATGATATTTTTGCGAAAGGATGATTTAACAAAATAATAATATTTAGCGATGTAATAATATAATGCCAAATAATAAAATGCGAGACAAGAAATTGCGATGTGAAATATGCTAAAGGGATGATTTTGCGAAATGATGACACAGCGAACTATAAAATTTCCAAACAAAAATAACAAAATGCTCAGTTATTACCTAAATTGCGAGACCAATAATTGCAAAATTATCATTGTGAAATGATACTTTTCTCACATAATATATTTCTAGCATAATACCTTTTTCGCATGAGATGGAAATTGCAGGTAAATATTTACCACGAAGTTTATTGGACTAGAATTGTTAAAAAAAAGACATTAAACTTTATTTTGAAGACAACCTATAATGATTCATACCTCAACGCCACGGTAATGTCATAAACTCCTGATTGTTGAGAAATATACCTATCTAGGTACATATTTCCACAAAAATCGATCTTAATTTCACATTGACAACTAAAAATCATTCAACTATGTATGAAAAATGAATATTCACCAATACATGCAAATACGTACATATATACATATGTATATGTATATGATAAAAACAAACCAGGCGCAATTATTTGACATCAAAAGGTTAAAATGCAAACCATAATGCCATAGTTCAATTATGTAGTATACCTACCATGCCTACCTATATATTCATATCAAATTCGTGGAATGCTGCAGTTATTTATTCCTTTATTGAATAGGTACCTACCTAGATATACCTTTCTCCTTTGACTTCATTTGTTTTAATCAATTTGGCCTTCTGTATAAATAGCTCCTCCCCCATTTGACATTTTCACATTTCAAATAAACACACCAGTTTCCCATAACTATACTTTGTTAGTTTATGGGCTGTTTATTTCATGTCCTTCAAACTTTTGAAATTCACCCAACTCTGCATTTTTCTCTGTGGCCTGTACACAACCATCCCAGGGCATAAAAAACAAAAACATATTTCAGAATTTCTGTCAGATTGCATTTGGATTTTCATCAAAATTTTGAAGTGGACAACGAGATTGCAATAAGCCAATCGACAATTGGCTCTCACAAAATGCACCACATAAAACAGCAAAAGCCTATATACATATTATACACATAAAGCCTCTGAGCAAACAAACCAAGTCGCAAAAAAGAAAGAAGGACGAAGAACGAAGGACGAAAGAGGTGAAAAAAACACTCAGAATTCTGACAACATACACAAAAAAAAATATAATCCTCTGGTTTGTTGCCATCCCTGGAAACAAAATAAAGTTTTCCAGTTGTCGTTGTCGACTTCGTCGTAATTCCCAGCGTATCGTCATTATCGTTGAAGTCGTCATCGTGTTCATAGTCTCATTCAACAAGCCATAAGCCAACGCCACAACACAAGTATAGCAGTAGTAGCAATGGCAACAGCAGCATAAACAGCTCCATTGCTCCAGCAGTATAGGAACGTTCCCCAAGTGCCATTAAACTGAAAAATATTCTTTTCGTTCTTGTTTTTTTTTTTTTTTGCTTTTTATTTTATCGTTTTGCTCAGCTCTCCCTGCCAACTTTATTCGTTTTTGTCTTTGTGCTCTAATTTACAATCCAATTCCCTCCGCCCTGGTACATCTTACTGCTTCTGGCTGCGCCTTTATTTAGCCTCCTCTTTTGGGTTACGTCTCATTTCATTCGACTTTACCGAAGCAGTTTATGCAATTTTTCTTTCTTTTACAGAAAAGTGAAAAACTTTTCATATTTAAAACACAAAACAACCAGTGTGTCCTTCCTTCCTCCCTCCCTCTCTCCATTCGACTCTTCAGTTTCGACCGTCAGAATACACCATCGGCATCGGCAACGGGTAAAGCCAAACCAAGCCAAGCTGGCCTGGCCATTCATGTTTCTGGGTTTTTTTTTTTTCGTTTTTGCAACAACTCTCATCCAGCACTTAACTCGGAATGAATTGAAGCGAAAATGATTTCACTGCACTATTAGTAGTATCATTTGTGTCTGAATCTGAACACACTACCCGACCCGAACCCGGCCTGAGGTTCTTTTATATAGATACATATATGTACAAGCAAGCGGGGGCTCTTAGGTTTTCATGTCCAACGAACGGTAAATGTGGACAGCAGCACAGCATCCATCCCCCTTTTACCTTATATTATTCGTATAAAGAGGGGCAGAGTGCATACATTTAAATTTGTGCAAAAGACTTAACCCCTACATATATATTAAAATGGGAAAATATATGGGGAGCAAGTTTGTACAACACCACCGCTATACTGCATACCTACCCTACACCCCACACAAATTCCACCAACTACATATATATATACGTACATACATGACACACACTGCACATTGATGTTGTGTTTATGTTTAGTAGCGCTCCAGGCAGCGGAAGTCTCATTTTATTTTCTGTGTCTTTTGTTTCTTCTATACACTGCATCTTCCTTCGCAGCCTAGTCTTTTGTTTTTAGAATCTTCGTGTTTCGCACTTGCCTTGGGAATTTTTCTTCTTTTTTTTACTTTTTCTTTTATGCCACCCCGTTTTGCATTTAAGGGCAATTGCATTGCAAGGCGGGAGATAAGGTGGGACTTTTAAATTGTCTCATTTGATTTAGAAACTAAAAATAGTATGATAACGCTCGAAGGCAGTAGGTATAGTTGGAGAAGGATGAATATGTAAAGACAAATAACACCATTAAGGGGGAAAAGATGGAAGATATAATTCTTATAAATTTTTTTTACATAAAGAATTTGCCATAGGATTAGTTTCTGATATCAAGGGTGTTCGATATGTAGGCTTATTGTTGGGGAGAGAGAGAATGCAAATATAGTTTGCAGGTTTTTGAAACTAACACAAATAAGTTCACATTATAGATTTAAAACAAAATTTAAGTATATCTATTACTTTTAGTATGAAACTGTTAATTTCTGGACTATGGACAGCGTTTGTGTTTGTGAAAGGGGTTCGGCATGTTCACAAACAACTTCGTGTAAAGTAGTGTTCCAAAGATTTACAATTTTTTTGTCATTTTCGTTTGAAGGGAGTGTTCCTATCGGATATGGATAATTTAGAAAGGAGTAAACAAAAAATGTCCGCATTTTAAAAATCCAACCGAAAAAGACAAATTGTCAGTACCCTGGCATGTCCCATCCTTGTTTTTCCAATTAAATCTACTATTTTCTTATAAAATACATTCATTGAATAAAAATGTTGTTCTCAAAAAAGTTTGAGTACAATAGTTGCTTGATTAAATTTTGAGAATATCAAGTCAAAATATTTGTTCTCGAATTAAATAATAATAATTGAATGTTGTCCCCGGGTTTCATTTTATTTTTGAATTCAAAAGATTTCCCACTGAATCGCCATTTTGTTTTTAGTTTGATGGCATTTGTGTGGTACTGTTTGAAAGAGGCACTATTTATTTATTGTTAACAAAAGCTAAATTATTTTAATAACATAATTTTGCTGTAAGAGTGAAGTGTTTTTATTCGAAAATCGTGTGTCACAAAATTACCTGTCAGAACCGTGTAATGTTATCCAAGCGTGTTATGAAATTTTTTGGGGTGATTTTTAGAATATTGTATTTTTTTTAAAGTCATATAAGTTAAAGTTATAAGGGATTTTTTTTTCTCAGAAGCTTTGAGATATGAGGTTATATTAAAGCCTCAATGTCAGTACTGTGGGTGTCAGTACTGTGGGTGTCAGTACTGTGGGTGTCAGTACCGTGGTATATTCATTTATAATGAACTTAGATTAAATGATTTCAAGCAATTTTATTTTTAAAATTTTGAGTTTAAAAATCATTTATTCAAAAACTAAGCACTAAAATAACTTCATTTAAAAACATACATAAAGAATGAATATCTGGCTTTAAGATAAGCTATAACATAATATTGGTAGTGTTGCCGTTGTGTTTTTATATTCATTTTCTATTTTAGAAATATTGCCCCTCCCACCCAAAGGGATGGACAAACCAATATCTTAAAATCATGTCCATATAATGTACTAATAATAAATAAAAAATTGATGCTTTTATCAAAAAATGCACAATTTTGGAATTAAGTCGCCCAACTATATAGAAAAGTAAAACCTTTAACTCTTCTGATTGGTTTATTTCAAAAACCGTTATTTGTATGAAAAAAGTATGTTCTACGTTTTTGTAGGAAATATTCCAAGCTACAAATTAGTCTTCGAAACTTTTTTTTGTAATTTGGGAGTTATTCTTGAAAAACCATTTTGGAGGGCCTTCAACCACCCACTAAAATTGTTAGCCGCGGCGGTCATATCGATGGGGACTTTTTATAATTTCTTAAGAACACAATGAGGAAGCTATATACCAAAATCCAGCTTTCCGGCGATTTTTTCCGAGTTAAATGCTTCATTGACTGGACTACTACCTATTTAATAGTTATTTATTATTTTATTCAAGAATATGTGTTGTTTTAATTTTAAAATATAAATAACAAATTATGATTGTACAATGTACCTACATGTTGTTACAAAATTAATTACCAATATGTACTTTTAAAAATGTTTTCTGGTTGTAGGTATGTTCAAAGAAAAAAATTGTGGTGTCTTTTTATCTCACCTTTTTTTAAACATTTACAATATTAAATTGTGTTTTTTTTATTAAAGTCAGAACAAAAAGTCATAAGTTTTAAGTTCAAATATTTCTTTACTAACTTAAAATTAAATGTATGTGATTTGAAGAAAAAAAAATATTTTTGGCCGCCAAATCGATCATTTCTGCCCACTGTGGATTCGGTCTGTGCTTCCGTGCGTTAACTGTAATTTGAACTAGAGCCTAAACGAGTGGAATGATTTGCTTCAAGTTTGGTACAGAGCATTTTTTCCTCAAGGGAAAATTTGAATTTTTGTTTTAGCTCATCTTAATAGCTGCCATACAACGATTTGGTTTTTTTTTTCAAATTTTCTCAAAAACGACTCTAAAGATTTTGATTATACTTCGTACCTATTTTTAGGTACCTATTTGCTAAAAAAAATTGAATAGTGAAAATAGGGTTTTTTGAGAAAATTACCCTTTTTTAATTTTTCAAATATAGCTTTTGAACAACTTGACCGATTTTCTATAATATTTCAAACAATATTAGATTTTAAAAATTTGAAATATTTTTTGGACTTAGTCAGTCTTTTCTGTCAACCGACGAAACATCTGTGATGCTTATAAGGGTAGTCTAATTGTATTTCACAGGCCATCAAAATTGAGGTTAAGCATCCTCCCTTCCTTCAAAAAAATATTAGGTGTAAACAAAAAGTTATCCGCAAACAATATTTATACTTCCGAGGTCATTAACTTGTGCCTCTATTATCCCTATCTATCTATCCCATACAAATTAAACTCACCTACATATTTTGCGATTTTCTACACACAAACATTCATTATCTCGAGATGAGTTGTATATACATTTTTCAGACATTTTCTAAGACATCCACGACTTTTTTGTGTGTACATATTTTTTTCGATGACGAAAAAAATCAATTGTCTATCAGCTTCTAGTATGAGAGAAGGTCGACCTGGCGCTGAATTTTGTGCTATCTGCATGTTTAGGTGTGTTTATTATTTTTTTTTAATATAATTAACATTTATAATATTAATTAATTACAACTTTATGAAATCAATTACTGAAAAAATAACTAAAACCGGTTTTTTTTTGTTGATCTGGCGAAACGTGCTATGACTTATATGTACCTGTTTTTTTTTTCTTTGTATGCTGAAGAGGAGAATGGTCTACGATTTTATGTACAACTATGGCAGATGGCTGCCTCAAGTTTTCCCAATGGTAGATAACCTATGCTAAGCTGGGCAGAGAACTCAAATTTGTTCTGATTTTTTTTAGTTTTTTAAAAAGCTGCATCTCTGTGAAAAGTGGTCAGCAATAAACATTCTATAAAAGCTTTATGTTTCTTTTTGGGTTGGGATATTTTAGCAAATTATTTTTTAGATATTGTTATTTCGTAACCATATAAGAAACAGCACGGGACAAAAATTTTTGTTTTGTTTTTGATGAGCGTCGTTTTCTTCAAATGATATTAAATTATTAAATATTATTAAATGCTTTATTTTATTTTGTTTTCGTCGTTTTTCGATTAAATGAAAAAAGAATTTTGACTTTGGTCAATAATATCTCAGCAACAAATAAAGTCACAGAAAATTTAAGGGTAGTTTTGAAAACATAAATAAATGTTCTTCAAAACTGTTTCAAAATTTGATAAACTATTATTTTTAACACTTAGCACTGTTAATTTTAAAAAGTATGGATTCTGGGGAAAATGTTTCGATATACATATATTGGGTTTTTTGGATTTTTGGTTTTCTAGATTGTGGACTTTGGGTTTTCGGAATTTAAGGTTTTTTGTATTTTGGGTTTCGAGATTCCGTGGGAAATTTTTTGAGATAATGGGTTTTTGGAATTTTGGGCTTTCGGGATATAAGGTTTTCTAGATTGTGGGTTTTTGGGTTTCGGAATTTTAATACAACCGATATAATTTTAAGGGAATTTTTTTAAGCCCTCTACTGCGCAAAAAGCCATATATGGCTTTTGGTTTTTTTAACGCCGAATATTGGGGTTTGGCAACTGCTATTGGAAAAGTACCGTTTTGATCATTTAGATAAGTTCTTTGTTTTTGTGTTTTTATGTTAGTGGTTTTCTTTTTCTTTGTGCAATGCCGAAAAATAAATAGAAATAAAATTTGTATACAAATTTTTTTTGTTTTAGTCAAAGTGCGTGTAGTAGAGGGTTAACTTAGATCTCATACAACCGCTCTATGTTATTGTATCGACTTTATTTCTTGAACAACAGTATCTTGGTTGGCCCGGTGTGGTTCAAAGGATTTGAAGTCCCTCTTTGGGTTCACGGTACCGCTCATAGAACTCCGTTGCTCGGCCGATGGCTATATTAATCTTCAAGCCTTTAAAATTGAGATATGTAAATTCAAACTTGCATATTTCTGAAATCTACAATACTTCGAAGGTGATTTGAAATATCAAAAAAACAAAGCCAGACTAGATTAATCTGTTTCAAATAATTCGTGTTTATAATATGTATATACTTTTCAGCTCGTACCAAGCAATAATAACATAATGCATCAAATACCAAAGCCCGCATTTGGATAAATTCGAACCTAGCTCTTGACACTTTTTATATTAATTATGATTTCCGTAATGCTTTCTTTTTGGAGCTCAACACCTTATAGATCATTACTAAACAAGCCAAGCATTAAAACCCTACGGAAAAAAACCTTTCATGTAAAATTATTTTCCTTTGCCAAAACTTATAATCCATCCATCTATAATACTTTTCGCTAATGATGACGGTGCGAAAAACCTACTCAACTTACTTAACATCAAAGTAAAACTTGGAGCAATATTTTTTCAGTCAAGTTCTGATGATGCAAAAATGCACCACCATCTAATCTATACCTGTCGTAAACAGGTATGAATTGAGTAGTACCTACCCACCTACGTACTTTTATAGAGCTATACAAATACATTATGAATGAACAGAATTATAATTACATTCCAATTTATTGGAGCATAAAACTATTGCAAACTTTAGCCGAAACCACTCAACTATATATACTTCATAGGTAGGTGAATCGGCAAGAAACAAAAAAAAAAGTATTTCATTTCACAAGTGGCGTAGAAAATAAAAAAAAATAAATTCCAATTGATGCCCATGGGAAAAGATAAATCCCTATAACAAGCGCCAATCTCTCTATCTCATCACAGAGAATCGAATTGAGATGAAAATTTTAAATCAATTCATCAAAGTCGACGCTCGTATTTCTAATTGCAAAGTTACATAATTTTTCAAACACTGCAAAGATATACGAGTATATCCTCAAGTTGCACAAGCTTCTTCTTTTTTTTTTGCCTTGAGGGTTGTTTTCTATATTTTCTACCTCCCTATAGTGATTTCCAGCTATAGCACTCACCTGTGAAAAGAAATAATGTAATTGCTAAATTAGAGGACGACTCAGTTTCTCAGTTTGCAAAAATATACTTGTTGGGTGATAAGCTAAGCACTATAGCCCTGGCTGGCTGATGCCGTGCCGAGCCGTGCCGGTGGTGATGCGACTGCCTCTAATTTGCAAATGCTGCAGTTGGAGCGTTATTTTATGGTCAATTAACTTTGTTATAGGTTCAAATCAGAACCAGATATACATACATACATATACACGAATCTTGCTGCTGGCGTTTGTGCTGTCGGTACCCAGTAGTATACCTACCAGCATATAGGAAAGAACTACATAGCATCTGGAATAAGGATCGGGTGTAGCACCTACATAAGAGCTGTTTCTATAAATTTGATTAAAATTAGAAGGAAAAAAATGCAGTTGGCCTTATTCGTCCATTAATCTTGCTCTGGGGTTGAAAGGATAAATAAAAAAAACCCTCAAAAGGCTATGTTGAGTGTAAAAAAAAAAAATCTATGTGGGTACACCGGGGGTACATGGGCACCTCAGCTTTACCTATGCCAAAGGAAAATCTGATTTCATTTAGATTAGAAATTAATACGTCAACTGAGAAGATTAAGTGCAACAATTTGGAAGCTGCTATTGCTACTGCATATCGGGTGGTGGGTGTTGTCTTTTTTTTTATTTTATGTTTTTTGCTACACATGTAACCTTGCTACCTATATAGGTAGTTATATAGGTACCTAGGCGCATTATACAAAGAAAATTTATTTGCAATTTAATTGCTTTTGCGATACATGAGACAATGAAATCGATTGTAATTCTTGGATTCATATAAATAGACAAATACAGGGTGGTTTCTATAGACTACGAGTATTTTTTTTTTTTTATTTTTAATTTTAAAATTAATTTTTCTAAAACTATTTATTTAAACAACTTGGTTTAGAAAAAGAAATAAAAAATGGATTTCAGGCTTCTGAATAAAGGTATAATATTACATTGTGAGTGTTGCCATTGTCTTTCAATATTTGTTTACTTGATCTATAATTAATCTATAACATTGGTTTCATGTTAAAAAGCCCATTTCGTGTCCGAAAGAGTCTGAACGTGCGTCCGTTCTCAGTGCAACAGTGCGTCCGTGCATCCGTGAATCAGTGCACCTGTGCGTCCGATGCTTCCACTGTAATTTGAGCTTAACCCTAAACGGTGCCGATTTGCTTCAAATTTGGTAGAGCATTTTTAAGTAATTCGCCAGAGGGGAAATTCGGATATTTGAGTTAGCTCATCTAAAAAAGGGGTAAATGTCATAAAAGGACTGGCATACAATTACTGTTTTTTTTTTCATTTTTTCTCGAAAACGACTCGTAACGATTTTCATAAAACTGCGTTTGTAACGGGTGATTTTTTAGCTGGTTTAGTTTTGGCAACACTGGTTTTGACAGCTGACGTGTGTTTAGTACCTTGTGTCACTGTCAAACAGCTTCAGTTTGGTTTGCAATTTAACCATGGATCGTCTTACAAATGAACAACGCTTGCAAATTATTGAATTTTACTATCAAAATTCGTGCTCGGTTCGAAATGTTCATCGCGCGCTGCTTCCATTTTATGGTCGGCATTCTCGACCTTCTGAGCAGTCTATTCGGAAGATTGTGACCAAATTTCGCACCAAATTTACTTTGTTGGACATTAAACCACCAACACGTTTACGTACTGTCCGTAGTGAAGAAAATATTGCGGCCGTATCAGCTAGTGTGACAGAAGACCGCGAAATGTCGATTCGGCGCCGTTCCCAGCAGTTATGCCTTTGTTACAGCACTACGTGGAAAATTTTGCGGAAGGATTTGGGCGTAAAGCCTTTTAAGATACAGCTGGTGCAAGAACTAAAGCCAGCCGACCTACCACAACGCCGAATTTTTGGTGAATGGGCTCTTGGAAAGCTGGCCGAGGATCCGCTTTTTTATCGAAAAATTGTGTTCAGCGATGAGGCTCATTTTTGGTTGAATGGGTACGTAAATAAGCACAATTGCCGCATTTGGAGTGAAGATCAGCCAGAAGCATTGCAACAGCTACCAATGCATCCCGAAAAAGCCACTGTTTGGTGCGGTTTATGGGCCGGCGGCATTATTGGGCCATATTTCTTCAAAGATGATGCGAGTCGCAGCGTTACTGTTAATGATGAACGCTACCGAGCGATGATAACAAACTTTTTTTTGCCCGAAATGGAAGTTCTTGACTTGCATGATATGTGGTTTCAACAAGACGGTGCCACATGCCACACAGCACGCGAAACAATGGCGCAATTGCGAGGCGAGTTTGGTGAACAGTTAATTTCACGTTTCGGGCCGGTCAATTGGCCGCCTAGATCGTGCGATTTGACACCATTAGACTATTTTTTGTGGGGGTATGTCAAGGCTAATGTCTATAGGGACAAGCCCGCTTCGATTGACGCACTGGAAGCCAACATCCATGCATTCATTCGTGAGATACCGGCCGATATGTGTGAAAGAGTATGCCAAAATTGGACTCAGCGGATGGGCTACCTGAGACGCAGCCGCGGTCAACATTTGCATGAAATTATCTTTAAACATTAAATTGCAAGGTTCAAACTATCGATTCAAATAAATATTTCATTCATTTTTTCGAATTTTTTGTGTTTTTTTTTTTTTAAAAAAGTTCTAAACCTCTTAAAAAATCACCCGTTATAATGACCTAAGTAATTGTAAGAAACCTGCGTTACAGATTTTTGCCAATAAATTCGAATACACGCAGAAAAATAACTTTTAACCGAGTGGCTTTTTCGGTGGATTAAAAAATAATGGGTTAAAATAATGTAGTTTCGGGTAAAAACTACGTAGTGCATTAGGTTTAAATTAACATTGTCGCCTCGGTTAAATGAAATTGTTTAAGATAAACTAAAAGAAGGTTAAATTAGACGAAAGACTTTGTTATATTAACCGATAAACTTGTTATACTAACCGAGAAACTTGTTTAATTTAGTCCGCTTTAACCGTATCAGGGTGTTAATTTAACCTATTTCTTTTAACCTAGTTCACTCGGGTAATATTAACAGAGTTAGTTTGCAGCTTGTATATTAGGAACATCATTTATTTAATTTAAACGAGAAATAGGCAGTTTTTAACCTATTATTTTTCTGCGTGTAATACACGGAGAAAAATAATTACTAACCGAGAGCGTTTTTCGGTGGGTGGAAAAAATGTGTTAAATATTACGTAATCAAGAGTATTTTGTTAAATCGAGTTGACTCGTTTTAACATGGTGAGTTTGCATGTTGTAGGTATATTAACAATGTTTGTTATTTAACCCGAGTTTTACCTTGTTTTTAACCAATAATTTTTCTGCATGAGAAATAAGGTTTTGACGTATTTTTGAGAAAATTGCAATATTTTTTTAGTTATTCGACTATAGATTTTTAATAGCTTGACCGATTTTGTTATAATTTTGCAATCAATATTTGATTTAAAAGTTTTGAAAATTATTTTTTAAAACACGTATAGCTTTTGGACGGCTTAACTGATTTTATTATCTCGTTATTTAAAGTATTTGATATATTATTGTAATTAAAAATTTTTAAAAGAATTTAATTCAACAAAAATAAAATCAAACAAACAAATCAATGTTTTTTAAAGTATTCTTGACTCTTTTAACATTTTTTCGTTAAAGATATCATTGCATTATTCAACCATTTACATATGCATCTTTAAAAACAAACATCTACAAGTTTTCCTTTGGGGCTAGGTAAAGCCCAAAGTCCAAGTCGATAGGTCGACTACGATTGAGGAATCGGAAGCCAACATTACTTAAGCCAAACATCAATCGAAGTGCATGAACTCGTCATCGAAATTTGGAACTTCAGAATGGAACATTTTAAATGCAGTTACAGTGTCAACATTTCAAATAAATAATCGTCTTTAAAAAAATTTATGTTAAGAATGTTTTTTTTTGATGATACTAAAGATTATCCGAACAAATAAAAACATTTAATTTTGGTTTTTTATTTTTTTAAATAAATGAACCTCTAAATGAATCACCCGATAAAACTGTCAAAAATAATGAAAATCGACCCAATAGGTGAGACAAGATGCTATAGAGCTACTTATAAAATAATCACACATCAAATGAACATCAGACGGAAAGAATTGTGGAGCGAAAATATTTTTTATTGAATCACCCTGTATACACGTTATATTGAATACGTATAAAAGTATGTAATATATTCGATGTGATTAATAAGATAAGTTATTAGTTTTTCTTTTTTCTTTTGTATCTTTCATGTTTGGATAAACAATTAAAACATATCTTGACATGTAACAAAATATGAGTGGGGTTATTCTTGATTGAATAGATAGATTATGATTCATAAAATAAATTGCCAGTCAATACATGGCAACAATGACACATTCAAGGTCGTTTATCTGCACTTTCGAATATGTATAATGTATATGTATATGTATGTATATAATAAAACATTTATTGACGCAGAAGTCTTTATTATTTTTACTTTCGATAACGGCAACAAATTCATTGGTAAGATATTTGAACTCGAAGCACTTAAACAAAAAACGTCAAGTTTTGATGATAAGAAATCATATACAAAATTGTTCAGAAATACAGTATGTCTGTAATATTAACTACTCATACCTAAGTACGAATATATCAGTTGGATTTTTTTTTTTAAATATTATTAGAATTACCTAATTGAAGTTTTTTTTATAGTCAAGCTAGTGGAAATCTTGTTAATATCTATTTACCATAAAATATCTTATATTTTCTCAAAAACTTGATTCTTAGGGTGGTATTGTGGTATTCATCGAGCATACTAATAGCGGTATTAAAGTTAAGAGTCTATTAAGTTTAAATTTTTGGGTCCTATTCACCAAGCTGTAATAGGTTCTGGGTTTCGCTAAGTAGATATTTCGAAATATTAGTGTTTGGACCTGATGAACGTACCCCTTTCGAACATGCCAAAGGCGATTGTGAATCGTGAGCGTACCTCTTTCGAACATGTCATTGTCAACGTCGGTCGGTTTTCATTTCAGTTGTTTTCCTTTTGTTATTAATTGAAATAAAATAAAACAGATTTTTACTGTGCATACAATGTATCAACAAATTTAAAACTTATTTTGAAAATAATAATCATAAGTAAGTTTTTCCTGTCAAGATTTAACAATAATTTAGATTTATCAGCTGAGCATTCAGGTAGAAAGAGTTTGGAGCATTTCTGTCTGGAGGTGAAATTATTGCGTTCTATATATTGTGATTTCGAAAAGTTTCGAAGTTACTTCTGATATCCTCCGATAGGTTTTGCTCTCAACTTAATAGTGGTCAGGACCATTATTAACTTTTGAGAGCGCTCGCAAATCAGCACTAATATACGTTGATGAATAGGTTTACGAAGCTATTAACCTAATAGTGTTCGATGAATACTACCCTTAGTGCCAGCAATCGTGACATACGAAACAAAAAAAATGAACGACTGAGTCAACGTCTTTCCTCTTATGTACGATTTCACTGTGGTTTTAAAGTCTGGGTGTAAATGTTTTCATCTCCCAAAAATAATATGATGTGAGTTAACAAAAATTAACAATATATTAGCACCAATGTTTCACATAGAAAGGGTGTTTTTTTTTTAACTCATCAGTACTAACTTCTGAAAGTTATATACATATCTGTCAAACTAATTAACAGATTACAAACAATCAGTGCCATTTTTATTGAACAATCTGTAATTTTAAAGTGATGACATACACTTTTCAACAATGTTACCAAATTTAACTGGCATTGGATCCGCTGTTTTATCGAAAAAATATGTTCAGCGATTTTTGGCCCAATGAGAATGTCAATTAGCAAAATTGTCGCATTTGGAGCGAAGATAACCAACCCACAAGGAATAATCGAAGCATTGTTTCACATTCGGAACAAATGCAATTTGGTGCGGGCTGGTGGAGTCATCAACTAATTTTTTTTTCTTAAAAAAATTAGGCTATTCAGCGTGTTATGGTATTCGCTATAGAGTCAAAATTAATGATTTTTCATTCACCGATTAAATATCATGAATTTGGAAGAGATGTGAGCTGTATGAAGCCAGAACTCCGAAATCAATAATTCAGGGAAAAAAAAAACGTTTGTCCACCCTTAGATCAAAAAAAAATTCAACATTACTTTTTCATGGCATAACTCTAAATCATAAAGAAAAATCATTTCTAAGAAACTTTCGATGATGGCAAGATTCGTAAAAAAAAATCGAACTCGAGATTTTGATCAAACTCCACATAACCCAATCTGTTCGTCTGCACCCGTGCGTTGTTGTGTCTGTTCGGCTGCACCTAAACGGATTTGTGTTTTTTCTTTAAAATTTGGTACATATCGTGTTTTGGAAATATTTAAAATTTGTTTTTAAACCAAAACTAACGGTATATGGCATTTTTCTCAAAAATGTCTCAACAGATTTTCTTTAATGTGTAGGTATGCGGGATTTTAATTTGTGATATTTCGGTTGACATTTGCGAGATTTTTAGGTGCGAGTTTAAGTTAGAAATTCTGAAAAGCGGCATTTTATAATTACGATATTATGAAAAGCGGGATTATTTATTAATTTGCGAGATTTTGTTTTTCGAGATTCAAAAAAGAATGCGATATTTAGCTATTCGATATTTTGATTTGCGGGATAATGTTGCTTCCATAGTTTTAGTAAATAATACACTCAGTGGCACGGATTCTTGGCCACACCCGATTTTTGTTGTAATTTGCCTTCCAAATACGATTGTAATTAAGCTAAAAGTGCATGTTTTAAATTGTTTTAAATCCTTTTAAGAGCATTCAAAAGTTCACATTCTTTTTAATAACGATAACTTAAAATAACACTTAAATTAAAAACAGAATAAAATGAAAAATCACGTATTTTTTTTTTAGTCTTTGAGACGTTTCAATATCGTGTGTTCCCTTCTCTCGGCCAGATTACAGCCTGCATTCGATATGACATACTGTGGATGATGATTTTAATATCCACTTGCGATAAGCTCTCCCAAGCGGCCAGTCCTATGGGATTTAAATCCGAACTGCGAGCGAGGTTGGAAATTATGTTACATTGAGCTATCGAACGGAAATAGAAAAAACAACAAATCCGTAAATTCAATCAATATCAAAGTGTAATATTTTATCAGAATAACAAACTTGAGATGAACACACTTTTTCTGAAATTGTTGAAATAAAGTTTTTTGGATTCGAATGAAAGCTTAGTATAGGTACACAAATTTTTGGTATTCTGAACTCCAAAATTCACTTTTTTTCATTATATCAAAACAATTTTTCTTCTGTAATTTACAGAACTTTGAAATACAGAATTTTGGAATATATAATTTTGAAATACAGAATTATGGTTTTACAAAATTTTGAAAAACAGAATTTTGGAGTTTCAGAATTTTGGAATACAGAATTTAAGATTTACAGAATTTTAAAATACAGAATTTTAGAATACAGAATTTTGGAATACAGAATTTTGGAAACAGAATTTTGATACTTACAGAATAATGACCCCAACCCGTTAATCGATTATCAAAGATGGTCAGTTCGTAACGCTTTTCGGAACTTATTCCTCTCCATATATCATAACTGAGCCTCCATGAAAAGCCATATAGTTTCTGTGATGGGTAGAAACCGCTCTCCTCTTCTTATCCATACATGTTCTCCTCTTCTTCTTCATATATATACACGTCGAAGAGTGGAGCGGAGTTTCTACCCATCACCCCCACAGAAACTATGGCTTTTCATGGATGCTCGGTAGAGCTTGAGCAGGAATTGGGTGAGCTATCAACATATAAGCGAAGAAAGCCGGTCGGAAACCCTTTTATGGTAAACAACCGCTTAGAATATTTTGTTTACCTTGCATTGAGAGGAAGCAAAACAAAACGAGACAAAAATTATATAATTAATTCCAGGAATGTTACACCAGGAAACTTAATTTTTAAAAAAAATATCAGTTTTCCGCTGAGTCAAAAAAGACTCCGTCGACCAATTACATGAAAGAAAATAAATGGAGTCGAAACTTTTCTTTATTTTATTTATATGGGGACCATTCCAAAATGCAAATGGGGATAAACACCAACTTAGGAATTAGGATTATACATCTATCTTTCATCATCATATTCTTCACTTCTTTATATTTACGATATCTTATGGCTTGACTTTCAAAGATTTTTTATGTTTCAATTTTCAACAACCAATCCAATGTATACGCAGCAAATTTTAAAACCTATAAAAATAAATGCTTTCACCATTGCAAACTTCGCGAGGGAAAAAAAAACAAAAAACAAATTTCCACATTTTATTCTAACATCATCTGTCAATAAAAAATCCTTTTACGCAAAAGTCCTCTATAAAAATGGATTTAACAGTTTCATTCATCAGATTTGATCTTATAGAAAGTTCCAAATTCGTATCACGAATATATGTACCTACCTGAGAATAACCATCAATTCCAAAATGGTGCTTGATATACATACATACACATCCATATGTATATACCAACATATATAATATTCTCGTATTAATGACTTTATATTGCCACCTCGCTGCTAAGCCATAAATCTCAAATAAGCGGTTATTCCAATACCTATACATAATATGGGTTATAGGTATATGTATGTATACAGTCTGAAACCGAAATTCCGCAATTTCGACACATGCTGAATTCATGCCATGCTTACTGAGCTGTTTTTTTTTTTTTTAAGCGCATATCGTCATAGATTAACCGAAAATATGGCGTTGTAAAATTTATTGAACTTCCGCCACAATCGATGAACATACCTAACAATTTTCCCTTAAACCAAAGTAAAGAGAAACATTAGGCAATAAATAACCATAAATCATTAATGAAGAATGATAAATGAATATACATAAGCTATGTCGATAGGATTTGAAAAGGATCTTCCCTGGAGGTGGTTTTTTTGTTTTCCTTTGGTTTTTACAAACTGTGTATTTTCAATGTGAACAAATAGAAAAACCGGACGTAATTTCCCAGGTAAAATCCCACATTCAAGTTCCGTTCAATCCATCAGCAAAAAAAGGACTTTTGTAAAATCCGCGTATGATGAAACTTTTAATTAACATTTTTTCGCTTTGAGTGTGTGTATATATGTAGGTACTTTTATAGTCAGAACAAAAAAAAAGCTAAAGAATACAAAATCGAATAAAAGTTTGTTTTTTGCAGTTCTGCTTTAAAAAAAATACGATCAACCGGAAAATCGCTACCATTTCCTCAAATGCCAATTTCGACGGAGTTTTAAACTTTATTTTCAATTCGAATCCTGAAACTGTTGCATTTGTATTAATAAAATTTTAATTAGATTTATGTCGTTTCTCGTCAGAATTGTTTTCAAAAGTTTTTCTTTTTTTTTTTTGTCCTCAACAGAATAGATAGGTAATATATTATGTTCTTATTTCGTTATATAAAATGTATGTTCATAGTTGCTATCTTTCTCCATTGGCAATTTGATAAAGTGGGGCAAAAGAAAAATGAAACTTTTTTAATTTTATGATGAGAAATTTTCTTTGCAAAATTGCACTCGCTGAAAAAATAAAAAAAAAAAACTTTTAGACCACCTTGTGCACATCAATTTTGCGAGGTTATGTCTCTTCCCTCCTCTCCCTTCTCATCGATTTGGGAAAAGGAGTTATTAAATATTTTGCGAAAAATATAAATACATACAAAAAAAAAAGATATAAACAAAAAATTTAATACTCCCAAGGATATAAGAGCGCGTTACTATGATGTGCGAAACAAAAATTGAACAATACATTGGCATAAATGGACGAGAATCGAGACGACAACGAATGACGACGACGATGCCGCCATTTTTTTTATCTGTGGATGCACAGAAGAGAATTATTTATCCTTTCTCTATAGCGATGGACAGAGCCATAAAACTGCAAAAAAAAGTTCTCCCCTAAATTGTCGATAAAAAAGATACAGTTTTTCTTTTTTGCTTATATGGAGACTCGGATGAGAAGGATTTATAGGGAGGTAGGTAACCGTTTTATATGCGGGTTTCTTACTTATAGGACTATTCATACATTTGTTTCGATGGTTTTATTGAGTGTAGTATTGAAGTAAGCAGTGTTTAAAAATTTAAGGTCAAAGGCTCATTTGCAAAATAAATTGCCGTTTTATGTCTAATGCCAAGAAATTGTCGAAAAATGATATAAGGATGAATAATGATTTAGCCTTTAAAAAATTTAAAAGCATATAAAATGTACAAAAAATCTATACAAAAAAATTGCAACAAACAATTAATTTTGTACTAAATTGTTCAGACGGTTAACGTGTTGACTCTTTAACGTCACCAAAAATATCATTAATATACTGTCAACTCAGACTTTATCAACGCATGAAAAGTTGACGATCCAATTCGTCAGCGTGACCCGATCTATTCGAAGTTGTTCTCTCTTATAAACCAACAATTTAAAACAATATATTAAAAACGAAAATAAAGCATTTCTCGTCTTCACGTTGTGTTTTTGTTTTAACAATTTTTCGAACTTATGCCGCGACGAACGACGTGAAGACAAAAAATGGTTTATTATGTATTTATTTCTTTGTTTATAATTCGTTTTTAAGAGAGAACAACCGCGAAGATTTCTCGTCACGCTGACATCTCGTTTTCTCGTCACAATTACCTAGTTCAGGTTTCTTGAGATCTCTGAGATCTCAGCAATCTCAGAAATCTGACGTAATTCCTCAGTGAGATTCCTCACTTTGGCTGTCAAAAAGCTGAGACTGATTTTTTTTGGATTCGTTTGCTCAATTATTTTTTGTCGCAGTTCATCACATCATAAAAACGAGATGGAGAGTGCTTTTGACTTTTAAAGAAATTTTGTTCACATTTCTCCTTCTCCTCAGTGGAGCTAACAGAAGTTTGCTCAGTGAGAGATCTCAGAAACGTAAACTGGCTAATTGTGAATGAAAAATTTATGATGAGATCAACGGAAGCTATACGTTGACACGGTAAACAAAATTCTGCTGAGATACAATCAACGCGCTGACAAGCAGTCTGTCAATGAGTGATCACACGGTCACTCAAAATAGTCAATAAGCGTTCGTGTACACACAAGTGTCAACGCCTTGACAACTTTGGTACAAAATTTTACCTCATTTTGACGTCTGATAGTCAACGCGCTTACAATTTTGCTGATCGTAGCTTTATTGTCAGAAGTGTGAAATACTGAATTTGTGATAGAACATAATTCGACTCCATTTATTTTTATAGGATCATATTGCACGAACTTGCTCTTGTAGTTAACAACTAAAATGTACTTAAATATTAAAGTGCATTTTAATGATTCAATATAAGTTTTGAATTTGTAAAAAAAAAAATCGACCTCGGGAATTTAATAAAACTTGAAATAACGATGATGAATGAATACCAATAGCCTTAGCCACTGAAGCGAAATTTAATTTGAAATATGTATTACATTAATTAATTATTAAAATTGGTAAGTATGGACCCACCAAAAGAGCCTAATAAAATATTGTCATTTAAAATTCGAAAAATAATTGGTCAAAAAATTATACAAAAAATTAAAAAATAACGCTTTAACGATTTTTATATATGAAACTATACTAATTCTAGGCTTAAGCTGAACTACATATGTTTTAGGTATATGGCATGGAATAATAGGCTACTTTAAATAAATAATTTATTTCTTTTGAAATCAAATATATAGGTTGACATTCAGAAGAGCAGTTTCATTCATCCTTCCATATTTTAATTGTTCCTTTAAGCAAAAGAAAAGGATATATATAGGCCCCTATAACATAGGCTATTTTCACTTGAAATCTATAGGATTTTATTGATTACAATGTAGAATCATTTTTGAAAAAAGTAATATACATTTACCATAATTATGTATAGACACCTATTACGACTCGCTACTAACAACAAGCATTTGGGGAATGTGACCATTACCGTTTCTGACTTGCTTAAATTAATATGCACCTATAAAATGTCAAAAAATTGGTAAATCGAAATGTCAATTTATATCTTTAGCGAATGAATAGTCGCCTTTATTTGTCAAAATCGATCAATCTTGAACTGTTATTTTTGAAGAGTTTGAACAAAATCGCAGTTTTTATTTTTTTTACGTACATAAGTTCGATTTTACAAATCGTTAGTCATGTACAGGCAGAAAAATAATTATTAACCGAGTGTTTTTCAGTGGGTTAAAAAAAAGTATTAAATATTACGTAGTCAAGGGTAAAAATTACATAGCTTAATTCTAATCAACTCGATTAAAATAAATTGTTTAAAATAAAAACCTAAAAAGATTATATTAATGGAGAAACTTGGTTAGGATTTACTATTTTGAAGATAGTTAATGTTAAACGAGTACCCAGCTTGCTTAAATGAAATAATTATAAGTTAATTTCACAAATCTCTGAATATATTGTTTATTATGATTTAATATATGATAACCGAACAAACTAACCCAGAAGTAGTTTAATAAAATTTAGTACACTTTAACCGAATCAGTGTGTAGATTTAAATAATTTTGTTAAATCGAGTTGACTCGTATAATGTAACCTGGTGAGTTTGCAGGTTGTATAACTGAGTTTTACGTTGTTTTCATTTTTCAACCGTGTTATATATGAATTATGCATTTGTATTATATATAGTAGCATATGGAATTCTATTCGAATACAGTACGTTTTGTATTTTGTATTTTATTGAAAAACATTAGCATTATAAAACATAGATAGTTTTTTAAGAAATACTAAGTACAGCGTGGGTAAACAAACAAATTAAAAATTATTAATTAAGTTTAAAAATTAGAAAAACAATTTAAATATTAAATTAAAAACTAAGTTTAAGTAATTTATTTACATATTTAAGAATTCATTTACATATTTAGCATTTTAAAATGATCATATAAGGCACTTTTAAATCTATAGCAGTTACTGATCCTCCTCAATACGACAGGTAGAGAATTCCACAGACTAGCAGCGTAGACAAAAAATTGTCGTTGAGAAACAGTATACCTAAATCTAGGGGAAATAAGAACCCTGCTTCTATCCGACTGCGAGAAGACTAGTTTTTCGTACAGATATTCAGGTTTTTCAGCTTGCATCAGATTAAATAAAAATATGATAACTTTAGTATCTAAATAGTCCTGAAGGCGCATGCTGAAGATATCGTTTGCAAATCGTGAAACATGATCAAACCTACGAAGCCCATACACGAACCGGACCACATTATTAAAAGCTACACGTAGCTTTCGTTCACTCACGCTATCTAATTTGCAGAAAATTAATGATCCATGAAACAGTATCGGTAATAGAAGAGTTTTTACTAGTGTTATTTTAACTTTTATTGGTAGGCAGCTGCCAGCAACATAGAGAGACCGAAGTGCACCATACGTTTTTCCCAGTGCATATGAAACATGATCATCCCAAGTAAGCGTTTGGTTAAATTTTATACCAAGATTTTTTACGGATGTTACGTAATCCACCGACGAATTACCTAGAACTACTTGGGGCAGACAAGACGTTTCAATTATATTTTTGCTGACAACGATGGCTTGGCATTTTTTGGGATTGAGTCGCAATCTATTTTGTTCAGTCCATTGGAAAATCCTCAATAGATCTGAGTTCACGCGATCAGTTGCGTCTTCGACCATTCCAATAGGGTAGCTCAGATATATTTGAACATCATCAGCGTACATTATAATGTCACAGAATTTTAGGGTAGATGGAAGATCATTTATGAATATTGAAAATAACAGAGGACCCAAAATTGAACCTTGCGGTACACCGGACATTGTTGGGAGAAAATCGGATAGTTGGGAGTTCGCAGAAACAGCTTGAGTTCTTCCACTGAGATACTGGTGCATAAGTAGCGCAGCTGACCTTTGAAAACAAAAATGGTTTTTTAATTTTCCTAAAAGAATGCTATGAGGAACAGAATCAAAAGCTTTAGAGAAATCGAGTAGTACCAAGGTTGTTTCCCGCTCTTTATCAATTTGTAGCCTTAAATCATCAACAACTTTCAGAAGTGCTGTAGAACAGCTATGATTAGGTCTAAAGCCAGCCTGGACTGAAGAGAGCATTCGGTTAGTTGATAGATATGATGATATTTGCTTACTCATAATTTTCTCTAATGCTTTTGAAATAAAGGGTAGAATGGCAATAGGTCTATATTCTTTAGAGCTGGAGGTGGAATTTTTAGGAACCGGAATAATTTTTGAAACTTTCCAAGACTTTGGATAACAGGAGCTAGTAAGGATGGAATTGAAGATATAGGTAAGGTAAGGTGAAATAAATGGGTAAATTATCTTTAAAAACCTAGGATGTAAGCCATCCAAACCAATTGCTTCAGATTTAATTTCATGGACTGCTTTAAAAACTTCAAATTCTTCCACCCTGCAAAAACTGAACTCACCAAGGTCCCCTTCTCCGGTATTGTTGAGCAAAAAGTCAAAGTTTTCCTCAACTGACAAGTTTGAAGAAGCATTTACAAATTGCTGGTTAAGTCCATTTGGATCACAGTCTATGGTATTATTTTTCAGTTTCTTGGATATTCCCATCGACTTTATATATCAATTAATTATACTTCTAAAAGTTGGATGCAGTTAGTACCAACTTAAAATAACTGAATTATTCTGACAAAAAGATTTTCTACTTTTTCCGGTCTTTTTGATTCCGACGAGCATTAAGTTAGCACGTAAGAGCTTGAACTAATAATAAATTATATTGAATTATACTTGTATAATATAAAGTCTTTTTATTTGACGAAGGAACAAAACAAACCGAACATTTTTTTGCATGTAATAGGTTCTTCGAATGCTATATATACACTTCTGACCTCTAATAATAACATATTCGCCTATGAAACAAAATTTTGTTCTTACATCTAGCCACTCTTGACTATATTGTCTTAACATTCAATAATTTGAGATCTACACACCATATTAAATTAAAAATCTAAAAATAGACGAAATCAAATAGATTTCTTATGAACTGTGAACTGAATTCAAAAGAAATTACATATTATCATAATAATGCAATTAATGGAGCTGATATATCGACTATCGGAGAATGATTAATTAAAGACCATAATACCAAACTAACTTAGGTATCTTTTAAATATAAAATAAAATCTAAGTATAATAATACCTACATATTGCATTTACTATTCATTACATACACATATTATATTATATTTTTTATTTTTGTTTATGGTTTTATTGCAATTATACAGAAGATTAATTAGTTTGTATCATTATAAAACTTTATTATGAATTTAACCAAACTATAACAATTGATTTACAAAAAAACAACGTAGTATAATTGCTTACACTAAAAGAAGTCAAGCTTATCGCAATAAATCATTCTATTTTTAAATATTTAAAAAGATTAATGTTCAGTTGCATCAGATTCAGTAAAAGCAAGTCCAATTATGAATTTTGATCTAAAATGCTGTTTGTTAACTTTACTATCACTGTCAGATGTTTTTTTTTTTATGGATCAACAGTTGCAGTTGTAAAATAAAAGTGCGATAAAATAACAAACAAAGGATATATGTATACAAAATAAAAGAAATGAATATTCTGTGGTGACACAAGTATTTTTTTTTTTATTTGTTTCGACAATAACATACGACCTTAAACGAACTGTTACTTAGCATTTGTTTTTTGTTTCACTATTTGGCAAGCACACGTTTTTGGTTACAAAAAAAAAATGTTCAAGGTTAAAATCAAACCAAACTATACCTATACGACGATGGAAAGTTGAAAAATGTGGTTTTCTACATATAGCCTCCTGTATCGTGGTTCAGTGTGCGTTAATCTGTACATCGAACTACAGTCGAATAATGAGTGGACGAATTTGCTTCAAATTTGCCACAGACCATATTTAGGAAATTCTCTAATTGGTACAGTAAAATTAGACAACAAAAATGAGTGATAGATCATGCAATAATTTGTATCAAGCCAGACTTTTGTCAACCCGAACAATTGAAAGTGCATTAAGTTCAACGCACTACGACTTCCTCAGATAGACATGGGAGTAAAACACTTTGTTCCTCAATTTTGAGCTCTTTGAGTATCTAAAATATTTATTCAATAATTTATAGGTATACCAATCAAATATTTTACCATTCCTTGTTAAAGCCTCTTTAGAAGAAATCAAGCTTAAACTTTCTTAATCCCTACACTGCATATATGTATACTCAAAATTCCTTTGACGTTAAAATAAAAAAAAAAACACGTTTTTTTAAATCGAAAAATCTAATCGTTGTTAGTTTCTGTTCTCTCATAGGTATACTTGTATTCAATTTCAAAAAGGTGCGAGATAACAACGATAAAATCTTGTTTGTCACCTCGTTATAACATGCAATATCTACCACATGCTCGTATATAAACTTATGATTGCTCTACTTCTCTTCTTGGCTATATACATAATATAGAAAACATGGTTATGGTATATTTCAGAATTTTACCCGAACACAAATTGCAAAAAAAAAGAAAAAAAGTTATGCAATTATTTGTGATAACCCCTTCAATATTATATGTACATATATCCATGCCTTTATGAGTACTCATTCATGTGTCTGTCGTCCGTTTACTGATTCCAAACACGGAATGTTGAGGCTAAAGTGGGTGCGTGTTTAAGAGAGGCTGTCTTTGCCTATCATTATTATGATCATATCATCGCATATAGGTATAGGTTTATATAAACTACAAATAGCCTTCATTTGCATTCAAAATTAGCGACAATTGAAGTAGATAGTATAGCAAATATACTCGAGAGTTTATAGAGAGAGTGTAGAGTGAGGCGGCTTATACCTATCTATCTACTGTATGGATGAAGTAACCCATGTGTTCATCAAACGGCAACATTTATAACCATCCATCTAATCTAAACCGGACGCACACATCACCCGGTGAGCGCGCGAATTTTATAGTAGCTAACCAGTTACCACATTCTGTGAACAATATACCAACGGCTAACCTTGCTTTAGACTTTAAACTTTTTAAAACTATGATGATTCATCATATAGCAAAGCAGTCAACGATTCCGAATGGCAATGAATGATGATGGTGGTGCGGGGCTTGGTCGTGCTTCAAAACGCTTATACCTGTAAAAGACCTCTCTATAGCTCATTCTCTGTACATTTACCTTTACACATCGAAATGAACTCTGCTCCTCGTCCACTGACCCGGTCGACTGTAGGTAACTTTTCATTGGGATTACATTTGGCATGATTTCATTGAAAATAAAGTAAAACTCAAACTCAACCCTCTTCTTCAGAAAAGGGGTGGAATTTTTTTTAATTAATTAACAAACAAATATTTCACCGGACTCTCGGGTATCTGGTCATTTTTTTTTTTTTTGCTCTTTATAGCCAGGTTCTATATTTTATTTTTGTTCTACCACAACCAATGCCAATGTGCCGCTGCTGCCATCGCCGTTGCCGTGTGGAAATGGCAACAAAAGCCAAGTCAACACGTAATCAGTAGACAGAAGACAGGAGATATAGGTAAGTATGTACTATAGATGTGGAATATCTGAGCATTTACCTGGTGTTTGTGATGGTTATTAACTAATGAGCAATCATCATGGTACACCATTATATCTTCCTCTTTCTTTCGTTTAATTTTTGTTGTTGTTGTAACTTCCGTCGAATGATTTTGTCTTCTTTTTTTTTCGTGTTTTAAAGTTTATACACAATTCGCAATTGGTTTTTTCTTTTTTTTTTCTACTTGTTTATTGTCGGTTTTATATTTTTTTATGACGCAGCTTTTATGGTTGTTTTATTGAGGTTTTTTTGACGTAGTACTACATACCTATAGCCAACCTTTTGTTTATTTCATAGCGCCGCGCGTATCTTGAACCTTTTTAGATTTTACAAATCTACCTTGAGGCTTTTTTTATGGAAATCTTTTTGTCCTACATTTGAATTTGATAAAGAAAGTCATGAAAAATAATATCAAAAGTTTAAAATACCAACATACCTCCTGAGATGAGTGGTGGTGTATTATAAAATATGACCCTCTTTGAACAACTTTATACCTACCTATGTATCTATAGTAGGTATATATTTCTTTTCTTTTGTTGTTGTAAAATTATACCAGTTACCTACCAGGTACCAGACAACCTTGGGAAGAAATTGAGAATTTCAAACGTGCATCAAAATGATGTTCATGTTATTCTTCTTCAAAAATACCTATATCAACAAAAAAAAAAGACAGAAACAAGATTATTTTTGTTGTGTTATTTTGCGGAAATTAAAATTTTGTATATGAAATCCGGAAGAAGCATGAATTTTCTATCATACACATTCTAGGTACTTCTTCTGGGAGAAGAGTTTATTTTTTTTATTTATTTTTTTTTTATTTATGGTTCTCTGAGGAATTTATAAATTGAATGTCAACAAACCTTATTGAAATTATATAAGGATTTCGCTGTTTGGAGTTTCTTGGAAGATGTTTGTAAAATGTATCTTATTTTTGATAAAGGAGTTAGAAGTTACCTACTTTGAGTTGAGCAAAAGAGGTATGGTAGGTACATATTATGTAGGTACATATGTAGTGTATATTAGGGTGTTCGTTAATTCACAAACTAAATTTTATTGATCAGACAGACCTCCTAAGTCAAAAATTTATACCCAAAAATGAATTAGCCAGTTCAGGTTTCTTGAGATCTCTGAGATCTCAGCAATCTCAGATATTTGACGTAATTCCTCAGTGAGATTCCTCAGTTTTGCTGTAAAAAAGCTGAGACTGAAATTTTTTGTATTCGGTTGCTCAATTATTTTTTGTCGCAGTTGATCAATTAATAAAAACGAGATGGAGAGTGCTTTTTTTTTTTTTCTTCTCCTTCTCCTCAGTGGAGCTGACAGAAGTTTGCTCAGTGAGATCTCAGAAACGTGAACTGGCTAAATAAAAACAAATGTCATACTTTTCGTCTAAAAATTTTTACGAGATTTTTGAATAAAAATTCTATATAGAATAATAACATATTTTGATTTTTTAAATTATTTTATTTTTTAACGGAGTGTTTTTGATAATTTTTTGGGCTTAAAAATAAATTTTGCATCACATAAAGTTTTGATTAAGATATGTATGTATATAATTTTGGTGGCACCTCAGCTTATGAAGAACCAAGGCTAACGCTGAATTTCTTTACTTAGTACCCAGTTTACGTAGACCAGGTACTAGCTCTGATACTCGGTTCCAACGAAAATAATTAGTACCTGAGCATTTCTTCACATCATTAGTACCGGATTCAAGTTCGCAGAGTGTCGATTTGTCCGCCGATAGCCACTTCAACCTAACCTAACCTAACCTAAGTTCACAGAGTGGTACTAGAAACTTAATATGTCTTCAACTGGTCTAATTCAGTCTTAGCTAATACCGAGTCTTAACTAGTCCTAATTAGTATCGTTCTAACTAGTATTCGTTACCAATTTGACAGGACTAGGGCTAGGTATACTTCTGTGAAGAAATAACTTGGTACCGATTTGAGTGCTAACAACTGGTATAATAATCAGGGGGTCTAGCACGTAACTTTGATACAATCGAATTCATTGGTACAATCGAGGATAGGCAGTTCCTAATTTAACTCGGTCGAATGTTTTTGATTCGATTGAACAAAATTAGGAACTGCCTAGACTAAACTCGATTGTATCAAGTTACATGCTGGCACCCTAGATTCGAACTTATTTTGAGGAGCTAGCTAGTACAGATTCCTAACAAGTACTCGCGGTATCGAATTGACAGGTCTAGGGGTTAGAACTTGTGTCAAGAATGTTGAAAGTAACGTTCAATACTTATAACAATTACTTTGTTTTCAAACACTTGTGTTTTTAATAATCAATTTTAGTTTTAATCGTCAATTATTTGTATCGTTCAAACTATCATAAATTTTATAATTACAAATTTTCTCTCTAAATAAAGAACATCAACTTTTGTTTAAGGAATTGTTTATCTTCTGTTGGTACCTGCGATACAGATTATAGCTTTCAATAGATTATGAGACTTAATTGTACCACGGAAGTAAACTGTTAATAAGGAGTTGAAACATAAAAGTTTGTAAAAGGAATTAAAGAATTACAAGAATAATAATTTTGCATAAAAATGGCGGAAGCAACGACGTCGAAAATTTTAAAGCTTAATAATAACAACTACGCTAACTGGAAATTTAAAATGGAGCTGTTGCTTCGCAAGCAAAATTTATGGAAAAGAGTAATTCTAGGAGAGAAACCAAAACCAAAAACGAATGCAGGATTGGTTGAAAATCAAAAAGAAATTGAGAGCTGGGAAGACTTGGACGATGAAGCCAGAGGTACAATTGGTTTGTGTGTTGAAGATGATCAACTCGCCCACATTCGTACGGAAACAACAGCGAAAGCGACATGGGATGCACTGAAGAATTACCATGAGAGAAATACGCTCACGAATAAGGTATTTTTGATGCGATCGATTTGCTCGTTGAAATTGGAAGAGGGTGGTGATGCCAAGGAACACATAAATCAAATGCAGGACTATTTCACGAAATTGCGTGACATTGGTGAAGAAACTTTGTCGGACAAATGGAGCGCTGCAATGCTGCTAAGTAGTTTACCAGAAAGTTACGATGCACTTATTACCTCACTTGAATCGAGGAAAGAAGATGAAATTACTTTCGCTTTGGTACAACAAAGGGTGATTGCAGAATATGACCGACATTCAATTGGGAACGGTCATTTAAAGGATTCGGTGTTGAAAACTGTAGGCAAAGACGTTGTGTGCTATTTTTGTCGCAAGCCAGGTCATCAAAAGAAATCATGTACTAAGTACAAAGAATGGTTAGAGAAACAAAATTTCAAGAAGAGAAGTCCAAATGTAAAATCGGCATACAAAGTCAACTCAATAGAAGAATCATCGGAAGAAAATAAGCTATGTGAGTATTCCACTGATTTTCTTTTCACGCTTAGTCATCCACATAAGTTTGGATGGATCATTGATTCGGGGGCAACACGACATGTTGCAAATAATGAGTCTTTCTTTACGGAACTCGACAAGACATACAAGAGTTGTGTTGAGTTAGCAAATGGTGAATCGACTACAGTTCAAGGAATAGGTTCAGACAGATTGACATTTTTGGATGAAAGTGGTAAGGTAAATCATGCAAAGGCCACTGAAGTTTTGTATGCACCAAATCTTACGGGAAATATGCTCTCTGTCAAGCAACTAACGAAGAGTGGCTTACGTGTTGAATTTGACAACAGAATATGTGAAATCAAGCATGAAGGTAAGCAAATTGGTGTTGCAGATGTAGTTGGCTCCCTGTACATTCCGCGGCAACCAACCAAAGTTTGTGCGGTGCTTGAGCATAATGAGGACTGCATTCATCAATTACATCGGAGAATGGGACACAGAGATCCGGAAGCAATTCGACAAATGTTTAGAAATGGATCTATCGAAGGGTTAAATATTGTTGATTGTGGAATCAAAGAGGATTGTGATGTGTGCATTAAAGGAAAGATGACCAGACTTAAGTTTCCAAAGTTATCCAAGACTGAATCATCGGAAACTCTGGATTTGGTACACACTGATGTATGCGGTCCAATGCAAACGGCTACACATTCTGGAAAGCGATACATTGTAACCTTCATAGATGATTATTCGGCGTTTACTATTGTTCGTTTGCTTGCACAAAAAGGAGAAGTTGAAGAAACAATGAAACAGTTTGTAGAGTTTTGCAAAACAAAATTTTCACGTAAACCAAAAATTATACGTTCTGATCGCGGTGGGGAGTACACCGGGAAAAGCTTCACAAAATTCTTAAAATCAGAAGGTATAGAACAGCAGTTAACAGCGGCGTATAGTCCACAGCAAAACGGAAAGGCTGAAAGAAAGAATAGGACACTAGTTGAAATGGCACGTTGCATGTTGATTGACGCTAAGTTGCCAAACAGTTTTTGGGGAGAGGCGATATCAACTGCGAACTTCATTCAGAATCGTGTCATTACCAGAACAACAAATATGACACCGTATGAGCGATGGAATAACATTAAACCAGGTATCCAACAGTTTCAAATATTTGGTTCCAAATGTTTTGTTCACATTCCAGACACGAAAAGGAAGAAATTAGATAAGCGGGCAACTGAAATGATATTTTTGGGGTATGATGAGCAAGCGAAAGCTTATCGATGCTATGACAGGACTGCAGGTAAAGTGGTGATAAGTCGGGATGTACGATTTTGTAGACCAGCAAAGGAAAACAAACAAAGTGAAATCTTGGTCGAGCTATCGAAATCTTTTAAAAATAGCAAATTTTCAAATGAAAAGCCGCTTGTTCAGAAGGAGGATAAAATAATTGGGACTGAGAAACATATTTTTCAGGAGGAGATAGATGAAGTCAGTGAAACAAGTGAACCGCTATCTTTAGAGGAAGAACCAGATGAAAAACGTGTTTCGAAAAGAATTAACAAGGGTGTTCCACCCAAACGTTTATTTGATGAAATAAACACTTACCAGGAAATAACTGAACCGAAAAATTACACTGAAGCAATTGAATGTGATCAAAAAGAGCATTGGCTCGCAGCAATGCAAGAAGAATTAGAGTCACATGAAGAAAATGGCACTTGGGAGCTAGTTGATTTACCCCATGGTAAAAAGGCAATTGGTGGAAAGTGGATTTTTAAAATCAAAACTGGATTAGACAATAAAATAAAAACTTATAAAGCCAGATTTGTTGCTCAAGGTTTTTCGCAAAAGTATGGCGAAGACTATGACGAGGTTTTTGCACCCGTTGTTATGCATACAACGTTTAGAACCTTGCTTTCAGTGGCAGCAAAAAGAAAAATGGTTGTTCATCACTTAGATGCAAAAACGGCATTCCTTAATGGAAAACTTACCGAAACCATATATATGAAACCACCACCAGGTTATGAAGATGGTTCAAAGGTTTGTTTATTAAAGAAAAGCATATACGGATTAAAGCAAGCAGCAAGATCGTGGAATAGTGCACTTCATAAAGTACTTGAAGAGGGCGGATTTCAACAAAGTTACAATGATCCGTGCTTATATTCAAAGAAAATTGATGGGTTTTTATGCTACATAATTATTTACGTTGACGATTTAATTGTGGCTAGCAAATCAACCGAAAATATTAAACAGATTGAAGACACTTTGAAATCACATTTTAAAATGAAGAACTTGGGTCCGATAAGGCAATATTTGGGGATGGAAGTTGCAAAAGACAAATATGGTAACTATTCACTGTGTCAATCTACATATATAATGAAAATTGCATCAGATTTTGGAATGAAAGACGCGAAAACAGCCAAAACTCCAATGGACGTAAGTTACGGAAAAGGACAAATAGAATCTTCTGACAAATTGGAAAACAATTCTCAGTACAGGCAACTAATTGGACGTTTATTATATCTTTCAGTAAATACAAGACCAGATATTTCAGCAAGTATCTGTATCTTAGCGCAGAGGGTATCCATGCCAACAAACCAGGATTGGAATCAATTAAAGCGTGTTGTTAAATACCTGAAAGCTACACACTCTATGAAATTAATGTTGAGTAAAATTGAATCCGATAATTTGTCATTGCATGGTTATGCTGATGCTACTTGGGCAGATGATAAGATCGAACGAAAGTCAAACAGTGGCAGAATATTTTTCTTGAATGGCGGTACAATTAGCTGGTCATGTAACAAACAAAAAATGGTTGCTTCTTCGACATGTGAAGCTGAATTTATTTCTATATCAGAAGCAGCTAAGGAAGCGAAATGGTTGCGTCAATTATTGGAAGAGATGCATGAACCAAACCAATCTCCGACACTCATATACGAAGACAATCAAAGTTGCATAGAACTAGTGCGTGATTGTAAATTTTCGTACAGGACAAAGCATATTGATACAAGATACAAACTCATAAGAGACATGGTAAGAAATGATATCATTGAATGTGATTACTGCCCAACAGAGGAAATGGTAGCCGATCTTTTAACAAAGCCATTACCGGAAGCTAAGCACATTTATTTAAGGAATAAATGTAATATACATTGAACGAGGAGGAGTGTTGAAAGTAACGTTCAATACTTATAACAATTACTTTGTTTTCAAACACTTGTGTTTTTAATAATCAATTTTAGTTTTAATCGTCAATTATTTGTATCGTTCAAACTATCATAAATTTTATAATTACAAATTTTCTCTCTAAATAAAGAACATCAACTTTTGTTTAAGGAATTGTTTATCTTCTGTTGGTACCTGCGATACAGATTATAGCTTTCAATAAAGAAAAGAATTGATACTGATTTGAGTACCTGTTTTAGGACTAATACCGGAACTAGCGTTAGAACTCTGTGAAGCAATTGGCTGTAAATGAATTAATTATATTACCATTCTTATGTGCCATGTAATCAGTAGGAATGGAGGGGACTATATTCTCTACCGACTCTGAAAGCCTAAGTTGAGAGACCAGGCATTGGTCAATTCCTCGCAGTACCCGTATCTATGCCCCTTTGACTTAATAAAATTAAAATGAATACAAATTTAAAAAAGTTCAAACTCTTAACTACCTAAACTATAAGAGCAAGTGCTTGCTACCCATCATCTGTGTATTTTATTTTTTCTATCCCTCCCTTCCTTATTATTAATTAAATAACAATTTATTGTTAATCATGTAGAAAGGTATAGGTATGTATAATTTGTAAATAAATTAGAACTTATTACAAACACAAACTTTTGTAATGATGAAATTAAGAAGGTGATAACAAAACAAAATGAAGATACATTAGAGATCAAAATATTAAAAACTATTTACAATCTCATTAGGACAAAAGTCTAATCAAATACAAAAGCAAAACTGTTTTATTTTCAGTTTTCAAAAGACCTGAATGTTATCTTTTTTATTTATTTATTTTTGCATAATTGAAAAAGGAAATAAGTTTATCAAATTCAATTAAAACAATGAAGATAAGCTCATCTAAATTATGACGTCTTGTTAAATATATGTAGGTAAGTAAAATGCTTACATTATACCATTATAGGTACATACATAAATTAACTAATTGTTTTTGCTTAAAATATCAATTATATTCTTGAATGTTAGATTTTAATTTTATGCTAATTGTGTATGAAGTTTAATACATAGTAATAATATTGCTGGTTGTTACTGCAAGTATTTAGGTATATCGAAACAAAATCAAATAAAAAAAGCGCTTATTGCAGAGGATAAATTATACTGACTTCGAAAAAATATATTAAAAACACATTGTTTATAAATTCGAAATTTTTATAAGTAATCATTGACAAGGTTATCGAAGTTGCAAATTCAAGGTGAATCGTGCCTATAGCTAATATCATAGCGAATATGTTTTCTTCATTTATTCATGAAATATTTATTTTGTATGAAATTTTTGGACACTTAATCGTTTAAAAAAGAATAATACACATTTACCTACCAAACACAAATACAAGGAAGTTTTTCTAATTACATAACGTAGTTCATAGAAATTGTTTTAGGTACAGCTGATTGAACTAACATTCAAAACAGCAAACAATAAAACTCAGGGAAAATATGTATATTATACATTGTTTCGGATTTAGAATTCACTTTCTTTGGTGAAATCCCACACACAGTTTTTTTGGGAAATATATGTAGCTAGCCAACCGAAATAATTATAGTTATGATTATAACTGTTGTATGAATTATAGTTTAACTAGAAACAGGTTAGAATTGTTATAGGTATGTATAAGGTCGTTCAAATCAAAGCCAGTTTAATATACTGTAAATATTAAAGTTGTGACAATTTTATTATAATAATTTATATTTAAGTATTTTGTGTGTTTGTATTTCATTTTACGCAACACGAATATGGTGTTTTATTAATTCAATTCAATATATTGTCAAGAGAACCGCAATATTTAAGCAGCAATTTATTCAATGTTATCTATTAAGTTTTAATTTTGTCATTATTAGTAATTTATAAATTTTAAAAACTTTAATTTCTTCAATTAGTAAACTTTAAAGTACCTACATAATAATAAATCAAACGCAAGTTCAAATTGCTTAACACAATAGCAAATCAGCCAATAACTCCAATCGTTTTTTGTATGCGTTGTTTTGAAGATAGTTTATTATGTTTCAATTGCTTTCAATTTATGTATACAAATCCATACATGTTCATTCTACGTTTGTATAATATATATCGTGAAGTTTATTATGTTTCAATTGCTTATATGTACATTGTACGTTCTATGTTGTATGTGTAATATATTATCATGCATGCATTTTAAATGTTAATGTCAACATGTTGGAATGTTCAAACCTTCAATATCCATTTTACCTATGATATGCTGCGAAAAGTGTTTTTATTTTTACAACCATCTTTCATCGTGTTGACCAAAACCTTCAATAGAAAATCCAATAGAATATTTTTCGTAATATTCAAACTTAGTCATTTACAAAAATATTTACATTGAATTCGATTACGTGCTCAATTACAAGATACGTTCCTACTTTCAAAAATTAGATATAATAAAAATTCGATTGAATTCTTTTTGATAATGTCTTGTCGTCACGAAATGACGTAGTACGAAGAATTTTAGAATGACTTCTTCCTCTGAACAATAAAAAACTGAACCCCTTAACATTAGCTTGAATGCTGTCAGACTCAATTTATCAGTTGATCAACTTTAGTAAGTGTTTCTGAGTCAATTTGTTTAAACTATTAAACCAATAAAGACAAAAATCGACACCATTTTAAATCAATTTTACTAATAAAAATATATATTTTTTTTAGTGAAAATTAATAAAGGGTGTTTTTTTTAGACCTGTGGTTTTCAATCTGGCAATACTTTTTTCGAAGTTGGTCGTTTTGACAGCTGTCACTTGATTTATGCTCAGTTTGGTTTGTTATTTCATATGAATAGACTTACTCCTGAACAACGTTCGCAAATCGTGCAAATTTATTACCAAAATAATGGTTCGGTTCGAGCGACGCATCGCTGCGTCCCATATTCGGTCGACATAATCGCCCAGCAGAGTAATTCGAGCAACCATGGATCGGTTTCGCACCACGTTTACTCTAGTGGATAATGCGCATCCTCAGAGACGCCGTACAGTGCGCACCGAAGACGCTATTGGAGCTGGGGCCTCTTGGGCCTCTCGGCTGAAATTTATTCGCCACTTGCCCGAAATCATTTTTAAAACATAATGGCAAACCCTTATCTTTATAATAAAAATAAATTCTTGGCCATAACATTAAATTATATTCGTTTTATTTCTTCTTGAAAACCACACGTCTAAAAAAAACACCCTTTAATAGTTATAAATTATGTATGTATGTATGTATGTACAAATGAAATTTTGAAAAACTCGAACAATTTTGTTTTTTTTTTTTAATGTTGTTAAATATTATGTATTCGAGAGAATAATGGGGAAAAAAATAATTATATTGAAACAGTTTATAGCAAATAAACCAAAATTTGCTGGAAATTGCTTTCATTAAAAAATTCACTTATCCATAAGAAAAACCATCTTTCATATTACTTAATTTTATTTTTTATTTATTTATTGGTCTATAAGTGACATACTACTTTCTTAGACATAACTAAAAATAAAATAATCTATATAAATAAAAATGTAAATGTACGTTTGTTCCTTAACGCTAATCTCCGAATGTACTTCACCGATTGCTTTGAAATTTTGGCACAATGTTGCATTCGAATACGAGAGGGTTTGTACATACTCGAATCAAGAAAAAAAACAGTGAGATATGTTGTGAACGAAACGACATATAATTACTCAGATATTTTGTAAGTTTTGCTGTCAAATTTTTTAACTATACGTCAAGCGAAAAGCAAAATTCATGAGTGAACCCTTTACCACTCTGTGCTGAAGGAAGATGGTACCTTACATATAGCTAACCCCATTGCCATGGGCTGGATCGCGGTTGGAATGAATTGAAAAGAATAACCTCCGATTTTAAAGAAGAACTGTTCAAATCAATAAGTTGTATCATTCTCTTTCAATTTCAACTTGAAATTCTAATTGTGAAGTATGCCTGTGTGGATTTTTGTCAGTCCGCATGTTCGAAAGTCTGAACTGACAATTTTGGTGCGATATAAAAGTAAAATAAATGTATGCATAGCGAGTAGTGCTTGGTTTACCAGATTCTAGAGTTCCGAATATGAAATAAACTGGCAGATATAATCATGGGGTGATTGTCATTGCCTGCCAACAAAAAACACTGTAATATTATTTATTTATATTTTCTTTTTAAAATTTTGTACGATAATTTGCATAGCCCGTGCGGGTCAGCTAGTATTAAATAATAATTAATAGAATTATAATATAAATATACATAAATGGTATTCATAATTCTTTTTTTGAACAATTCATTCAATTACACCAGCATATTTGTTAAAAACTTTAGTGAACGGTTCGTTAAGTCCGTAATTTGTCGAATATTGTGTAATGAAGAAAAATTGAATAGCTCTTGGCCTAAGGCGACGATCTCGCGTATGTTTTATAAATAGTCCTTATAAAGGAACACAATCGATAAGACCTAATATTACATCTCTAGCAATGGATATCAGGAAATAAATTCTCCTACTTTCTAGAATTTTTATATCAATCAACGCGTACAGATCCTTATGGTAAAGGCAAGGTACAACCAGCGGCCTATTTCACGCAACATATATCACATACATTGTATGAATGTACAGTGGTGTGAAAAACATTCCGGAATTTTTTGGTAAACTGCATTGATTGTTAGTTTGTGATATAAAAATGAAAAAATCAAATGTTTGCAATTTTTTCCCATTTTAATTGAACAATTTTATTATTTGAAACAAAAACCATGGAACTTTATCCATCAAAACAAAAAAAAATTCAAAAAATTAAACTTAATTCAAAATTTTAATGTGACAAACTAACCGGATTTTATTTGTTTGCAATTAATTTTTATTATTTATTTAATATTTTGTCCAGTAACCCGTTTTTTATCACAGCTCGGCATCGACGAGGCATTGACTGGATTAAATTCTCGAAAACTGAAGCAGGAATATTCTCCCATTCATTTTTCAAAGCTGCAAAAAGAGAAGTTGTTGACGTGTGCTTTTTTTTCCCAACCCGCCTTTTTAAAATGGCTTACAAGTTTTCTATTGGGTTTAAATCGGGTGATTGAGATGGCCATTCTAAAACACGAATATTTTTAGTTGTAAACCATTCTTTTAGCAGCTTTGAAGAATGTTTGGGGTCATTATCCTGCTGAAAAACCCAACGCAGAGGCATTTCTTCCTCTGCGTATGGAAGCATTACTGACTCCAAGATGTCCCTATATTGGAAACGGTTCATAATTCCTGTGATTTGGTGTATAGGACCGCAGCCTGCTCCTGAAAAACAGCCCCAAACCATCACCGAGGCTCCACCGTGCTTAACTGCCTATGGAGTACATTTACAGGCTTTAATCGCGTACCTTTTGAGCGCCTCACTGTCCTTGCACCATCGAAGTAAAATAAGTTGAATTTGCTTTCATCACTGAAAAGCACACTCCTCCATTTGCTTAAAGACCGGTTAAGATAATTTTTTTGCAAAAACAACCCTGGGTTAAATGTTTTGATTAGGAATTTTAAGTCTTTCCCAAATACCTTTTACGGATTACCTTTTTTACGATGTTTAGCAGTAAGAAGAGGTTTTTTAGCTGGTCGAAATGCAAAAAGACCGAAAACTCTTAAACGCTTCCTGACCGTACTTGGCCCTATGGGTAGATTAAGTTCATCACAAATTGTCTTTGAAGTCGTAAAAGGGTCTTTAAGCACGAAATACTTTATGCGCCTATCAGTTTTAATTGTTGTTTTGCGAGGGCGTCCACCAAAATGATCTGCTTCTACTGATTGTCCACTTTTAAATTTTTTAATGATGTCGCAAACCGTTGACGTTGGAATTTTTAAGATTTCAGCGATTACTTTTTGTTTTATACCGGCTTGGAACTTTTCTATTATTTCGTTTCGAATCCCGTTGCTATAACGTGTTTTAGCCATTTTATGCACTATATAATTTCAACTTACACAGCTCTCAACTTGTAAAAACGTTTTAATCTACGGCTTGAGTCAAAAGACTCGATAAAACCGTTACTTTAACATCGAGACTCGCAATCTTCTTGAAATCGGGTTAGTTTTGCACAGGCATGTTACTGAGTAACTTTATAAAATAATTTTTTTGTATTGTTCTTGTCATCGTAGCATTAAATTTTTAAGGTTATTATTAACTTGTCTCATACTCTTTACAAATTATTAAAAAACTTATGGAAAGTTGTTAGTTTTCTACTTAGTATTAAGAAAATCATTACTATGGGAAAAAATCCGGAATGTTTTTGGCAGCACTGTATGTACCTTAAAGAAGTCGCCAAAGATGGCTCAGTGTAAATTTTGAATTTTTAGAAAAACTATGCGTCATCTTAGAAAACGCAGTTTTTAAAAAAATTTAAATTTACGCCCACTCATATCGGGCCTATTTTACGTCACATACATTTCTGTGATGTATGTGATGTATGTTCTGTGAAATAGGCCCCAGGTTTATAAAGTAAATCTTTTCTGAATTCTTTTAATTCTATTAGAAGTTTTGCAATTGGTCTATAGGTTATTGATTGCTTAGAACCTGATTTTAAAATTGGAGATGTATGAAATTTTCCAAGAATCAAGGAAAACACCGTTTGCAATAAATTGATTAAAAATTGTATGGAGCCGCTCAGTTAAGTTGCTATTTTGCATATTGATCATTGCTTTTTTTTAAATAAACTTTTCGTGAACCAAATAGGCTTGCCTATTATGTTTCATCATTCTTTTAACAGGGACAAAGGAATAACAGGTTTAGTACATTATGCGTAAGAAAATCTTATAATTTCTTTCAACGTCCTGGAAACTCAAAATCGAATTCTAATCGACATTATATTTTAATACATGATTTATGCTGATATTACAGTTGATCATTGAAATAAATACGGCAGATGAAACAGATAGAGAAATTAACACGAAAGATTGTGTTGGCGGTAAAAGTCCACTTGAACATATGTAAAAATAAAAGAGTGAAATTATGTGCAGTGCCTCATATCTCATACCTATAACATATTTGTGAAATACTTGTAATTAGGGAATTAAAAATGTCTTTGAATTTTAAAATTTCTTGAAATTTCAATAACTTTCATGGAGAAAAGCTTGAGACCAATAAATTTGATTTCGTGACAAGTTACATGATTTTAGGAATATTTAACTCTAGAGTCTAGACACATGCCAACCCTTAACAAGAAAACAAAACAATTCTGAACACTTGAGATAAAATATTATTTAAGGTCGATTGAGGGTTCTTAAAGTAACGTTAGATTGTTAGCTCGATCATGAGATTTGAGAAAAAAATTGTAATGATCTCAACCATAACTTTTTGAAGCAAAATCTACACGTTAAGGTTGTATGAATTTTTCTCTTATTTATAAACAAGAAACCTGTGTTAATAGATTATTAATTCATGACTTAATTTAATATCTACTAACAACTCAACCGACATCACGATTTAATTATTTATGCATTCCTGTAGAATTACTTCATTGTACCTAGTTACCTGATGCCACTTTGTAACAAAACACACACAAGTGCCGGCCAATAGAAAACTAAAATATCGATTTTTAAAAAGATTAAATTTAATTATTCACCTGCGAAGCTAAAGGTATTCACGAGGCATCACGACAAGACGTCAAGTCAGGGGAAAAGTAAGGTACGTATGTTGCAGGGATTAAGAGAACACCTTAATATTGTATGACTTCATCATAAACTGGGACAGAGAATAAGCAATTTCATGCATTTTTTAAAATTAAATCAAGGAACAAGGAATATAGAGACCATGATTTTATAAACAATATTCAACTCACCTCCTGCGTTATGTCCAAGTCGTGCTTTGTATTCTCATACAAAGTCTCTAGTTCCTCGCATTTGTTTTGGAGGAGGCTCTTCTCGTCAAGCAACACCAAACCAAATTGGGCGGATTGAATTTTTTCACTGCTGGCTTGATCTAGCTCCCTGGACAAGCGTTCGATTTCCAATCGCAGCTCCTCAACGGTTGCCGGATCATCAGCAGCAGCAGCTGTTACACCTTTGCCACCTCCACCAGGTGCGGCGGGAGAATTCGTCGAGGACGAGGACATGGTTTACTCGCGGCGACAATTCTGACGGCGGAGGAACAGGAACCCAATGCCAATGTTTCAGGGGATTTTCACGGGTTGCTGAAGGAGCAGGAGTAGGAGTAGGAGAACAAACTGAACACAATACAGGAAGTTGTTTTTGTTTCTTCTTTCCGTTTTTATATCAACTCGATATCGATGGATATTGCAAAATTAATGAGGGAAAACTACCAGCGATTTCAAGTTGCACAAGAACTCAATCTTTTGCGCAAAAAAAAAAAAAACTGCCACATACACAACACAATGCACCGAGAATGCAAAAAGCGAAACAATCCTTTTATAATTTTTTCACTGCCAATCGAAGTTCTTTTTTTTATTTTAATTCGTCTTTTTGGTGAAATTTTTGTTCGTTTTTCTTATTGTTTTATTTGGTTCGTTCTCTGGACGTTTATTCACTTTTTGGTTTCTTCTATTTCTTCGCTCAGGTGGAACAATACACAGAATTTTCTTTTTTCTCTCGTTCGAATTAGGATTTACAATGCAAGAAATTTTTAAGGTGGAATTTTGTTTTAATGAAGACAAAAATGAGAGCGCGAAATCAGAAAAATAACGGAACTAGGAAAAATGTTTCATCTGGGTAGAGTTTTTTTGTAGGTAATTTCAAATAAAATAAATTAATTCTTATTTTTTTTGCACTTTTCCTCGCTTTTTTCGTTATATTTTTTGCGTTTGGGATCCCCTGCGAGCGAGAGTGTGTGACGGAATGTCGTAGAAAATTGAGAAAAGATGAAAAATGAGGCAATTTTTCTGAGTTTGATGGTATTTCGGAACTGTCAAAATGTTTAGAAATTCATTTACGTCGAAATGCGAAGGAATAACAGAGACAAATATATGTAAAAATAGAGTATGCGCTCTGGCAGAGAAAAAATATATAAAATGAATGTGTTCAGTGATTAATTAAGGAATGTTAGAAACTGCGTCCGAGACCTATACTGCGTTCTTATTACCGCCATGCGGGCCAGTACAAAACTCGAAGGGGAATTTCCACACAAAATTTGCAAAAAATTAGGCTATAAATTATAACAAAACAAGCCTTATCCCGCTAGGGCAGTTGTTTTGTGGAAAACCGTATAGAAATTATAAGGGGTTTTTGTGTGATAACACACTTGTTGTTCATAGAAACCTTCAGTATAGAAATTGTTAAACATTTTAACTTTCTGCATTATTTTTGTATTCACTATTTTGCTGATGGCTTATTTATCGGCACTTTTTGGTTTTGTTTTTGTTTACCGAGAGAAATTTAACTGCGCTGACTATAAATTTACCATTAAAACGTGCCTTGAATACCTCAATCATGTTAAAAGAATTTATTTTCATACATATATTTCAGTTGAATTTAATCAAATAAAGTTGAAAAACAACATTTATAGTTGATGAGCTGATGTCTCAATTGCTTTGAAGCCTGCGTTTCACTTTACTTTTCAAAACCTTTTTGAATTCTGAAGCCTTAACTGCATTTGGCAAAAAAGTGAAAAAGTACAAAAGTGAAAATTTTCAAACTAATTTTGCGATAGTTTTTCCGACTGAAAAACTTACAAAAAAGATGCAGAAAGCTTAAATTTTGGTTTAAAAAACAATTTGTATACACTTTTCACAAAATAACTGCATTGCTGGAACTAAAATATTAGAATATACTTTTGTAGTTTTCAAAAAGTGACCAATGTGGTAGATGTAAACCACAAAACTCACAGCCGTATTTATAAAGAAATTTTAAAGCCCTGCTAACTTTAAAATACCTTTAATTAGCTCTTAAGTGGGAAATTGGTATCTAAAATCAACTTCCACATCTAAGGGCCAGTTGTACAATAGTGGTTCAGCCTCGGTTCAAGATTTTAACTCACCGATTTCGGCGGATTAACTAAGGTTCAACGCTGGTTCAAGTATATAATTGGTTATTATCACACACTTGAACAGTAAACCACTGTTGAAACTCAATTAATCCGCGGGAATCAATGGATAAAAATTGCTGAACCACGGTTTAAATATTTGTACAACTGGCCCTAAGAAACGTTACTTTAAAGGGGTCGCCTTAACTTAAACGTCATCCACCGCGTTTAAGAAGAATTGTTTTTGTTTATCTTTTAGGGCCAGTTGTACAAATATTTAAACCGTGGTTCAGCAATTTTTATCCATCGATTCCGACGGATTAATCGGAGTTGTACAATAGTGGTTCAGCCTCGGTTCAAGATTTTAATTCACCGATTTCGGCGGATTAACTAACGTTAAACTCTGGTTCAAATATGTAATTGTTTATTATAACACACTTGAACAGTAAACCACTGTTGAAACTCAATTAATCCACCGAAATCGATGGATAAAAATTGCTGAACCACGGTTTAAATATTTGTACAACTGGCCCTAAGTATCAATGGGAAAATGATTATAGATACGAATTTAAGTTACGTCTTTTATAGGCAATTTGAATATTTATGCAAAGACAATTTAAAAAATCTAATAGATACGGCTGTAAAACTGAAACAATTCAATTTTTTAATATTTTAGGTAAGCTTTTTTGGTCAGTGTGTAATTTAATGGAATTAAAACAAGTCTATTTCATCTTTTCCCAACGTTTCATCGCTATCCACGACTTCTTCAGGAGTGTATCTAGATTTATGTTATTTTGATTGATTTTACATAATAATTGTTTTTTAAGCAGCTATTTTTTTAATACATTAATTTGAAACAGAAACAAAATAAATTAACACCAAAATAAATAAATTAACAAAAAAAAAATTATCACAGTATAGTGTATGCAGGTACTTATTAGGCTATTTTCTTTTTTAGCCCCGAGCGTGGCACTGAGCTGTCAAAAAGAAAACTATGTTACTTTTTAACTCGGAGCGCTTCGAGCTCTCAACTTGCATTGCTTTTTTAGCTCAGAGCTCGACCGGGGCTCGCTCGATGAGCTCGGAAAAAAATGACCGAGCACATCGAGCACAAAGCTGAGCGCTGCTAACTTCGTACAATTTTCATGTAATTTGACAGATTACTAGGCATATAAGAGTTCAGTGCTCAATTGAGTTTCTTAAATAGATCGGTGCGCTTAGGTCACGCTCTGTTCGGAGTGAGCTCTATTCGCTCAGAGCCTGCTCTGTGCCCTGCTCGGGGCTGAAAAAGAAAAACGCCTATTGGTTCAGGTACATATACATCGTCCCTTATCTCTGAACTGACGTAACTGCAGTTTTTCTCACATTTTACAAAACCACTTTTTAATGATTTTGGATTTTGTTAAACGATTTCCATTTTTGAATTTTATGATCGCTTGAATGGTTTAAAGAAAAACTATAGCTAAAATATGCATTTTTCCAAGATGTTAAAAAAGTAGTTAATTACTTCAGTTCTTGAGAAGGAGGGAATATATATTTTAAAATCCTATTTAGGTACAATCGGACGAATTAACTATATCCAACACGAAAGTATAATAGCGAGTTTCATTATCGAAAAGATTTGCACTTTTTGTCAAAAGATGTGCCCTTTTCTTAGTTTCTTTGCAAGAAAAAGAGCAATTCTAGGTGAACTCTCAAGTCTCAACACGAAAGAAGAGCTAGCTCTCATGAGGTGAGAGAGTGTATTCGATCTGAATACACAGCTTTTTCTGTCAAATAAAAAATATTTTGTCGTTTGTTGTGAACTTGTGTCGGCTAGTGCTAAATTAAAAAAAAAATAACTATGGAGAAAGTTTATAATTTGGATTTCATAAATTTGTAGGAGTTTTTGTTTGAATCGCATGATTCTTATTGATAAACAAAATGCTTTTACTAGCTAAAAATGGCAACATTTAAGCAAATGCTGTTTTGTACCTACTTTCCAGCCTATTTTTAAGAAATATTTTAGTGAGCTATTATTTTTACCTACCTACCTACTTTGCTAACTATGAATTTTACAGAGCAGTTGCTCCATTTCATCAATATGACCTCAATGTGCTGGCGTTACAAAAAAAAACCAAAATAAAAAAATACTTTAAATAGAAACATATTTAAAACCAATACATTATTTTTCTACTCTACTGTATGGTAACATAACTGATCGCACCCTTCCCAACTGTCATCATTTCTCCATGTTTCTTTTTCCCAACAAAAAAAGTAAAAATACCATCACATCACACGAAAAAAGTGCCAAAGAACACCAACCACCATTTATGCGGGTGTGTAGTTTTGTAGCACAAACAAAAATACTTTAAAACAAACGAACGGCGAGACAACAACAACAAATTAAATGCTAAAATTCCACCACCATCCACTGACGACGATGAAGTAAAAAAAAATTGCCTTGTCCGTTGCGCTGTGGTAACTTGCTCACTCTACTCTCGCCAAACAAAATATACAATAAAAAAAAAACTTCAACTCACACACCAACCCTGTTCGATGATGATAATGATAATAAAATATAAATGAAACGGTCCCATATGGCCAATTTAATAAATGCAGTGCAAGCGAGCTAGCAATATTTAGTTGATGTCAGGTGCGCTTTTTTTTGTTATGTTGTTTTCAATTTGAAATAGCATTTTTTTTTCACTCTCGTCATTTTCTGTTGTTTTATCTTGTTTGGTTTGCAGCGGAAGTGAACTGTCAAAAATTGTATATACTGCCCAGGGATGGGACTTTTTGAAAAAATGTCCGGAGTAGATTTGGAAAAAAAACGCAGTAGATCCAACTTTTTCGCAGTAGATTTTTATTTTTTCAAAATATAAACAAGAAATAACATAAATAAACATATATAATTTAAAATAATAAAATATATATTCTGCCCTACCGAGGTATCCGTCGGAGCGGAAAACTCTCCGAAACGCATACGACGTCGGAGGTTCAAAGTTCATTAGAGATGTCAAAAATGTCACTTCAAAACACACTTGCTCGCACTTCAACGCAAAACAACATTGCGCATTCCATAATGTCGGAAAAACTTTCCGAACGCTGTTCGGAAGAATAACTCGAAGCAAAAATCCTCCGATTCCGGTCCGACGGATACCTCTCTAGGGCAGATTCTTTTTTAGCTCTGATCGTTCAGAGCTTCAAATTTGTGTTTCTTTTTTAGTTCTGAGCATGTGCAGGCACGCTCTGTGAGCTCAGAATAAAATAGTAAAGTAAACGGAGTAAAATGCTGAACATACACGAGATGACGGGAAATTAAAAAAAATCGTCGTCAGAACAATAAAAATGGCGGAAGAGCCTGGTTGTTCTAGTGGAGAAGGTAAAATAATAATAATAAATAAATAATTTATAACCATGACAGTTCAGTGCTCAAGTTGTTTCATAATTAAATCAGAGGGCTCTGAACATAGGCTGCTCAAAACTTATTCTGTTTGCTCAGACTCTGCTCAGCTCTGAACTAAAAAAGAAAAACGTCTAATGAATGATTTTTTTTGTAAAACCAAAAGTGCAGTAGATTTTATTTAAAGGCAGTAGATTTAATTTTCGAAAAAAATGAAGTAGATCTACTGCAATTGCAGTAAAGTCACAACCCTGATACTGCCTACTCATAGTTACTCTTGTTGGAAAGAGATGAACGATCAAATAGTGTTGAATTTATGTGTTGAATATCATTTTGCTCGCCATCGTCGTTCCGTTCGCCGTTCGTCGTCGTCTTCGTCTGTCTGTTCGTTTAAGTTTGACCCTCTACACTAACCAGAGAGGAATATTAAAATTACACAGAATGAAATGAAATCTAAATCGAAAGTGCAAAGATTAAAATATATTTACACATAAAAGAATTTATCAAAAAAAAAAAACAAAAGCGATAACATACAAAAATAATCCAAAACTGTGTGGTGCGCTGTGGAAATAGAAAATTTTAGATAAAATAACTGAATAACGTTGAGCACCAAACTTTTATGAATCAGTGCGTAATTCTCATTTGCCGTGCAAATTAATGAACGAAATACAAAAAAATCTGTAAATTAAAAAAAAAAGTAAAAGAACCAAAGAATGAATGTGGATCATGCGCAAGTGCGATAATAGGCTTCGTACTCGTTGCCGTATCCGGAGGATCACTTGTTGAACGCCTTTTCTCGTTCCTCGTCGCTGTCGTTTTTTTACACTTTTCTTTGATTTGTGTGTTTTTTTTTCTACAACTATACACACGGACACGATCGATTCTATCCATGAATGAATTGAAGAGGAAGTAATTTTTTTTTTCTTACCTACCGACATACATATCTATACTGCTGTGCTGTTGGTTGTGAAAATAGAAGAGAGAGAGCGGAGCGGAGCGCCAGCTAAGAGCCGCCATAGATCGTTTCGTCTTTTCTACGATCGTCGTCGCCACGGGGAAAAGCTGAAGAAGCTGATATCCACCAAGAGCGAAAGAGAAGCTGAGCGAGAGCGAGTACCTATATTATGGTGTGTGGCCTTTTTGTAAATTTATTATAATTTTTATTTTAATATTTTCATTTTTATTCAAATATTCTTCTGTGGAGAAAACAACAAAATTCACTCTCCCACTGACACTCCTCTACCAACTTCTGCTACTTTTTCTGTTCTTATTTTTATTTTTGTAATTTTTGTTTTTCTTATTTCTTATTTCATTTTTTGTTTTTTTTCTCAATTTCATTTTCTATTAGAAATTTTGTTTAATTTTGCATCGATGATCAATCAACTGCTATCCTTGTTTACTGTTTACATAAATAAATAGTATAAATGGGCAAAACGTATAATACACTACTATCTTTCGTAATATCTGTACATACGCACCACATACACTACTAAAAAAAAAAAAATTAAAAAGAACGATCTAGTATATAGTTAAACTATATACGAGTATTAAGTTTTTTTTTGCGATCACAAAATTATCAAATTAAAAAAAATAAATAAAATGCGATTGAAAAAGAATCGTAAAGTTACATTTCTACCGAATTTCGTTCAGGGTAAAAATGTATTCATTAAGGAGGAGCACCATCAGGACTCGTCATTGCCACCAAATGAAGATGGATCGACGTTGCGTAGTTTGTCGGATTTGTCCGATCATGAAGCATCGTTGGATGTACCGGCCCAGATACCTCCGTTCACTCCGGGAACCAATAAGAAAGTTGCCGAAGTTCTGAAGGCTTCGTTTGCATCGTGGGAGAAAGAAGTACAAAATTGTAATATCACCAAAGATCCACGCGAATGGACTGAAGATCATGTGATCTATTGGCTGAGTTGGGCCACTAAGGAATTCTCATTGGAATCAATGAATATCCAGCCATTTCTCAAAATGACTGGACGAGCAATGGTGGCATTGGGTCGAGAGAGATTTCTGGCAATCGCACCACCATTTACAGGCGACATACTGTGGGAACACTTGGAGATTTTGCAAAAAGATTGTGAGGATGGTGCTGGAGCTTTATATATGACAACTGGTGGTTCGTCTTCCGTCTGTGGATCGGACCAAATAGCCAATTATTTAGGTAACAATAATAATCAAAGATTAACCGCACATGATTACTCTTCTAGTGATAATAGCAGTTTTCATTCAACCTCGCATGGTGGAACGGTAATTGGAGCATCTGTGACGTCGCATAGCGGCACTCCACCACCACCTCCATCATCGTCATTGACGTCTCAACAGCAGCAGCAGCAACAACAACAACAACATCCCACGCAACAGCAACAAATGTCACAACAACAACTATCCCAGTCGGAGAGAGTGGGGCTAGGAATTCATTCACAAATCAACTCACATACTCCCCAACCCAATCAACAACAACAGCACCACCAAGTGGCTGCGAACAACAACAATAACAGTACGACAAGTAGCAGTAGCAATAGTAGTGGCTCAACAGTAGTGACTCATGGAGACCCACGAAGTGGGCCCTCCGATTACTCGCATAATAACAACTCTGCTGCGCTAAATCTCAGTTACATGCACATGGCTATGAATGCTGTTGGAGGAGCAGCGAGTAATACTGGTGCTCCACTTTACCACCATATCAAAGAAGAACCTGGTCTCAGTAGCAATGATGGCTTCCACGATACGACTATGATGGATCATCATCATCCTCATCATCCACCACCACCGTCATATCAACTGGACACGGGTGGTGGAGGGGGAGGCGGATCAGCAACATCCCACGCACCAGGACCTGACTACTACTCCGGTATACTTGGGGAACACAAGTACAATCCATACGCAAGACCGCGTTATCACGATAACTACCCGCCGCCAGATTTTGTGTCCTACCATCAACCGCCGCCGCCGTCAGCGTTCCAAAGTAGTCATCATGCGCAGTCTCAATCTCATCAACCCAATCTTGGGCCGGATCAATGGAGTCCGCACAATTTGGCGGCGTACATGAGCTCAATGGGTTTGGAAAAAGGTCTTGGCGGAGGTGGCTATCCCACAGCTCCTGGTGGTGTGCCTTGCTTCACTGGATCAGGACCTATTCAACTGTGGCAGTTCTTGCTGGAACTGCTAATGGATAAAACCTGCCAAAGTTTCATATCCTGGACCGGTGATGGATGGGAATTCAAGCTAACCGATCCGGATGAAGTTGCCCGTCGATGGGGCATACGAAAGAATAAACCAAAAATGAACTACGAGAAGCTAAGTCGTGGTTTGCGGTACTACTACGATAAGAATATAATCCACAAGACGGCGGGCAAGCGCTATGTCTACCGATTTGTGGGAGATTTGCAGAATCTAATAGGCCTGTCGCCGGAGGAGCTGTGTGCTAAATATGATCTTAAAACAGACACAAATGTTGACGATTAATTAGGAAAAAAGCTAAAAGAGCTGTATAGAATTTAAATTTTAACAAAAAAATGTGCACAAAATGTTATCCCAAAATATTTTTGACAAGAAATACTAAGTATAAAATTTAAATTAATTTTTTTTTATTTTAAATATTTTAATATTAAAATATGATAATTTATTTTTGATTGATTATTTGTTTCTATGTATAATATGCATATCTATGTATTTGTAATATTGTTTGTGTCTTATTTTCCTAACAATTAGGAGAGATTTTATTTTATTATTATTAAAATATTGTAATTTTATTTTAAATATAAATATAATAATATACTTTATATACACAAATATTAAACTATTTTAAATATTCAAAAATGAGCAAAAAATTTAACAAAAATACACATAAAACTCTATAAAAAAAAATCTACACATGTGTAATGATCTGCATATATATATTATATATACATAAATAAATATTTATAATTTTATTTTAAATAAAACAAAAAAAAAACAAAGTAAAACTATATTTTTAATGTTAATGATGAATTTTAAACAAATGAATGGGGGCTTCCGTAAGACTCGTTAATAAATACATAAATATATTTAATTAAATATTAAATAATGTTTTCTGTATCTTTATTGACAATAAATCAAGAAATAAATATTTTACACACAAATTTAAGAACATTATGGATTTTTTTTAATATATTTGGATTTTAAATTAGGTACATATGTATTTTATTAAGAAAGTTGTTTATATTTATTATTTTGGAGTTCTTTGAAACAGCTCAGCTCGTAATAAACATAAACTTTGGATAAGAAAAAGTGATGTAGTGCTTCTACTTAAAAAGAGTGGCTAACCGAATTTCAAAAGTAGATGTTGTAATGATAGATAAAAAGAAATACGAGGTTGGCTATAATTGATCGCATATTGAAATCTACTCTTTTTCTTTCGCATTATTTAAATCTAACAATTTCCAAATCGGGAATATCAAAATCTCGAAAATTTTAATCTAATGGGAGATTATAAATTTGTATTACATTTATGTAGTAAGAACCTACAACAAATTAAAATAGAAAAAAGTAAGGAATGCTAAAAAAAATATGATAACGAGTGAGTTAACTACATTTGGAAGAATTGTATCTGTAACATTTTGCGAGATTTTACATTGTTGCCACTCGTCTTAAATGTCAGGAAAAAAGAAAATTTTTACAAGATAAATAGCTTTCATTTACTTAAAAAGTCAAAGATCAATGAGCTGATAGCGGAGTTTATCAATAAATTTTAATTAAGTTGCGATCAAAAACAAGATGTGAATATGTACATTTTATGGATTTTTATTATTGCTAGTAATTTATTTGAAATTGAAGGTTTGAATGAAACAACAGACACTTGGATAAGCTAACACTAACTTTTTATAGGCTGGAGTTAAAGCTCACGACTGCCACACCGATCATCAGGCTCCTTTTAGTGGCCCATTGTCTATTTGATCAATCTAATTTGAAAAACTTTTTGCCACCACTGAGAATAGAACTGGACCAAGCTTCCTTTAGAGACTTTTTCAAATTTGAAGGGTATGCAAGAACGAAGAAAATTAATTCTTCTTTTCGTTTTGCAGTACTTTATTCGACGAGTAAAAATTTAGCAGATTATTTAGAGCAAAATTTTGATTTTTTAAGTCCAGTATAAGAGTGGACCAGCGGATTTGTAAATGTTTGACTTGAAGCTACCGGCGGAGTAGGCATGCGAAAGTTTCGTTGTATGAATGCGTTCATTTAAAGGAGATTAATTTAATTGATTTTATTAATTAATTAAAACCACTAATCAATGTCAAGAGGTTTGATACGGGCTATATAAAAAGTAAACAGGAGTAATGTAGGTACCTTATTCAAATTTTATATGTTCTGTTAAGATTGTGACTTCACTACACGCCATAACTATGATTTTACTTAATCTAAACAGGATCAAAGAAAGCTTATCTAAATAACAGATACTATTGACCGGAACTTAAATATAAGTACAATGTATGTATATCTTCTATATTAATAACGATATTCTATAATTATATATTACTATCGTTGTTTTTTTAATCAATTAAAATATTATATACATACATAGGTAGGTACTGAAAATCTTGTTTGGCACTTGAGAGATATGTATTTCCTGTTTTCGTTCAGAAGATAACATGAATTTATTATTATCAAAAATAGTTATTGATAAAAAAAGCCATTCGATTTAAACTAACTTCAAAGGTTTTAAACTCTGATCCCAGATTTACCTAAGTTAGTTGAATGATTCTGTTTTAGTGATTGAACAAAACTTTGACCTACTGTACCGTAATAATATACATATGTACATATGTTTTCCATCAATAAGAACCTTGCCCTTAAATCCTCTATTCCAATAATCCAGCAATTAATTCTTATTCTGGCGCGTAGATGGATTTTTTGTTTTGGAAATGGTGTCAGAAAAAGACAACAAACTACATAACAAAAAAATAAACAAACGAGGAAAAACAGATATAGGTATTATGTATATGATTATAATAGCCATTCTTTTTCTTTATTGCTTATGATCTATTTAGATCATCTCATAAAAATAAAACAATGCAGATAAGAGTGACAACAGCGTTACATAGCTCTATAGCTCATCGTTAATTTGGTTTAAAATCGATTACAAAACTTACAACGAAAAAAAATATATTAAAAAAGACAGACACAAAGTGATGAGCTAGAGACTTGAAATTTTAAATATTTAGTTTAGCTCGTTGAGAATTTAGTTTAAAATCGATTGCACAATTTGTACTGAAGCATTTGTTAGTTAGAAATTTAATCTCTTAATTGTAATCATTACCAAGTATGAATGCCCAGATCTGCGATACATCTGGTAATCTCTCCAGTCTCTATAATGTCTGAAACTAAAAAAGTAAACAATCAGTTGGGAATTTCCTCTATTGGGTTTATTTATTATTAATAATTTAAAGTGAATCTTATCTTTAATACGAAATTTTATCGTTTTTGGACATCAATCAATTTATTGGTTGTTGAATCTAGCTGAACCCTTTTAGTAGAAGATCCACACCATAGGACGACCTACTCTTATCTAGTTACCAGATGTGGAGTATACATGTTTTTAAGAAGTGTCTAAAAAAAAAACAATTTGCGCATGGGTTGCCCGGCGAAATATGATCAAGGCATAGACTACCACGATTTAAAGTGGATTTTTTGGTTCTTTCTATTACCTGGACCCAGCTCATATGGTAGGTTTTTGTGATATAAAAAAAATCATGTGAAAGGAATCTTTATTAAACATCTATAAAATCTAAAACTCGAGGTAAAAACATTTGAAAGGGGTCACAATTGATTGGCAAAATTCATTTGGCATTTGATGAGTCCACGTGAGATCGCCGAGATGAAACTCCAAATTTTAGTAGGACTAAAGGCCGTTTAAAGCTATGTATTTTGAATCAATAATTCAACAAGTCCATATAAAATAGTTCTAAGCTATGCGCAAACCGACACGATGGCGGTGGCGATTGCGATAACTTTTATCGCGCGATAAACATGCGTTCAAAAATCTGCTCACATCAACGCGATATATTTGTGTAGCGGGCTTAGTTGTCAGCGACAATACAAACGTTTAATTTTTGAAGTTTAATAAAAAAAAAACATAAAATGGAATTCCCCCTAATTTTTTCTATTAATTTTTCAGTTTATCAAATTTTCTTTTTTAGACTGTTATTTTTCTTCAGGCGATATAGCGATCAAATGGTGCTTGCTGCGTTCAAGAAAAGTCGCGTAACTGAACGCAGCAGTGGAATGTGAACGCAATCCACTCTTTTCTTTCGTTCAATGTTCTCTGTTTTTATTTGGCGTTCAATTGTTTTGCAATTCTTCCATTAAATTACATGTCTTATAATTTCGCAAAATAAAAAAAAAGCGGAAAAAAAACAAAATGCCAAATAAGAAAAAGCGAAAATTCAAAAATCCAATCCAACTAAACTAAATGAAAAATGCGAAAGGATAATTTGTCAAATCATTTAAAAAACTAAACGTGATTTGCAAAACATAGAATGCGAAATAACAAAATGAAAAAAAATGTAAAACGGCGAAATGAGCCCCCGCGAAACGTTTGTTTGCCATAGGTACCTACAATTCTTGCGAAACATAACATACCTACCCATTTGAAACTCAAAGAATGAAAAATAGACGTTGGAGAAAAAAAACACCTACATAAAATCAGGTGAAAAGACGCTTGTTTACAAAATTTTCTATTTAAGGTTTTTGTCTTGGCTAGGTGAATTTTATATATATTATATATTTTATAATATATTACATATATATTTTTTTCAAAAATGTTTGTTGGATTTAGATTTTTGCTTGGTATTTTCATCTCAAAAAATCATTAACATAAAGAGAATTGTATTAGGAGAACGATGGTAGTTGTTACTTTTCCAAAAAGTTGCGTCCACGCTCGGAATTGGGGATTTTGGGGATTGAAAGTATAACCAAATTGTGAGAATTCAAAATTCTGGCAGTTATTTTCTCAGCTTGTGGTTGATGTGGGGACTATACAAGTGACTTTTCCAATTAAAAGGCCTGTTTCATTACTTCCCAAAACTGGCACTTACTACCCATTTTAGACCAAAGGGCTGTCTGAAGCCTAGTATGCTGCTGATGCGAAACGAAAAATCCCATACAAAAATGACACAACGAAATCATAAACGGAAAATTTCGTTCTGCTTTTCGTTTTGCAGTACGCTGTTCGAAGAGCGAAATTTATAATTGTAGCAGATTATTTGGAGAAGTCTCCGCTCCTTTTTCGCACTGATTTAATTATACAGTTATTTATTGTGTGCGGAAAAATGACATTAGAGTTTTATTTGTGTTTTTTTTTGTTTATCATTTTCTTACATCATTGGTTTCTCTGATTTTTAGCGTTTATGTTTTATTTTGTTTTTGGAATTAGTGAAACTCTCCAAGGATATTTTCCGTTGTGTTTTCGCAAGTGTATGCAGTAAAATTTGAATTAAACTGCTTCCATTTTTTCAATAGGATTTTATTTATTTAAACAATTTCAGCAAACTTTTCGCAAAACGAATAAATTTCAAATCAAAAACAACATTTGTCAAGCTGACAGCTTAAATTTGTATTGGCGTTAATAAAATGAGGGGTAAATCTGCCGAAAAATTTAGATTTTGTGATTTGATTTATGACGAATTCCTTTCAAAAAAAGAATCGAATTTTTTCTGTCAAAACGAATTTTTCTAGTGTAGCAAAATTCGTTTTGACAGAAAAAATTCGATTCTTTTGGAAAAAAAATCGATTCTTTTTTTGAAATGAATTCGATATTAAAATCAAAAATATAAATCAATTTATTTTGCCCAATGGACATCAAAAAGAGGGGAAATTGTGTTTTTGATAGATCCAAATCAAAAATAAATTGATATATTTTACCAATGGAAAACCTCATTAAGTTTGCTGCCACTGGTGTCGGTGTATGGAAATGTGTACTGTGTGCGTGCTGGTGCGCACACCGATTTCGGTGTCAGACACGGTGCGAGTAAAATCAAAAGTTTTTGATTTTTGGTGTCGGTGTCTCGATCGGTGTGGCGTGTGTGGCGGAATGCCACACCGGTTTCAGTACAACGGTGCATACAAAATTAGTGTACTGGCTATGGGCTGCTTAACAGTTATAAATATTGTTGGTGTCGGAACACATCTTAATTGAAATATCTAGGTTTGCTCGACAATTGCAATTTTATTCTCATATTGACACGAAATAATTTGTGTTCAATACTATGATTCATTAATAGGTGTGTTTTATTCATTGCTGCATAGCCAGCGAAGCAAAATTTCCCTTGGTAAACAAAAACAATTTGATTGCTGGCGAAAAAGAAGTCAGTAAAGAAAAGATGGCTGTGCTGGCGATAGAGCTTTCAATTAGTGGAATGAACGTATAGAGTGAGTAATCGTTTTATTCTCAGGGCCAGTTGTACAAATATTTAAACCATGGTTCAGCAATTTTTATCCATCGATTTCGGCGGATTAATTGTGTTTCAACAGTGGTTTACTGTGCAAGTGTGTGATAATAAACAATAAATACTTGAACCAGCGTTGAACCTTAGTTAATCCGCCGAAATCGGTGAGTTAGGGCCAGTTGTACAAATATTTAAACCGTGGTTCAGCAATTTGTATCCACCGATTTCAGCTGATTAATTGAGTTTCAACAGTGGTTTACTGTTCAAGTGTGTGATAATAACCAATTTCATACTTGAACCAGCGTTGAACCTTAGTTAATCCGCTGAAATCGGTGAGTTAAAATCTTGAACCGAGGCTGAACCACTATTGTACAACTGGCCCTTAAAATCTTGAACCAAGGCTGAACCACTATTGTACAACTGGCCATAAAGACACTGAAATTGGATGTCCAAACCTATTCTAAAGTGGGTAGGTTCAATGCACAAAAAGTTGAAAATTAATTCCAATTTCATACTTGAACCAGCGTTGAACCTTAGTTAATCCGCTGAAATCGGTGAGTTAAAATCTTGAACCGAGGCTGAACCACTATTGTACAACTGGCCCTTAAAATCTTGAACCAAGGCTGAACCACTATTGTACAACTGGCCATAAAGACACTGAAATTGGATGTCCAAACCTATTCTAAAGTGGGTAGGTTCAATGCACAAAAAGTTGAAAATATATGAAATAAATGAAATGTTCATTGAACGTATCCAAATGTTAACGAAATTGACAGATTACAGGGATGTTAGTGAGTGTATGAGAAGATATTTAGACTATGTATTGTATCATAAATATAATTATCTAATAAAAAATGTGTCCCAAGTTTTACAATTTTTGTATGTCTTATGGATGCCAAAGTAGATCAGTGCCTACGTTCTGTAACTCGCATCGATATTCGATAAACTAAAAAAATCAAAACAAATCATATGGGTTTTGTTCCATTTTTTAATGAATGTTAACTTGTCACGAGTCGATTTTTGCTGTGCAATTGCCAAAATTCGCCCTCAATCAAAGCGTCGATGCTCCGCGTCGCGTCTGATGTGTTGAACCTTAAAAATCACATCCATAGAATATTTATTAAAACCACCTCACTGACAGCTTATACTGTCATTTATGACAGTTCAACCAGCTGCGCTGCAGTTTTTTCTACAAAAAATTTGTTTGTCTCGCGAGACCGAGAACCGAAATTTGTTTTATTCTAAAAACAAAGAAAAATCTAATTAAAAATTACAAAAAAAACATTAAAAAAACATTGTGCAATGTAATTTATTGTGTCCCGAATATCAAATCGTTTTACAACGAACAAACAAAACCAACGTGCTTTTATTACAGACAAAAAAAAATACATAAAATTGAAAAACCATTTCTACTCACCCACTCTCTTATCCCACCACCACCCACCACCTGGTATGAAATAATTGAAATTCTCCTGCATGCACCCAATCGTTTGCCATTTAACAAATTGCTGCTGACACAGATTCTAAAACAAATTTTATTTTTACATTTTCAATTAGTTTTGTTCCACTTAATGATATTTAAATTGAATAACACAAATTACAGGCCTCGCCGCACAGAGTGCTTTTTTGTTGTGGTGCTACAGAAATTTCGTCCTGTCTGGATATTTTGAAATTGGATTATTGCTAAGAGATGGAAATGAAAAAGGTGCTGGACAAAGAAGGCAGGGATGCTAAGAATTTGCTGGCCTATCAAATAAGTTCGAATAATGAGACAACATCTAATGAAAGTAAGTTGAAAGTTTGTTCTTTAAAGCAAATTGCATGACCTTTTCCTCCCAATTTGGTATGCTATCATCTTTTTGCTTTTTGTGATCGACAGCGCCATCTTTGTGTTGAAGATTGTGCTAAGTGATTACACAGGTTAGGACATTGGGTGTAATTTCTTGTTTTGTTTTTAAATTTCAAATAAAAAAGACGTTACTTTTTGGATAAAAAAAATTTGGAGAACAATTCTGATATTATTATTTAATATTATATTACAATTATAAAGATGAAAAGATCAATCAAGGAAGAATGTAAATAGAGCAAGAAAAATTACTTATAAAACTAAAGGGGCGATCTCTCTAACTATGACACTATAGCCGTTTTTTATTATGAGAATTGATCTATATGGATCATCAAACAACATACAGAACAACAACAACTCATGAACCTGCTCTTTATCGGGTTCACGTTTCATTATCCAAAAACAGATTTCTGCCTCTCCTCAATGTGAGGCTGTTTTAGTTTCGCAAGATGATCCATATGGATCATGGGTAATAAAAAACGGCTTATGATGGTTTCGTATCAACATCCTTACAAAAGAAAATAAAGATCAAGAAATTACCTTCTTTGAAGTGTTAAAATACATAGGTATTATGTTATTTTATTAATATAAAGAAAAAACACAAAATCTATTATCTACTAAATTCTCCTTAGAAAGATGACTTATTTAATTGAGATTTGTCATAGGTACTATGTATCACATTTTTTTTAAATAAAAAACATCAATTCAATTTAAATATCAAAACTACAAAATATTAAATATTAAAACTACAAAACCCTCAGTTTTCTTTTAAATCTAAATTACATTTATTTATTTCACAGAAAATAATCCTATTATGCATCGAAAACCACCTCGATCTCCACTACTAACTCCAAGTAGAAAACAACAACAGCAATTACGTTCAGCTAAACAAAATTCAGGACCAAGAGTTCGTAGTGCATCAACAGGTCGTGATAAAAAATCAGAATTGCAAGCTCGCTATTGGGCTTTACTCTTTGGAAATCTTCAAAGAGCAGTCAACGAAATCTATCAAACTGTCGAGTGCTATGAGAATATTTCTTCGTGTCAAGAAACAATTCTTGTGCTAGAAAATTATGTGCGAGATTTCAAAGCTCTTAGTGAATGGTTTAGAATGTCGGGGGACTATGAAGCAACACCACTGCCACAACGACCACATTCACTAGCTTGGGAGGTGCGTAAGAGTAATCCAGTGCCACGTGTTCGAGCTAAAAGTCTATCAAGTCCGGTCTCAATGTCAGGCAAGTCAAGTCCTTGTTTTTCTGGCAAAAGTAGCCCATGCTCTACAATCGATGAGAAAAATTTATCCCCGCGTAAGAATTTCACCTCGAAAAGTGCAACTCGAGTAAATATTCGAGAACTATTCTCGTCAACTAAGAGACCTCCGCATTCTGACAATATTCTTGTAATAACTAAGCCAGAAGATTGCCCCAAACAACAACAACAACAGCAACAGGAAGAGCCTCATGAAGAAGAAACAACAAAAATTAGCTGGAACGAAATGGTCGAAATGGAAATACCACTTGAAATCTCAATTGAAAAGCGAGATCAATATGCCCAGACAGATTTAGAGGATGAAAATCTAACACTAGCAGAAATTCGTGAAAAAATACGTAAGCAAGAAGAACAAGCTAATGAAAGCCCTCAGGAAAGTGAATGTTCTGTGATGAGTCGCGAGCCAACTGCAGTTGAGATGACCATAAAAAAACTGACTGCCATGGAAAATGAAGTTTTAGCCAAGGACGCCAAAAAACCCGCAACTCCTCCAACAACCGAGGTGAAGAAAATCGATCCAGTGAAACCAATTGAACCGAAAAAAGTCCAAAACAGTCCACTCAAGTATTCTAGTGTCGTAAATCGACCACCTGCCAACCGAATTGTTGGTGCACCTAAAGTCAATTCCACTCGTCCATCAACTCGACCTGTAAATTCAGTGCAATCGGTACAAAAACCACAACCAACAACGACGCGTCGTTTTCCGATTCCGAAGCCTGCCAATATTTCAGCAAATGTTCCACGTAAGAATCCCATTTCGAATGCTCCTCCACTCTCAGCGAGAACGAATGTTAGACCTACGAACACAGGAACACGACTGGCTACACGATCTCGCACTATGATTGAAATGCCAAACAAAAATCAACGCCCATTCCAATCAAAAGCGGCTTCCAGGAAATCATCACGAGAAGATGTTACGAGTTCCAGCTCTACACTGAAGGCAAGCAATGAACGAATTGGCTCGTCTAAGGGAAGCATTTTCGATCCTCAAGAGCGACGTTCCGAACCCAAACAGTTAACCATAGATTCCAATCACAACGATGGTGGATGGTTGACCGTCAAGAATCGCCGCAGGTCAAGTTTGCACTGGGCTAATCGCTTCAATCAACCAACTGGATATGCCAGTCTGCCAACTTTGGCCTTGTTGAATGAGAAAGAAGAACAACAAAGAGATGTGGATAGGACATCTCCTCCTCCAGCGAATCGTCGAGCATCCAAGGAAAAACTCGCTACGAAACAAACACCAAAGGCAGCTTCAGAGAAGCCCACAGTAAAAGCTGGGGGTAAACCAGAAATAAAAAATGCCAAGGCCAAGGTGAACTCACTTCCTCAAAGGGCACCTTTGAAATCCATTCCTAGTTCCGGATGTGTTGCAAACTCGTCGTCGTCATCATCTGGAGCGGCATCAAATAATCGTCAAACTTTTATAAAACGACAAAAGTCCGATCTAACTGGTTTGAAGATTACCTCTCTGCACAAGGAATATATGCGTAGTGAAAAGTTTCACAAGCTTCCCGGTCAATCGAGAGAAAGCATTGAAAATATGGACAAAGAAAATATTTCTGAAGTGACCAAAAGTGCTACTCCAGATCTAGATGGTGATGCTAATAAGATTGATATTAAAATCCAAACAAACCGTGATTTCTCCAAGGCTATTGGTGACCTTTACCAGGCAGTGGCAGCTAACCACACACTATCGAGTTGTGATGAGAGCGAGGAGAAGGACGATACAGATTGTGACGAGGATCAGAGGAAACTTCTAGAAGAAGAGGAATCTTTGAGAAGACAAATTCGTGAATTGGAGAATACAGAAATCGACGTGGACACAGAAACCGATGAAACTGACTGTGAAGCATTACTCGAGAAAGAACGTGAGTTGGATGATGATGATAACGATGCAAATGTTCTCTTTGTTGAAGATGAAAATCTGAGTTTGGAAACACGTTACCAAGCCTTGCTGTCAGACATGTCATGGGGAGAACGCGAAGAAGCACTGGCAACGCTGCAGGCATACGTTAGCCGGCATCCTGGGAGAGCTCAGGAATTGCATCAGAAATTATCGAGTCCCTCAAGAAGACGTTCTCTTCAGGAGACTTTGAAAAAATACCAAGCAAAACAGAATCGAGCTCAACAAAAGCGTGCAGATCTGCAAAAAGAGAAAGCTATCAAGATTCAGCATTTGCTGGCGCGAGTAGAAGATGTCAAAGCTGCGAAGCAGCATTTAATCGAAGAGAAACGCTTAAAAATGGAAGGACGTCTGCAACGTGCAGCCGAAAATCGAAATCAGTATCTCCGTCAAATTATCGAAAAAGCCCATGACGAGGAAAAGAAACTGAAGGAGATTAATTTTATCAAAAACATCGAAGCCCAGAATAAACGTTTGGATTTGATTGAGTCTTGTAAAGAGACCGAGGTACGTTTGCAAGATCTTGAACAGGAGCGACAGAAACGCCTCGAAGAAAAGGCAGCTAAGGAAGCAGCTGTTGAAAGAAGGAGGCAAGAATTAGAACAAGCCCGTCAGCGAAAACTTGAAAAGATGAATGAGACACGTTTGGAGAAGGAGCAGCGAATAGGAAAGATGCAAGAACAAAAAGAAAAACAGCGGCAGGCTCTGGCTAGGGAAAAGGCAAGAGATCGAGAGGAACGATTACTTGCGCTGCAGGTGCAACAGCAACAAACTACAGAGGAATTACAGCGAAAAATTTTACAAAAACAAAAAGAATCAGCGCGGCGCCATGAGGAAAATATTGAGCATATAAGGCAGAGGGCATTGGAGTTGACTATTCCTGGGCGAAATGTCGACGAAAATGGCCAGCGTGAAGATGGAGAAGAAGGCGAAGGAGATGCCACAAATGGAGATGGAGATCTTTCTTCGACAGTTTCAGATGTTAGTAGAGAACATTCCAGGGGCTACAAGAAGAAAATGAAGAAACTAAAACAAAGAATGTCACTAAGGTAAGTTTGGTCGATCATTTTGACTCTTCTTTAACTCAGACATGTTTCTCTTTTCAGTGCCGAGGAGTACTTAAAAGAATTACAACCGGTTCCAATGCACATGAAGCGTGAAAGTCAAGTTCCGAAGTTTTTGAATCTCATTGTCAAAGGGGGAGGTGCCCAAGGTCTTGAACGACCTTTAGGACAACTGGTGCGATTAATGGCAAAAGCTCAAGTATTTGACTTCCAATGCTTTTTGTTGATGGATGGTTTGGGAATTATAACAACCAGCGTGGTGACTAAGGGAATCGAACCGAACTCGGAAATAAGTAAAAAGTAAGCTGATTCTTTTTGGAAATTTTATTTCATTAAAAAAAAACATTTTTCCATTTATTTTCCAGAGCAATTATCCTCGCTGTTCAGTTGTATCGCAATGCTTGTACGTTATGTCCGCAAATTGGTCGGCATTCCATTTTGGGAAATTCCATTACGGCTCTCTTTGATTGCTTGTTCCAGAGTTTACAAGTAAGTTTTGGGGTTAAACATTTTTTTTTATTTTTGGTATTTTTATGAACTTTACCGAATTGACTTCAATCTGGTGGCGGGTTGGCTTGCGTGATATGACCATGTGGCGATGACACCTACATTAATGCTTTTGTTTTTGTGTGTTTACTCCAAAGACAGAACGGCATCCATTAGCACGCGTGTCGTTCCAACTGATGATTGATTGACGGGCTATTTACCCGTTTGTAGGCGCAGGCAATTAGTTGAGTTGTGGTATTTATTGATGGGTTGTTTCTTTGTGGTGCTGCTGGAATTCTATTTTTTGATGCTACACACACAAAATATGAGATCGATGGTTTGTTATTTATAATCGGGTTGTGTTTATATATAGACATATGTAGGTATCTGCCGCCGAATTCATACTCTTTTTAGAAAGCAAAGTGATAAAAGAGTTTTTTTTTTTTTAATTTTTAGGATAAATCAATCATTGAAGATTATTTGCATTAATTAAGAATGTGTGATTTATTAGTATTGTATTTGGAACAAAATGTATTTTATGGTGTTCTCGAAAAAAAATTAATTAAAATTGTATGGCAAACAAAACTGTAAAATAGGATTATTTAATATTCCTTGGTTCACAAGTTTGATAGAGAGTGATACTGTATGATGTAATTTTACATTAATAATTTCTTTTTCTATGGCAACAAATGATTGAAGGTATTTTATTTCCAATTTATGCAATCTATATAAAACTATTGATCCCTCTCGTAGGCGTTTCATTTGAAAGAAATAATATTGAAACAATAAATGAAAAGAATGGTTTTTATGGTTATAAAAACTACCGATAGAATTTAATTTTTTTTATTTTATTTCTAATGAATCAACTAAAATAACCAAAAAATTAGTACAAGGTTTTGTAAAAAAGGCGTTTAAAAGGGATTTTTTCAAATTTGTACGTCAGGGGTATAACTACTTCAATTCATTTATTAACTATTTGAAATACTGAGAATTAAGGTGCAGATATTATTTATCTATTATTTAAATATCATGTTTGATTGAAATCTCGAGTACGATTTTTTCGGAATCCAAAACGAATATTTAAACCTAAAATATGGTAAAAGCATTAAGAAATATTTAATTAAAACAGTTAAGTCTAACTATTAAGAAAAGTTAGTAAAATAAAATGCAAGACTGGGTCGCCCGAACTTGCTCTAATGTACGATTACATATTGGTTTTTTTTTATAAATCCCATCTCATAATTTTGTTAAAAATTGACAAAAAAAATGTTAGGCATTTTTTATTAATTTTTTATTATTTTTAATTTTTTGAAATGTACTAATATATTTTTACATTATAGAAGCTCTTAACTAATTTAAAGCTGTTAAACAGGTACTGTTAAAATGGCTTAATGTAAAATGGAAGATAGGCCGTAGTAATAGTAGCACATAAAATCGTAGAAGTCATTTTTCAATAGGATTGTATTTATTTAAACAATTTAAGCAAATTTTTCCCAAAACGAATAAATTTTAAATCAAAAACCACATTTGTCAAGCCGACAGCTTAAATTTGTAGTGGAGTTAGGAAAATGAGGGGTAAATCTGCCGAAAAATTTAGATTTGCAAATTTGATTAAAAATCAAAAATAAATCAAGTTATTCTGCCCAATAGAAATCAAAAAGAGGGGAAAGTGTGTTTTTGACAGATCCAAATCAAAAATAAATTGATTTATTTTACCAATGGAAAACGCCATTACAAAACCGTTTGTTTGCAAGTTTAACAAATGGTCGAAAACACAAAAAAATTAAATTTTTTGTTTAATAAAAAAAAACAATTTCTTAAATCTTGTAGCCACTTCTGAGAAACATAAGATTTTCCAAAAATGCTAAAAAATTTATTTGTTTTAAATTTTTTGAGTTTGATGATGAATTTTCCAAAAAGTATTCACTTAAATAATTTAATTTAAAAACAGAATTAATAAATGGATTTGTGACTTTAAAAAATATATAACATGACATTGTAAGTGTTGCCGTTATTTTTAAATATTTTTTCTATATTTTAAGTCATTTTTTGTATAGAAAATTTCAAGATGGCAGCTGAACCCGATTTTCCGGTAAAAGTGCACATATGCTCCTAATTGCCCCCTTACCTCCTCTAACGAATTGTGAAAGAAAAGTGTAGGTACGTTTCCAATAATTTGGCTTCAAACCTTGCTCTAAAAATCCTAGTTCTACTAAGTAAGTAGTAGGCCACCTACATTTTGTTATTTTCAATTTTCTTAAAAACTAGCGTTACACTTAAAATTGATATAAGCATTGAATATTAAAAACTTAAATACTACTTAATAAATTAAATTTTTTGAAAAAATTAGTTTCAAATTTTTTAGTTAATTTAATTAATTAATTAATTTTCCAAAAACTATTCATTTAAATAATTTTATATATATTGAAAAAAGAGTGTGCGTACTTATGTACACGCGCTAGAAGTAAAACTTCTTTCACGACAACAGGGCAAGTATTTTTCAAGTCCTACCACTCAGAGCACCCGATTTGAAACTCAGAACCGTTGCAAAATCGTGACGCTGAATTTTGTAATTCGTGACGGGAATTTGTATGTCGGTTTGACATGTCACTGACAGCTCCATAGACAAATTTTTTACCACCATGCCGCAAAAGAAGTTTTACTTCAACAACACCCAATGAGCGAGAGACACAATAGATTGCAGAATATTTCCATGCAAAACCAATAAACCTACAACTATACATAATTTATGCTTCCTCGCATTAAATCGACCAAAGGCCGAAAATCCAACACAACAGAAAAAAATCCTCAGAAATAAAATTCTTCCCACAAAAAACCCTTACTCGAATTCACTAACCATCTTAACGAATATATTAAATGCACGAACCATTGCATTTAACGAAAATATAATATCGTGACGCTGAATTTTGTAATTCGTGACGGGAATTTGTATGTCGGTTTGACATGTCACTGACAGCTCCATAGAAAAATTTTTTATCCCCATGCCGCAAAAGAAGTTTTACCTTTGTATATAAAACCTATAGTACTATCATGAGGTTGAAAATTTTATCTTTATGTGTGGACACTACGTGGCGCAAGAATCGCAAAACTTGACAATGGAGAGTTAAAGTGGAAGAAAATACTAAAAGAAAAAGCAAAAAATAGAAGGAGAGGGTTGTATTATTGTGATTCTGACAACAATAGGGGGAATAAGGGAGATAGCTAAATCAGAAGTTATCGTCATGACAACGACAACAAAAAACTCATGCTGTGAAAACGGTATATACATATAAAAATATAGCTATGACAATTTTATATGTATTATACGGTATACCTATGCATAAATTGAAGAATACAAGATTACCTACGCCATTTGATTTTCTGTCTTCTTTTTGTGACGTCATTTTAGAAGAAAAAATTTTCTAGCCGAGGATCTTTCGTGTGAGAATAATAATAATTTGTTCAAAAAACTTACATTTTATGTTTTTCAAAAATAAAATGAGAATTTGTTTAACAAATTATTATTATTCTCGCACGAAAGATCCTCGGCTGGAAAATTTTTTCTTCTCAAATGACGTCACAAAAAGAAGACAGAAAATCAAATGGCGTAGGTAATCTTGTATTGGATTATATGGTTCGAATTTGTTTTCGTTGGTAGGTAGGTAGGTATTTTGTTCTTTTTTTTCGTTGTTGCCTTTTTTCACTATCTAGGTAGGTATATAATCTATATTATGTCGTATGGGAATGGCAATGTTGCGAAATTTGGTTGTTTTGTTCTATTGGTAGGTATTGTTAGTTTTTCAAAAACGTCACATTTTATTGCAACTTTTGGCAAAAATATTATAAAAAAAATCAAAAATGTATATTTTTTAACACCAATTTAAAATTAAATTCTTTCATTTTTTATCATTTTTTTTTTGAATAAAAATAAAAATATACCTTATAGGTACCTACCTAACTTATAGTCTAATAAGTCGTTAGGTACATAGGTACTTATAAGGAAAATTTTATTATTCGCAAAATAGATTTTCATGTTGCAGGTGCTAGGTATATGACTTACCTTTTTGTATTTTTTTCCACATCACCCAGTGGGGTAAAATGCTAGATGCGTTTTTTTTTTTTGAGGTTCCCCGATAGGCCTATTCCTCTCTATTACTACGTTCTAAATTATGTATAGATATATAAATATATATATATAAATAACATATAAATATAAATGTTATGTTTAAATAATAATAAAATATCAAGATAGATGAAGATAAGTTGAACACATGTAGGTATTAAAAAAAATTTTTTTTACAGGTGGAAATCTTCATGTTAATAAGGGATTAATTAAAAATTCGTTTTTTTGTTTATCATTTTTTTTTGATTCAAAGTTTAATTTTATCATGCTGATAATTTTGTAAATATCAAATTTTGTAAACATTTTTAAGAAAAAAAACTGGTACGCATTTTTTTAGTAACAAAAACTAATTAAAATTTTTTCTAATTCAAAATTTAATTTTTTTTAATTTATATGCTGATAATTTTTATACCTAGGTATATAAAATTTTGAAAAAAATTTTAAGATGAAAAATTTGTACGCAATTTTTAAGCAACAAAAACTAATTTAACAGCCACTTACTTACGCCCATATTATTCACTCGATACATCCAGATTAAAACTTAAATCTGAATTTAAAGTATACAAATTCAATGTAAATACACCTGGATTTATGTTTCAATCTGGATATATCGAGTGAATAATATGGGCGTTAGACAACGGACACGGTTGTCTAAACCTTGGCTAATATAACACTTTATTTAATAAAATAAAGCATTTTTCTAACTATTACGAACTATTTTGATCTGTTTAGGCACTGTATAACTGAAAAATCTAATAAATACGCCTGTTAGATTTTTGTTTCGATTGGCAAACAACCAATATAATCGAATTTAGATATATAAAAATTTTTTTTTTGCAATTTTATTTTTAAATATCTTAAAAAAAATTAAAAAAAAGTTTGTTCATTTATTTTTGTTCTCAAAATTTTATATTATTAATAATCAATTTTTTGAGAAAATTGATATAAAACAAGTTTCTATACTTTTTTCAGTATAATTAGTCATTTTGGCAGAAAACTTAATTTCAAGAAGTAGCAACCATAGTTTCAATTTATATTTTTTCATAAACATATATATTAGGGTGGAGCGTCGATGTATGGAGAAAAATAAAAGTTTTTGTATCAATTTCGTTTCGATGAGTAGAATAACATGAAATTAAAAAAAAAGTTTGGATTAAGTCTTTAGCCCTCTACCTTAGCTCAAAGTTTCGACTTTTTGGAAAAAATTTTTTTTTTCGGAAACGGTAAAATTATTTCACAAGTTTGAAATAAATTATATGATATCATTCATGAGAAAGGAAAAATACAAATTATTATTATTTTATTTATTTATTTACTTAAATGCATTTCGGAAGCTATGCTTCCATCGTCAGTAAGTTTTATATAAATAATAATAATAATAATTCACTATAAATTTGTTTGTGTAGTTTGTTTTTGTTTGTAATGAGTTATTTGTATTTAATATATCAAAAAAATTTTTTTTATTATTTATATAAAACTTACTGACGATGGAAGCATAGCTTCCGAAATGCATTTAAGTAAATAAATAAATAAAATAAGTGTTTTTAAGTTATTTAAAATAACATCTTTTATTTATTTTAAATAAATTAACACAAACTGGAAAATAAAAACTTAAAAATTCATAATACACCATTCAGAAACTAGCCCAATTAAACTTTTTATTTTTCAAGTTTTTTTAGTTCTATCCAACAAAGGGGGTGATGTGACTTGTAACTCGCTCAAGATAAAAAAAGATTTCCATAGCGCAAATATATGAAAAAATTGAATTTATGTAGCGCCTATTCGAAAAGCTAAATCGGAAAAAATATTTGACGCTCCACCCTAATATATAGTCATCACCCATAGCTTACAAAGAAAAATAATATTCGACCAACCTCCTAACAACCCTGCAACCAACATTCTTCCCTTTCTGCCAACCTCTTCTTTAGGCAAAATTAAATCTATTAAAAACAAAAACAATTCACGAAATTGTAGCATCCTTTTTTCCTTCCAACTCTTATAAATTTTGTATACTGTGCTCTCATTCTATTATTATCGCATTTTCTTCTTTGGATGGCAATTCTTTAGTCTCCGACCCAACTCTCTACATTGTGGAATGTGGATAGTAAGTATTTACATGTGTGGACGCATGGTGGCGCGTCGGGCGTTTGTCACGATGATAGTACTATAGATATATATATACAAAGGTTTTACTTCAAAAATGGATTTCTGGCTTTAAAAAAATATATAACATGACATTGTTAGTGTTGCCGTTGTTTTTATATACTTCAGTTTCTATTTTAAGTCAATTTAAAAAAAAATTCAAGATGGCGATGGAAGAAAATTGTACAGTTACATTTTTTTCCCGTCAGGTCATTTTTTTTGTAAATATCGTCTTGGCTAGATCACTATTAAATATTTTAGTACAATTAATATGCGTGTTTTTTTGCATATCCATTCCTATGTAATTGGTCAAAAAAAACGAAATCAGAATTTATCAAAGTCATCACAGCACACAAATGCCATCACTACTCTTTCAGTTTTGTGGCAAGCAAGCATGCAAAACAAAAGCCAATCAAATAATTAAATAAAAACAACGAACTTAATTTCAAGTCATTAGCTGCATTTTATTATCCACATGATCTGATCTGGATCAGATCCCCATAATAAAACAAACAGGATCACAGTGACAGTCAGGGTATATGTCCGTCTCTTTTTGCATTGTGTTTGTATATTTTTCATGTTTTTTGTTTGCTTTTTTCTTGGCACTACAGTTTACACTACCTTACCATAATAATAATAAAAAGGGCCTAGATTTTGGATCATGAAATAGATCCAGAAAAAAAGCAGGATTACATGTTGTTTTTGTATTTATCAGCACTATTCTGCTATTCACGTGGATGGTATATTCGATTCACCCATTCGATTCCCTTTCACACTGCCTTTGCATTCTGCTATCCATCGGGTGAACTACATTATCCCAAACCAATTTGACATTCACGTAAACAGCTGTTCATGTCAAAATCTTGGATAAATTGTTTTGATTTTAATTTTTAATTTGATTCATCTTCGTAATTAAATTTGGAAATGGACAGTATTGGACTTTTTTTTCCAATTGTAAACAAAGGAATAAGAGAATCATCGAACAGAGAGAGAGCTACGTAGAAATGTTAGAAAATCGAAAAAAATATGGAACTGCCGGACGAAACGTAAGTTCATTTATTTTCATTTTGAAATAATAATAAACCAATTATTTCAAAATCATAGGTTTACCAAAAACTTTCGGTTAAATAAAAGAGCATTTCTGTGTGTATTGGAGATTGTTGAGCGGAAAAATCCGCTACATTTCATATGCGGATTTGAATTGTATAGAATGAATGCGTTCACGTGAATAGCAGAATACCGCGCAATATTACCGACGTTACCGACTTTAATACAGATTCACTTCGAATGAATAGCAGAATAGTGATGAGTGAAAATTATAGAAAAATTCCCCCCGATGAATAGCAGAATAGGGCTGTATCATTGAAAACCATTAGAAATTTTAAGTTTTGAGGCACTTAAAAATCGAAATCGGTGATTATTAATTTGATGCAAATATGAAGCTGATAATGCTATCAAAAAATCATTTTGATCCAACATTTCTCATAAAAATTGTTTTTTTTTTTTTTTTAGTCCATTGATCATTTGAACGGTATTTCAATCACTGAAATATTAAAAGTCATTTTATGAAGAAGGTGGGATCAAAATGACTTTTTTTTGTTATAGAATTTATAATTAAGTAAAAACCTTTAATTTGGAATCAAAATAATCACTGATTTTTCTTAAATATGGTAGGTACTTTTGTAAAGATGGATTTCCCTCAAATGTCAGAAACCGGAACATTATTTCTTGAAATCATAAATCCTTTGTCTATATATGTATGTAGGTATGTATACTCATATGTAAACACTTCGAAAGGTTTATAGGTGGTTCGTATGGATAAAAATTTTGACCAATGGCATTAAACTAACTGAGCATGATTATGATAAGTGATCACTGATTAGGTATGGGTTGGGTAGGTGACTTCATCTTAAAGTGTACCTATGCCTTTTGGTTAGTCTGTTAAGTTTGACATTCTAATAATTAAAATTAACATACGAACTAAAAAGTAATTATTTTACACTTTTAGATGCGCAGCTTAATTTTTTTTTCAACTTTATTGTTTAAGAGTTCTCATAAAGTTTTTTATTTAATGTTTGATAAAATCTGTTTTGATTTTATTTTTATTTTTACGCACTTTTACTGATGTTTATTTTTTGCTCCTTGGATTTTGTATATATGATGTTTACTTTAACGATAATGGATAGGCACAGGCTGACCTCACTAGGTACAATATACCTACTCAACATATAGCACCATTATAGCGCTGCCGCCGCGCGGCGCCCGCCGTGCCGTCCGTCAAAAGCACTTGAATTTGAATGTATCTAATTTTTTGATTTCGAGGCAGCCGCCTTACCACAAAAAGATTATGTTCTTCTTCGTGTTTGTCTAGGTATGTAGGTATTTCATGTTTTTTTTTTTTTATTTTTTTTTTATAAGTAACTTTTCTCTCGATCGTTATGATATGTGAACGAAGAACAATAACAATAAAACAATGATGGCCGACACCGTAAACGACATCAACATTAAACCCTCGATTAAATGAGGTACCTATAAAATAATTGTGGCGCGCTGGTGGAAATGACATACGCGACGCATCGTCCATTACATACATTTATCTACTTCCATCCATTCCACAATATTCACTTGGGCTGCTGTCAAAATTTAACAATGGAGTAGTTTATGGCGCGCTTTTAACCAATGTGGCACTTAACCTGGTGATCAATTCATCATCGGGCTCGGGCCGCGTCCATCTCTCTGTAATATTATGATGGTGATGGAAAGAAGTAGGTATAATAATATGAGAGTATAAGCTTCAAAGTTAACAAGTGGCGCCACTTGGTTGACATTTATCCGAATTAATGGATTACATTGTTATAGGTTTTTTTTTTTGATTTCACTAGCTGGTCTTGACAGATATAACGATGGTGATTTGGGTTCACCAAAATAATAAAGATTGAATGAAATTATAAGGTTTATTATTGAATTTCCATTTAAGTATACCTATAAAGGTACTTAAAAGTTTACGAAGCTAAATATTGCAAATTTTGCAGCTTTAAATTAAAATATAACATTAATTTATTTATAGCTGCTTAAATGTAGGTAAAATATATATTAATGTCACCAATAAAAAAAAACTGGAAAATCCAAATCGATGTAATAAAAAAAATGTCGGTTCACAAGCTTTTTTATACCTATACCTGTTTTAATGCAAGTGAAATGCAAATGTTTCGTTTCTGTTTCGACGTTTGAACTTTTTTACGTCTATTTGAACCCCCATAAAACCCATACCTACGCTCGCTTAAATGCAAATAAAAAGATGATCCATAAAAGCTAAGAAAATAATTTTGCGCAACAAATAAGCATTTAAAAAGCTAAAATTTTGGACACTGAGAAAATTATTGTTTCGTATTGTCGTTCGCTGATTTCAGATTTATTTTAGCGGATACTTTGATTGATATTTTATTTTTATTAAAATACAAAATAGGTTCTTATGTTCAAAGGTTCTTGGCGAGCACTTTTGAACGAAAGTATTTATAATGATTTTTAACAGTAAACATTGTGAGTAAAATAGCATATATCTACTGAAGGAAACAATGAACTGTATGAATAAGTTATTTATATAGAAACTGAATACACAAAAAATCTTTAATTGAATATAAAACTTTTTCAAGATATATAAATCACTAGTTAAAAAGTAGACTTTTGGAAACAAATACATAAAACAAAAATTTTAAAGGAAAAAGTCCTGTTCAAGCTTTAATTTGAATGCCTTTAACAGTCCACCTGTTTTACGAAGTAAAAATTTACAATTTTTTTTTGCTATAACTTGTTTTAAGCCTGTGCCCACGTTCTGTAACTCTCGCATCGACAAAATCAGTCGAGAAACGATGAAATTTGAAACAAATCGTATGAGTTTTGTTCCATTTTTCAACGTTTCTCGACCAATTTTAACGATGCGAAAGTTGCAGAACGTAGGCACAGGTCAACGCATGTTAAGCAACATAAAATTCGGCCATACTTACTATATACCTAACATATTTATCAAGAACTTTATCTTTTTGTAAATCAAAATGAAGCTGTGCATTTAATAATAATTAATTAAACAAAAATGAAAAACCTTAGAAACAAAATACATATTTAAACTCTTAAAAAAAAATATTTTACAAAAATTCAATTTAGGTACGCATATAGAAACTACATATCTAGCTACTGTCTGATGACCATAAGAGATAACGGTATTGCCTTGTTTAAAAATAAGTTTATACGCTTTTTATTTGTTTGGATTTTATTAGCCATGTTCAATAAGGTACCCAGCGTTCAAATGTACCGCCTACGTATCATTAGTAAAAAATAATGTTTTTTCGATCTTCAATGTTAAATGGTGAACTAATCGAAAGATTTTAATAATAATAATAATAACATGCGCTAATATAGGCGCATTTTTTTGCAAGCTCCGGGGGGAATTGGATGAAAAAAACGACGTCGGATGCTAAACTACAGCAACAACTAATCCCTTGCGGGCTTAGCTAAACCCAGAGAATTCTTGGAGCTTAACTTAAGCGCGCAGAAAAACTGTATTACCAGCGGCGTGAATAACATATGTATACTTGCTTTAGATATTTTGTATGAAAACTCCATTTTGTTTCTGTGATGGCATCGCTAATTCCCATTGTCATTTTTTTCAACCAATTGTCTCCGGGTTTCCAAAAAAACACCTTATATCTTTTAATATAAATCAACGAATTGATTGATTGATCAACATTCGTTGTCTAACAATTTTATCGTTGAAACAATAAAATGTTTTCTTTCATATAATTAATTTCTTTTATAGATTGACGTAAAAACCATAATTGACGAACAATTTATTCGTTGAGACAATATTTTGTTTGCATTGATTAACGTTAAATTCGTCAGAATACAATAACATATTTCGATGAATTTATATTTCATAAAATTATGATCATTTCTATTGCAATAATTAAGTGGCTTCAGACTAAAGGGAAAAGTGTATACTCATGAGTCATCACGCAGCGAATATTTTAAATGAAGTTTTTCATTGATTTAATGAAAATTCAGTTAATGTGAGGAATTTCTAAACTTTAAGAAGAATTTTATTTCCAGTAGGGCGAGTCGGTGTAATATGCCACACTTAATAGTAAACAAGCCAAATTAAAAAGTAAAAGACAATTTTAGTACACGATTTTCTTAATTTCTTTAGACTGTTATGTCATTTAATAAATAAATAAAGAAAAACATAACTTTAATCCTTATAATTCATAGCAAATTAAGTTTTTAAAAAAATCTTAAAAAATGACATTTTACCCACTGTGAGGTTAAAGGTTCCCCCACGGCCCACATCAACGCGCATTTTCGATGGCGACGACGAAAACAATAATAACAACGTGTTGTTTTCATTGACAACCACGTGTTGTTATTGTTGTTTTCGTTGTCGCCACCGAAAATTCGCGTTGGTGTGGGGGGGAACCTTAATATGCCACTTTTGAAGGAGTGTAATGCCAGCAAACATTTGGCATGTCTATGGTTTAATTTGACCCTTCCTAACTTCACATACAGCTTTAGCCAAACATTAATTTGTCTAAGATGCTCGTTCGGTCTTACTTTAATATTTTCGATGCATTTTTGTTTCTCCAAGAAATTAAAATCAAAGGGGAATTCTAGTTAGTGTGGCATTTTACCCCAAAACTTCAAAAAATAAAAACAAATAGCCCTGAACGAAAATTAACGGAACATATCACGTCTAGACACGAACAAACATTACGTATACAAAACGAATCTTACATTTTTTGAAGAAATCTTCTTATTGTATCGAAAAACCCGAAAAGTAAAAATTTTAAATGACACTGAATTTAATAAAAAGACACTTGGATTTATATCTTACCGAATATTTTCAATAACAAATTGCCTAAAAACTTGGGCATCCTTGTGCTCGGACAACTTAGCGTAACTGAGCGAATTGCGAAATGCGAATTGCATTGTCAGCATTGCCAATATAAACTTAGAAATATTGAAACTTGGCATATTACCCATACTAGCATATTCGCCTGACTTACTCTATATGGTTCACTTAGCTTACAATAACTTTTTTAAAGGTGTTGCGCAAGCTCAAAAAATTTTCAATTTTTTTTTTATTTGTCTATTTTTGTATACGTGTGTATAAATTTTAGTCAAACGCTCAGATGGTTTTATGTGCTTTCGTTTTTTTTTTAGAAAATTGAAATTTACGAAAACTAATAGATACAGTTTGACATTTAACTAACGTTAAAATCAACAATCTTTTTAGTTTAGTTTCATACTAACTCCAAATGTCACTTTGACAATCCCAGGGATGACCCAGGTTTTCATGACAACTCCAAGAATTGTCAAAAACCCTGGGTTTTTCGGTTTTCAAAAAACGCCAGAGGGCTTTAAATTGTTTTGTTGACATTTAACACAAGAACCAAGAAGCTATGTGCTCAATAATTTAAACATAAAATGTGTTTTAAATTAGTTTTAATAATAAATTGAAACAACATCAAGCGTTTTCCTTTTCCTTTTTTATTTCTATATTTGTTATCTTTCAATTTTTCTTTTAATTTCTATTTCAAAAATAAGCTATTACTTGCAACAAGCAAATCCACAACAAAATAATTGCCACACAACTCATGTCACTTTGGCAGTTTATTCGTTACCTCAACTCACCACAGCAGAAAACCTATAGTTCTACTTCAGGGCGAGTTCAGGACGACCCCAGGTCTCAAAAAGCACAGAATGTTTAAAGCCCTCTGGCGTTTTTTGAAAACCGAAAAACCCCGTTTTTTTTTTTGACAATTCTTGGAGTTGTCAAGAAAACCTGGTTCAACCCTGGGTAAAGTTCAACGAACGAAACTAATAATGCAATGTGTAGCTTTAGAGGCACTCGAAGAACAGCCATTTTTAATTTCTGACACTTTCAATTTTGACAACTAACTGCTTGGTCTTCACTACATCAGCGCTCCCCATTTGGTCTTTTATTGAAAAATCGATTTAATTCGTTCAATAAATAGATAGGTAATTAAATGCGGAGTTATAGACTACCTAAAACCTTCTTCGATTAAAAAATATCAGGTAGGTATCTACTTAGTAGATAGGTTTATTTATATGTATCTAGGTACCTGCTACCTTGAAATAGTTTTGCGTATATAATTACCTAGGTTGGTACCTAGAAATACATGATGCAACTAGGTAGGACGACGCTACATACAGGTTCCTTCGTCTTCCTTCCTAATTATCTAGCCAGAAATGTATGAAATTCAATGAATTTAGGTAACATTAAATAGGTTCAGAGACAGAATGATGATTCCTTTTACTTTTTCGTCTCAAAAATTCATCATTCAACTAACATGTTTTCTTTTCAAAATTCCTTTTTTGTGTTCGACTTCTAAATTCGGCCATCAATAAATTAGCCCCCTGAGTATACTTACATATAGCTGAAATACCTACTTATAAACAGTTAGGTACCTATCTACCTACTAACTAAAAGGTCATCGTCTCTTAATCATCTTTAACGTCTCTGGGACTTGGAGACCGAAAGTGCAAGTGCGAAAGAGCTGTAACTTTATTTTTCTTTTTTCTTAAATATTCATGTCATTATTGATTTTCCATTATGACAAAAAAAAAAAAAACCAAAACAGTCACTAAAAATTCAATAAACCATTTTCTACGTGAGATTTCCCCACCGCCATCACCTTCAAAAGCCCGTTATAGGTACCTATACTCCATTTCAAAAATAAAATATTGTATCTCTGTTTTTTTTTTTTTTTCATTTTTTTTTGTATCCCCAGTTACCAGAGGAGAAATCTCCCCAGCATCCCGTTGAGTTGTCCACTGAACTAATGCTTGCTTGCACTGTGGCGCTATCTCCATCTTATACAAAGAAGCACTCACACCCTAAAGTATTGGAACGCCTACCGGATCAAATAAGGTAAGTTTGTTTTTATTTTTAAACAATATTTATCTACCTTTTGACATTTTCTCCCTCTCTTTCTCTTTCTCGATCTCTCAATTTTTCTTCCCCATTTTCGAAATTCGAACTTTGAAAAGAATTACTTGAATGGCGTGTGAGAAAGAGAAAAAGAGATTATAACGTTTAATTCGAATGCCTATGTGTGTGTGATTTGTGAAAATTTTAAAGGCGTGGTTATGCCACCTTATATACCCAACCTCACTTATTTACCACAAACAAAAGAGATAGCTATATTTTTAAATATATGGCACAAAACTTACATCGAAGTCTTTAAAATTCACTTTAATTTTGATTTTGCTTTTTCTTTTTTTTTTTAATCTTTTTTTCATTTTCTGTTGTTCTTGTGTCCTGTTTCATTGTTTCTTTTATTTTTGTTCAGTAACACAGGAAAATATTTTTATTTTTCGGTCTGTCAACATTTTACCACCACTACCGTATCCTTTTTTCTCTAGCAATATACCTTACGTACCAGCATCCCCCCCCCCCCCCCCCCCTTCAAACCTCCCGGTTTTTGTTTAAGGTTCCACCAAAATTTCACAGAGAATGGGTGATAGAGAGGAAGGGCCTTGGCGGGGTGGCTGTTGTAGAGCAGAATTAAATTTCACTTTTTTTTTTCATGTCGTCGTCCTGCGTATCCTTTTGTTGGTTTGGTAGCTTGATGCGTGGATCTTTAATTTGTAGTATGAAAAAGCATTTTTTAGCTCTTTCATTGATTCATTTATTGACAATAGTGTATACCAAGGTAGCCATCAGGAGATTTTTTTTTTGGAATGATAAAAATATAGAAGGAGATATTAGCATTCTAAAATTACAAAATTTAATTCTGTTTTCCTTCGATGTCGTCCTTGATGTTTTCATATCAGAAAAACTTTTTTTTTTTCTTTTCAAATTTTTGAAGCAAAACTTTTTCGAGAGAATTTGGTTCGAGGAAATTCGTGTTTTGAAACATGTGCGTTCTGTCGTCTTCATTTTCGTTAACATTGGTCCGATAGCATTCCGTTTTTCTACGGTACCTATGTAGGTTCATTTATACATAGGTATATGTACCTATGGAATGGAATAAGTAGTATGGTATAAGTAGTATAAATTTTAAGGACGACCTAATTGTAAGGAGACATCTTTGTCTAGATAGGTATCTATAACTCATTTTAAATTTGTTGTTGTGAATATCAAAGGCGAGTCTCTTATGTTGATGGACAAAACAAGGAAAGGAGGGTATATTGGTCTTTGATTTATAATTTTGTTTTATAAATTTACATTTAGGTAGCTTTTAATTTTTGGGGTTTCTTTTTTTTTGGTTTTAAACATTTTTACCTTTTTTATTTTAAATGGTTTGGGTTCCTTTTTCGGATTGTTCAATTTAATTTTTCGATGTTCATCAATTTAAATTGGCATAGAAAGTTGTTCAACTTTTTTTTTATGTTTAGAAATCTTAAGTTAGGTAGGTAAGGTATACCTACTTACACTCTGAGTTACTTGATTGAAGTCGCAGTTTTTTTTACAAATCGCATATGTGGGTAACTTTTTGTTAAATAAAAGAGAAAACATTTGGTTTTTGTACCTACAAATTAAAAGAATTTAATTCTTAATGTACTCCCCAAGTTTATATTTATGAAAAATAAAATAAAATAAAAAATAAATAAAATTTTTGTTTGAAGAAATGTCGAAAAAAAAAATGTACCTCATACAATTCTTTAATTTTTTTCGTAGGAGGAATAGATTTTGAGACAAACTTGCGCAAATATTATGATGATGTGGAAAAAGTAGAGTGCATTAACATTTATCAAAAAAAAATAAACTGATAGTTTTTTTTAGATATAAAAAGGAGACAATTTTGCAGTTTTTATATGAAAAAAATCAGAGAGAAAGCTGTTCAAAATTAGGGTACCTTTTAAGATGTGCTTAAGACGCCATATTAAAAGTTTCCCCCCAAAATTCAGCTCTGTCAGAATTTTTTTGCAGTCAAACTAGATTTTCATCTACTTTTAAGAAATTCGTTAGGCCTTTTATACGCAGTTCGCGCTTAACTTGAGCTTCCAATCAAAATTCTCTCCAAAAATTTACCAAGCTTATAAATTTAGCTAAACATTTAAGCTGGAGCGGTACGCAGCTTATGAGCTAAAAAAAAATCAAATTTTTGTTTCTTTGCTGTACAGCAATTATCTGTAAAAAATTAGTCCACAAAATAATTGTTTCCAGCATTAGGTCTGTTTCTTTACTTCCCAAAACTGTCGATTTTGACCAATTCCAGTCCAATTTAATTTTTTTTTATATGTAGTTTGACAGAATTTTGTGCTAAAATCGGGTAAATAGTGGTAGTTTTGGGAATTAAAGAAACAGATCTTTTAATTCTTGAACAAAATTTTGACAGTTAATAACGAATATTTAGTCAAACGCCTTATTGATTTCACTTTATTTTTGCGCGCTTATTCTTTCTTTTCCATTATAAATAAAATGAAAATAAAATAAAAACAAACGTCAATTTTTGAATGCATTTCGGCACGTTACATGCCATCCTCAGCACGTCTTTTTATTGACACTATTGACAGAGTCAATAAAAAGACGTGCTGAGGATGATATGTAACGTGCCGAAATGCATAGCAAAATTGACGTTTGTTTTTATTTTATTTTCATTTTATTTGTAATGGAAAAGTAAGAATAAGCGCGCAAAAATAAAGTAAAGTCAATAAGGCGTTTGACTAAATATTCGTTATTAATGATATTAGACTTCACGGTTGTTGTTCATTAAATAGAAGATTTTAATCTCTGTTTTTTAATTTAAAATTTTGACAGGTTTTTTTAATATGTAGGTAAATACTTACCTATACCTACTGGAATTTAGTTTGAACTTTACTTTGTGAAAATAAAAATCGAAATGCAGAAATATTTGGGAACAATAACGATTATACCACAACCGAAGAAAGGATTTTAATTGATTAAATTCACTTATAATAAATAATGAATAATGAAAACAAATTCTTCTCATATGAGAAAAGATCAGCTATTTTGCTTTCTGATTTATTTCCCGCACAACGCTCTTATTTCAAAATTTAGCTTTAGTTTGGAGAGAAAAAAGGAAGCTAATATTTAACGTGATCTGCATATAATAAGACTTAAGACATAAAAATAAGGATCTCCACCAAAATTCATCTTTATCGGATTTTTTGAAGATTGTCTAATTTTCCTGGACTATAAGTGGGTCGAATTTAAAAAAAAATTTAAATTATGGTGTTACCTAATCAAGTGCTGAGGAGTGTTCTTGTACTTACCTACCTTTAATATGTGTATGTATTTTAGTAGTCATAATAATTTAGGTCTTCAAAGATTAAATCAAATCTAATTGAACATAATTTAAAAATTGTTGTAAAAAAGGTTTTGCTTACAAATTTTTCTTTTTTTTTACCGCAAATAACAAGGTAACAAGATTTGAAAGTTAGTTTAACTAATGCACTCTTGATTAATATATTGAAAACCTCTTGCTCCTACCAATAAATATACCTAATAAGCTGGCTTTTACTTTGAAAGAATTAGTAGGTATAGGTAAAAGCCTAAAACCACAATGGTTAAAATTCGTTAGATAAGGCTTTGATTTTAATAATTAAAAAAAATAGGAAGCTAAAAGAAAAAAAAAAACCACAGTAAAAGGTACCTATACATATGTACATATCTATGTTCTTTGTACTATCTTCTTATCAAAGGTGAGTATGATTGGGGGTTAGAAAATCAGAAAAAAATGTATCTAATCTATAACTTATGCGGTCATGTTAGATGATATAACTCAGTCGTAAATGTATATACCTACTCGTATGCTTTATGTATGTATATCAAATCGCATTAAAAGATTTAACCATATTTACCTTACCTATACTTGGTCTGATACGTATATTTAGTTATTATTTAAGAGGAACATTTTAATTCCAAGAAAGATTTTAAAGCAAACTATAATTACTTTTCCGATTTACGGAGATTTTTTTGTGTACTGAATTTATTCGAATTCGAACTCAGATGAGCGCTATGGTTGTGTTATTTTGACGTGAATGCGACTTCTATAAACGAAATCTGTGCTTCCATTAATTAGAAATTTTTAAATTTAAAAAATTACATAAAATTTAATTTTCAATTGAAAAAATTTAATTTTGTGTAGAAAAAGTATAGGTACCTACAGACAGAGAAAACAGATGTCACAAAAGAAAACATCGACAAAAGGCCAAATTTAAAAAAAAATTAAAAATCTTGCCGAGACCTCAATCATGAAATGCAAGACTTTCATATTTGCTTATGAAAAGTAAAGACCTATCTATACAGGGCCATTCATTTCGTGGTTTCAAGTTGGTAGAGCTCGTATTTGATACCTGTCAAACTCAGTTGTCATTTGAATTGTTATAATATTAGTTTAATGTTTGCCATTGACGATAATGGATCACTTAAAAATCGGACAGCTATTAAAACTTACTACAAAAGTGGTGAATCAAACGTAGCCACTTTTCGTGCATTTTTCGAACAAAATTTTTTTCAGCGATGGGGCACATTTCTCACTCGGTGGGTATGTAAACAAACAAAATTACCGCATATGGTGCTCAGAAAACCCACAAGTGATCGAAGAGGTGCCGTTGCATCCAGACAAAGTGATTGTTTGGTGTGCTCTATATGGTCGAAAGGTGTCATTGGTCCGTAATTCTTCGAAGATGCCAATGGGCAGACGGTTACAAGCGATTCGGAGCGATATGGTCGAATGATAACCGTTTTTTTTTTGGCTGGCGATTGATGATCATGACTTGGACGATATGTGGTTCCAACAAGGCGGGGCAACAGCCACACAATAAGACCAAATATGGCTTTATTGCGTGAGAAGTTTCCTGGTCGCGTTATTTCACGTTTTGGCGACATCAATTGGCCACAAAGATCATGCGATTTGACACCGTTAGATTTTTTTCTGTGGGGCTACGCAAAAGATCATGTTTACGCGAATAATCTCCGAAATCTAGACGTATTAAAAACCAACATTATACTCAAGTTATAGCCAAAATACCGCCCAAAATGTGCGAAAAAGTGGTTAAAAATTACCTCAAAAGAATCGCATGCTGTGAATCTTCCCTGTTTGAATGATATTGTTTTTCACACTTAATGGCAAACTTTATAATTAAATAAAATGTTCATCAAAAATGTATGTATATTAAGCTTTACTTTGGAAACCGAAAAATGAATGACCCTTTACCAGTAAATTTTTCCATCATTCACACCTACAATTTGCTGTGGGCTCTCGGTCTATAATTGTATAAGATTGTTTGGAGAAATCTCCACTCTTTTTTTAATTAGAATTAATTATCCCACAATTAATTATGTGCGGATAAATGACATTTGAGTTCTGTTCGCGTTTATCGTTGTTGTGTATCTATTTTAGTTTTAATAATTTTGCTTGTTAGATTTTGCATTTAATTTTCTCTTTTTAAAAAGTGCACCCATTAATTTTTTAATATTTCAGTATTAAAAACATGTACATCTGCAAAGAACTGTTATCTAAATAATAAATAATGGATAGCCATCTAACTTAAAAATTAAAAAAAAAGGAATTGTGAAAACACAACACTCAATTTTTTATTATTAAAACACTAAATAAGTACTACTCGTACTAAACAAAACTTCTATCACCATTATAGCCCATTGTTATGAGTATATAAAGTTTGTTCCAGTTTTCATTTTGAAATCAAAAACTAGAATTTAAACATTTTCGGTTCCTCTACCTAATTGTAACAAACAAAAGAGATATGGGTAAAGTATTGTTCAACAAAACTTTAGTGTTGAGTATATGTTATTTGTACATATAGTGCTTTGTTTCCACTGAAAGTTTATAGATCAAATTAATTTATGTAGTTTTTCAACAGCTGAAAAATTATAAAAATTACTTTTCAAAATGTTGAAGTTGAAATGAGACATAAAGTTTCATGTACCTACCTATATATAATATGTCAAAAGAAGTGAACAATTTTCGATTTTTCAATGAATGCGTTCAGCGCAATATAAAATAAAGGTTAGTTCGATTTGTAAAACTATATTGGTCCTATTAAGATTAAACAACATTTTATTATAATAAATTTCTATGGAAAATTCGAGTTTTGCAGAAGTTGACGGTCGTATTTATAAACGTTCTCTAACTTTGAACAGCCGTCCAAGTTATAGATAAATATTTTTAGTTAATGTTTAAGAGTTATCTTAGGGCCAGTTTGTTCACAGCTGATTATCTTTAATCAAGGATTATTGCAACTGGTAAATCATCGAATGTGCATGGTAATCAATTTTTTTTCCAAGGAATCCATAATTTAAGTTGTTAATCATGGAAATCGCTAATCAGCCGATTTTGGTTGATTAGCGCCATTTAGTTAGAAGCTGTGAAAGTCATTGTTCAGTTTTAACCCACTGTGAACAAACTGGCCCTTAGACTTAACGGAACGTGTTGTGTAAACCTTTTGTAAACATTTTATTTAATCAAATGAAGCATTTTTCCAACTATTTCGGACTATCAAGATACTGTCTTACTAGTAAAAATTTAAAAAAATATGCCTATAAGTGCGTAAATCTAAATAAATCTCGGTTAAGTGATGGGTGGGAAACGTAGTACAAAGTTACATTTTTGTGGATTGTAAATAATAACTATTTAAACGATTTACATATGTGATATATACATCAATACAATTTTAAAACTTCAATTAAGCTTATAATTAAGAGTAAGAATAAAAAGAAGGGGACCTAAATGACTGCCTTAGGGAACCTCGGATGCAAAGTTAGAGAGAATAGATCTGAAACGAACATTGTAATAACGGTTTTCCAAGTAAGAGAAAATCCATTTGTGGAATAAGAGCCAGTTTCACAGTGAAGTAAGTGACACTTAAGTGCCAAATATGGAAAAAATAATTCACAATTTCACAGTGTAAATTTATCGGAATAAGTGACACTTAAATCACCCATGTTGGCCACTTAAGTTCCACTTACTCAGGTAGTAAAACTGCGGCTAAAGTGCCAAAATGTCAAAATTAAGTGCCACTTATTTTGTTAAGTGTGCACTGTGAAACTGGCCCTAAAAGTTAAAAAAGCATTTATAGTCTATTGGAAATTTTGTCAAATGTCTTACTAAAATTAGTTGCGATAACATCGATTTACGTTCTCTAAGGCTGTTAGGGTAGTTAAAGGATACAAATTTAATAAGCTTAGGTTAGTTTGTAGATTTACAGGGCTATTCTGGCGTTGTGAGGGCTTACAACTCACAAGTCACAAGCCTTTGTGAGGTTGATTTCTTGTGACGTTGTTGTGAGGTTCTCAAAAAGAGATCACAATTTCGATAGTTTTTGTAAGGCGCACAGTTGTGAGGGTACGAAAACCTCACAAAATCGATTTCACCTTTCCTTGTGAGGTTGTTGTGACTTGTGAGGTATCAGTGAGGTTTGCCAGAATAGGGCTGTTAAATATTGTTTAAAGAAAGCGGTGCTGTCTGCGGAAAATGAGAGATTTATAGCGAAAACAGTATTTTCTTTTAATGTTTCCTTCATAGAAGTTGAAAGCCTTATTTGCATTATGTAAAATAACAACATCATGGAAAAATCGAACATTCATATTCAACTCTATCGCGAATGAAATTTCCCCGGAGTTTTTTTTCCCATTTTGAGAAATTTGCTGTCACGAATCATCTTGGGAAAATATTCCTTTCAGCAATAAAGCTATCGTGAATAATTTTTCAAACGAACTTTTTCCTTATGTCAATGCAAAAATTTCCCAAAGTAATTTCTCAGGGAAATTTATTTCGTGGAAGATTCAGGATCGGAAATATTCTTTCTCCGATAGTTTTTGATTTTCTGGGAAAAGACGTTCCTATTATGTTGGTGATAAGGCTGTCTTGTCATAAGGAAATCGAAACAAAATATGTTTCCTGGAGCTTTTAGAGCTATCAACTACACATCCATATTGTTATATTCGAACCCCTAAGATTTCCTGATGGAAAAGTGACTTTCAATGCAGCTGAAGAATTCATAAAAGTGGCGCCCAACCTTCTCTAGATGAGCTTAAACAAAAATTTGATTTCATCATCTAGGGTCTAGGGAGTGCATTACAAACGATTTGTAGAGAATTTGAAACCGGTCCACCCGTTTAACGACGGACGTTAATATAAAAACGATTTTGTTTAGACTTATCCTTCCGTCATATTAATTCTAAGTTTGATAAAACTTTCAAATTTTTTTTGGAAACGAACCAAATACCTACATTCTTACCAAACAAAAAAATTAATGTCAAGTTAGCGCCGATCGATAAAAAGGTTATGTAAATAATTTGCCGTCTCTTAGTTTTGTGATAGTTTCGATCTTCTATGTTTTTCAGTGTTTTTATGTTTTTTCGCTTTTGCTAAGTTGATATCAAGCTAGCGAAGCATCCTCTAAAAAAGCGGTAAAATTTTTTATTTGAATTGATTGATATAATTTGCCGTTATAGGTAGTCTTAAACTATAGTTGTGCAATGTTTTCTATGTTTTTTGGGTTCAACTCACATGAAACTTTTTATATTGATTATACTCTACATTGCTTAATAATTTGCCATAAAGTTATATTTAATAAGTTGTGAAAAATTCAACTTTGGCGTGCAATATTTTTCTATGATTTTTGTTTTGCTTAATTCATATAAGAAGTTATCAAATCAAAGCCACCTCCAAGAAAAGAATTAAATTTTTTTATATTAAAATGGTTATTGCTTATATAATAATTAATTAGCTGGAAAATAAAAATTTTGTGTTTTCTACGTTTTCTATGTTTTCTAATTTTTTCTATGTTTTCTATTTTTTTTTCTATGTTTTCTAATTTGTTTCTATGTTTTCTATATTTTTTCTGTGTTCTATGTTTTTTTTTTTATTCACACAAAACTAAGATTAAGCTATAACTGTCTAGCTTCTTCATCTCCCGCAAATAAATGTTTTACTTGTTTTATTCATGAGAACCATTTCATAATTATTAGGTACATTATAGCTATGTATCATTATTTTTAAAGTTCTTTATTCAATTTCTTTTACCTACTTATGCTGCAAATGTGTTCATTCTCCCTCAATTTTTAAACCATATCTTAGGTACCTACACAAATTTTGCCGGAAAATAAGAATTTACAAAATGTCTCGCAATCTCCCTCTTCGCATATATAATTGTCTAATTGCTCACATAATGTAGAAAGGATCCATTAGAATAGATTCTATAATTGCTTCTTCATTGCAATACCTTTTCTTAATTGCTACATACCACTCACGCGAAAAGTATATGTATATAATGTTTGCTTCTAAACTCTTACTACCTATATACTCATCACGACAATATAACTGTGCATAAATCACCAGGCAACGCTAGATGCTTTCAAGTGTCATCCATTTACAAGATCTGCATCTATATACGACGACGACCAAATAATAATCATGATGCTGAAAGCAAGTAAGTATACCATCACTGCAAATCTAGCCAACACCGCGTCCTCATTTATTCGGCCTCCAGTGTGCACAGTGTGCAATGTGGATGCATATATTTATATCAACCTGTTTGCTCTAGCAAAGCTGGCAATTATATGCTACAAATAGACTTCACTTCACCATCATCATCATCATCATCACAGTCCTTTTTGTAAGATGAAACCAGTTAGAGAGGAAAAAGAAGCCTTCCAAGTCCTACTTGACTGCGTTGCCAACAAAATGGACATCCACATCCCGATAGCGCCGATGCCGCCGCCGCCGCTGCAGTCCGCAGTGTAGGTATAGTGCAAGGCAGGCAGCACTGATGCAACACACATCATATGAGCACCTAAAGAGCATGCAACCAAAAACTGACCAGCTACATATAACTAACCAACCGAACCGAACCAACCAACTATTTGGACATGTTCCCGATTAGACAAGGTTTCCTCTTGGTCTTGGATAGGGCAAGGAAAAATGAAGGGAAGGCGAGAGGAAGTGTACCTATACAAGACAACCAACGTGTAGAGAAACTTGAGTTGTGGACGATTAACCAACGTCTTGTACTTAATATCTGAATGCATGGTGCAGAACACGGCAATTATCAGGTGAACGATTAATGGACAAGCTTAGCTCAGTAGGGCCAAGTTTTTTTTTTTTTTTAACTTTTTTTTTGTTTGCGCTTTGTTTTTGACAGATGCTGTCTCCCATCCTCATGTCTGATGGTCTGTGGCTTTGAAAATATATACACATACTCATACATTCTTGTTCTGTTTTGAATTTTATTCAAACCGTTATATTTGTGAGATGCGGTGATGGAAATTTGAGACTTTTCCTCGTGGTGGTAGGTCGCGAGATTTATTTTTGTCGCGCAGAATGTTTTTCCACGGATCATACATCAGACCCATACGGATGTTAGCGATCAGTGTCCTGTCAGTTTTGAGGTAGGAGTTAATGAGATTTTCACATATATCTCAGAAAATCAAGTGTTTTTCTAAGACAGTTATTCTAAGATGTTTGATGCTTGCCACCCAAAGAGTTTCGAATGGAAATGGAATTTCTACATAAGACATAAGATGAACACATCTTGTCAGATATACATACATATATGAGGAAAGGGTGATGTTTTGACAGTTCTATAGATTCCACACAGATGTGTTGGTTAAGAGACTACAATTTCGTGAAATTAAAAGACTAAAATAAAATCTGACAAAACAAATAAAGATAATAATATGTATGAAGATCTATTTGGATTGTGTTTTTATAAGAATTTTCTTCCTTGCACGCGGTTTGTGTTATTCGATTTTACTAATCATTTGGAGACAGAAAACAGAGACAGCGACAGTTTGTGCGAACTGTCAACCCTGAGGAAGTGGTTATTTTTTTTGTAAATTTCAAATGTCATTCAAAGCTGTCAGAAGGAGCATACTTTTGGATTCGTGAAAAATTGAAAGGTGTTTTTTGTTTAAAAAAAAGTATTAAATCGTTTTAAACGAACAATAATGTTTATAGGTAAAGAGTGCGTGGAGGTATGTAAAGTCAGAACACTCGATAAATTTCTCATAGATATGAAGAAATTTGAATAGGAACGTCAATTCGAGGCTCGCTTAGGAAGTAATTTTTTGCACTTCATGTGCTTTTACATGCGAAACTCTCCAACACTGATGCCGAGTAGGTAAACTAATAAACGATGAATGTCAAGTTAGCGAAGCAACGTTTGCCGATCGAAAAGTATTTTTGTTGATGGTTTGCCGTTAATTAGTTCTGATTATTTCGAATTTTTGAATGTTTTACATGTTTTTTCCTTTTTTTTCTGCTTATTTGCTAAGTTGATATCACAGTTAGTAATCAAACAAGGGTTAAAACTTCTTATAATTGAATGGCTTATTGCTTTTTAATTTGACGTTAATTAGTTTAATTATAGTTATCACCTAGTTTAAATTTAGTCGTGCAATGTCTTCTATGTTTTACTTTGCTAATTTGAATACAAGTTACCGAATCACCTCCTTGAAATTGGGCTAAAAGTTATTGTATTAAATGGTACACTGCTTAATAATTTGCCGCTAACTATGTCTTTAATAAGCTGTGAAAATTTTAATTTTGTTTTCTATGTTTTTGTTTTTTATTTCTAAAATATAACAAAACATAGAAAACATAGCATGACAAAATTAAAATTTTCACAACTATTTAAGCACTGGCTAACGCCTAATTAGTATAATACACCATTTAAACCACTTTGTATACCTACCCATTTTTAGGGAGATGCTTTTGTAGCTTGATATTAATTTATTAAAAAAAAAATAAAAAATACGAAATTACAGAAATATGGACTGCAAAATTATTTTGTTACTATAGGTACATATAATAAATGTATTTAGTTATACAAACTTAATAGGGAAGAAAACTTATTTTCGAAAAATAATACCCCCCCCCCCCCACTCCATTGAAATATTGTATTTGTATTCCACCCTCAGAACCTCTCCAAACCTCATTTTGCCTCTATTATTTTTTAAACCGATTTATATAAATATTAAAAGAAGCTGATTTTTTCGTACCTGAAGGAGCTGCCTATGAAAAATAGATCGAAACTATATGTTTTCGGAACACCCATTGTGAAATCTGACATTTATTTATGAAATTATTGATTTTAGACGGAAATCTGTTTAGACAAAGAATTTTATTTCCACCTGTACTAAAATTTTTCTATAAGACTTAGAATTTTTATAGCTCCTTGATCTTAAAACCTGATATGTGGGATATTCAAAAAAAAAAATATATGCCACCTAAAAGGTCAATAATTAATTAATCAGAAAAGTCCAACTAAATTCTTTCAGAAATTTGATCAGACAGAAGTTTGATTTCTAGTACCTTTCATATTTGTGGGAAGTTCACAATTGAAAGAATACCATTTTAAAAAGCGACTAGATCGTCATAACAGGTCAATATTTTTTACTAATTGGTCAGATATATATTTTATTAAAATAATTTTTTATAGTTTTTTATTCAAGGCCGTATGATATTGTAAATATCTCATTGTTGAGATATTAAAAAAAAATATTTCGTCTGAAAGGTTGTCAAATGAGGATGAAGTCATATTTCAGATCGTTAAATTTTCTTCGAATATCCCAACAATGAGCTATTAAAAATCTCTACGACCGACCTCGAAATTTTTTTTTTAATTCATTAAAAAAAATCAATGGTTCTCAAATTTCTAAAACTAATTGACCTTTCATGTGGTTTAAGTGACCTTTCAGATGTTTAATTTTTGTTTGAATATCCCACAGTTAATTATGTGCATACAATCTATTCGACCTTAAATGAACTTTTTAAAAAATTTAAAAAGAAATCCAAGGCTGACTCAATTACTGAAACCGTTAACCTTTAATGATAATTTGGTGGCCTTTTAAATGGTCTTTTTTTTTCGAATATCCCAACAATGAGGTTCTAACAATTTCTACGATCGACCTTGAAAAAAACTTTAAAAATTCATTAAAAAATCAATTGCTAACAATCTATAGGAATTTAAGTAAACTTAAAAAAAAAACATGGCTGGTTATATACTGAAACTAGTTGACACCTTTTATGACGATTTCAAATCGTTTTTTTTTTTTCGAATATCACAAATGAATTGATATAAAATTATATTGCCATTGAATCATAGATTAAAATTTTTCAAATTTCTGAAAGTTCCTGTTTGACCTTTTTTTACCAATAACCTCTCTATACTGACGTTTAAGATGGCATATAAATAATAATAATAAACTTTAAAAAACATGGCTGCACACATACCGAAACTAGTTAAGCTTTTATGAAGATCTGGTGGCATTCTAAACCGTATAATTTTTTTCCGAATATCCCACAAATGAGGTGCTAAAAATCTATACCGACAATGAAAAGCTTTAATCATCCATAAATTTTTTTTTTTAATTTCTGAAAGTCCCTGTTTGACTTTTTTGGCCAATTGCTGACATTTTAGACTGCACTTTTTTTTTTTTTGCGAATATCCCACGTATGAGTTGCTAAAAACCCATCAGAGTAAAAAAATTTAGCAAAATTGATTTCGATGTTTTGTTTTTATAATTCATTCTGAATTTTTTCTCACCATGCCCCCCAAGGAAGGTAAAGGACACATAAATTATCTGTCGCCATTTAGGAGTTAAAAGCAAAAAACTGGTATTTTAGACTTCGGACCAATTTTTTAATTAGTTATTTATTTTAACTTCATGATTATTAATATATTGATACTGTTTTGCAAAGGGTAACTCTATCTACACATTTTGTTACAAAAATAATAAAAATAACATGTAATTTACCGTTCAAGAGTTGATTTTGAAAAACCTATATTTTCCATACTGAGCCTTTTTGAAGAAGCCAAAGTTGAAAGTGAGTTTGGTAGGTCTCTTTCACGTCTCTTGTACCTACAATTATTTTCAAACAAATTATCTCAATTGTAAATAGATTATTTAAATCCATTATAGATACCTACAATTCATGAAGCACGACATTTCTTCAAAACTATTCAATAAAATTATGGGTAAAATTGAATTTTTTTTTCAAATTTTAATTTCCATCTTGTATTTTTTGTAAATAAAAAAATCATTTTCCATGAAGATACTTTGGGAAAAAATAATATTCAAGACAACAAAAAAAAAAAAAACATAAACAAACTCACTTCTCATCAAAATTTAAAGACAGTCATGCACATGCACACCATCGTCCTTATACGATACGATACTCCATTCCAATCCCTGCAGTATTATACGGTATACCCCAATTCCAACTCGAATATACCTTCTGTTTAGATGCTTTATACCGCCAAGCAAGCAATATCGACAACAACGATGATGATGATGATGACGATGACGGCGACGTTCTCCTCAAAGTCAATATTATTATTTAGAATCCCATCATCAGCGCTTTTGGTTCAGGATATGAAAGAATATTTATTTTCCTTCTTAATTCAACAGGGATAGGTAAGGCATACAATATAGGGAAAGCAGCGAAATCAGATACCGCAACGCGTTCCTTTTTCTACTTTTGCCTTTCTCCGTTCAATGCTGTTTGCTTTTCCTGATGCTGCTGCTGCGCTGCGCTAAACAAGCTCCTTGCCGTGCCTCTGTGTGGTTTTGTATTTCTTTTTTTTTATTTTTCTCTGGAATGGGATGATGGGAATCGCTGCTGTCATCCGGACAGCGCAACGTATTTGGAAGTGTATACACACAGGACGAATTACCGGATGGCGAATGATATTTTGTTTAGAAATAGGGAAAGTTGAAATTCAACAATAGGATGGCAATAGATATACAACGGTATAGTACGGAGTACGGTGTATATATATACGGACGCGCCAAAGACTTGAAGTTGTTGTTGTTGTTGGTGTTGTAGTGATGGGGTGCTGTATCCTTTGTTAATACACTACTCGAACACATGATATTCTCTGTGCTGTGTTTTGTGTACCTACCTACCTATGATGATGATGGTCCTTGTCAATCGAATCGAGTCCTGCGTATATCTTGATTGTGTTTATTACAAAAGAAGAGTTGGTGTATATTCTTCCCTGCTACCATGTTGCTGTTGGTAATCAAATTGGGTGAAGTATATGAACAGAAAGAGGCGAAGGACGGCGAGCGACGCGGTGCTATACGCTTGGTTGGCGATTCGATATGGTTACTTAAAGGGTAATTAAATAAGAGGTGGCAATGGCTTTGTGTATATAGTGTTTGTTGGGGGATGATGTATCTACAAACTCAGGCTGAGCTGTTAATTATTCAACAATGAATTGAATTTTTTTTCTTAACATACATCCCACATCAAAAAATAGCTACGATATAGATAAAAAATGATGTTAGATACGAGTCGTGCAATTTAAATGAAAGTATAGCTCAACTTGACATGTGTTTCAATAAAATAGTTTGCATTAGATTAATCAATTTTGTTGTACCTACTTACTTACTTTATTTTTCGAATCAGAAAATAAGTAGGTATATTTACCTATACCTTCTGTTATATGCGAGGACAAATAGATTTAAGATAGCTTATCAAATTTTGCATGTATAGACTTGTTTTATTTAACATTTTTATTACTTTTTGTTTTAAATAATTGAATAACTATTATGTTACTAAATAATAATGGTTAATATGTTATGATTCTATGTAAAATGTTTAAACGTGCGTTGCTCTAATAAAAATACTGGGGGAGCGTTACCCACTATGATATGGGGAATTATAGTTTCTGCCATTTGAAAAAATAAGGTAAAATTATTAAATATAGGAAATATTTCTGGCAATTCATTTGCCTGCAATCTACTTTAACTGTAAATCCTTATTGCCACGAAATTTAAAACACTCATTAAAAAATAAAATCAATTTTTTGGCTCTGGGATCTTGGGATACTTTTTTTTTGCGAATATCCCATAAATGAAGTGCTAATAATCCAAACGACCTTGGTACGACCTCGAAAAAAAATTCATAAAAAAATCTAAGGCTGACCAATTTCTGAAACTAGCTGACCTTTTATAAGGATTAAGTAACCTTTCGATGGTATTTACATACTTTTTTCGAATATCCCACAAATGAGGTAAAATCGACATGACCTTGAAAAAACTTTGAAAAATTATTAAAAAAAATAATGGCTGACCAATTACTGAAACTACCTGACCTTTTATCACGATCAGCTGGCCTTTTAAATGGTAACCTTTGTTTTGCGGGTATTGCATAAATGAGGTTCCAGAAATCGCTAATAACCTTGAAATAGTTTAAGCCTGGACTAAAATTTTTTCAAGCCTGACCAATTTCTGAAAATAGGTGACTTTTTATGACCAATGACTGACCTTTTGGGTGGCATACTTTTTTTGCGAATATCCCATAAATGAGGTCCTAATAGCCCAATTTGTTAACATTTTTTGTGTATATTGGTCACTCTAAGTTCCCAGTATTTTAAACTCTTTTTTAAATATGTTTTTATACCTCCTTGTAACTTTAATCCTTCAAAGCTACGTTAACTTCATTATTTAAAAAAAAAATTTCAAAGTCAAAAATACTGTTTTTTTCTTCTTTACTCTTAAAGGGTAGAGTTGTCAAAAAAATTTTGTATGCTCACGCCATAGATCATATAATATTTACTACAAATCAACATTAGCTTATCTTTTTCCACATATACGAGGCATCAGTTAAGAGATACTTTTCAACTTCAAAAATGGCCAAATGGTATGAAAACTCATTATTTTCGACATTTGACCTTTAATAACATTTAACGCAAGCCAGATTTGACAATGAACTTTCAACACAGTATTTTTTATGAAAATTTAAAGATGAATACGTTTACAAATCTTCACTCAGATTTTTTTCGCAGATTGTCCCTCGTAGATTTTTCATGGGCTAATTTCGGAAATTGGACCATTTCTTGAATTCCCAATATTTTATGACTGATGATTCGGTGATTATATTTCTTGTAGAAAATACTATAATCTATATGTATAAATATGTATATATATTATTTTCGAAAAATCCTCATTTGAGAAATTAAAGCAAAAAAACCGTTTTTTTTAATGACATCCTTTAAATGATCGGTATTATGAAAAATATTTTTTATGCTCTTTTTAGAGGGTATACAAATCTTGTAACACAGCAAATAGTAAGTATATATATATATAAATATGTATATACCGTTCAAAATGTACTGTATGAATCTCGGAAAGATGAACGATTCTATAAGATGAACAGCTCGGAAAGATGAACGAAATATTGCCACTTTTGAGGGTTCAAAAAGATGAACAGGTTTAAATTTAATTTTGTAATCGAAAAGTTGAAAAATTAATTCCAAACATAATAATGTTCTTTTTCTTTGCATTTAGTTCTTCCTGAACAGTGTTTTGGGGCTTATTTTAACTTGTTATGTAAATAATTTTTATTTTTTTTATTTATAACCTTATCTTCTTCCTCAACAAAACGTTGATGCTCGAAAAGATGAACAATTTGGAAAGATGAACGGGCCCTGTTTTATATCTGCTCATCTTTTTGAGATTCTACTGTATATGCAAAAAACCTATATTTTTGATACTTCGCCTTTTTAAAGTAGCAGTATCATGTGACTGATCGATTGTATGATTAAAAATGTCACAATATTTTTAAAGAATATAATAGATAATTTAATTTTCGATAACTTTACCATTTAGCAGTAAAAATCGAAAAACCAGTATTTAATTGTATTTGTATGGTGTTGCTTCCCATAAGGGTTAAACGTCTCCCACCACAGTCTCCTCTCGTCCTATCCCTCCTTACTCCTTCACGCAACTTCTAGTGCCTTTATCCACTCTCCCCCCTACCTCTTTTGTCCATTATATCCTTTATTTTTCCCCTATTGATCTTCCTTCATCTCCACCTGACCTGCATCTTTCTATAACTTGTTCCCACGTCTCTGGCTCACCTTCACACACTCTGCACATTCTCTCTTCTTCTTGTTTCCAGTACCATCTTTCTCTCACCTCATTTCCTAGCCCTATTCACTTTGTTCTGTCTGCCTTCCATCCCGCTTTCAAAAAACCAGTATTTTTTTAAATAATGATATCTCTTAAATGATTAGTATTAGGACATAATGTTAAATCATTTTTTCTAAAATAATATATTATAAGCGAAAAACCGACATTTTCTTCATTTTAGGATTTTTGAAATTGGTCATATCTTCTGAACTTGCCAAAACAACCTTTTTACTATAAAATCGCATGTTCTACAAGCTGTGCCTGCAGTATTTTTTGGTAGTGCTTGCCGTTGTAAAGTTTTAGGTGAAAAACCGATATGTTCGACATTTTACCAAGAATTAATTTAGACGCAAACCAGATTTAGCAATAGACTTTTTAGTCAGCATTTCTTATGTCAAAAAAAATTATTGTTTTAAAAATCTTCATTAGGATTGTTTTCCGCAGATTTGGGCTTATTTTACATTTTTCCTTGGCTATTTAACGTAATGAATTGTTGTAGATTTGTATACATATTCCTTCTTATGTAAATAAATAGAGTGTATAGAATTCCAAATCGACCCTTCATAACGCAATGTGTCTATCAAAGTTTCTGGTTTCAATTCAAAAAACTGTCATATCACAGTCAATCAAAAGACACTGTTCGACAAGATAAAAAAAAAAAAAAAAAAAACAAAGCTATAAATCCAGCTCCTCAGGGCATAAAGATTTTGATATACAAAAAAAAAAACAACACACAACAATCCAAAAACCTGACCATATGCGATAAATTTTCCATCTCTAATATCCAGTCAGTGAAAAGTGATGAGGAACAAACACATCTATTCTATACAGACCAAAAACATCCAACATTATTGGATTACATTTTATAGTAAAGAAACAAAACAACGAGGAAAACAAAAATACCTTTAACTTGCTACTTGCTACTGCTACTGCAATTTTACCAAAAGGCTAGCTAAGGGATGCTTTTGCACTTAAAAGAATCACAATCACATCAGCATCAGAGAAAGAATGGATTTTTTTTTTTCGTGACATATGTAAAATGTGTAAAGTGCATGAGGTCTTAATTTAATACCTCTTGCTTTACTCGGTGATCATCGACTTTATTGTAATCAACATTGAGAGCGGTATATAAATCTTATATGCCCGCTCCCTTAATTTATTTATAGTTGCGTACTTGTACCTATATTCCTGGCTGAGCAGACAAAAGGATGAGTCAATCAAATCTCAATGATGAGGGCTTAACGGCAGGATAAACACCCCTCGTTTTTGGGCAAAGCTGATAATAGCCTTGAGGAGGGTTTGTCGTATATATTATAGATATGCTTGAAATATAGCAGCAAGTTGAACCATTTAAATGCGACACGCTAAGTGCTTGAATGAGACCAATGTTCCGTAAGTAATCCCTTGTTCAGAATAACAAAAAAAAAATCGCCAAACATGACTTCTTCATTTCTCAACGATGCATGCCGCCGCCGCCGACAGGACAAGGCAAAGGGTCACATTTATATAAAACCAAATGTCAAAACTTCAAAATTTATGATATTTGTTCTTATTAAATAGCTGATAGTTTTTAAATACTCGTAACATTAACCTGTCACATCTGTAATAATTTCAAATTGTTTGAATACTTTTTCATAGTTTTGTTTCTTGAATGACTTTACTGGAACTGATGATCAACTTTGAGACTCTGGGATTTTAGAATCCCATATGTGGGATATTCGAAAAAAATTTATATACCATATAAAATGACACTAATTGATCCCAAAAAGGCAGATACCTAATTTCAGCAATTGCTCAACCATTGGTGATTTTCAATGATTTTTTAAAATTTTGCAAAGGTGAAGAGATTGTAAGCACTTTATTTGTGAGATATTAAAAAAAATATCCTCATCAAACTTTAATTAGTTCAAGCAATTGATCAGCCATAGGTGATTTTTTAATGAATTTTTTTAAGTTTTGTCTGACGTCACCCATTGATGAGCATTTCATTTGTGGGATATTCGAAAAAAAAATATGCCAAGGTCATTCTTACTGATCAATTCCGTAATAATTTCAACTGTCATTTTGGATAGTTTTTCATAGATTTGTTTCTTATGACTCAACTGGAACTGAAGATCCGGGATCTCAGCATCCCATATGTGGGATATTCGAAAAAGAACATTCTATTTAAAAGGTCACTAGTTGGTCATAAAAAGTATTTGCTCTGAGTAATTGGTCAGCCGTAGGTGATTTTTTATGAATTTTTAATGTTTTATTCAAGATCACTCATTAGAGGATGTAGTACCTTATTTGTGGGATATTCAAAAATTTAGTAAATATGCCATCAAAAAATTAATAATAATCACAAAAGCTGACTTTTAATGGATTTTTTAAGTTTTTCAAGGTCATAAAGATTGTTAGCATTTCATTTGTGGGATATTCGAGAAAAAAAAAATTATACCAAAGTTATAGATACTAATAACTGATCAGTTCCGTAATAATTTAAAAGTATCATTTTGGAGAATTTTTCATATTTATTTTCACTGGAACTGAAGAGCAAGTTTAATTTTGAGGGATATTCAAAAAAAAATTTCATCTAAAAGGTTAGTAGTTGGTCATAAAAGGTCAGTTAGTTTTAGTAATTGGTTAGCCATTGGCGATTTTCAAAGAATTTTTAAAAGTTTTTTTCAAGATAGGATTATTAGCTTTGTATTAGTGGGATATTCGAATACAATTATGCCATCTAAATGGTCACCAGTTGATCATGAAAAGCGAATTAGTTAAGGTAATTGGTCAGTCATATGTGTTTTTTTTTTTTTTTTTTTTTTTAAGTTTGGTTCCAAATCATCCATTAAAGGACGTATCACATTTGTGGGATATTCAAGAAATTAGTATGCCATCTCAAAGGTCAGTAAATAATTAATCACAAAAGCTGATTTTTATTGAATTGTTAAAGTTTTTTCAAGATCATAGAGATTGTTAGCTTTTTATTTGTGGGATATTCAAAAAAAAAATATGCTATATAACAGTTTATTAGTTTACCACTAAAATTTAAGTTAGTTTAAGTAATTAATCATCGAAAGGTGATTTTTTTTATTAATATTTAATATTTTGTTCAAGTTCCATATTTTGTTCAATGACCATTACAGGATGTAGCGCTTCATATGTGGGATATTCAAAATTTTAATTTGTCATCTGAACGGCCAATAAATAATTAATCAAAAAAATATAATTAATACAAAAATTTTCAGTTTTTTCTTGTTCAAAGTAGCAGAGACGGTTAGCATTTCACTTGTGGGATATTCGAAAAAAAAATTATGTTAATCGATTATAAATGATCAGTAGGTTTCATTTATTGGTCTTTTTACTTTCTTCACTACTTTCTACTTTTATCATTTTTTCCGAATATCCCACTATGGCGTGCTAAGCTTCCGGAACCCAATTTTCTAACAAATATTAAAAAAAAAAAAAGAATGAAGACTAGTCTTAATGAAATATTTCTTACCATATGAACATTAGGAAATCACCAGAGTTTTTTAAGGTCCACATACGCCGCCTTCGTTCACTGTAACAAATTACAACAAATGCAATGCCAACACGCCTTTAGGTATTTTAAATATTAAATCTAACAAATAAATCACTTTTTCCACAGCAAATGTCTATATATCGAAAACCAACATAATGTCAATTACTTCATCAACATATATTAGCTTCATATATTCATGGTTCATATGTGCACTAATAAAGCAATAAAATCAACCTCAAACCCGTTAATTTAGAATCAAATTTAAAATTCAAAAAAATCCTTCCATATGTTGCATAAACAAAAAAAAAGAGCAATTTGAATATAAAATTCCATTGTTGTTATCAACCAGTCACATCCTCCTCCTCCTTCTATAATTTTTTTTTTTAGTTTTACTGCAGTTACAACATAACTGTAACATACCTACTTCTTCTGTCCGTTCATATATCATCATTCATAAATCAAACAATAAATTGATTACAGTTGCACGCACCCTTCCCATAATCTAGACCCACCAACAACAACAACAAAAAATTGGGTAATAAAATTATTCCTAATAATCATCATCGTATAATAATTATCAACCGAAGCGTAACGAATACGCAAATTCATAAAAAAAAAATAAAAAAGAGCTGCACAAAAACGAGTATAAAACCTCCCCTAACTTCATCAACCCGATTCAAAACGTTTTTCTTTCAATTCACGGCACATGTTTCCAGAAGTTGTAGTAGGCAAATGTCAGAATCAATATAAATAGAGTTATACGAGAGCTAGTACCATACGGTATAAGGGTATATATCTACATAGGTATATAGAAACTCAGCAGCCTCATCTGCATCTCGAGGTTGTCACAATGACGAGCCTGACTATCACCCCTTCGCATTGTGTCATTCAGAATTAACCTCACTTTTAAAACCATAGCCATGAATAAATTGAATATAGAAGAGCTGATGGCATCCAGGAAGGGTGCCTCTTGCAGCCTCGCAACTCACTATACCTATGGTGAAAATCACCGTTACTGCGTTATGCATGCATTCGCAACTATTAAAATCATATTATCCACATAAAAATAACCCAGGGGCCAGGGGGAAGTGGAAGACAACCCTGTCATTGTTAAAGGGTGAGTTCAGTGAGTGCACTTGTTTTTTTTTTCATATCAATCTGGGGGCTGTGTTCGTATATGATGTTCAATTTTAGTGCCAATAATAATTGAAACATTATACGAGTAGTTATATATACCAGTCTACCGCCTTAGGGCAATGTTTGCTCTTTTTACGTCAAATGAATATGTCGAGACACATATACCTATCTACATGAAGGGGCTTCTGTGCTGTTGCATTTGAAATACAAAAAAAAATCAAGCCGAGAGGGTGGTGGCCTCCGAGCCTGATGTCTTTATACTCTAATTTAAATTTTATAAACCCCAAGTTGACGATGACTATACAAATACGTACGTAGTGAACTTTTATGAAGGTTTTGGGGTTTGGTTAGATCATTTTGTCGGTAGATACCTACATTTAATTTTTTTTTTAATACAAAATTTCCTATGTGGTAGGTCCTTGTTCGTTTTTATTTTCCTACTGTAAAAGTGGATGTGATATGGCACTTTAGGTGGAGCCACAACATTTTACCGCACATTTTTTACACTTTCTGTTGATGTAGGTGCCGAAAGTATAATATAAGGATATGCATACATATATATGTGTGTGGAGAGTTCATAAACATTTTTCTCTTTACTTGGTCACATTTAACAACATGTGTACGGTCCATTGAATTTGGAATATACTTGAACATGAGTAAGTCTTATGATTTTTAACAACTCTAAATGACATTGTTGTTGTAATTTTGTCCTTCTCCGATGAACCTACCTCCGACAAAAAACTAGTTGTAAATTTTAAATGAAAACATATATGTATATGTAACGGGTGATTTTTTAGCTTTTTTGGTTTTGGCAACACTGGTTTTGACAGCTCACGTGTGTTTAGTACCTTGTGTCACAGTCAAACAGCTTCAGTTTGGTTTGCAATTTAACCATGGATCGTCTTACAAATGAACAACGCTTGCAAATTATTGAATTTTACTATCAAAATTCGTGCTCGGTTCGAAATGTTTTTTATCGAAAAATTGTGTTCAGCGATGAGGCTCATTTTTGGTTGAATGGGTACGTAAATTAGCACAATTGCCGCATTTGGAGTGAAGATCAGCCAGAAGCATTGCAACAGCTACCAATGCATCCCGAAAAAGCCACTGTTTGGTGCGGTTTATGGGCCGGCGGCATTATTGGGCCATATTTCTTCAAAGATGATGCGAATCGCAGCGTTACTGTCAATGGTGAACGCTACCGAGCGATGATAACAAACTTTTTTTTGCCCGAAATGGAAGTTCTTGACTTGCATGATATGTGGTTTCAACAAGACGGTGCCACATGCCACACAGCACGCGAAACAATGGCGCAATTGCGAGGCGAGTTTGGTGAACAGTTAATTTCACGTTTCGGGCCGGTCAATTGGCCGCCTAGATCGTGCGATTTGACACCATTAGACTATTTTTTGTGGGGGTATGTCAAGGCTAATGTCTATAGGGACAAGCCCGCTTCGATTGACGCACTGGAAGCCAACATCCATGCATTCATTCGTGAGATACCGGCCGATATGTGTGAAAGAGTATGCCAAAATTGGACTCAGCGGATGGGCTACCTGAGACGCAGCCGCGGTCAACATTTGCATGAAATTATCTTTAAACATTAAATTGCAAGGTTCAAGCTATCGATTCAAATAAATATTTCATTCATTTTTTCGAATTTTTTGTGTTTTTTTTTTTTTAAAGTTCTAAACCTCTTAAAAAATCACCCTTTATAAAGCTTTAAACAATTTAAGGGTTATTTTATACGATAGTCTAGGCAAGTTGATTTTTGCGAACAACCAGTGATGTAGTGGAAAATTATTTATACCGGTAAGGTCGGAAAGTTGAATATAAAAAATTTTTAGTAAGTTGGAGAAAGTCTCATTTCCCTATCAAATGTATTTTGCAGTTGTTGACAAATAATTGCAAATATATATATAATAGTAATAATAATAATATAATAATATTTTCGAATACGGACAAAATAGAAAGAAACCGAATGTTGATTCAAATGCATTTGTCAAACAATAAAACCTAAATAGGGATGGACCGATCACGTGACCTTCGGTAGCTCAGTGCATTTGGCTATGAAGAGAGCTTGTTCTGGTTCACCTCCCAGTCGTGGCAAAAGTTTTTCTAAATAAAATTGACCAAGCACCACAAAGGAGTCTGATGATCGGCGTGACAGTCGTGAAATAGCTTTAACTCCAGCCTATAAAAACTTGGTGGTAACTCACTCAAGTGTTGTTGTTCATTCAAACTTTCAATATCAATATGATGGTGTGAAAGCTTGGCAGCCTAACTGCAAGTTAAAATTATTTGTTTTCCTAATGCATTCCGGACTTTCGTCATCAATTTTCTTGGACAACACTCAACAGTATACCTATAGATTTTAATATTTAGGTACTAAAAGAAATAATGTCGAATTTTTTTTGTACAAGCATCAATAACAAGTGGTTGGGTTCGATATCCCGCTTTTTATAATCCCGTTTTTTTAAAATTCCGCTTTTTATAATCCTGTTTTTTATAATCCCGCTTTTTCAAGATCCCGCTTTCTATAATCCCGTCTCTTATAATCCCGTTTCGTATTATCCCGCTTTTGCAATTAAAACTAATTGTTTTAACTCTCACCAAAATTTCGTTGGGACTTAGTTCATAAATTTGGAAGTTTCCCAAAGATTTTAATAAACAATGAGGTAAGTATATGAAACCCCCCTGCTTGGACACACTATAGTATTTGGTGTAGGTGCGAGGTTGGGTGTATGCAAAGTTTCTTTTAATCATTTGGTGGGACATAACCCTTCATTTACATTTTGTGACTTAGTTCATTTTATGTTGGGAGTTCGTTCCAAAAATAATGGGAATGAGTTCATAATGAAACAAGTCCCAATTTTAGTGGGAGTTACTGCATTGGGAGTTAGTTCATTTGGGAGTTAGTTCCAGGGCCAATTTTTTCAATGAGTTAATATATGTATATTATAGTTTTGATTTTTTGAACAAAAACAAATGTGATCGGTAAAAATCAAAAACACCCCACATATTTTCTTTTATTCGAGTAACTTTTATATTTTGAAATTTACAAACACGTTATAATTTTTCGTTTAATATCCAAATGAATTGCGAAAAACGGGATTAGTGGTATTTCAAAAAGCGGGATTTTACAAGACGGGATTTTAAAACAACGGTATTTTAGTAGACGGGATTTTAAAACTTTTTTTTCGGGATTTTCGAAAAACGGGATTTAAAAAAACGGGATTCCGATACACTCCCAATAACAAGATATTCCGACAATTTTAACGATTAACGAAGCCATCAGGATGAAAATGAGCTTCATCACTGAAGATGATTTTGTTCGACAAACCTTCATTTTTTTTTAAATATTGCTCAACAATGAAAATGCTTTCCAGCGCTCCATTTTTACTAACCCCGAACTGTCAGCTTTCACATTGCTATCTTTTTTTCCGTTGGCAACACTGTACTAATAAATGGCGCAAAATTTAAATTTAAATTATGGGACACCCTTTATACATATGTACTGTGGACTGTAATGGAAGTAGAAAAATATTTCAAAAAATTTTTAAGCCATTTGAGCACATGTTATATGGATCAATCTCTATGCAGAAATAATAAATGTGTGTGTATGTAGTTCCCAGAAATTGGCGTGTTCCATTAAAATATTATAGGTATTAAGTGCTATTGTGTTGTTCTTTTTTGTGAGTATAGTTATGCACCAATATGTATTCAATATTAGTTTTTGTCACTCAAATACAAACATATATATAAATATTCTCCTATAAGTTGTCCAAATTCGAGATTTTGTATCAACATTCCTGGAGCTTTTACAGAATTTCAACATAAAATAAAGCACTTTTATATCTTAAAATCTTTATCCAATCAACAACATGACATAAAATTGTGTTGTCAATATTTTGTGATTGACAAAAAAACTTTAAAATATAGAAAGGACCACCGAATAGTGAGTGAGTCAATCTTCAAAGAAGAAGACTAATTTAATTTATGTGGGAAATTTCCTAAAAACTATAACTAACCAAACAATTTCCTTTAAATCAATTTTCTCAATTCGAACATGAAAGTTTTACGAACTTTTCTAATCCAATTAGCATCCAGAGAGTTTAGTCATGTATACATGGAGCATTTCTCTAACTTAACAGGAATTTATTTAAGTTATATAATTTTGAATCTTTCCAGCTATATGTATTTATATGTAAACACACAAGCCATTCTATACAAAAATGTTGTGAATGCAGTACCTACATATATAGGTACCTAAATGACTTCTTAATTTTATATTCCTGTAAAAACGCACCATAATATAGTAAAGGTATATTGAGGCATCATATAGAGAAATATTATAAGATAATTAAGTCGTAAAAATTGTGTTTGTGATATTTTGTGGACTCGAGTTTGACTCTACACATACGTACATATAATATAGATGCGTGACACACTGAGTGCCCTTTGATAGAAATTATGATATTTTATTGAATGTAGGGTATTTAAAAATAAATTTGATACACACATAAAATTCGAAATAAAAATGCAGCTTTGGAACATAAAGATGACAAAATAAAAACACCCAATTTAATGAGACTAAATGTGTGTGAATTTATAGAGGAAAGGCAGACGACAACCAAAACGAAAAAAATAAAAAAAATTATGTTAGCTAAAGCTTTTATTTTTATATATGTATTTGTATTAAGTTTATTATATTGATTTAGTGACCTATTTGATGATCTGTGAAAGTTCTAGGTTGCACTTTTTCTAATAAAATATAAAAAAAAAATAATTTATGTAAGTTCACAAAAAAAAAAACACATCTTTTTATAACAATAAAAAATTAATTATAATTAAGTGGCGCCGAGTTCCTTTAATGTCTTTTTCCAAGAAACACTGTACTGAATTAACTATTATTCAGACATGACTGTTGAAAATGGGATATTTTTAAAATCCAAAAAACTCAAAGTTTCGAAAAACCCACAAACTAAAAAAATCACAAAACCAAAATCCCGAAAAACCCAAAAACTAATATACCCAAAATCCAAACAACCCAACATCCAGAAATCCCAAAAAAATGTTACCCAAATTCAAAATCAATACAATATTTTAGGATATCCGCTTTGAGAAAAAAAAATCTAAATGTAAATGGGATGGAAACTGGAAACTGTTCATTCATGTTAACCCGGCCGCATATATTGTATCTACTATTACTGTTATTATGTGTTTATGCATTCAGTTGGGCTATGATTTTATTAAATTTCAATTTTTATTACGTTTTTTTTTTTTTATTTTTCGGGATTTTGAGTTTCCGAGGTTTTATGTTTTTTTTTTATTTAGATTTTGGGTCTTCTGAATTTTCGGGTTTTCTAGATTTTTATCTTTCTGAATTTTGGGTTTTTGTGATAATGAGTTTTTGGGATTTTAGGTTTTCTGGGATTTTGTTTTTCTAGATTTTATGTAGGTTTTTGTGATAGTGAGTTTGTGAATTTTTTTGGGATCTTTTTTATTTTAATTTTAACTAACGGTATTCTGTTCGACTGTATATATTCCTTCCTCTTTCTCAGCTAGTATTGATTCTTTAAAAAAAAATTTTGAACATATAAAACTGAAATCAAAATTTTAAACTTTAAATGGTATTGATTTCTTTAATTTGTTAGAATTTTTTAGATTTCTTTCATATAGAACGGGGAGGTACCATACAACGATTTCATTTGTTTTTTTTCACAAATTTTCTCCAGTCTATAAACTTGGCAGTAGCTTATTACTTAAATGATTGTTGTTACATTCTAATCTATAAACGGCTCTTATGATTTTGATTAAACTCCGAACGTGTAATGACCGAAGCGATTGTGAGAAGAATTTCTTTTAGGTGTATTGGAAAAATGACTGAAATTCCCATAAGCCCCAAAACTCTAAATTCCCAAATTCCTGAAAACTCTAAATCCCCAAAATTCTGAAAACCCTAAATCCCCAAAAATAAAAAAAACCAAAATCTTAAAAACCCACAATTCAGAAAACTTTTTAAGTCTTCTGCAAACCCATTATCCCGAAAACCCAAAATCTAGAAATCCCAGAATCTAGAAAACCCGAAATCTAGGAAACCTTAAATTCATAAAACAACAAATCCCGAAAACCCTAAATCCATAGTAAAAATCCCGAAAAACTATTTTACCTAAAATAGAAAACCGGAGAAATTATATAAAAAGTTTTAAAAGTTCCGTAAATATAATATTTTTCGGGATTTCGATTTCGAGAAAATCCTGAGGATTTTCAATCCTGGTCTTTCTAGATTTTTGATTTTCAGGTTAATGGGTTTTCTTTTTTTTTGTGTTTTTAGATTTTCTAGATTTTGGGTTATTGGGATATTTGGTTTTCTGGATTTAAGGTTTTCTAAATTCTAGGCTTTCTGGAACTTGGGTTATCAGAATTTGGGGGTTTTCGGGATTTGGAGTTTTCTGGATTCTGGGCTTTATGAATTTTGGGTTTTCTGAATTTTCGGTTTTCTGGATTTTGGTTTAGGGATGTCCGACTTCCATTTTGAACTGTTCCAAAAAATGTTGCAGACAGTCACTAATGTGTGTTTTAGTTTAACAAATTTCGACATATTATTCACTCGCTACATCCAGATTAAAACTTTAGTCCAGATGTAAAGTATACAAATTCAATGTAAATACATCCGGATTTAAGTTTCAATCTGAATATATCGAGTAAATAATATGGGCCTTATAGTGGAAATTTTAAACACATCACTTAAACCAGAGACAAAAACGCAAAATAAATTTTGTTTATATTTCGGATTTTGCTTATTTACTGTCTTCAAAGGTATAGGTATAATCATATTCATTTTCTAATTTAGAAACAACAAAGAGAATTTCTAAGTTCAGCGCGAGTTTTTAAGTCATTAAGGCGTAGGTTAAAAAAGGGATTTTAAATAAATAATTCCATTCGATTTGTTTTGTACAAAATTTCGATAGAAATAAGATATTTTCATAATTTAGATTTTTAAAATTAATTAATATATATGTATGTATATATAAACGAACATTTTATTCAAAAATTTTAACAAGAGTAACTTTACATGAATATAGACCTATATGATCGGATTAAAATTCAAAATTGATTTGTGCGCGTAACTTGTATGAATAAATTTGATCACTCGCTATATATTACAAATAAAATCATTTTAAAATCATGTTTAAACCTAAATCTTATTTGCATACAAAACAAATTAAAAACAAAATACAAAATTCAAAAAACAAAATCAACCCAAGAACAAGAATTTAAATTCAATCAACAATTCAATAAAAAAATTTAATATCTTCTCGTGATTTGTTTTGTTGAGACAAATTTTTATTTTCTATAGACAACTTTAAAAACGAATAACAATTTCGCAAAACACGTCACACTTTTTTTTTTAGATTGATCCAATATCAGTTTGTGTTTTTTTTTTTAAATTTAAAATTCAAATTAATTATTTCAAAGTATCGTGTTGAAATTCGACACAATCAATAAATAACAAACACGAACAAATTTTCAGCGGCTTCTTGCGTTGTCCCATTGTGAATTCATATATACCTGGTTATATGCGGACTTCTATATAAATGTATGTTCAATATCGAGACAACAGAGACACAACTTCCGTTCCAAAACATGAAATACCTTGGTCAGTGAAAAATAAAAAAAAATTAAATAAAAATTATTGTCGTCCACCCGCTCAAACCGCGAAAATAAAAACAAACAAAAATAAAATCAAATAAATTTATTTTGTTCGATTAGATTTTGAGTTTTGAATTTATGGCAGGATTGGTTGTCTCACGCTGATGGGGGACAGTAATTAAAAAAAAATAAAATCAGAAGAGTCCGTTCAGTGTTCAGTTCGCTCGAATGATGCTGCACTCTGTTATCCGAGGCAAAATGACAAGCGCGGTAAATAAAAACATAAAAACTTTTTCAACTGTCAAGGTGAAATTTAAATTCTTGTAAATATCCCCAGAGGGGCAAACATACCTATACCTATACCTACAAATCTTAAGTTCGACGCTCGCTTTGGGTTCTTATCAGAGGCAGAGCACAGCACAGCACCATTGTATTGCGGCGCGCAGTAACTTAATAAATTGAGTTTTTTTTTTCTCGTATATAGGTATATTGCTTTTGCCCGAGACTATGACTGTTTGTGACATGTCCACTTGGGACTATCTGGGAATTTAGTTTTATAGAGACCTAGGGAGTTTTGAAGGCCACAACGCGGTGACAAACCACTGTGTTCCAGTTGACATTTTTCAAATACTAGATCACCAGATTGTGACAGGTATATAGGAGTTTTGGGCCTTTAAATATCTACAGTAAGGCTGACAAGAAAATTTCTTACATAACCACAAACACAACAAAAACCATTGTATGGTAGATAGTGTTGTTACGCTGTACAGTGGTGCGTTAGGTTTGTCAAAGTCAGGAATTCAGTCGATATTTTGTTTGAAATGTCTAAAAAATTATGCTTGAATTAGTTTCATAGAACATAAAAAATGAACATAAGGTAAATTTAGATATGTACATATGTACCAAATTTAGAAAAAAAAATCCAACATTTGATACAGTGAATTAGAACTAATTTGTGTGTCAAAGTCAGGAATTCAGTTGGAATTATTTGAAATTTTCAAAAATTTGTGCTTGAGTGTGTATAGTTTTTCATATGAAAGACATGACAATTTAGATACGTTAGGTATGTACCAAATTTCAAAAAAATCAAGTCCAATATGTTGCGCAATGAATTAGAACTAATTTTTGTTCTACTTATGGGTTTCATATTCTTTTCTCTGAAAATGAATTTTACACAATAACTGATTGGATTCTAATAAAAATTTGACAATTTTGACACTTGTAAGAGCTGAAAATCAAGTTTTAGATCATTAACATTAAAATAAAACTTGCAATGGATAATCTGAAATGATAGTTTCAAGTTTCGTTATTTTTTCATTTAATTTAACTTTCCCAAATCTAACGTTAATCGTTAACGTTAATCTAACGTTAGATTAAAAATTCTGACATATCATTGAAATTTCTGACAGTTGATAGTAATAGATAGTAAAACAACTATTTGGCGCGCTTAGAAAAATAATATTTCAGAGATTTTTCGCACTAAAAAAGTGAGCAAGCAAATCCAAGATTTTTTTCCTCAGAATTTTGACAGCAAAGTTGAGAAATTTTTTTTGCGAGAAATCCTGTTCATGTAACTGAGATTTCTGAGAATTTAGAAATATCATTTTCCTGAAAAATATGAATTGTCTTCCAGTTGTCAACTAGCTGCATTTCGTGCCCACAAAATTTTTGAGTTATGAGATTATTTCAACTTGTTAAGTAAATAATGGCAATATTAATTTACGGTTATTAAACAGCAGCTGTCCACTGTCAGAATTTTTAATCTGACTTCAGATTTAAATATAAAGCCAAAAAAATTCGAAATATTAAAAAAAAAACAAGTAGGTACCTATGTATACCACTAATTTCAGCGTCCCCAAATCATAAAGCGTACCAAAATTCATTAATTTTGTTCAACAATTTGGCATTCTTTATCGAAAAACAATTTATGGCTACGAACATACAAAAGACATTGTTACAATCCGGTTCGGTCGATTAGGTCTTCTTTTTTAATTTTAAATAAATACTGCATTGGCCGTACCGGAGTGTAGGACTTGATTTTGTTTTAATTTTATAGCCATACATTTTTCTGTATAACAAAAATTTACAGTGTTCGATCCCTACATACACACATATATAACTTTCTCCAGTTTCGCATGCCAAGTTGGTTAGGTCCCTCATTCAGGATAAGTATTAGTTTTATTTTGAAAAATATTTGCGGTTTTAATCAAACTTAACATTATGATGATGTAGAAGTCCAGAAATATGGTTTTCGCCTTACCGTCCCATTGTGCAGGTGTCTGGACGGATTTGCTTGAAATTTGGTACATAGCACTTTTTTGTACAAATTTCAAAAAAAGGAGAAATTCGAATTTTTGTTTTAGCTTCTCTAAAACTTTTTTTTTCAAATTTTCGTGAAAACAAGTACGATTTTGATTAAACTTCGTACACACAATGTTCGAAGTGATTGCAATAAAAGTGGAGTTTCAGGTGCGATGGTTTCTAGTGTTTGATTACAAAAATTTATAAGAACATTGAACAAAAAATTAATTTGAAAAAAATGTTTTTTTTTCTCAAATTTTTGAGTTTGAAAATTAATTTTTCCAAAACTATTCACTGAAACAATTTTATTTAAAAACAGAATTTTATCGATTTCTGGATTTATAAAAAAAGGTATGACATGATATTATAAGTTTTCCTGTTATTTTTTTTTTCTAATTCAAGTGGATTTTTAAGAAAATTGTCCCTGCTGCCTAAGCAGAGAGAAATAGACCCCCTATACGATTTGTTTCTTGATTTGACCCAACCTACACACCCTATAGCCTTTTGTCGCAAAACACCCTGTATAATACACTCGACCGTAACAAACTTTAAAAAAATACTTTATTATTATATTTCAAAAATATTTTCTAGCTATGTATCTAACTCCAGGTGCAACTCTAATGCTTATATTTCTACTTCATCCCCTACCATAATATGTATTATTCAGAGCCTTAAAGATTTCAACACTTAATAACATTTTAATTAACACTCAAAGCATCTTTCATAACAATAACTCGGCACGCGCGTTTTTAAAAATGTTCATTTCTCTTTCTACGGGTATGTAGGTATATATTTTCCACAAAATCCTTGTTATATCCTTTTTGATTAAAAATAACTTTTTGATTAAAGGAAAACAATCAACGCGCGCACGCTTCTATATTCATCATAATGTATATAGAAACCCCTTCCTTTTTGATTTTATTTTCGATTTGTGAGTGGATTGTTGTGTTTTGACAAAAAGGACATGTGTATCGGGCTTACCAATGCGATGATATTCTTTTTTGCTTAAAATGTTCTCTATGTCCGTTTGTCATCTCGAAAAATGAATGAAGTGGTAACAATTGAACATTTTGAATACGCGTATCCGTATCCGACTTACATACAACAACTGATTATTACTGACGTGTATACCGAGCGTAGCGCAATTTTCATGGTTGCTCATTCGTATACAAGGGTGTCACTTCAACATATTTATAGTCACTATAGAAAATTACTTTAACATTATACTGTTGCAACAAAGGGTGAGTTTGAAATATACAGAAACAGTATAATAATAATGTACAGTTGAGATGTCCTTGTCAAGAGTACCTAGTTTTATTTTAATTATTTTGTATATGATTCGTGATGGCTTTTGTATTTTTTTGTTTTATTTTTTTGTAACTGATATTATTTTTAAACTTCTGTTGTTGTGATACGATTTGATGCTTTTTTTTAAATTATTATTCGCCCTATTTGACTTCCGTTGATGAAATTTTTTTTTAATACGATTTGATTTTTTTTTTATTCGTCCTTTTCGATATCTACGGGAAGCGAAATCAATTAAGAATTTATATATCAAAGTATTGAAGTGAGAGAAACTTGTATTTCCGGCTTTACACGATTATGGTAGCCTATACCTCTTATAGGTTAGGTAGACATGAACATTAGTTTTTATTTTTTAAGCTCAGCTTTAACAATTGAGTAGAAGTTCATGACTATTGAAGTATTTCGACCTTGAAACGAGATTAGTTTTAGTTAAAATTTTAAAGAAAATGGAACATGACTATATTTATTCTATGCTATTTTTCCCGATAACGACTTTATTTATTTTAGTCAAAATTATGTTTCAACGTTTGCTACCGTTAAGGTATACTGAAAAAAAATTACTTTCAGACAATTTTGCTCAAAAGTGATGATATCGCACCAACCACCAATTTTCGTGCATTTATTTTTATGTTGTGTATTTGTAACTGCAAACCCCAAAATTTGTTCCAAAACATGAAGGTTTGATCTCCATTTCTGCCAACCTATAACACACACACAGAAATATATGTGATTAACTGTTTTAAGTCAAAAAAATACTTTTTTACGAGCTGACCAATAACAAAATACTTTTGCACCTAACAGTGTGGAAGATATGGGTAATTTCATAAAACGTAAAATCACGAAAGTGTCGGTTTTTCGCATTTAACTCCTAAACAGTGTGTGTTTTCGAAAACATGTTCATGCTAATTTTTACATTATGTGACCCTCTTCAAGAAAACATATTATAATTGCTAACATTGATCGTTTAAGAGATATCGTTATATTAAAAAATTGAACAAAAGTAAAAAAATACTGGTTTTACGATTTTTACTATAAAATGTTAAATGGCGAATTTTCTAAAAAAATGTGTGAGTGCCGGGACTCACGGTTAAGATGTGTAAACATCAACATTCGTCCTGCCTCATAGACCGAGAGCCTAGATCAAATTTAGGGTGTGCGGATGATAGCAAAAATTTACTGGTATTTTTATATAGATCTTAACTTTTCATAAACAAATTTGAAAATCGGTAATGATGCATGGAAAATGCGTTTTTTAATTTACCGACAAAGGCCCCAACCAAGCTTATAAAAAGTTAAGATCTATCTAAACATATACCAGTGAATTTTTGCGATCACTCACACCCACAAACAGCAGTGGGCTCTTAGCCAATCATTAAAATTATATGTATTTAAAAATATTTTCCAGTCAATGACCTTATTTCGTCTAATTTGCCAAAAAAAGGCGGCCTTCTATGTTGAAACCCTGCAGCCATGATGAAAGCGCAGTCCATGTACTATATGGTCTAAGCAACCAACCACATTTCAACCCAAACTGAACTCGACTTTTTGATTTCGTATATAAACACTCAGCGTTTAGTTACTGAGAGTACATAGCGTTGAACGCACTCAATTTTCGTGAAGCTCAGAACAGAGATTATGGATAATTCATAAGTCTGCTATTACACGATGAATCTAGTTGCATGCGCCTTCTTCAAATTCTTCTTTGTTATTTCATCGGCTGATTCAAACGCTATTACACGTTGAAACCAAAGTCATGAATCTAATCTGACAGTTCTCTTTATTTTTCATTTTCGTGTTGGGCTGTGCTCAAGCAATAAAAAAAACTTTTTCTGTTTTTATTTTTGTTTTCATTATTAGATATATTGAAGAAAGAAAGGTTTGTGTGCCTTTAAATGAATATCAGTCAAGAAAAGCAATAATTTATTTTATTTATGTTTTTTTTTAAAGATGAATTTCTCATTTCTGGAAAGCCTATAAGGCTGTCAATAACAGTGCGTTGCATCGAAATTTACTCTTTGAGCAACAAAACCATATGAAGCAGAATAGTAAAAAACGGACAAGAGAAACGTCAAATAGTTGCATCAAAAATTTTACTCACGCGACACCGGTCACTTTTTTTCCGTCTCATCTTTTCGATTTTTTTTTCTCTTTTGCAATTACGTAGTTCGAAAAGTCGCATGCGTCTAGATGCATCGTGTAATAGCAGACTAATCTCTGGCTCAGAATCAAAATCACGACCACGGCTACAAGATAAGAATCACGATTACGAGATGAGTGGGCGTAAATTTTAATTTTTTTTTTTAAATTATGCTTTTTCTAAGTTGACGCAAAGTTTTTCAAAAAATTCAAAATTTACACTGAGCCATCTTTGGCGTCTACTTTAAGGTACATACATTCATACAATGTATGTGATGTATGTTCCGTGAAATAGGCCCCTGGTCTCAAAGCAGTCATGTAATTGAAAAAAAGTTATGCAAAGAATACAAAATACGGATAAAGGTAGCTGCAAACAAACACGATAGCGGTGGCGATCACGATAAAATTGTGGATGCCATACACATAAATCAAAGGAAAGGCACACATCTACACGATTGAAGTGTGCTTTGATTTTTATATGAGGCATCCACATTTTTATCGTGATCGCCACCGCCACCGCCATCGCGTTGGTTTGCGCGTAGCCTGATGCTAAAGAAGCGTTAAAAAGAGTTTCGTAAAACTTGGCCCACGACTCACAGGGAAACTGGTCTTCCATCTTATCTTTTTTCTCTTTCGCACTCGTTATGTTCGAATAGAGTCAGACGCAAAGAATCATCGTGTAATAGGGGCTTAATATATCCTCTAAGCAGCCAACCAAATTTCAACCCGAACTGAACTCGACCTTTCGATTTCGTATATAAATACTCAACGTTTAGTTACTGAACGTACATATTGTTGAACGCACTCAATTTTCGTAAAGCTCAGAATCACGATCACGATCACGGTCACGATTACAACGTTACGTTACGTTTTCTTTTCACCCTACCGCCAGTATAGATGTTTACACATCAAAAATAATTTATGCTTATTTTATAGATTATAATATTCGCTATAAAAAATATTAAAAGATTTTTTTTGCCAACCTAGAGATCAGCTACTTGGCACTTCAAAAAGGCGAAGTATCGAAAATATAGGTTTTCCGCTTATAACTCTAAAAGGTTATATTACCTATATCTATTTTTTTTTTGTTATATAAAATTTTTTGTTAAATAAAATTTGATTTAACATTTTTTTCCTTGCAACAAATATTTAAAAAAAAACATTATTTTTTTTGTTTTTTTGTTTTAAAATCTAAAATGGACACTTTTCGAGAAAAAAAAGAAGAACAAAATTAATGCCTACGGTTTAGGTTGTAATATTTACTACAAGAAATATTATCAGATTTTTTTTTCAATACCAGGCGTCAGTTACAAAATATTGCGATATCAAAAAACTTACAATTGCGAAAATAAGCAAATTTACAAAAATAGGGCCAATCTGTGGAGAAAAATCCAATTTAAGATTTTTAAACCTATTTATGTATCTTTAATTCTTTTTATAAGATATATACTGTCTAAAATGCATTTCGCCAAATCTGACTCAAATGTCATAAATAACAGGTGAATATATTCACTTGACCATTAATTTTTGAAGTCGCAATATCTCCTTATACGGAAAAAAGGTAAGATAATGTTTCTTATAGTAAATAATATTAAGACCTACAAAGGTGGTATTAGTTTCCTTTTTTCAAATAATAGTCATTTTAGAGTTAAAAGAAAAACCAGTATTTTTGACCAATTTTTTTAAATAACGAAATCATTCATATGCTAGCTTCAAGAAAAAACATGTTAATGCTTTCTTTTAAAGAGCCAATGAATAATGCGTAAATTTTTTTTAAACAAAAATCGATAAAATTTACCCCGTTGAGAGTTTTATGCGAAAAAATTATATTTTTGTCCCTGCCAATTTCAAGTTGCAGTATCTTGTAACTGATCGCTCGTATCGAAAAAAGTGTCATAGTATTTTATAATATTTTTGTAGAAAATGTTATGATACATAAAATGAGTCTATACAAAAATTTTCAATACTACATCATTTAAAAGTAAAGATTGAAAAACCAGTATTTTTAACCAATTTTTTAAAATAATGATATCTCTTGAATGATCGATGATAAGAAAAAAATTTTATTTTTGTTATAAGGTAATATAATGTACAAACTTTGCATTATCAATTAAGTAACAATATGTACGCTGCCTATATATAAAGATTAATTTCCCTGTTTCTTTTTACTATGGACATCTTGATATTAATACCTCTTTGATCTATTTTGATGCTTCTTGATAAAAGTAAAAATATAATTCTATATTTTAATGGTAGAAATAAATAATAAACCACATTTTTACGTTTAATCAATTTGCGGTTCTCAAAAAGAGCAATTCCCTTGAGTAAAAGTCATCAAAGAACACGACTACACTATCTATTTCACTATATGGGGTTGACATAAAGCACAATCTTTTTCAAACTCAGATACACAATTTCATATATCACATATGGTGTACCTATCATATTCAATTCATGTTGACTTATTTCATTTTTGACAGAATGTCATACTGCACCCTTGAATTATATGTACATATCAAAACTTTTGATCCTAACGTAGGTGCATGAGCGACAGATTTCGCTCAGACGAACAACAACAGAAAAAGCATTTTTTCTTTTTTTTTGGTCAAAGTTAGCATTCTATATGAATTCCTGTCATAATGATTACCCCCCGATTTATATGATGATGATTTTACACACCGAGTCTTATAATGTGCTTGTGCACCCAATAAAAGTAGTATTCTCATTTTGTTTTTTGTTTTTATATGTGTGACCCTGCATCTGCTCTGCCACTGCCACTGCCAGTGACACAGTCGTTCCAATTCACTGGACGCATATTTACAAAGTACTTGATGTCAGGACGAAAAACAACCTTCAAGTGGGTTTATTTATCTTTTCTTTTCTTGTTTTTTTTTATTTTTTTTTTTGTTTAAGTTGTCTTCTCGGTATGACAATATTTATTCGCTTGTAAATGAGGGATACATCAGGAAGAGCCCCCATATTATTTGGAAGCTGACTATATTGAATCCTTTTTTTTCTTCTTCAGCTTGACTTTTGGACTTTTTTGTTGTAGCTATATACCACTGTTCTCTCTTTTCTTCCCCTTCCCACCATTCCAGCCAAAAAAAAACACAAGTTGTTGTATAATAATTGAGTTATTGATTTCACAGATTTTTTTGTTGCTGATTAAATCGCATTTGATGAGAAACAAAAAAAATAATAAATTCCGCGATCCACAGAAATAAAAAAAAGAGAATTTGCATTTATGTTTAGTTAATTAAAAGCAAACAACAAAAAAATGTTATATAAGATTTATATATGAATATCTGAAGAATTTTAAGGAATTTTAATTGATATTCAGTAGCTTGAATCTGTATCGCAATTTAAGACAAAAAAAGGTAGGTACGGAAATATTCAACTCATTAATCTTTTGAAGCTACAGTATGGTCGTCAAAAAATAAAACACAACATTTAATACAAAATGATTCAAAATCAAATAAGAAAAAATGCACGATGTACCAACTTGGCTTTGTAGTTCAAGTGTCCTGCTGCTGTCTTGCATTATTTAAGATTTAATATTATAACATAAGATAAATATAAGATTGGTAATAAAGTAAGATTGCCGGAAATTTTTGTCGCTGAACGGGACCAACACAAAATTGAAGCTCATTTGTTTCCAGCACCTTTTAAGCATCTTTATAAGCTACGATCAGACGATCAAGTCAACACGTTGGCTCTCTGACGTCAAAATGATGTCAAATCATGTCCCAATTATAATTGTGGTGTCAAGGCGTGTGATCGTCAACGCAGAACAATGTCAATGCGTTGACAGCTGCGTTGACACTCGAATTGACATGCATTTTATAAAGTCAAAATGTAATCACTTGGTCAACGCATTTAAAAGACACATTGGTAGAATGCTCGTCAGCGTGTTGACTGTATCGCAATAGCAGAATTTCTTACCTTATCAACGTAGCATATACATTGAACTTCATATCAATTCTGATTTTGTAGAGGTTTTTTAATCTATTGACATCGTAACTATCCTTCAATGGAATTGGACAGTTTATAGCTTTACAGACAGATAACAATCAATATTTTGTGGTATATCGAATATTTAGTTCCAAATGTGACCAGAAAGATCTATAAAATGGCATTTTTCTGGAGTGCAAAATAAAATGTACTCCAATAGCCTATAAAACGCTTTTTTCTAGAGCTACAAAATTCTATTTTTAAGAGGTTTTTCAATCTATCAACATCGTAGACGGAATATTGAACAGTTTATGTAGCTTGATTGATTTAACGTTTTAATGTATACAAAAGTCCTAAACGGTGAGTGTTTTCGAAAATATGTTCATGCAGAGGTTTTACATCATATGATCCTCTACTAGAAAACATAACCAATAAACATATCAACCCTAACATTGATCATAAAAAAGATATCATTATTTTAACAAATAAGTAAAAAGTCAAAATACTGGTTTTTTGATATTTACTTTTAATAGCTATGTTGTCGAAATTTTTCCTCATTAAATAATATGTTATAACATTTTCAATGCTTCATACCAGCGATCGTTACTGGACATATTGCTTCTTCAAAAAGGCGAAGTATCCATAATATAGGTTTTTCGCATACAACTTTTAAACGGTTTGTTATAATATCTACTATTTAGTTTACAAATTTACAAAAAAATTTTATTTTGCATCAAATACATATTTATTTATATTTATATTATATTTATTCCAAACGAGTGACGTTTGAAAAAAAAAAACTGTTACAATGTTTTTGTTTTATATAAAATGAGATATTTTTCGAAAACAATTCGTCCTTCAAAAGAAAAAATGGAAAAACCAGTATTTTTTTAATTTTAACCAATTTTTAAAAATTATTAAAATTAATGATATCTTTTAAATGGTGGATGGTAGGAACAAAATCGATGCTAGATGGTTAAATAATGTACAGTGAATAATTTGCATTCAAATATTTTTGAAAACAGTCATCGATTAGCAGCTATCCGAAGTAACATTTTGCCTCTCATAAGATGCTCCAAGAGCTTAACTAGACTATAGTAAGGGAGCTAAAAGTAATCTTGAAGAGTACTACTAGATTATTATAACACTGTTAAAAGCGTAAAATGGCCTAGTTATAGGAGGCTCTCACGTCAATTTATGAGAATGCGTCTCTTCCAATGAGATTCGCTCTCACCTCAACTAAGTCATGCTATGAGAATGCGTCTCTTCCAATAAGATTCGCTGAAAAGAGAACAGAGTACATATTTTTTAAACTTTAAAAAATTATGTACATATATCTTTCTCATTTAGCATTTTCTCAAAGAGTAACAAACTATTTTTTTATTTGTGTGTGTGTTTTATGTCAAAAAACTGAAAGGCTTGTGTGAGAATATTTATTTTGTAAGTCAATCAATTATTATTATGCGTTATAATGGCTATACTTTATATTTATTGTTTTTCACATATGTGAACCAAAAAACATATGCGGTTGAAAATGTATCTACTAATTTAAATTTTTACCTCGAAAAACAACAACGCGCCTTCAAAATAATGTATAATTTAATTATTTAATTATTTATCAATGATCTCTTGATATAGGAGGTATTAAACTCTATATAAAAAGACTAATATTCTGATACAAGTGTTGTTATGGGATTATAAAGGATAAGAACATCTGTTTAGAGCTGAATTTTCACAAAAAGAATTCTTATAAGACTGTAAGTTTATATAATCTTTTTCCGAGAAGAAAAATTGATTTAGCTATAAGATTTTTTAAGAGAGACAGTGTCCAGCTCTTAAAATAAAAATGTTATGTGACCTATTTAAGTTTTATAACAAGAGAATAATATTTAATTATAGCAATGGGATATAAAAGAGTCATGGAAGATTTTTTGACATTTCAAGAGCTTATAGCTCTGGAGAGTTTCTACCTACTTTTTTCCTGAGCTAGGGACATTATGGTAAACTTATTTCAATGTATAATAAGTAAATATTATGTCCCTTTTTTGATATGTCTTTGAAATTTTAATAATATAGGTTCTAGACAAAATTTTCGACAAACCGTATTTTTAGGATTTAGGAAAGAAAAGTGAAGTTAACTCAAGAACTTTTTGGCAGTATAGACTTTTTAGTCAGTATTCCTTATACCAAAATGAAGATTATTATAATATAAACGCATAATCTTCACTTGAATATTTTTCCGCAGTAAAATTGCATTTTGCCTGCTCTCAACAGTCGATTTTTGAAGGACTTATAATATGGGGAAGCACTAACAAACAGTTTTTTTTTTTAATTTTTTAAGTTGGCTCAACATTATCACTTATATATAGGGTGGTATGTGTTGTATTTGTATACATTGTACCTATACATACTAATCTTTTAATCCATGTTTTTAATTTTTTGAATGCAGATTTCATGTTTTCATATATAAAATTGAAATAGGTTTACTCGTGCATTTTGAATAAGCAGGGCGTAACAAATCCTTCATCACATCAATATTGTTGAGTTGTTATTGTTATTATAACCGCTGAATTGAACATTAATTTTAAAAAGTGATTGAAAAATAAAAAAAAAAAACAAAAACAAAAATCGGTCTCCGATGAAGTCCGGACAAGGCGGCATCAATAACATGGCCAGGCCATTAAGTAAAACAAAATCACAACAATTGCCATAACAATAACAGTAAAGAGTATAGTATTTTATGTGTAATCAAAAAAAAAACCGCACATAGGGGCGTGTATATCTATTCTTATTTTCTATACATAATACTTTTCAATTTCAATATTGCAAAGTACTAGTAGTTAGGTATATCCTAAAAATAAACAAGAAAAAAAAAAAGGAACAATATTCCGCATTCACTCACGAATCACGATTATATCGTCGATAATAATAACCGTGTCCGTCCATAATAACAATGAAAATTCAAAAGAATAAAAATTAAATTGCTTCTCTCGCTGTTTATAAGTAGGAAGGTATATACTGCATTACCCAACCCACATATATCCAAGAGGGCGTATGTGTGTGTGTGTGTGTGGAGAAAATTAATTACCCACTCTCAATTCGTTAAAAGGTGTCCGACCGCGAACTATAATAAAAATATTCGCAATAATACAAAAAACCTCATTCTCGTTCCTTATCCACACAGTGCAAAGACGCGGAACAAATGCATTATTTTTATTGACCGATCTGTTGTCCCGTTGTGGTCCTAATCTACTAATGGACCAACAATAATAAACCTCGGAACGATATAATCTCTCAATGAATTCAAGAGTACCTATAACCTATACAGTATATACAGTGCAGTAATTCCTTATGGATGAGATGATGTTTAGACATCGGAAGGACCATCATGATGATGATGGTATTATATGATGAAATATGAGGCTGATGATGACGATGGGGTGCCAACAATGGCACCCAACTGTGCTAAATCACCGATTTCTACTCCAGTTGCTGTTCCAGGAACAACTGAGAACGACAACTAAACATACATCCTATATACAGCGACATCTAAATTCAATTACGAGCAAGAAAAATAACTCAATCAGTATAAGGAAAGTACCAAAGGGGGAACAATACGATATGATGCGATGCGATGGCAGTTGCTCCTGTGAGAGCGATAAATAATATTTTTTGATGGGTGACGTGCGCCAGGATATATTCAAAAGCAACAGAAACAGAAGAGACTTCTCTTTTCTGTTCTAATTTTTGTCAAAGCATAAACACTGGATAAATATAGGTGAGGGGCGGCCGGCGCGGCGGGGGATGAGAAAATGGGATTCATAACCTTCTATACTTCTTCTTTAATAATGTTAAGAGGTGTAATAATTCTCGAGCACAATGTAGCTTCTTGTTGTTGTTTTATTTTATATCTATATTCTAGTTAATTTCTCGTGTTCTGCCAAAATATTTTTATGTTCCTATATAGAATACATACCTACATACATACTTTGCTCTTTTGTTGTTGTTGTTTCTGAGATATTATATATGTTCAATGTTCATGGTTCAGGTTCCACTCGTTGGTGGTATCACTGTGTCATCATTGTCATCATCAGGTGTTTTTGGCAAAAACATTTGACCATAAAATCCACTCATCGAACAGAAGCTTAACGGCTATTAAGGGGTCCAACGAAACGGTTTATGTAGGTACTGTATATTTGGCAGGAGGTTATTTGAGCTTGTTTTTACTTAGATATACATTAACTTAAGGTATAAACGAGTATATATGTATATTCTACCAACCATTTATATATATGTATATGCAAGAAGGATATAACATAGTCAAAGCAGATGTGTCACACCATCATCAGCAACATCGGGGAATTTTTGGGATTTGACATTAAAAAGTTGTTGGACATGTATCATCCAGAGAAATGTTATGCTATATATGCGCTATGCTATACGATGGTGATTATATGGCATTAGGCAGATGGTTATAGGTACATTTGCAAACAACATAGTCGAAATATCGTAAAATAATTTTTTTAATTAGTTAATTATTATTTTCGCAGAGTATTATAAATATGTACCTTCGTGATGGAAGAGCTTATAAAATGTAACGCTACAGGTAACTTCCTTTATTTGAAAAATTATATGTAAAGATTTTATATGTAAATCTTTTAGTTAATTGCTTTCAAATTGCTGTAGGTACCTCCTGTAAGAAAAAATTATGTAAAACTTAAAACTTGAATATTAATATAGTTAAATCAAATCTCAAGCAAAGGTAGGTATTTAGAAAAAAAAAATGATTTAAGAAATAATCTTATTTTATTTTACTTGATTTTCATCAACAAAACAATAAAAAAAGCAATTAACAAACAGCCACAAAAAAAACCATTTAAAAGGTTTTAAAAAAAAGTTCCCACGCCGTGGTACTGCATTAGGGGTTTTTCTTTTTGAGTTCAGAGCAGAGCCTGAACTGTCAAAAAAATATTTGTGTTTCTTTTTTTAGCTCTGATCGTTCAGAGCTTCAAGTTTGTGTTTCTTTTTTAGTTCTGACCATGTTCAGAGCACGCTCTGTGAGCTCAGAATAAAATAGTAGAGTAAACGGAGTAAAATGTTGAACACAAACGAGATGACATTTGAAAGGCGGGAAATTGAAAAAAAATCATCGTCAAAACAATAAAAATGGCGGAAGAGGTTGGTTGCTCTAGTGGAGAAGGTAAAATAATAATAATAATTAAATAATTTCTAATCATGACAGTTCAGTGCTCAAGTTGTTTCATAATTAATTCAGAGAGCTCTGAACATACTCTGCTCAGAACTTTCTCTGTTCGCTGAGACTCTGCTCAGTGCTCAGCTCTGAACTCAAATAGAAAAACGCCTATTGCCTATTGACTTACATGATATGTTAGTTCTCCATAAACTATCAACGGAAAATACTTTTACAGAGTTAAAAACAAACTGTAAGTTCCAAAGATTATAATTCATAAATTTTCTTCAAAAACTTGTAAAATAAATGGTCATTTAGAGTTTTTGCTATTTTATTTAATTACTTTTTTTTAAATCTTTTTCTAGCTTCCATACCCCAAAGTATAGTTAGTTAATTATTAAATTGCTTGAAATGAAAAGTTTGGAAACAAAAATATTGTTTTTTGAAAAACAAGTTATACTCCAATCTTTAACTAGAAATCTCAGTTAGTATATTAATTATAAGCTCGATAAAAGCATAAAATTAGAAAAATATGTTCTTGAGAGTGGGCCAAGTATCAATAAATGCATTTTGTTAAAAAATAATTTATAAAAATTTGAATGAAATCTTACGTCCTCTGCTGTCAAAAATTTGACAAAATATTGCAAGAGAAAATCGACGAACGTTTTTTTTCTACCGATTTTTTTTTTGATCGTGCTATAAATAAGATTTTGATATAAGGCAAACATTTTAAACCAGTAAATCGCATTAATTTTGGTAGATTTTTAAACAATATTAAAAACGAAACTCGTCTGGATGCGTTGAAAATTTTTTTTTTTTAACTTAATCCTTATTTTTTCCCGTTTTGTTTCGCTTTTTAACTTGTTATTATGTTCTTCAAAACAAGAAAATGATGTAAAAAAATTAATAAAATACAGAATTTTTACTTGCGATATATTGGTACTATATAATATGGCAAGTTATGCATTCCTTAAAAAAACCGAACTGGAGATTTTGATCAAAGTTGGCATTACGATAATAGCGAAGTCGAAAACAGTGGATCTCCCTGTCTTTCTGTCCTGTCCTTTCGACTGCCGCCTAAACGGATAAATAATTTTGTTTCAACTTAGTACATATGATTTTTTTGGCATTCCCCCGACACTTTTTTTTTTTTTAGGACTAAATATAACAGTAGTTGCCGTACAAATTGTTTTAGCAAAAAAATGGAAATCTTATTTTTCTCAAAAAACCATGCCGACAACTTTACAACTTTAATTCTGTAATTTTTTTTTAAAAGGCTACCATTTTATAAAAAATATTTATAATCGTTATAAATGGTACATACCTCCCATATAACCATTTTTTTTTATTTTCGTTTTTTTATTAAACATCGGTGGATGTTGATCAATTTTTCTATGACAAATATTTTAAAATAAAAAGTTTTAAAACTTTTGTACGTAGGTATACCAAAATTTTCAAAAGTTTTTTTTTGTTGAGAACTTAATAATTTGAAAACGACTTGATTGATTTTTGTCAAACTTGGCACCAAACAGTTTTTAAACAGTATCAGCAGATTTTAAAGAAAAAATATTCTTATATGACCAAAAATAACGGTACCTCCCATACAAGTGTTTAGAAACCAGTAAGGAAAATCTCATTTTTCTCAAAAACGGCTCTTACGATTTTGATGAAAAATTTGTATGTCTGCTTATATCATTACCATCTACCATATTTTTAAAAAAAAAAAAAATATGTATCTATCAATTAACAATAGTATCTCTAATAGACAAAATTTTTGGTTTTTGACTATTTCATTATTTGTTGAACCAATTTTAATGAATTTTTTTTACACTTATTTTACAATTTTCAAAAAAAAAAACAATTTTTGAATTTTTAACAAAAATTTCAAAAATATTTTTTGAAAAATTTGATATTTCGAAAATGGGTAGATCATTTTTATTCAAAATTAATTTTTTTAATTTCGAATTAATAAATAATAAAAAATGGCGTACCAATAAAAATAAATAAATAAAATAAATTGATTTAAGAAATCAGATGGCGTAGGTACATCACAGTACACAAATCTAAGGTAATATATTGCGCAGATTGTCAAAGTTGAATGTGTCAAAAAATTAAAAATGGCTGTTCGAGTGCCCACAGGAACACAACTCGCATCATTAGAAACAACAACAAAATATTGAAATTAGACAACTAAAGGGGCACTGGATCCACAAATTTTACCACCATAATACCTGGATTTTGAAAATCAAAAGCTGTACCCAAATTATTCCAATCCATATGCATTAAATTTATAATCTCAAAAATTACTGAGTCGATTTTGCAAAAATGTTCCTTAATTAACGGCTCACAGTGGGGTGGCCTTAAAAGTTAGTATTAATTCATATATTTTTCTGTTTTTCTTTATCCACATAAGATTGTTTTCAATTTGTCAAAACTTTAAGAAATGATTCTTTATTTTTTAATTAAGCAAGAATTTTCAACTGGATGGCGGCGGCTCGAGACCGGGATGGGTGGAGAGACTTGTTAAGGGAGGCCAGGACCGGACCCCGGTTGTCGAGCCGATGATGATGAAGAATTTTCTAAAAGAATTTTCTTGAAAGATCGAAAAAACTACATTGTACTAAAATTATTTTTCTAAAACCATAAATCTAGTCTTAAATTTTATAATTTAACCATTTGTAATTTCCAAAAACAAAACTATTAAATACAAAATTAAAACATTGAAGACAAAACTAATTTATTTAAATGTTTTGTTTAAATTTTCTTAAATATCCTATACGTACTATATTGGATCTTATTTTTCTATACCCTTATCAGTTTTAAGTTGAACACTGAAAACCAAATATTTGTAGGTCTTTTAGTTTTTTTAGCAAATAGAATTTTACGAAAACCACTTTTTCTTTAAGGTAGTTTTGTAGTGTTGTCGTTGCAGTTGTTTCTATTCTTAATTCTGCAAGTCACTGTTTTCCCTCCTTTCATGAGGAAAAAACCCTCTCTACTATATTATTTTTTTCCAAGAAATTTTCAATTAAAAAAATCAACATGCAAAAAAGTAGCAGAATTTTTTTGACAGAATCCCAAAATAAATTCGCAATTCGCCCGGAACACAACTTAAAATCTACGAGATTCAAAATTCTAGATCACTTAGTACGATGTTAAAGCATTTTTAGTATAAAATGCAAATAAAATCCAAATTTCGAATAAATTAACAGTTTATTAAATTTAAAATCATCAAATTCCTATTTAATATTTTGAACATCATACTAGGTCTGTTTCTTTAAAGCCAATTTTTACCAAATATATTTTTATTATATGGACGTACTAACTCCGAATTTCAATTTGACAGTTACAAATGTCAAAATGGTATGTTTGCTTACTTTTTTGTATGAGCTGTCAATGTTTTAGGCGTGTTCAGCTATGAGTTTATTAAGATCGGATCTGATCTTTAGTTTCAATCGCGCACTCGGATTTGCTAAGATTTGTTTTAATTCAAAGTTCTTATAATCATCTTGCCTTAAATTACCTGAAAATTAACCAATTTATCTTATACATTATTTTATTTGATTTTATTTATTTTATCGACCAATATAATTAATTAGTATCTACACGAATATAAGATTATCGAGGGTAACTAATTTGGCTTAACTTCAGGATTTGTCTTTATACAACTCCACCCAATAACAAGCGATAGTTCTTGAGAAAGATGACTTTATTTAAATATAAGAGTACCTTGAGAATGAAAATGTTTTACTTAATATTATGGTGACCTTCGAAAAATACCTGATGACTATTATTTAAAAAAAAAAAAAAATACAAATCAGAAGTCAAATAGGTATGAAATCCCTGTCTGAAGGCAGAGACAAACAAAAACAAACCGAGCAGTGTATCGCCTTCATCATATGCTCAAATGACACAGTGAGAGCTAATAAAACTGCCCACAGCCAGCACCATAATATATGTCTTCACCGCCACTGATTGTCGCCGGTCCGGTCCGTCCGTATGCAAATAAACAAAAGTAAAAAACCTCTTCATTCGTCTCCATTTATATACATCTGCGCTATCCTCAAACAATTCTGTATAGTTGAAGTTCATCTCCTTTGTCGCCTTCTTTATTGGCATCATCGTAGCGGTTAAGTGGACATAAGTTACCAAAAAATTGTCTCTTCATTTTGACCGCCCGGGAGAGAGAAAAAAAAAGAAAGAAAAGAAGCCGCCCTCCGCAAATACACCGCATGGACCACTTGAGATTAATTCTGTTATTTTATGTTGGTTCAAGAAATCAATATTTGACAGATGAACGTGGGGACCTATTGAGAAGTATTACAGTACCTATACCTTCTTCTTTTAACACATCCCTCTCTTTCTGTTCTCTTCACATGGTTCTAACTTCTGAGCAGAACAGAAAAGTGCAATACGCGCGAAAGATGTCATAAATTTTGGTTCTTGTTTGGTGTGTGCAGCCGCCACTTTGTTCCTTATACCATTCCATATATTATATACCGAAGATGACCTATTCTCAAACACGGTCAATCGAATCGTTGCCGTTGTTGTTTAGTTTTCTGAAGCTGGGACTATGCGGACTCTTATGGTTGGACTCTGAATTGGGAGCATTGATGTTTAACCAATATTGGTAGTATAGTAGTGAAATGTTAAGTGATTTCGTTGGTTGATTTGTTCTCACGTCACCTCTCAAGCCCCCTTATGTCGCATTGATTGTATGGATATATACTCAAAGCGGCTAACATCAAAGCGGCCTCGTCGATTGTGTGGGGCTTTTTTGTGTGAACCTATATATTTTTTTTTTCTTGATTGCATAGTGCGGGTTCCGATTCGTTGACAATGTCAACGGATGAAGTTAAAGGTCTCTGTCGAAGACCGAACATCGAACGCAGAGAAGCTAATCGAATGAAATGTTGTTTGTAAGAACGCGGGCGGTGGTTGGTGGTTGGTGGTGATAATTTGATTGTGGGCATTGAATTTATGAATATTTATCATTCTTCAAATTGGCTTAATCCTTACTTTAAGCAATGAGTGGTTTTTTTTTTTGTCGATTTGCAACTATCTAAGCAAAGTTTACTTAGCTACACCAAAAAACTGCCGATGATGGTTTACAAAAAAAAAAAAATAAGCATGACTGTAAGACTGGCGCAAGTGCACTCATAGAGAAAATTTCCTTCGTCGGTGGGTCAGAAATGCTTTTGAAATTGGTATTAAACTTCTATGTAAGCCTTCAAATACATGGCCAATTAATATTTTTGTAAAACATTAAAAAAACAACTTAAATTCTTTACAATTGATTGTTCTTTATTCAGATGTACAAATGAGAATGAATATAAAGTATATATTGGAGAAATGGTTGCATAAATTTTTTAATATTTAATACATAACAATTTTAAAATAATTTTATTTTACCCGCGTCTTTTGGTTTGGATGAATTATCTTGATTCAGCTATTTGCTAATTACCCTCAAATCTTTGAATAAAGGGTGAGGGTGAGAGTAAGGCACCAATTATGGATTTCATTGAAAACAATCGTTGAAAGTTTGGTCTTTCGATTTTGAGACAGTTAAAGAAAATTGATGCCAATTTGGTACTAAAACGAAGTTTATAAGAAAAGATTATGACAAATTTTTCATTGTTATATTTTGACAGGATTGTTGCGGCAATTTTATCATTTATCATATATCATATATCATATATCATATATCATATATCATATATCATATATCATATATCATATATCATATATCATATATCATATATCATATATCATATATCATATATCATATATCATATATCATATATCATATATCATATATCATATATCATATATCATATATCATATATCATATATCATATATCATATATCATATATCATATATCATATATCATATATCATATATCATATATCATATATCATATATCATATATCATATATCATATATCATATATCATATATCATATATCATATATCATATATCATATATCATATATCATATATCATATATCATATATCATATATCATATATCATATATCATATATCATATATCATATATCATATATTATATATCATATATCATATATCATATATCATATATCATATATCATATATCATATATCATATATCATATATCATATATCATATATCATATATTATATATCACATATCATATATCATATATCATATATCATATATCATTTATCATATATCATATTTCATTTATCATTTATTATTATTTATCAAAATTTCGGGAAAATCACCTGAAAGTTGGATTTTGGTGTCCCCTTCATGGTATAGTGGCGCCGCTCACAATTTTACGAAAGTTTTTCAGGAATATCTCCTTAATAGTCACTTGTACAGAAAAAATGTAAAGAACTAATTTATAGCTAGAAAATTTTCTATTAAAAATATGTTGATACTTTTCTGCATAAAAATAACCGTTTTTACAATATTTGAGGCTTAAAATGATGCTATTTTTTTCGGATACGAATGTCTAGGTTCTTTTACAAATACTCATAGGAGAGGTCCAAAGGATTCCTTTCCAAATGACAAGTAACCCCTCATATTAGGTTACCTTCTTAATCTCTTTATACAAAAAAAAAAAGCACAGTGAATTTTCTAAAATTTACAATTTGACTTTGCAGCAAAAACACTTGCACAACTTGTTTTCTTTTCGCATCGTTTGTTTCCAAAGTTATAAATATTTTTTTTTGTTACAGTATGTTCTTGTTCCCAAAGATGCTTATTTGGATTTTAATCTTTCACCAACTGCACTCATAATAAGAGACAAACAAAGAATTCAACAAATTCACACCCTCTATAATCCTCTGATTAAATACTTAAAAAAAAAAAACTTTGAAATCAATGCACACATATTCGGCAAAGCAATGATCCGTTCAACGAAGGATATTATTGTATGAACCCATTTTTGAAATTGAAAAAAGAAAAAAAAGAAAATAACAAAGAAAACAGTAACAGAATCACAATCAGAAAACGCACAGAAAATTAAATAAAAAAAAAAACTATACACAGTGAAAAAATAATTATCCGCTCGGCCATCTGTTGGTTTATTTTTTTAAAAGGTTATAAAGAAGCACTGTTTAAGATTTATGAGATTTTAACTAAATTTTCGATCCTTATGGAATCTATTTTACGTAAAGCTTTACCAATATTGTTTTTAAGTGGGCAATAAACCGATTGTTGGTCGGCTTGTATAGGCACGTAACCCCATTTTGGTGGAACTATAACTCACCCAAGTCCAATAGTTTTCATGGATAACAGTACCTTGGGTGGCCCACTTCGGGGGTTCCAAGCATTTTAACTCCCTTTTTGTGTTCTCAGTGCCGCTCACTCAATTCCGTTGCTCTGCTTAGGGTTCAGTCGTCAGGCAGGCTCCTATGTCAATAGTTTTCTTTGATTTTAAACCCACAAGAAATAGTAATTGAAGTCCACAGCTTTTCTGAAAAGAAAAAAAGCCCACGGCTGTTATTTCCTTTTATTTTGGGAAATAAGACCCGTTGGCTTTAATTCCGCTGGTCTTATTGCACTGCACCGTTATCGTGATCTCCATTTGCTGGAAGTCGGACAGAATCCCAAAATGAAAAATTCATTAAACCCAAAATCCCGATAGCAAGAATTCAGAAACCTAAAATCTAGAAAGCCCAAAATCCCGACCACTTAAATACCCCAAGTCGAAATCCTCAATTTTAAGCCATTAAAAATCGGTAATGATGTTTCGGTAGCGATTTCAATTTGGTGGGAGTCGAACAGAATCCCGAAATCCAAAATCGAGAAAACCCAAAATACAGAAAATCCATAATCTCGAAAATCCAAAATTCAAAATCAAAAAAAAATTCAAAAAGCTCAGAATCAAGAAAAACAGAAATCCATAAAACTCAAAATCCAGTATCTAAATCCAAAATCCCATAAATCCCGAATCCCGTAAACCCAAATAACCTTAAAGGCCAAAATTCCGTAATTATAAAGAAATCCCGAAAAGTCAAAATTCAGAAACCCAAAATCCTGAACACCAAAAATTCAAAAAGCCCAGAATCCAAAAAAATCTTGATCCAGAAAACCCAAAATCCCATAAATCCAAAATACCGCATAAATCCAAAATAACATAAATCCAAAATCTCGTAATTATACAATTTAACAAAAATTCTTCAGATTGTTTAATAGATAAATAATTCTTCTAAATTGTCTTCTCAGTGAAATTTTTAATTTTTTACAAAATTACCTACCCCTTCCGCATTTACGAGAGAAATAACGAGAGATATCTTCAGAATTTAATCTGAAGCAAAAATTTAGAGATAATATTTTTTTTCTGTGAACTACCCATAAATGGTTAAACTAATCGTATGAAAATTTAATTTTATATGTAAATCTGTTTAAATTAAACAGATATCCATTCCACCGATTTTGTTTAATTTAAAAGAATCTATTGTATTTTTTTGTTCAGTGTATTCAAACATCCCTTGGCTTAGTTCAATTCTATATACCGTAAATTTATTCTTCCTTTCCACATCCCACATCTACGGTTATAAAAATAAGCCTGTTGTGAACGATGACGGAAGTACTTAGCAAGTGGGGTGGAACGTAATAAAAAATTACGAAACGTAACGTCATATAGACAAAACTTCAATGTATATGTATATAATATGGAGGGGTTGGTGGTTATGGTAGAATTTCTATAGTTCTCTATAGCAAAGCTATATGATGCGTTGTGGTTGTGAAAAAGGCAACAAAAATAACAACGGAATTTAATGCAACTTTATTTTATGTTATTTTTTTTTCAAGAGAGAAAGATGTGGGGGATGGAGACTTAAACCCCCCACTCTATAGTTTTTGTTACACAAACTCAGTCTGAAGGATTATATTAAATCCTATACCGCGCGTATACTCCTCGTATATAAACTCTTCGCAGAGGAGGGATTTGGTAATACTTTTGGCGTTGCAGTGGGCTAGGCGGTTGCCTGGGTGGCTGGCTTAGGCAAGGCGTGTTGAAGTATATGGTACTTAACCTTTTATTGGTTAAAGCCGTAGGAAAAATAAAATAAAAAGAACAAAAACATTTCATCGGTCTCTTTTATATTATGCGGACAACAACTTCACTTCTACCCCATTTTAGATTTGAGATAAACGAAATTGTCGCCACACTTGCTAAATTATATTCCAATTAGCATATTACTCATGTTGAAAGCCATCTTTTATATAGTAGAATTTATATAGAGGAAGGCTTAAGCTATAAGGTGCAGATATAATGAATATCGCAGTGATATAAGGGTTGATTGAATGATTTGGTGAAAAAATGTATGTAGGTTTGCATATTTTGTTAAATGGAATGGAAAAGGTTTAACTTAAGAATTTTGAACATGTTTTTTTGAACGTTCTTTATGAAATATTTCAGGAGACACAAGAAACTATAGTCTTGTTGTTTCTATTGACATTTCACTAGAATTGCCTCAATTCCGTCCGCAGTGTGTATGTCTATCTGTTTCTTCAGCTGCAGTCTTAAATGCACTCATACTATGGAAAATACTTCACCCAAGTGAAGATTTTTAAACGCAATGATTTTAATTTTGGCCTAAGAATATAATACCAGCAAAAAAGTCTATTCTTGCATGAAAAGTTATTAAAGGTTAAATGTCAAAAAAAATATCGTTTTTTCTCATTTTTAACTTTTGAAGAGTAAACACTACTGAAATATACTTCATAAGCAGTTTGTAGATCATGCAAACCGCTTAGATGATAATGGGGATTTCAAAAAACGTAAAATGACGGAAATACCGGTTTTTCCCATGGAATTCCTAAACGGTGAGTGTTTTCGAAAACATGTTTATATACAAAGTTTGTATGTTTATTATGTGACCTTCTACAAAAAAACATAGACATATCATTCCTTACATTGATCATTTAATTTTTTAATCATTTTTTTAAACAAATTGGTGAGAAGTCAAAATACTGGTTTCTTGATTTTTAATGTTAAATGGCGAAGTTATCGAAAATTAATGGAGGCTCCTTTTATAGTTTAGATTGTAATATTTTCTACAAATAATATTGTGACACTTTTTTCCATACGAGCGATCAGTTGAAAGATATTACTACTTCAAAAAAGCGAAATATCAAAAAATATAGATTTTTTCGGATACAGCTCTTAAATGGTATATTATATCTATCTTAATGTTTTGGTTACAAAATTTGTAGATTACAAGAAATCATCAGCATATATTTTTTCTTATTGTGATCATTTAAAAGATCATTATTAAAAAAAATAGTAAAAAGTAAAAAAAAATACCGGTTTTTGCTTTTAACTCTCAAATGGCGAAAATTATTGTATGCTTACTTTGTAAAATATAATATTTTACAAGAAATGTGATTAAAATATTTTACAAGAAATTTGATTACATAAATTTTACAAGAAATATGATTACCTACCGACATCAGTTATAAAATATTACGACTTTAAAAAATGGTCCAATTTTTAAAAATTGCCCAGGAAAAATTTACGAAAATAGAAGCAATTTGTGGAAAAAAATCCAAAGGAAGGTTTTTGTATCGATTTAATCATTATTTTGGCCATACGAAATAGTGTCTAATACTGTCAATTGTCAAATCTGGCTTGCATAAAAAGTTATTCAAAGTCAAATGTCAAAAATACCAGGTTTTCAAATATAACTTGCAAAATTGACCATTCTTGAAGTCGCAATATCTTCTAACTGATGCTTCGTATGGAAAGAGGCAAGAAAATCCTTCAGTAAATTTTATGATTTGTAAAATGATTATATAATTTTTTTTGACAACTTCACCATTTAAGAGAAATGAAAAAAAAACCGTATTTTTTACGTTGACCATATTTTTTAAATAATGAAATCCCAGCTACTAGAAGAAACATGTTAATATTCTGTTGTAAAGGGTCGAATAATCTAAAAAATTTGTAAAATAACAATTCGATAAAATTTACCCGTTAAGAGTTTTAAGCGAAAAACCTATTTTTTTGTGACTTCCCCTTTTTGAAGTATCAAAATCTCTACTGCGTTACTGTGAAGGTAGCAAAACATACTCTTTTTTTTTAAACAACCAAAGAGGCTGTAGATTTGGAATAGCACTCCAAATTTGCATTTTTTTTGCAGTTCGAGAAAAAAATGTAATTCAGGTAAATTTTTTTCTCGAACTTCAAATCTCCTTAATTAAAAAAAAATTCATGTTGTACCGCCAACTTCAATGTAAATTTAGCATGAAAGTCCTTTTCTCAGCAATCACATATGCTAGGAATTTACAGTAAGGGTTTAAATTTGCAGCTCAAAGAACGCAAATTGAACAAATTTGAAGTCATCAAGTAAAACCAAATTTCACACTATGATGTTAGCAGTAAATATGTACCTAGTGTTTTTTCAACAACCAAAAAGGGGGAGCGTATCGGAATCCCGCTTTTTAAAATCCCATTTTTCGAAAATCCCGAAAAAAAAGTTTTAAAATCCCGTCTACTAAAATACGGTTTTTTTAAAATCCCGTCTTCTAAAATCCCGCTTATTCATAATCCCAATGTATTAAAATCCCGCTTTTTATAATCCCGCCAAATCCCGCCAATCCCGTTTTTCGCAATTACTTTGGGTATTAAACTTGGTTAATTATGAACTCATTCCCATCATTTTAGGAACTAACTGCCAACTACCAAAATGATAAAACGAAATTTTGCATACACCTAACCTCGCACCTACCCCAAATCCTATAGTGTGCCCAAGCAGGGGGGTTGCAGGGGGGCAGCATGCCCCCCCATACATACCTCACTGTTTATTAAAATCGTTGGGACTTATTTCATAATGAAATAAGTCCCAAATGAACTAACTCCCAAATTTATGATTTGAACTAAGTTCCAACGAAATTTTGGTGGGAGTTAAAACAAGTAGTTTTAATTGATAAAGCGGGATAATAAGAAACGGGATTATAAAAAACGGGATTATAAGAGACGGGATTATAGAAAGCGGGATCTTGAAAAAGCGAGATTTTAAAAAACAGGATTATAAAAAGCGGGATTTTAAAACCGGGATTTTAAAAAACGGGATTATAAAAAGCGGGATATCGAACCCAACCCCCAAAAAGGCTATCAATTTGAAATAAGAATCTAAAATTTACAGTTCAAGAAAAATATTGTACAACATTTTGAAGTCCTTATTTAAAAAAAAATTTAAAAAATCTTATTACTCGCCGACTATAGTAAGAAATACGTTCATCAGGAATAGAAATGCAATAAACTGCAAATTCCTATTGTAGTTCCGTTAGTCTAGGTAAAAATTGTTATGCCAAAAGGTGTCGTCCAGAAGCCTTCTAGTTTCGATTCTGAAATGAAATCCAGAAGAAAAATTGTCATTTTGAGGGTTTCAGAAGCTTTCTGGACGACCAATGGAAAGCGATACAAAATTATCATAAATTATCTGTCGATATATGTAGCTGCACCATTTAATAGTTAAGATCCAAAACTCTGTATTTTTTTTTTTATTTTTTAGGGTTGGGTTCGATATCCCGCTTTTTATAATCCGGTGTTTCAAAATCCCGGTTTTAAAACCCGCTTATTATAATCCTGTTTTTTATAATCCCGCTTTTTCAAGATCCCGCTTTCTATAATCCCGTCTCTTATAATCCCGTTTTTTATAATCCCGTTTTTTATAATCCCGTTTCTTATTATCCCGCTTTTGCAATTAAAACTACTTGTTTTAACTCCCACCAAAATTTCGTTGGGACTTAGTTCGTAAATTTGGAAGTTATTTCATTTGGGACTTAGTTCATTATGAAATAAGTCCCAACGATATTTTAATAAACAGTGAAGTATGTCCCCCCTGCTTGGGAACAATATAGGATTTGGGGTAGGTGCGAGTTTGGGTGTATGCAAAGTTTCTTTTTATCATTCGGTAGTTTTTATTTGGTGGGACATAACCCTTCATTTGCATTTTGTGACTTAGTTCATTGTATGTTGGGAGTTAGTTCCAAAATAATAGGAATGAGTTCATAATGAACCAAGTCCCAATTTTAGTGGGAGTTAGTGCATTGGGAGTTAGTTCATTTGGGAGTAAGTTCCAGGGCCAATTTCTTCAATATGTATATAATTTTGATTTTGTGGGCAAAAAACAAATGTGTACAGTTCAAATCAAAAACATCCCCATATAATTTTTTTTATTCGAGTAATTTTTATTTTTTGAAATCTTATAATTTTTCGTTTAATATACCCAAATGAATTGCGAAAAACGAGATTGGTGGTATTTAGCGGGATTTTAGAAAAACGGGATTTTAAAACGATACGCTCCCTATTTTTAACCATCTTTTAAAAATGAAGATATCTCTTAAATGGTGAATATTAGGAAAGATAATCTAGTCTTTTTTTGTATGAGTCACATAATTTGCAAGCTTTGCCTTAACATGTTTTTTGAAATCAGCCATCGTTTAAAAGCTATATCTACGCGAAAAACCGATATTTTCGTAATTTTTAGTTTTTTTTTAAATGGAATTTTCTTTTTTTAATTTTAGACTTTCTATAACTATCGGAAAAATCGATTGAAATCTTTATACATTAAATGCTTCTCAAAAGTCTTAATAATATTATATTATAATAAAATTCCTCTTTTAAGAGTTAATAATATTTCAAAATCAAATTTTGAGCTTTAAAAAAACATTTACTAAATATTTTTTGAAAATTCGATTTTTCAGAAAGGGTTTGATGTTTTTTTTCCCAAATTTGATTTTTAACTGCACATTAATTATTCTTAAAATTCGAGTTGAATTTTTTTTCTTTAAGTCCCAAAAAATACTTTTCTTATGAAATGTTTATTTATTTTAAATTTTAGTTCAATTAAAATGAAAGGAAACAAATTTAAAAACGCTTAGTTCCGTTATTGGAATTTGAACCAAGAGCACGCTTTTTCAGAAGCCAAGGCACTATGCTGCGCACGTCACTCTACCAAGGCCGCGAAAAATCACGATGAATGGGTAAAATACGTATATTACATCTTTTAAACTTGGTGTAGGTGAAGGACCTTACAACTTCTTGTTCCACTCAAACTTTTCGATGACTGGTTGGAAATGATTTGCAGCCTATAACACGCATGTTATCATATAAAAATATCTGTATCGGTGCAGATATTCTTTGAGAGATTCAGAGTCCTTAAAAAAAATTCCTTAAACCCACTTGGATCCAAAACTATGCCAGCAAATAAATCCTTATTGATATAGTGATACTTATATATTTTCACAGGAAAAAATGGAAAACATAATACATATATAGATACTTTTTCATCTTCTCTCGAAGTTGTTTGTCCTTATTTTGGGTTTATGGATCTGAAGTGGTTCTGTTTTAAGAGTCTGCTCTCTTAAGCTATATCATCATTTTAAAAAAGGATGTTTGCCACTTGTAGCCATTTGAATTGGTAAAAAAGAAAAAAAGAAAGTCTTACCGCCAGATATAATAATATGAGGGAACACAACTGTAGGTATACCTTCAACCTCGTATATACAACTTAATTTCTCCCTGACACCACATCATTCTTCACTTCACTTTTCTCACACACACAGTTTTAGTTTTTAAGGAGGACATAGAAGAGCAGTTAAATACTCAGTGTGTCGAAAATTCTGTTGACACAAATACAAAGCAGAGGGTCGTAGAGTAAAGTAGCAGTAGAGTGAAGCAATGTTGCTGTTTCTGAGCTGTGCTATTCTGTTCTGTGTTGTGTGTTGCCTTGAGGGCAAATATTTTCACAAGTGTCAAAGACACACGGTACTTAAACGGTTCTGTTTATTCCACTTCTTCGCATTTTGCTAAACGAATTAAACCCCCTTTCCAAAAAAAAAAAATACAAAAAAAAAAATACATATTTCCTCACTGCTTTTCTGCTCGATGTTCTATTGACACAAATGTCCTTTTTCGCAGCTATGCGGTGGCGACAGGTCTTGTTGAAATCCTATCCAGACGCTGCATGAAGATCCGAGAGTCAATTGAACAGCATCAGAGTGTTGTCCTGTCGTTGCTGGCCACCCTGGGATTTCTGACGCGGTTCGTTGATGTTTGTCCACCTGGTAAGAGAACTTTGAACTCCCACAATCACTACATACAACTGTACAACTGTGTTATCTTCGTCGCGCCGACGACTGATTAATCCCTCTAATTCACAGGCTCAGCGGATTCAACACGTTTCCTCAGTGCGGCTAAATCAACAGAGCTCTTTGGATCGATATCGATGTTGTATTCCAGTGTGGTGCCAATTGGTAAGTATCTATCTATCTATAGTAATTCCTCCGTGAGTCATATTGTGTTTTGTTTTGTTGGGAGATAGATTTAAGAGTTTAGGAGAGGTCTTCCGGTGCTAATTGAGCAATAGTCGCGCCTATCGCTGTCGTTATCCGAATCGGAACCGGAGTCATTCTATTACTCTACGTGAGATAATCGCTGATTGGCGGCGCGGCGGTGGTGGCGACCGACATCGTCGGTGTAGTTTATTAGTGTCTCTCATAATTTGTTCTACGTCCATGCCCTCGTTGCTCTTCATTTATACATTTTTCATAAAATGTTTGTCTTTATTTTTGTTTTACTTCACAGGCGAATGCATTCCACCGAGAACTATTTCGTTAGCGGCTGCTACCTTTAATTTACTTGTCTCAATGGCTGTTTTAGATTTAACTACTTTTCAGGTAAGTTTTGGTATTTTTTTTATTTATTTATTTTTTTTTTTATTATTGACCTTCTTTTTGTTCGAAAGATTAACTTTTATGATTTGAAGGATTTTTACTTCCTTGCGTGCAGACAAGGAAGTCATTAACGCTGTAAGGTAGAAGATAGAAGTTAATGTATAGTGCGTGTGTTTTTTCAATGTCTATGCCTGAAAATGAAATTTATAGAACTCGGTTAGATAACCTGTTCTAAAATACAGAACTTGTAAAATGAATCACGCTGGCAGTCCTGTGGCCTCTATTGTAAATGTATTATACACTAAAAAAAAATAAACGTGATAGAACTACCCATAATGTTTTTTTGGCAATCTGAACCTTCATTTACAAGCAAGGCGTCTATTTAAAACCTAAGGATTAGAAGCGAAACAAACGTTGTTGTTTTAATTAGAATTGTTTCCATATTTTGAAAATATGAATTTATTTCATAAGATAAATCGAGCGATTTTTTCAATAAGAAAAAAAAATAATTTTTCAAAAACTATTCACTAACACAACTTAATTTAAAATGAAAATTAAAGAAGAGAATTTTTGCTTTTCAAAAAGGTATAGCATCACATTGTTAGTTTAACCGTTGTTTTTAAATAATTATTTTTCTGGTTTTAGTCAATTTTCTAGAAAAAAAATTTATAACCCTTTAAAGTAATTTTTTTGAAAATGTTCGTTGATTATTGGCTTTATCTTTTTTATTTTCAATTTAAGGGTAGAAAGTCTCTCAACCAAAATGGTTAGAATTAAATTAAAAATGGTCTACAAATTTTTTTTTGTCAGACCATTATTTCTCAAGATATTGTGAAAAGAGGGTTCGTACCCCTTTTTCAAGATAGCGGCTAAATGGGGGGGTTCCAGCCCCGAAAACGATTTCGTATACTCACACTGATGCACTCTACACATAAAAAAAAAACGTTGTCCTGTACCAAATACAAGGTTCGGGCAAAATTTTGTAACATTTCAATGGACTAATAACGAAATGTCAAATTGAATCTTGTTTCCTCGCAGCTCATTCCTTAAATTCTTTAAATAAATTTAAGCTTGAATAATTAAGATCTATTTATCTGATTTTAAAAGAAATAAATTATACTACATTATGTTATGTTTATTATGAGTATTGTGTGAGTACCTACATAAATATAATATAATATAGCATCGGGTACCGTGTTGCACATATATGTAAGTTCCATTTACAGTTTAGACTGACAAATTGTTAAAAAATCAATATCAATGAGAAATAAATTGATTAAACTACTTCTGAAATTGAGTTTACACAAAAGTGATGTACGCCATGTGATTTCTTAAACAAGTCTCAATTTATGAGACAAACATTTTTAAAAACGTTGGAGCCGTTTTTTTTAAATAATTTTTTTCATATAAAATTTTGTAAAAGTTTTTAAGAAAAAAAAATTGGTACGCAATTTTTTAGCATTTATTAATGCGGAGTTAAAAAAATGATTAAAAAAATGATGCTTCCATCCATTTTCCAAAATATCGAATTTTCAAAAAAAAAAAAATGGGTTGGGGTCATTATTTTGTAAGTGCCAAAATTCAGTTTTCAAAATTCTGTATTTCAAAATTCTGTAATTTAAAATTCCGTAAATCTAAAATTCTGTATTTAAAAATTCTGGAAATCTAAAATTCTGTATCCAATTAAAATTCTGTATTTCAAAATTCTGTAAATTGTAAAAGTGCGCACTTTTTTTCATTATCAAAACAATTTTTCTTTTATAATTTACAGAATTTTTCAAATTCAGCATTTTGGAGTTCAGAATATACTGTATTTATAATTTTCCAGAATTTTGTATTTACAGAACTTTGATATACAGAATTCTAGATTTACAGAATTTTGATATACAGAATTCTGGATTTACAGAATTTTGGAATACAGAATTAAAGATTTACAGAATAATGAAATACAGAATTATAGTCATACAGAATTTTCAATCCATTTCCAGAATTTTGGTCATACAGAATTTTGTAATACAGAATAACGACCCGTTCCTAAAAAAAATTATTTTGAAAATTTTTTAAAAATCCAAAATTAGTTTATTTAAAAAAATTTAGATATGCAATATCTTTCAAAATTTTGGTAGGTACTTCACGGTTAAAAATTCTGGCATTAATTTTAATATTTTCAAGGTTGTATATATGACAACACCAAAAATGTATTAAAGTTTAATACATCGCAAATATTACATTTTTACTTTTAATACAAAAATTATTAAATTTTTTAATAGAACTTTATTAGAAAAAGAGAGGAAATAAATTGAGGAAATTTCTCACAAGGAAATTTCTCACAAAGAAATTTCTCACAAGAAAATTTTCTCTCAAAAGGATATTTCTTTTGAGAATTAATGCAACACAGAAAATATTATGAATACATACTCGTAATTTGTAATAGCTATAATAATGAATGTGTATTTTTGCAAGAGTACCTATTTATCTTTGTATGTCAATTTATTTCCATTTGGGAATAATTATTCTTATTATTTTTATTAGAATAAATAACATTCTTTTCTCCATCGTTTTTCACTAATGAGAATAGAAATCTTATTGCGATTGAAATTATGTCTACTAATTAACATATTGTGCCTCGAAATACTGCAAAGCGCCTTCAAAATAATGTATATTTAAATTTTTTTATTTTTATTATTCTTGCTTTTTAATACAATATTAATAAATTTTAATCTTGGGTGTATTAAAAAGTGACGCAGTCTGTTCAAAATGTTCGTATTCAATATGGCTGACAAAAAAGAGCATCGAAGCAAAAAAAGGGCGAGGAGGTATTAGAATGGAATCAAAAATTATTAAAAAATTATCATATTTGAAATGGCAACTGAGAGAGAAATTTTCCCTCTCTTCAAGGGATATGTTTTATTCTTTTGGGTTAAAATCGACTCTTTTTTGTATTACAAATGATATTTTAATACAAAAATATTAGAATGTAATAAGAATTGATTAGAATTTTTTTAAATATTTCCCTAGTTTTAAAATGTAATATTTGCTGTATTGCATACGGCTGTAATACAAGAGCTGTATTAAAAAATACCCCAGAATTTTTAACCGTGTTCCTATAAAATTTGTTTAAAAGTTTTTGAAACATTCTCGATAAAAAATTGATCCAAATCAGTTGAACCGTTTTTGAGAAAATAGAAAATGAAAAAAATGGTACTACGCGGGAGGTAAAATTTATAATGATTTTTCAGTTTTTTTTTTTTTTTATAAAATGGAAGCATTTTTGTTTTAGAAAATAAATGGCCGTCACGAACAGATTGCAATTTCGTGACCACTAATTTCTCTTTTTTTAGTATCTTAACACAAATTTATAAATAAGTTTTCTACCATTTTATCTAGTTTTTGTGAAGAGTTAAGGCTTATTAAGGGAGATTTGCTGATACTACACATAACGATTTAAGTTGAACTTAATTTCTTAAGTATCACTTTATGACATGAAAAAAGTACCCCTTAAGAATTTAAGTTCAACTTAAATCGTTATGTGTATAGTATCAGCAAACGGGCCTAAATGTTTTAAATCCCATTTGTACTTTTATTGGTCGGTCGTTGGTCGCTTTCATGTTAATAGTCCTTTAGAGATTAGATGGCCTTTTTTTTTAAATAAGATGCGTGTCAGTGGGTGGAAATTTATTGTCATGATTTCTTTTACTATTCTTTATCATAACTGAAAATTACATCTAATTCGATTCATTGATTCAGATTCTATCGATTATGACCGGTTGCTCCATACAAAGCGTTGGCTTAGTGAAAGAGACACAGTGGACAGTGGACAGTGGACCGTTTGTTGATTTTTGGAGCCAAAAATCATTTTCCACGCTTATTCTTGACAAAATGATTTAATCATTTGATATGGCGTTGAATTCAGTGCTTCTGTTTATTTGTTTTGCATTCGAAATGAGAGCTTTATAATTTTGATCAAAATACGGTACGAAATTTCCAATTTAAAAAAAAAGCATTGTTAAATTTATGAAATAAGTCAATTCTATGCTTAAAATATCTTAAAATATAGATTTTCATATGAAAATGCAAATAAATGAATGATGTACCAAATTTGGAAAAGTAAGTCTAAAATGTTGTTCAATATTTTCAACGAATTACAACTAATTTGTGTGTTATAGTTTTAATATTTTTGGTCAACGACATTTTTATTTAAAAATAATTTTGTTGACACTGAATTTAGATAGTTGGCAACTGCCGAAATAGTAAATCTTTCAAAGAATTGGAATCAACAGTCAAAATTTAAAATTTGAGATCTGATTTAATACAGAAAACCAGAAAAAATAATACCTACCATTTTTAGGAAAATTATAATTTAAGATTATTTCGCGTTTGTAAGTCGTTAACCTTAAATTTAGTGTGCTACTTTCAACTGTCGAAATTGTGAAGTTTCGATCAAAATCAATCATAGTATTGGTTCAAAATCATTTTCAATAAAAGAATATCAAAGCAACAGCAAAAAAAAATAGTTCTTATATGTTTGAAGTTTAACACAACATTTTGGACTTGTTTTTCTAAATTTGGTACGCATAGTAACATCCAAGCACAAATTTTAAGATATTTTAAACATAAATTTGACAAAATTCCTGACTGTAAATGCTTCTTTTAAAGGGTGATTTTTTAGCTGGTTTGGTTTTGGCAACACTGGTTTTGACAGCTGACGTGTGTTTAGTACCTTGTGTCACTGTCAAACAGCTTCAGTTTGGTTTGCAATTTAACCAAGAACTAAAGCCAGCCGACCTACCACAACGCCGAATTTTTGGTGAATGGGCTCTTGGAAAGCTGGCCGAGGATCCGCTTTTTTATCGAAAAATTGTGTTCAGCGATGAGGCTTATTTTTGGTTGAATGGGTACGTAAATAAGCACAATTGCCGCATTTGGAGTGAAGATCAGCCAGAAGCATTGCAACAGCTACCAATGCATCCCGAAAAAGCCACTGTTTGGTGCGGTTTATGGGCCGGCGGCATTATTGGGCCATATTTCTTCAAAGATGATGCGAATCGCAGCGTTACTGTCAATGGTGAACGCTACCGAGCGATGATAACAAACTTTTTTTTGCCCGAAATGGAAGTTCTTAACTTGCATGATATGTGGTTTCAACAAGACGGTGCCACATGCCACACAGCACGCGAAACAATGGCGCAATTGCGAGGCGAGTTTGGTGAACAGTTAATTTCACGTTTCGGGCCGGTCAATTGGCCGCCTAGATCGTGCGATTTGACACCATTAGACTATTTTTTGTGGGGGTATGTCAAGGCTAATGTCTATAGGGACAAGCCCGCTTCGATTGACGCACTGGAAGCCAACATCCATGCATTCATTCGTGAGATACCGGCCGATATGTGTGAAAGAGTATGCCAAAATTGGACTCAGCGGATGGGCTACCTGAGACGCAGCCGCGGTCAACATTTGCATGAAATTATCTTTAAACATTAAATTGCAAGGTTCAAACTATCGATTCAAATAAATATTTCATTCATTTTTTCGAATTTTTTGTGTTTTTTTTTAAAAAAAAAGTTCTAAACCTCTTAAAAAATCACCCGTTATAAATATTGAAATTTTGTACCATATTCTGACTTATAAAATTTCAAAGAAGCCATTCCGAATACAAACAAAATATACAGTGGGAGATACTTAATTGAGAGTTACCAAATGGGAGATGATTTTATATGTATTGCAAGTAAAAACTTAATTATTAATAACTTTCCTATGGGAATCGATATCAAACAAAATTATGTAAGATTCGAAGACTGTGTCCTAACTCTTCAACCATTTCAATTAAATTGTTTCCATTGTCCAAAGAAATTCGATTGATAAAAAGGCTTTTAAAACTTTTAAAAAAGTCATCTTCCTCTTGACATTTAAATTGGCACTTTTTTTTCTAATACATATGCATACAAATATAACCCTTCGCATCTAAGAGAGACGCACTTAACTGCCCCAGTGTGCCTTTAGATCTATGTACATACACATATATATTCCAGAAAATGATATAAACAAAACTGAAACTTTTTTTTACTGTTCTTCAAGTGGCCATTCAAGTGTTTTGGTTTAAATTTATTTTTGAAAAACACTCAAAACACCACACCGCATATATACTCCAGAGCAGAGCTCCGAGCCCGTTTACGAATAAGTGGCCTTGTTCCCACAGGGACAAAGTATACCTTATTTAACAGCACACATATGAAAGTTTCTTTCCATTTCTATAGAATGTATGTAAGAGAGATCACAGGCGCAGAAGAAGACCCACTTTAGGGTTGAAAAAGTCCAGTAGGGCTAGAATAAAAAAAAACAAAAAAACAAACCATCTAGATAGATACTTAGGTTTGGATAAAAAAAATCATAAAAGAAAACAAAAAAAAACAACCAACACCCAGTCCATGATGTGGAAAGTTATCAAACAATGGTTTTACAAACAAATCGTTCCCCGCATATTTGAATTTCAAACACACATGCAAAATGATGGATGAGGCTTGAGAAATGAGGTCGCAAGAGGCACCGCACATCAATCCACCAGTACATCACACCAGATTTAGATTCAGATTCCAGGAACATCGCATCTATACAGTGTTTAGAAAAGCGTTATTGACTTCGGACGAGGCCAATCTTTGCTTAGCTCTCTTGGGGTTTTTCGAACGTAAAATCGGCGTCTAAATTAATAGTCTCCATGGCGAAGGAGCGAACGAGATGAAAAACACCGTAAACCAGAACTGAGTTACACCCAACCCAACAGAAGCATATGGACCATCAGGATCAGGAGGTCGGTCTCAGTGCTCGCTATATATAGGTCCTAGGGTATATATACTCAATTTCTGGCCATTGTCTAGTTGTATAGGTAAGGATGCGTTATGCAAATGGTCTTTTGCAAAGAAAATATAGAACTTTTGTTTGGAGTTTATTTCAAAAGGATATGAATTTTCTTCATTTGTTTGCAAAAAAGTTTTATGGTAGCCAATTTGGAAAAAGTTTCAACTTGGTCGTGTTCATACAGCAAATCAATCGCTCTCTGAATTCGCACAAAAACAACAACCTGCACACAGTCATCGTCACATATACAAATAGATAGATAGATAGATAGATACGAGTACACAGAGAAGGCAAAGGCAAACAAATTACGTTTCACAAAGTTGAAGTTCACTTGAAAAGTTGGACGGGCCTGAAGCTGAAGTTGGCAAGTGATACCTATACGATATAACCACAGGGATGATGATGAAGATGACGATGCTATGATACTACATCAGAACGCTCGCTCACCCTATATCTCTAAAAATTGTGTGTGTCTATCGTTTGCTCTGTTTATTGTTTACTTGTTAGTTGAGGGTTTTTTTGGTGGGTGCAGAGGAGAGTGCGCCGCGCCGCAAAACAAATGATTAAAGCACAATTTCAAAATCTAATTTTCAATTGTAAATATTAGTCTGGAGCACAAAAGTTAGCTCAACTGATTAAAACCTAATAATATTATTTCCATTCCAATGCACTATAGGATTTTGGTTTGTGCTCGCTCGCTCTGGTTTTTCTTTCACATGGGTTAGTTCTCTGGTGTTGTTTCAAGCAGAGACAGTGTGGTTGGAAAGAAATGAAGAAAGTACTTTTTTGGGAGAGATAATTTGTATCTGCTGTTTCATATTAGCCCAGGAATAAGAGAATTAAACGTGAACGAATAAACGTGTGAGTGTAAGAAATCAGTATTAAAATTGCCGAATTAAGAAACCTTTGATTCGCCTTAAATGTCAAAAAGAAATTTTAAAGTTTGATCTCACTTCGAACGTTCGATTCGCCAACCGTAATAGGGCGGTAGAAAAGATGAAGATACTTACTTTCTGAATTTTGTATCACATCTTGGTAAATGTAGTTTGACAAATGCTTAAACTTTCTTCGTTAACCCGGGCTCTCGATTCATGAAAAATCTAAGTCCTAGATAATATATAGAAAGCACGGGTTGATTCGTAAATGAAGCAGTCTATGTCAACCAATAGTTTAGGTGTTATCTCTGTTATAGGGGATCACAATGGACCAATAGGCTCCCGTGTACGCAACAGCCTTAGAGCTGGTCACGCCCCTCCTAACCTAACCTAAACAAACTCCTAGACATGCCAATTTTCCATTTTTAATACGGTCCTGAGCACGCTGCTGGCTTCAGCAATCTAGCACTTCGGCATTCGGAATAGGTTGGTCTCTAAGCCGGAGATTCGGACTTCATATGTCGCTTCGAACCAGCGAACTAAAAGTCTTCTACATCATAGAGTCCCCAGTTGTGTCTTTCGATTTCATTTGCCCTCCTCGCACAATGGGCCAAATACGGTCGACGAATTTTTCTCTCGAAAGAACCCATTATCTTCCAACAAACGTCTGTAGAGCAGGAATGCCAGTTAAGCCCAAAAAAATCTTATGAAAAATGACAACCTGCGGAAAAAAATCTAAGTGTAGATTATTAGAGGGAATTATCTCTATTTTGTCCAAAAATTCAATTTAGCTTGCAATGTGACATGTCGAAAATATTGGTTTTCCGCATATAATTCTAAACGGTAAAGTAGGGAGAAAAGTACTTGATGAAAAGCTTGTAGATGCGATTTTCCACAAAATACGTCTAGACAATTTTCTTCCTAAAACTGTTTAGACTTCAAAAAACTGGAATTGAAAAAATGTCGATTTTTCACGTACAGCTTCTAAACAATAAATGTTTTCGAAAACACGTTAAGGCAAATTTTGCACATTATGTTACCTGCTTTTAAAAAAAATGTAATTTCTTTTCTAGAATTTAAAAGATATCAATAATTATTTTAACAAAATGGTCAAAAGTCCAAAAAACTGTTTTTTCAATATTTACCTATATACTCTTTAATGACAGTTATCCAAAAATAATTTATGAGTATTTTATAGACTTTATTATTATTTATATGTATACTATGGAATTTATTTTCAAACGTCTAAAATATAGGTTTTTCGAATACAAATGTTAAAGGCTAAATTATATCGTATTTTTTTTCTTTTCTACAAAATTTTTGGATTATTTGAGCCTTTATAAGAAACCTCATATTCATATTTTTGCAAGCAGCTATAGTTTGAAGGATTTTATTAATTAAAAAATATTGACCAAAGTCAAAAATACCGGTTTTTTCTTTTTTTCTATAAAATGACTAAGTTGATAAAAAAATTAATGCGTAGTCACTTTATTCATTCAGCTGGTTAAAAAATAATATTATAATCTATAATATGAGCATAAATCTCACGATAAATACTCCATTTAATATTGTTGGATATAGTTCACAATTGATACTCGTCACGAAATCTATGTAAGATGAACCGAACTTAACAAAATTGCCTATTGACAAGGCCCTCGCCCCTCACTAGTCAACGTATTTTTGATTAAAAGTCCAGTCAATAAAGCATTTGACTCGGAAAAAATCGCCGGAAAGCTGGATTTTAGTATATAACCTTCTCATAGCGTTCTTAAAAAACTGTCAAAAGTCCCCATTGATATAAGCGCTTGTAGCTTGGAAAATTTCCTACAAAAAACATTATAACCCTTTTTTTCACAGAAATAACCGTTTCCGAAATAAACCAACATTATATGAACATGATTTTAAAATATGGGCCAACTGTATTTGTCCACCCCTAATTTGTCCCTCTCACCTAAAGGGGTGTAAAAATAGAGTGGGCCGATATCTTATAATCATGTCCATATAATGTACCAACAACGAAAAATAATTGATGCTTTTATCACAAAAAGCACAATTTTGGAATTATAAGTCGCCCAACTACATAGAAAAGTAAAACCATGTTGTGTGGCCTTCAACCCCCCTTTAATTAATTATTTCCTATAATTGGGCTGTTTTTTGGCTTCATTGACTGGACTTTTAAGTCAACGAATTTCATGCCCCACACCTAAAACTATTTCCCCCAACGTAAAGTATAGTAATTTTTTTCATTCTCACACTCTAAATCCTGCCTCCCATAGTCCTTTTCCGAAAAATCCTGACCCTTCCATCCCAACAAACTCCCACACTTATCTTTCCCCTCCCCCAATTTTTGATCCAATGTTTCCACCTTCTGTCAAACTCACTTCCAAGTTCTGCGATCCTAAGACTACAATTAACGAAATTGATGGCCGATACATGACGGCAAGGTTACGTGACAAGAAATTGTACGAAAGTGTTCGTCTTTATCTTGCGTTCTTGCATGACAAGCCTGACTCTGTTTGTATCGATGGAAAAACGAGAACTAACGTCATTGTGTCGATACTTAAAGAAGGCCTCCCAACCGACCCTTCTGCTCTCAAAAAAATCTATACTCGCTTCCATGAAGACTTGAATATCTCTCCTTCTACTGTCTCGAATGACCTTGCTACGTACGCCACACATATTAGCTTTAAACGTTTGAAATCTTCACAAATATCGTCCAACCGTCGTCTTTAACAGTAATTCAGTCGTTTCTACTGATATAACTCCTACTACCTTATCTCTGTATTACCAGAACGTTAGAGGACTCCGAACTAAAACTTCTTCAGTGTTTCTCAACTCCCAAAAACTTCCCTTTGACATTTTTGCACTGACGGAAACAAACCTTTGTCCTAATATTCTCGATAGTGAATTATTTACTTCCGATTTCGTCGTCTTTCGCGCTGATGGCCAAAACAATGGCTTTGCTCCCTCTGGGCGTGGTGTTCTATTAGCCGTACACAACCGACTTGACGCAACTCTAGTCGAAATCTCTAAATCTCCACTCTTTGAGTTTGTTTGCGTAAAAGTGTCAGTCTCTAAACGGAGTTTTTACATTCTCTGTTGTTACATTCGTCCTACGCAACCAACACTCGCTTATCAGTCAATTGTTGACTCATTTGACTCCCTGTTTGAGGCTGCTGATTCCAACGATGATTTTATTATTGTCGGTGACTTCAATCTACCTGATTTACGTTGGTTACCATCAATAGACGAAACGTGCTTTGCTTCTTGTAACCCATCCACCGAGAAGGAATCTCTTTTTTCTGACAGATTACTCGATTCTGGATTATTTCAAATTAATGGAATCCTCAACAATCTAGGCAGGCAATTAGACCTGATTTTTTCATCGGATCCTTGGAATTCAGTTGTTTCTGAGAGTATACATCTTCTCTCCACCCTTGACCTTCATCACCCTCCTCTTTCCCTTGTCTTCACCTATAACCAAGGTATCGCGACATCTGATTCTGAGGTCTCCTTCAACTTCAACTTTCGTAAAGCTGATTTCAATTTGCTTAACACCCTCTTAAACGATATTGATTTCAACCTTTTTATGAACTCTCAAACCCCCATTAATGTTGCTCTTTCTTTTTTCTATACTGCTATCTTTCAATGCTTCACCCAGTGCGTCCCTTACTTGCCCCAAAAATATTGTTCGTCATCTCCTCCCTGGTACACTAAGGAGCTGAGAACGCTACGCAATCTTAGGAATAAGTTTTGGAAAAATTATATTAAATCCCAGACTCCTTTAAATTATTCTAACTACCAACAAGCTTCCGCCAATTTTTCTTTTCTTTCTGAATCGCTCTACCTTAATTATCTCGAAAAAATGCAGTCCTGTCTTATCTCTGAACCTAAGCGGTTCTATCAATTTATAAACGTTAAAAGAAAATCTGACGGTCTCCCTTCCTCCATGAATTTTCTTAACACTTCTTCTTCAGATCCTCAGGTAATTGTCAATCTCTTTGCCAATTTCTTTAGTCTATCTTACAGTGATGATATAAACGACCCCGACACAGAGTATTTTAAATATCTGTCTAACTGTCCGCAAACCTCACTCGTTACTATTGACATTTCTCAATTTTCTGTCTTTGAAAAGGTGAACTCGCTTAAAGATGACTTTGCTCCTGGTCCTGATGGTATCCCAGCCATATTTTTAAAGAAATGTGTTAACTCTCTTTGCGTACCCCTCACAAATCTTTTTAGACTTTCGCTGTCGCAAGCAGTCTTCCCTTCTTTATGGAAAAACTCATTTATCTTCCCTATTCACAAAAAAGGTAAGAAAAATGAAATCTCCAATTATCGTCCAATAGCCAAACTCTCCGCCATCCCCAAGCTCTTTGAAAGTATTGTCTATGACTCTTTATCCTTTCACTGTAAATCTATAGTTTCTCCACTACAGCATGGTTTTTTGAAGGGCAGGTCTACCACAACGAACCTTACTCAATTCGTTTCTATGACACTGTGTGCTCTGGAAAATGGCCACGATGTCGATGTAATCACTACCGACTTTAGTAAAGCATTCGATAAGATTTCTCACCAAATCATCTACCTTAAACTGAAAGCCCTTGGTTTTCCACCACTATTCATCCAGTGGGTTAGATCCTACTTGGAAAACCGCTCATACAGTGTAGTGTTTAGATATTTTGTATCGAATCCCATCTCTGCTACATCTGGTGTCCCTCAGGGCAGCCATTTAGGTCCTCTCCTTTTTGTCTTAGCCATTAACGATGTTGATAATATTATCTCTTACTCAGACCTTTCCATCTATGCCGATGACATTAAAATTATGAAAGTAATTTCGTCTTCGGCCGATTCTTCCCTGCTTCAACAAGACTTAAATTCTTTTCTGGCTTGGTGTAGTAAAAATTTTCTTGAACTCAATGTAAGTAAATGTCAATCCATGATCTTTTCTCGTAAACGCCTTTCCTCTTTCCCTCGAACGTATAATTTTCGTACAGTACCTATTCCCGTTGTATCCTTCATTCGAGATCTTGGCGTAACTTGTGACAAAGAGCTAAATTTTCGTTCCCATTTTAATCAAATTATTGCCAAAGCAAATTCTTCTCTTGGCTTTATAAAGCGTTGGTCTAAAGAATTTTCGAATCCCTATGTCACCAAATCCCTGATAAATTGTAAGAAAGAAATGTTTAAGTTTTCTTGTAGGGGTCAAATAATGTACAAACTTTGCATTGACATGTTTTCGAAAATACTCATCGTTTAGAAGTTATATACTTGAAAAACTGACATTTTTATCTTTTGACAAATTTTAAATTCTCATATCTTTTAAACGGTTTGGTGGAGAAAGTAGAGTGTCAAAATATTTTTTCTATAAAATCTCATAATCTACAGGATGTGTTAAAAGTACTTTTCGCTTTCAAAAGTTATATGTATGTGAAAAATCATTATTTTTGACATGTAGCCCCATTTAATGCAAGCCAAATTCGGTTATGGACTTCTATCAATATTCCAAAATAAAGATTATTGCGTTTAATAATTGTAACTTCGAGTTTTTTCGCAATAACAGTACATTTTTCTTGGGCTAGAATGAGGGTTTTTTAGAGGGTGAACTTCGTCATACGCGTATATACGCAGTTTTGAACCCATTTGTTTCGTTAAACCGAATTAGCAACGATTACATATAGGATAATTCTTCTCAGATCTGCGTTAAAGTGTTATTCTTCCTCTTTTTGAACCTCCTCCGTAAAAATAAAAGCATTTATTCAATTCTTTAATTTATTATAGATTCTCTTAAGGAAATGCTTAAGATGTCAAAATAAAGCTCGTATACTGATTACTGATGTCAAAATTTTTGTAAATTTATGTCTCCTTGTTTTTGTCTTATAAATAACCCTGAATAAAGACAAAAATGTAAATTTTTTTTCAGTGATCAATATCTTGTTGAACAGACTGTAATATTTTTTTTTTGTCCACTCACATGAATAAATGTATGAATCCACATGATATAATGATATTGATGCATTTTATACAAGCATTTGACATCAATGTAAATATTTAATTTGTTTATATATGCTTTTTTAAGCACATAGCAATTTAGGATCTATTTTAGCAATTCTAATTATTATTGTATAAATGTATACACCAATGTTTATTCAATTGACATAATCATACCACAACAAGCTAAACGTTTCGAACACATAAATTAAAAATTTATCAAATAGATTTGAATGTTGTGAACTGAGCGTACCTACTTGTACAACGTACATGATAGAAGTTGGGTTTTACCCTTTTTGGCTGAATGTTTTATTGTTTTAGTTGAAAACTGAGATATGTACCTATCTATTTTTGTTGTTTTGTTTTTTTTTTTTTTTTTAATTGAATTTATTCTGTATAAATATAAAATATTATTTACTTTGCCTACCGAAAGGTATATTGATTTCGTGTATAAACAAAAATTTCGAATTTTAAATCAACATAACATTACCAACGCTTATGCGCATCAGAATTCAGTAGTCCAAAAAAGTGTTTTTTGGAATAGTGTAAGTTGGGGGTCTTTTTGTTTTTCCATTCATATTCTGTCTATCGCAATTACAGCTTTAAAAATTAACCCCCTATTACCGCTGGCGAGTCGAACGAATAAACGTGTTAGTGTAAGAAATCAGTATTAAAATTGCCGAATTGAGAACCTTTGATTCGCCTTAAATGTCTAAAAAAAAATTTTAAGTTTGATCTCACTCTATTGTGGACTGTGGTTATCGAAAGTTCATTGATTTGAACGTCATTCGTTAGTTCGCTAATGCAAACATCTCACTTCGAACGTTCAATTCGCCAACCGTAATAGGGGGAGTAAATTGGTTTCAAATTTGAGTTGGCAGCATTTTTGTGATAAAAATATTTGTTTTCTTCAATTTTTGAAGTTTTTATTGGCTTAATAAGGTATTAACGATTTTTCCAAAAAAAAATCCATTTTTATTCTCGGATTTCTCCAACTGATTTTACTGAATCTCAAATTCTGGCTTAAGCGTTCATTAGAGAATAATTCTTTTTTGAAGCTTAAATTTATTGCAATCCCTCTTTGTTGATGTGCCCGACACGACAATTCTTCGACAAAAGTATAGTTATAAAAGTATAAGTATAGGGTGGCCCTCTTCAAAATCAATTGCTCCGACAAATCCCAGTAGGAAATTTAATCCTCGGTGAAAAATTTAGCTGAATTCAACATTGAATTCAAAGTTCACTTCTTAGAAGAAACAGCTAGCATTGATTTAGTTAATGTAAAGTAGTGCATAGTTTCACCAATTCATGGTTTTAAGCACATCGTCTGCTTTGTACTATGGGCAAAATTTCGAAACATTCCCTTCTTTTATCTGGTACAAAAATTCAAGTGAGTTCAATGCGGAATTAAAAGATTTTACCACGTAAAATTATGCGATGATTCAAAAGTAATGCATAAGTTCAGCAGTTCGTTATCTAAATCCACTCGTCTACTTTGTAAAGTTTACTTTAGGAGAGAAGGAAAAATTAATTCTCACGACCGCGACGCTCTCTTTACTTCGTCTAACAAAATGTTATTGAAATAGGTGGTGAATTACAATTGACGTTTTCATAGGTTACAAAATGTTATGATTTCTTTAATGAGAAGTAAACAATTCGTGTTACACGTCTTCCGGAGCAAAAAAAGAGATAAAAACTGCCCTTTCCTCTACATGACACGATTAATATGAGGATTTCTGTGAAAAGAAGTAATGTATCCTTTCATCAGACTTTTATCATGCATTCAGCTGAGCATTAAAAGTGTAGGTTAGGTTAGGTTTATATGGTTGTCAGCAGAACGCATGGACACACCACAGGAATCTAGGAAACTTTCTTCCTACTCGTTGAACCATTTAGAGCTTTTTACGAAGCGAGCGAGACTATTGATGTCATGACTTGCCAGATCATTAGGATCATTGTAGTAGAATTCTCCTAAATGGAGCCTACGTCTTTGAGATAGAGCAGGACATGTACAGTAGGGTGGAGCGTCGATGTATGGAGAAAAATTAAAGTTGTTGTATCAATTTCGAATACCTCGATTTTTTTGCGTTTCGATGAGTAGAATAATTTGACCTTAAAAAAAAAAGTTTGGATTAAGTCTTTAGCCCTCTACCTTAGCTCAAAGTTTCGACTTTTTGGAACAAACAAATTTTTTTTTCGGAAACGTTAAAATTATTTCACAATTTAGAAATAAATTATATGATAATTCATGAAAAAAGAAAACACAAATTATAATATATTAACTTTATTTAGACAAATAAACTAACACAAACTTAAAAGTAAAAACTTAAAAATTCAAAATACGCCATTCAGAAACTAACCCAATTAAACTTTTTATTTTTCAAGTTGTAATTTTTTTTTTGTGTGGAAAAATGGCAATATATTTCGAGAATATATCTTATTTTTTATTAGCCCGTCTCTGGCCTTTTCACCAGCTACTGTTATTGAAGCTTCGGTCACCATCTTCACACAGCGCTCAACAGCTTGAGTGTGACAAAGAAAGTCCGAAAATGACATGCCAATAAGAGATTTTTTTTTTTTAGAAATTCTTCCAAATCCTGATCGCTACTTCTATCCAACAAAGGGGTTGATGTAACTTGTGACTCGCTCGCTAAAAAAGATTTCCATAGCGCAAATATATGAAAAATTTGTATTTATGTAGCGCCTTTTAACATATATCTCGAGAACGGCTAATCATACAATATAAGTTGTACATTTTTTATAGGAAATTTAATTATCTTTCTTTTTACTACAAATATTATTTTGTAGGATTTATACTTTCGGAAATACAGAATAAAGCAAAAAAAATTATGACTTTTTTTTGCAATTTTGCAAAACTTTGACCTGTGGTAGAGGGCTAAGAAAAACAATTTTTATTTTTTTTTTTATTTTTTACGGGTAGCTTACGTAACTACGAAACTTTTTAGTGCTATTCGAATAGCTAAATCGGAAAAAAAAATTGACGCTCCACCCTAATGTACAGAGAAGGTGAGGAATCGATTCTTCTTCTTCTTCGTCCAAACAACTCCTGCAGAAGTCGTTAGAAAATACACCAAGCCTTGTTGCATGCTTGCCTATTAGACAGTGTCCAGTAAAGACACCTATGACGGAGCTAATGTGCAGTCTGCTTAGAGATATTAAGTTCCTAGAGCGCTTCAGATCCAGCAAAGGCCAGATTTGTTTTGTGGCCTGACATGTGGCAATGTTACTCCACCTAAGATTTGTTTTCTCTATTGCATCTTGCTTTAGCATAAGTTTACAAGTAGCGATGGGTATACCAATATTTGTCCGATTTGACAGTGTAGGTAATAAAGTTCCACTTTTGACGAATTCGTCTGGAATGTCCCTATGACCCGGCACCCAGCAAAGGTGAATGTTGAACTGCTGTGCCATTTCCAAGAGAGGTGATCGGCAATTAAGGGCAGTTTCTGAATTTGTAGAGACAGAATTCAGAGATTTAATGGGTGCTTGGCTATCCGAGAAAATACGGATATCTGTGGTTGATATCACGTTTTCTTTGAGCCAAGACTGGACTTCTTTTATCGCCAAAAGTTCCACCTGGAACACGCTACAGTGATTGGGAAGACGGAAGGAGAGACTTAGTTTCAGTTTATCTGAATATACACCTCCACCAAACCCCATCCTCAGTTTTAGAACCGTCAGTATAGAAATGGATCGATTCATCTTCCAGGAAAGTCAGGTCCTCCCAGAGAGATCTGGAAGGAATGGTAACCTGAAAAGTGTATGAATTTTAAAAATTCCCTTAGAAAAATAAAATTCACTGTATGTTCATGCTGTGGTTTTTATAAGAGTCGGTAAACATATCGACCATATAATTTGGGTCTTAGAGACGCATTTTAAAGTTTAGGTCACTTGAACTTTTAAATGAAATTAAATTATATTCAATCGTTCCAACTAAGCAGAAGTATTTTTCTAAATTATAAATGAAAAACGTAGTGATTAAGCAACCCCCAATTCCCTAGTGATTTCACTACTAAATTTTCATCATAATTTTCAGGCTATCAAGCTGATCAATAACTAAGTATCACTCATTTATTGATTTTTTTTTGTCCAGTCCAACTGGTGAATAAGAAACTTCCAAGGAAGTAGTGATTTAGTTCTGGAATTTTCATCGAAAAAGTGACATGCCCATAAATTCATCAATATACTCCGCACAAAGAAAGCGGGTATAGCTCCCTTTCCTCAAGGAAAAAGCGGGTTATTCTCCATTGAATTTTTAGAAATTTCCCACTGGGATAATGCACCTAATCTGTATTGTGTAGCTATATGCTTTAAATTGCTTGTTATACATATAACAATTAAATATTTAACTTTTTCAATCGAAGAAATGCATTAAAAAAACTAATTATTCAACAAATGCCAAACAATTCTTTATTTTTGTTTGTATTTTTTTACAATATTGACCAAGTAAGTATAATGGAATTAAAATAAGGAAAAAATCCAAAAGACGAATCTTTTTTTTTCCCAAATGCAAACCGAAGAAGGATTGTATTCCCAATGATGGTTGTTTGCATTGGCCCCTTTTGGTTTAGTTCTTCAAACAAATTATTACAAAAGGATAATTCAGTCTTTATATGGAGAATATTTGTACCATTTCTCTTTCTAAATGTTTAAAAGAAAAAAAAAAAAAAAAACAACAAACACACAAGACGAAAAGAACGCCAAAGATGGGAAAATTATATTTTTTTTCCCTCAACCAAAACCCTTTTTGTATTTACTTTCGCTTAATTAAGACATTGTTATAGGACGATTTTTTTTTTATTTTGCTTTCTTTTATTTTTTGAAAGCTAATTGACAAATATAAATACGTAATTTATTTTTTTTTTGTATCTTTTTTAACAGGAAGTCCTATCGGGAGAGTCCCTTTCGTTGAAATTTTTAGATGTTGTGACCATATTGCTGAAATATTGTGGAAATAAATGTTCGGCAAATAAAAATAGCGAAACCCAAGCTGTGATCATTGATTTAATTGCAACAATCGGTTTCTTTTGTGCAAATAATAAAAAACATCAAGTAAGTAAAATTTAATTATGTATATATTTATATGAAATTTAATATTTATGTATTCGCTATGTGCATCTTATTGGTCTGTCTGCCTTTTTCACAAATATCAATAATGCCAGTGAGCACAGGACTTTAGAATTTTATAACTTTAATCTTTTAGCTTATAAGAAGATGTACAAGGGGCAGAACTCTATGTATTTCCACTGTCAAAAAACTGGGTTTAAATTAAAAACAAAAACAAAAAAAAAATCACCTTGAAATAACCTTGAAAGTCATCGTCAATGTCAAAACCAATTAGTCCACTATTGAAATCCTCGTTGAACGTTACTATACAAGAATGACTTTTACCTTTTTGTAAAATATTATACCTAGAGGCCGATTCTGGTTCCGTGAAAAAGTGAATCGAAATATTATTTTGCTGTTCTGTGCCTACGTTCTGTAGACTGTAACTCTCGCATCGATGAAATCAGTCATAGAAACGATGAAAATTAAAACAAATCATATAAATTTTGTTTTATTTTTAAACGTTTCTAGACCAATTTTTACGATGCGAGAGTTTAAATACGTAGGCACTGAATAGATAGATCAGAGATTTTTCCCAGTATAACCAATAAATTTTTCCTTTTTTTTCAAGTTCAGATTTTCTCTTTTTTAGGGCCAGTTTGTTCACAATGGGTTAAATCTGAACGATGACTTTTACAGCTTCTAACTAAATGGCGCTAATCAACCAAAATCGGCTGATTAGCGATTTCCATGATTAACAACTTAAATTATTTATTCCTTGAAAAAAAATTTGATAATTATGCACATTCGATGATTTACCTACTACTACTTAAGACTACTTTAGTTTTCTATCATTTGTAATGTAATAATGTATTTGACAGAATTAGTGTTCAGTTTTATTGTTTACACACAAATTATAAAAGCTTAACAATGCTTTTTGTTTGTAAAGTTTTTACTTTTACTTAATCGACTGACTTTTGAAATTTTGTTTTTGCCTTCACATACGCATTTATCAGGCACTAATATCGCAGAATCATCTGAAAATGTGGTTATGCTAGCATTGTTGTCCAATGTCCATTGGAATTCATTAGTATATAACATAAAGTGTGTTGGTCCTAGAACACTTCCTTGTGGTGCATCGCCTTCAATTTTCTTAATTTCCGAAAAATCTTGCTGGTACCTCACTCTAAAGAGTCGGTCGGTAATTTATAAGATTTCAGTATTTCGTTGAACTGCCTTGGAAGATCCCTAGAAGAAAAAAATAAATTTAAGGTGTATACACAAGTTATCTTTCCAATGCATTTGTTTGAATTTGAATTTCCTTAAAAAAAAATGGACATTTTTTCTCGTTCTGTTTCTCATGGTTCCTCAATAACAATTGGCGTTTTCCTTTTTTGGCTCTGACATAGCCCTGAGCAGAGGTTGAGCGAACAGAGCAAAGGTATGAGGAGATTATGATCACAGCCCTCAGATTTAATTATGAAACACACTTGAGCACTGAACATGTCATATGCATAGTAATCTGTCAAATTACATAAAAATTGTATGAAGTTGGCTTCGCTCAGCGTTTTGCTCGATTTGCTCGGTCATTTTATTCTGACCATACAGATCATGCTCCGAGCTAGCTCAGATGGAAAAAAGAAACACGACTTATGTGCTCTGATTTGTCTGAGGTAAAAAAGAAACATAGAATTAATTTTTGACAACGCGGTGATTTGCTCTGAGGTAAAAAAGAAAAACGCCAAATAACAGCAAAAGCTTTCCAATGTTTTTTGTTTCATCTCAATACGACCATTGTTCACAGAGATACAACTCTTTAAAAAAAAAACACTAAAAAAAATTAGCTTGGGATTAAAAAATGTAAAACAATCAAAACATATACAGCGGGGAGGTTTTTCAGACAGAGTTTAATTTTAAATTTATCCCTAATTTAAAAACTCGTAAAGTTATGCCAAGTAATTTCTGACATATACATATCTTTAATTTGTCATAACTTACATAAAAAAATCTTATTCAATATTTTACTTTTTCTTACAGGACCTCTTAACCTCGGAACAAAGTTCCATAATCATAAAGAGCTTAACCAAACTACCTGAACATCTCAATGTTGTCATTTATCCATGCCTAGTCACTATAACGTTCCAAAACGAAGACGCTCGCAAAGTGATCTCTCGTGACTTTAATTTAGAGGTAAGTGTATACAATATACCTTCGAAGCTATAACCAAAAGGACTTTATAAAATAAAAATCCTATACCTTTTTCCATCTTTACTTTCTCCCACAGTTTCTTGATGAATACAGCAAATCGGAAAAAGCGAAAAAGAATCATCTCGTTGCGTTGTTGAAAGAAAAAACCTAGATTCTGATGCTGCAATATTATGATGATGATGATGAGTCTCTTCTCTATTCTGAATCTAATCATCTTTTATAATTGGTTTAACCTATTAACCATGACGTGATAGCACTTTTATACTTAAACAAAAATTTCTTCTATTAATTTTTTCCATTCCCCTTCTTTCGTTCTTATTTTTGTTGCTGCGCTCGAAAAAAACATCACATTTACATATTATTATTAAAAATAAAATAGTATAGTGTCGTCTTTAAATTCCGTTTTGTATAGTATTCTAGGCTAGTTACAGCTATTTTTTAAACAAAATATTATTATTTATTAACTTGTAATATTAACATATTTTTTTTGTTAAATTAAGTATTATATTAAAAAAAAACAAAATAAAATAAAAAAACATTTTTTAATACACAAAAATGGGTTTGTTATTTTTTTTATTATTTTTAATTTCTCTCTTTTTCCGTTTGATGTCCTCTGAACAAAGAATGAGAATAAAAAAGAATTCACTCATTTTCTTTAGCTGGTATATTATACGACAATAGGACAAAAATTGTGTCACACCAAACGGAAGTTTTTTAATCCTGCCATATGGACCTTAATTTGTTGTACTGGGTTGTTATTGATGGGGAGTGCAGGTTGAGTTTAGAATGATGGGACATTTGTCATTCAGTGCTGGATTTTTCAATGAGACAAATAAGGTAATTGTCTTTAGGCCTTGTATCTCGTATAAGGGCCTTAATGTTTGGATTGAATGATTGGAATATATACCCGTTTGAACGGAACTGGGAGAAAATGTTGATTTTGTGGAATGACAAACACTACTGAATTAACAATCGGCTAATTTTATCCCTCACCAAAATGGGATCGCCAACAGATAGCGTTACTCTCTCAGACTGCTACATTTGTGTATACAAAAAATTCACTAATTGTATAAGGTTGCTAAAATTGATAAAAAATTCCGTGCGAAGCCGTTCGTTCGTAAGCGCATAACTTGAGAATGACAAGGCCGATTTGACTTAATTTTTTTAAACAGCCTTATCGCTAAATTAATGGAAATGTTTTTTCCTCGGAAAAACAAAAAATACCGGGGAAAGAAAATTTCCAATCGTGAATTTCCCCAATAACTTGGATGGGGAAATTTTTGCATTGACATAATCAGCCATATTGTGAGTTTCACCCGAAAAATATTTCACCTTAAAATTTTTTGCTCCCCCGGAATTTTAAAAGCTATTGTGAGTTTCTCCCGAACGAAATTTCGTTCGCCTACTAAATATAAGTGAACATTTAGGCTGTCAATAACATTACATTCCACCCGAAATGAATGTTCACTATAAGGGGAATTTTTTTAACACAAAGTTTCGGGTGAAACTCACAATAGGCGAAAAGTGAAATATCAAATTTTCCGGTTGGAATGTTGTTTGGGCGAAACTCACAATAAGGCTGAATGAAAAAGTTCCCTGGAAAATTATTCACGATAGCTTTTTTGCTGAAAGGAGTATTTTTCCGTGAAGATTCGTGATAGAAAATTTACCAAAATGCGAAAAAAAATCCGGGGAAATTTCTTTAGCGATAGGGCTGAATAGTGATTGAAATAGTGAACTAATAGGTGCCTCTTCATTTATCAAAGCGACTCATATTCACAAATTAAATAGGTCGGTTCGCGTCCTTCCCGAAACTGCCAGATTCTACCAGATTTATTTTTTTTATATAGACTTTGACAGTCTTTCGGGCTAAAAATGGTATAGAAATGGGAAGGTTTGGCAAGTAAACGCACAAAGTTTATATGTCGGTTTAGTGTTCAAAAATAAAATAACAAAAATCTGAAACCGATAGGTGGCGCTTTGGTCGAGTTATTAACAATTCTATATTTATAGAGCAGAAAGATCCATTTGAGGTAGAGTCGTTAGGGACAAGTGTACGCACTTTCGACTTTGAAACATGATTCCAAGCGAAATATAGAAGATATAATACAGGGGTTTATTAAATTATAAAGCTGCATATTTGGCTATTTATTAAAAAAAGTAAAACTATATATTTTTTCAATTTACTTACATTATTACTGAAAAAACACAAGCAAGTCAGATTGCGCACACTTGCCCCTATCTAGGGGTAAGTATAGGCATGATTTGGGGTAAGTGTACGAATTTAACTAAAACACTTATATTACAAGGTTTTATTACTAGAAACTCTTTTATTAAAAAAAATAAATACTTCATAAACCACAAAATCAAATTTCATAGGCGTTTTCTAAGCGCTTATTCCATTTTCCCCTGCGGCCCTACGGTGACTTAAACCCAAACTGACTAGAAGTTTAGTTTTATCAATTTGGCATTGTTACAACCCTTTTTCATTACGCATGCGTACACTTGCCCCAAAAGTTTTGCGCACACTTACCCCAACTGCACTTTTTTCAATATTTTGCTTATTTTTAACAAATTAAAATTAAATCCAGTAAAATTTTCACTCAAATATATTCAATAAATAATTAGCACTCAATGTGTTATAGTAAAATCACTGAAAACTAACACGTTTTTAAAATTGAGAAATATTTTAGTAAAACTGACCTTTTTTTGTTTGGCTTATTTGGCACAAAACAAACAAAACTAAAGTGCAACAATAGCTGACCCAAGCAAGGGACAGATAACTACAGAATTGTGCATTTACAGATATACATACTTAATATTACATAATTGTTATTTTCGAGAAATTAACTATGCGTACACTTCCCCGCTGTGCACACTTACCCCAAACGACTCTACATAAATGTAAATTGGTTTTGTGTATGGAGCAAAATGACTAATATTAACAAAATCACAAGAAAAATTAAATCAAAATTGGAAAACTATAGAAAAAACTAAAAGTGCTTTTTTCCATGAGATTTTTGTATGATATTGCGATCATCTCATGATTCGATCAATATCTAGATGTCGTAATTCTGATCTATTTATTTTGTCTTTAAAGTGGTTTTAGTGAAATCCGCCTAGTGCTACGCCCACTTCTGTTATGTTTCAGTTTTTTTTTCATTATTCGACTACCTATAGAACATTTTGTAATTTAGCTTTCTGTATAACATAAAGCATAATATATTTTTATTTGGTTTATTTGACAATTCTCCCACCGCCACGACTACTTTTTTTTTAATTTGCATCGTTGAATAACTTTTCAATATCAATAGAAATCTGTAAATTTTCTAATTGAGCTTCCTTGAAATAGTTTAATGTAAATAAAGATAATTAAATTTTGTAGAAATCCGCCTCTTCCACGCTCACTTTTCTAACATTTTAGATTTCTTAACAAAATCACTTAATCCTTAAATTCTGTAACTGAGCTCTTTAGAACTCAAGAAATAATATGCCTAATTTGTCTGCCCATTTCAAGGTTTTTTTTCCTTTTGCACTACTGTACGGTGCACAGTGGTTCAAATTGTATGGAAGAGCGGTCTTAAATCTATAAAATCTGAACCAGTAAACCCATTTTTTAATAAAATTTTCAAACATTGTAATTAAGCGTTGCATATTCTACATTACCTATCCCATATATCTTGTCAGAAACAGAAAAGACAACTGACAGTGGGAATTGTATTACAGCATAATACAATTCACACTCATCACAGGCACATGACGTCACCAGAAAACGATCATCATTCAATATTTTCGTTCACCCTAAAACAATTCACAATCACTCGTAGCCATAAATATCATAACACGATCTTCTCGGATAGACGAAAGGCTTCCCCATCCAGCGATACTCATGTTTCATATTTTATTCGGCTAATAAAGCTCAGGTTCGTTTAGTTTAGTTATAGCTTTGTTTTACTTTCGTAAAGCTTCTCCTCGCCTGTGATAAGAGTTTTCATTGAAAGCAAAACCTAGGTAGGCGAGATTTGTCCAGCTTTTTCCTCCGAAAGCTTCCCCCCATCTGTGGTAAGGGGCCCTAGTTCAAAGACATAAAGTCCTGATTACCAACAGGGGCTTCGGCACCTGCTGATCTACCAGAGCGTAAAGCCTGCTGTGTTAAGTGCCGCCAGGTACCTAGAATCTGCTGAATAGTGCTACCAGAGGCGTAGTACCTGCTGATCTACCAGGGTGTAAAGCCTGCTGTGTTGAGTGCTGCCGGGGGCCTAGTATCTGCAGATTTTGCTTCAATTTATAAATTTGAAGTCAGTGGAGACCAAAGATACAATAAAATATTAAGGAATTGTCTTTTTTAACAATAAGCCCATACAAAATTTATTTTTGCCACGCCCACTTTTTTTGAAGAAATCATTTAAATATGGTTATCTATGAAATGGTCTTTTTTGTAGATTAAATAACAATGTCAAATTTATAATTTGAGAACTGGTAAAAGTATAACAAAATAAGTACCTAAATCCTACATGACTTAATCCAGCCCTGCACTCATTCCTTGATTTTCTTTAACAAACAATATGGATAACGCGCCACCACCGTAGAATATTGAAGTCACTCAGTACGAATTGAATGCGACATTATTCGACACTGGGTTTTTCACTGGATGGGCTACAACAGGCTTGGCTGTGCAACAAAAACGATGATTGTATGGTGCATTCTATATACTATGTCCTGTCGTGGGTCCATTGTGCAAGGGATTTCTTCACTTCATTGTGATTCAACAGAATGGACGAAGTCAAAAAATATCTCTCTTATTGTTGTTGTTAAAGGACATCATCCAGATCCATCTAAATGTATACCATATCCATAACCACCCCTATCCTTCAGCAATTACTTTGGCGTTTGAGGGGACAAGGATATAATAATAATAATCGCAAATAAATAGAATGACAAAAAAATAAACTCGAAGAAAGGACGAAGAGGACTGACTGCTTCTTGCGAAGAAAAACATAATCGTAATCAAAATATGTATATGTACACAAGTTGGGTGTAGGATGGTGTGGGTGTGTGTACCTATAGAATGTAATTTTTTACCGATTTTAATATTTTTTTTTTTAGTATGACAAAACATATAATCAGGCTCGCGACAACATACGTGCGCAGCAAAGTGTAGATGAACGAGAACAATAAAATAAAATGTGAGTTGGTTCCAGGACACGAATATGACAAATCTTCTTTTCTCCGCGTTTAGGGCAAATATTTAACAACAGACCCAGGACAATTAGTAATTGAAAAGTTGTGTTTGTTTGGATTTTTTCTTCTTCATATATTTTTTTTTCTTTTTTTCGGGGGGAGTGCATTTAAAACTGCTGTCTTTTGAAGACTTAAAAAAAAGGAGCACACGCACTCTTGACTCCGGTGTAAGGATTCATTCTTTACGAATGGTGGCGTTTTAATTACAAAAAGTTAAATGATTATATCTGTGATTGTTGGTAGGTAAGGTATACATGTAGAATGTAGATTATATAGAAGGGTGTATATATTTGTAAACAACGAATACAAAAAAAAAATCCACTTGTCTTCATTAATTTGATGGACATGTTGTATCGCTGGGGAATGTGAGAGGAGAGAGAAGCTGCGGATCGTTGGTGATGTGAGGCGTTTATTAATATTTTTAATCTGGAGTCAAGCGTTGTACCAGAGACATTTGTTGTTTATGGAAAGGTGTTTTTGTGAAAAAGTTATGGACAGAAGCTTTCTTTTTGATTATGATTGTGTCTTCAATAGGTCTCTTCTTTATATAAATTTTTTGAAAACGGTTGGTAGGATAAGAAGTGAAAGAAATTATTCAGACAATGTTTTTTTTAGAAAGTAGCGAGAGTATACAATTGGTCCATTATTTAAATGAATAGACAACATTGTCTCGCATTGAGAAAATAAACAAAAAAAAACCTTCAATTGCAGTCTTCGTTAATTTGATGGACATGTTCTTTCGAAGAATAATTAGCAAAATTTTTCAAGTAGGAATGTGCAAAGCGATTCAAAAAAAAAGAAAAGTTTTTCGAACTATAGGAAACAAAATATCTATTATTTTTTAAAGCATCATTCTTTTCCTTATAACGTTACTAACGGGTAGGGTAAAGGCACTATAAGTATCCGGACACATTTCTTCATTTTGGTCTCAATTTATGTTCATACTATGAAAATTATAAGAAAAAATTATGGCTTTTCTAAAAGTTTAGATATTTGTTGATAATATAACACTCAAATAACTTACTAATTTTATAATTTCATAATTTATAAAAATTTTTTGCAAAAAATTTCGATTTGTGCTAGTTAGCGGACAACAAAAATTAGTACCCGGACACATTTATTTTAGTATAAGAACGCTTTAATTTTCTATGAATTTAAAGCTAAATATTAAAAAAAAACTGACTTTTTGTTAACTTAACATAGGTAATTATTATGAAAATACTGTGTATGTTTAGTAAAGGTATCTATGATATACCCTGATTTCTGAGTCCTAAACCGGCTAAGACTTCAGGGTAGTCAAATACCTACCAAGTATGTACCAATTGATAAACTATGAAACTTATCAATAGATAGAAATTTGGATATAGTTCAACATTTTGAAGAAAAAAAAAATTTAAATTGAAATTAATTAATTAATATTTACTTTACTGAGTTGTATTTTTGTTTCTAATATAAAAATGCTGTTATCAATTTTAAGTAAAACGCTAAAAAAAGATTCTTAAGTGTCTCCTAGTTTTTGGGAAAATTGAAAAAAAATTATTTTGTTTACTTTACAGATATAACATGACACTGTAAGTGTTGCCGTTGTTTTTAAATACGTTTTTTCTATTTCAAGTCGTTTTTAAAAGAAAATTCGAAGATGGCGGTCACGTTTGCTACTAATAACCCCTTCCTACGAATTTTAAAAGAAAAGTCTACAGTAGATTTTTTCCAGGTCAAAAGTTTTTCCTATATATACTTGGCTTAAATGCACGTCTGACTCACACGAAATTGCTCTTATGCTCTTATTATAGAACTTACAGTTTATACTGAAAAACTGTTAAAAAATCAGTATACTTGGAAATAAATTGATTAAAAAACCTCTGAAATTGATTTTACAACATGATGTACACAATCAGATTTTTTTTTAACGAACTTCAATTAATGAGAAAAATAAAAAAAATAGTTTCGAATTTTTTTTTTAATCCAAAATTTGAAACATTCAGCCCTATTGTGAGATTTGCCCGAACAACACTCCACCCGAAAAATTTAAAATTTCACTTTTCGCCTATTGTGAGTTTCACCCGAAACTTTGCGTTAAAAAAATGCCCCTTATTTTTTGTGAATTTTCATTTCGGGCGGAATTTACAGCCTAAATGTTCATTTATATTTAGCATTTTATTTCATTTATTTTTTTCATTTATTTGATGAAACTCACAATAAGGCTGTTTCTGTATACAAAATTTATCAAAATCAGTTATCATTTATAACCATTTTTCAGAAATGATTTTTTTTATACTATATGGTAGCCTTTTCATAAAAAAATTACTGATTTTTTTTTAACAATGTCAGTGCCATTGTTTTGTGAAAAAAAAGAGGACAACGAATACAAATTTTTTATTTCAACTCAGATTTTTTTTCCTTCCAAAAAAAAAAAAAAATTCTTACCCACTTATGATTTTGTTTTGTTCAAACGAACTGTATACTCGGCTTAGAGAAAAAAAGAAAAAAAAAACTGTGTTGGGGAAATGCCCAAAAACCGCTAGGTACTAATTTTAAAGGAACTCGAACCTCGGAGGGAATTGCAGACCCACTTTTTTCAACGTCACTATCATCGTAATGTCAAGTTTTACAAAATCTCGAGCCCGATGGAGGGTATACGAATCCATAACAATTGCCATGTACACATATGTATGTATTTATATATCGTAAGTAAAAATTCTAAAAAGGTTATCTTAAATTCAGGCAGCCTTATTTATTAGATTTCACTAATACTCGTTTCAACCTCGGAATATTTAAACCGAGTCGAAGCACTTACTCAGTCTTAACGCCACGTCAAACGGTTTTAGCTACACCCTCCTTATGTCGAATATATTATCAAAAAAAAACAATCTCTCTGGTTATTATAATACGGGATTAAACGAGTTTTGTACTGCAACTAAAGCGTTTAAAGAATTTAAATAATTTATAAATGCAAAATAACTATCCATTTTGCCTTACAATTAGTAACAAACGGATACAAAAAACTTCTTCTACACTCCTTTTTAGTTACTAAATGTCATGTCATTTAGATACTAAAACGGCTTTACTACGGCTTTAATCCTACTATGTACCAGTTTTAGCTTACTCCGCCTCTAATCATCATTTATTTTTTTATTAATAAGTTATTCAGGATTAGAGGCGAAGTAAAGTCGGAGTAAATTTACTCCGTCGCTAAAACGACTTAATAAATAAGAATTTGTTTGACGTGGCGTAAAGACAGAGTAAGTGCTTCGACTCGGTTTAACTATTCCGAGGTTGAAACGAGTATTAGTGAAAACTAATAAATAAGGCTGAGGATCTTTAACTAAAACTATGTGAAGAAATCTGAAAAATTATCGAAAATTGAAGATATTTTAAGTTGTAATTGTTGCATCAGTTCTGTTTTCACAAAGGATTACAAAAAATGTAAGCTATCCAGCAGACAGCTTTGGATACAAATTGGTACGCTCTCAAGTTTTTGATACGAACGACTTTTATCGGATCAAACGTTGAACAACATTCCCAATAAGAGAATAAGACTAATCTCAAAGACTATAAATTACAAACAAATAAGGTAATTGTTTATTTTTGGAATCTGTATAATTATTTCATAAATTTTGGTATGGCAAATATCCCCTAATGCTAAAAATTCAGCTGACTTATGCCTTAATAAAATTAGATCTTTAAAAGCTACCTTATAGAAATTCTATAGGTTTTTATCAGTTTCAATCGATCATCTTTTTTCAAAAAGAAGCAATCTATTTTTGCCAACACTCATAATTATTTTATTGAATATACCCAGCATATGTATGTATAATCTTTCGAGTGCGCAATAAAAATGATAACTCATTACCAAAACCCTCTTTTCATCACTTACGGTACGTATGTAATGTAGGTACGTATATCTATCAATGTTATAACATGACATACCCTGAGATTAACAAGGGCTTAATCAAATCATTTTCACAGACATAAACAATCATTTATAACCGCGTATTCCACTAATTTGGAAATGATAAAGTTCTTAACATGATAATTTTTGGTTCCCGGTAATAAATATTAATAATGCCACTTCTTAACTTCGATAGCCATATGTCACATAATTTCCATATAACTATACTTAGTTGGATTTATTTTTTTGAATAGAGTTTTTGCTGAATTTCCTTCCGATGATAAAATGTTATTACTAGCCCTCATCAATAACAATTATTATAAAAATAATAAAAAAAAACTTAAATTCATCGTCCAAAGTGGTTTATCAGAAAGCATAGAATTTTCTTATCATAAAAAATGCGGCTTTTGGGACAATATGTCATTGTTGGAACAATAAATAGAATAATATTATATATCGACGACATTGGGACGTACATACATAAATATATAGAAAGTTTAATTATCATTGTGCAAATATATGGTGATAAAATTATAAGTGGGTGTAGTTTATTCGGAGAGTGTATAGGTATAATATGGTAGCGGCAGTTTTTATGAGTGGGTTTAATTTAATTACTGTTAATAAAACTGAATTTAATTACCATACAATGAAAATGAAATCTAATATTTTTTTATGCATATTTATTTATACAATACATTTTAGTATAGCTTATTCTGAATAAACATTTTAGTGATTGAAACTTAACATAATTCTATTGATTTGTTTACTATTTGTTATGTAGACAAACTTTTGTGGCCAAATTTCATTTAACGCTGAATTTGGGCTCATTAAACAAACCTGAGCCGTGAAACAAAAGGAGAGTTCCTAACTTCGGGTGGATAGACATCATTTTTTTACGAACTTTAGGATGCTAATAAAATTCTTCGATGAATTCCTGAAAATAAATATCATCGTCGTTCGACGTTCAATGCTTATTATAACTTGAGTAGTTCACTGTAGCTATATGTATCTGGTTAAACTATGGGCATTTGTGGAAAGCCCTGCCTCATGATGAGATTAGTTGGAAGTCATGAGAAACACCATGTTTATTAATTTTGCTCACTTTTTTTCATATTTATTCAGCTTTATTGTGAGTTTCGCCCGAAAAATATTTCACCTTAAAATTTTTTGTTCCCCTGGAATTTTAAAAGCTATTGTGAGTTTCGCCCGAACGAAATTTCGTTCGCCTACTATAAAAATAAGTGAACATTAAGGCTATCAATAACATTACATTCCACCCGAAATGAATGTTCACAATAAGGGGAATTTTTTTTAACACAAAATTTCGGGTGAATCTCACGATAGGCGAAAAATGAAATATCAAATTTTCCGGTTGGAATGTTGTTCGGGCGAAACTCACAATAAGGCTGATTAATTTTTTTTTTACTTTTTCACATTTTTTGTTTTTACTTTTGTGAAAAATCGCATCTTTTTGAATTTTTTCTTTTTTTTGCTTTTACACATCTTTGTCAGTTTTTTTTCATATTTTGTCACATTTTTTCACATTTTTCTCACTTTATCAGATTTTTTCATATTTTTCACTACCGCATTTTTTTTCTCACTTTTTCACATCTCATTTCTCCGAGGGATTCGGCGATTTCATCCCAAATTTTACTCTTTTTTCAATGTTTTTACAAGACTTGTTTGATAGGTCGTATAAATTATTGTATTTTTCCGAATTTGTTGTTTATTTTTCAGTTTTCTTGGTACTTATTCATTTTCAATCTTTTTTTTTTTAAACTGACAGCTCCCTTCATGCTATACGGGCAGCAAATGGTGCTTGCTGCATTCAAGAAAAATCGTGTAACTGAATTCATATCGCGTAGATGTTTGCCCCTCCATTGATTCTTAAAAATAGTATTGAGATTATTCGTTGAAGCGATCTAAAAAGTAATAAATGTAACGAAATAACTATTAATTCAGGATGCATTACACTACGTCTTTCCCACCACCGATAACATGTATAAAAACAATACAAACCTGTTAACACTCCCGACACCCCTGACCATACCACTAAAGCCATCTCTGGTCAGATATATTTAAATTCGAATATCTTTTTTTTTTGCAAAATTATAACTCACACTCAGTGCAAACTGAAATATGTATAAGAGACCGTAAACAAACACATGAAAACCGAGCTATGCCATAGTTTGAATAAAGTACCCTTCATGAGTACTTGGTGAGTCTTCTTTTTGAAGATCTTAGGCTCCGAAAGCGACAGTGGAAGCAGGACATTAGTTACGTTTGCTATCTCAGACTGTAATTTAGTGATGTCTGCTGATAAGGCTGAATTTAGTGACCTTTGCTACCTCAGACTGGTATTTAGTGGCGTCTGCTATCTCAGACTGTAATTAAGTGGCGTCTGCTATCTCAGACTGTAATTTAGTGGCGTCTGCTATCTCAGACTGTAATTTAGTGGACACTGCCATCTCAGTCAAAACCCTTTTGCATTATATAAATTTACTTTAAGGAATACATATATGGGTTTTGGTTTATATAAAATTATATAGTATAAGTAATAAAAGAAACATTGTAATAAAATTGTAAAGAACCAGTGATACGTGAACAAAGTTTTTTTGCTTCTTTGGTAAAATCCTAGGCCCGACGAGCATACCTCAGCCTAGGGTGTCCATAATTTAAATGAAAAAAAAGAGAACATTTCCAATATGCAAACATAACCAACAAAAAATATCAACCAAAAACGATTAAAATAACGACTTGTTCACAAAATATTTTTTTAATTTATTAAGAGAATTAGTTTCAGGTATAGAAGACAGAAGAGTTTAAATTTAAAACAGTTTCGAAAACATTAATCAATTGCCGTGTTCAGAAAAATGAGATCTCAGAGATTTTTCTCACTCAAAAAGTGAGCAAGCGAATCCAAGATTTTTTTTCCTCAGAGTTTTGACAGCAAAGCTGAGAAATTTTGCTGAGGAATCCTGTTCAGGTAACTGAGATTGCTGAGATCTCCGAGATCTCATTTTCCTGACCATGTCTATTAATTCAAAAACAATAGTCACGCTGTTCTGATTTCCATTCCGAATCAAATCCGTTAACAGAATATAAAAAAAAATATAATGTGTAGAAATTCAAACAAATGCTAAAGGAACGCACCTTTTTAGCTGAAACAACATTTTTAAGATTTTGCCAATTCCAAATCGGATATAAAAATTCCAAACGTCAAGAATTTTCAATCCGATCGAAAATCAAAGCACACTCAATCCGCAAGTATTGAAAGCGAGAATTATTTCAAAACACCTATGTTCTTATTTATAAACGTTGTCTAACAACTGCCTAACTTTGGAAAATGTATTCAAAAACCTTGTTTATTGTTGTCGTATAGCTGCCTAACTTAGACACAAGAGTAGATTGTCCAAACCGAGAATAATGTGATATTTATTTTAATTAAATAAAGCATATTTCCACCAATTTGAAAATAGTTAGACAGTGTCTAAGTAGACACAAATCTAATAAGTACGACTGCTAGAGTTTGAAAACGATAGGAAATTAAATTGGAATTAAAATTGACTTAACAGTTCCCAGTTCCCACTTTTAAACTGTTATTTTCTTCTAAAAGTATGCTCCACGTTCAAATATTTCCGAGGAAAACAGAAAAAAAAACAAACATTTTTTAAAAACTTCATACATAATTATATTAGGTATGTTCCTTTGGCCTGCATCATCTACTGCTACTGTTAAGTACTTCTGGCTCCGTAGTCAAATAAGTTTAAAGCACTTCAATAATGTAGATACGAATTGTATCCACGCAAAAAAGCAGCACTATCAGTAAAAAGAAATTACATATATAGTAAATTACTGTTGTTGGTGTTTCTCTAATCAAAAATAATACACAAATACAAACAACAAAAATTACATTTATATTGAGGTTAGATTTGTTGGCAAAATTAAATTACTCCATTCATCATCTACTAGTAAATACCAAGAAGAAACATTGCAGGGCCCAATGGAACAGACCTAAAAATAATAATAAATTCGGAAAGAAATTCAGAATTATTTGAAGACCAAAAAAAAATTAACCCTTTTTTATCAGACACTGTTTTCCGAAAGTCTTCATTTTTTAGTTCCACATTCTCCAACATTTTTCAAAATCAAATATTCGCAACATCATCAAGATCATCTAATGAAAATTGAAGTGTCCATTTTGCTATGTACTTAATATATTTTTTTTAAAAATTAATGCATTTTATTTCAAGCATTGTACTTCACTTTCAACCCGCTTTTATTTAAATTGTTAAGGATTGATTTAGGACTGAGTGGACTACATTTTTTTTGAGAGAATCTAAAATTGTTGAAACTTCCAAGTTCCAATGGTGAATTGTTTTCAAAGTTGAGAATCACATAAAATTTGAAATACAATTAATTTTGAAGTTCATTTGTGGAAAGCCTATTTTGTATTTCGAAAAAGAGACTAAAAAGAGGACGTGCAAAAAAAAGATAACAAAAAAAGAATTTTATGAAAAAAGAGAGTGTAAAAAAGATCGGAATGGAAAAAGAGAACATGTTCTCTATAAAAGAGATGTTCTGGAAACCCTACCTCAGCCTATGATAAAAAGCATCTCACAACATCACACCTTGCGTCAGATCTATTAGTTCTGATTTTTTGCTGAGTTATTTTTGATGTAGGCTTTATACAGGGTGTCCCGAAATCACCACCTCAGAAGAAAACCATGAGTTCCTGAGGTCATTTCAAGTCGAAAAACTTAAGAGGTAATTTTCTCGTTTTCGACTCATAACGGTTTTCATGATTTTTAAAATTAGAAATGTTTAAGCGGAGGCATACCTGCTAACAATGTGAAAAAATCAACAGAATTTCAAAAAAGTGAAACGCCGAGTAGAGAAAGAGGGCGAAACGTCATGGTAATAGACAAACTTATTGGGTTCATGCTATGTTTTTACTGGTCTGAGGAAACAGAATACGAAGAAGATGATAAAACGGACACCAAAAAAAGGAGAAGTGTTCGTAGGCAGGGATAGCCACTACATTTTTCACATTTGCTACGTAGTTTATGTAGATAAACGTAGTTAAATGTAGTAAATGAAACAAATTGTAGCAAACAATTAGTTTCAAATATCAAATGATCTGTCGGTTGTAACTTTGAAGCTTGAATTTTGAGTTAAAATGTTCAAATTTTTATTGAAATTTTATTATTTCCCTAAATTTACTTTGTATGTATATGAAAACGTAACAATTATTTCAAAATTTATTAAATTAACTACGCGTAGTTAATGATGTAAAAAATGTAGTGTAGTTAATTCGGTCTTTTTTCCTTTGACTGGCTCTAGCTTTGCCAAACTACAACCGATTTTGTATCTTCCATACAAGTTTTTTTCTGTGTGGATAACGGTTTTCCCGAAAATTATTTTCAAGTACATTTTTAAGCATTTTTACTTTTTTTTTGTTTTTGTTTTTACTTCGATATGATTTTTTTCATAAAAACACGTTATTAAGTATAATTTTTTTTATTACTATGAAAGGCCAATATGTGTTCTTAAAAATACTCAAACATTTTTTACCTACAAATATATTTAAAATTATTAAAAAAATAAAAAACAAAAAATAAAGGAAAATCAAGAAAATATGAATATTTGAATAAAAACGACGGGATAATGAGTAGCGATGTCTGCAATGTCTGGTTATCAAAGTTAAATATTTTAAATAATCTTACAGAATTTTGTTAAATCTTTACAAAAAGTTTTTTTTATCGATTTTCGAAAAAAAAATCTTAAAATAAATATTTCCGAAACTTATATCAAGAAATTTTCATACTCTTTTCCCATAAACTACAAATCAATGAAATATTTTATTTTATTACAAATTTGTATGCGGATTGAAAATTAAATCAACAAATGTTGTTGATTTATACAACAAAAATTTTAAATTAAAGCACTTTATTGTTTTATGTTTAAGTTCGTGTTTTTTTTCAAATATTTTAACAGTGTGAGTACAAAACTACAACAATAAACGACAATACCGGTTAGCCTTAAACAAAGAAATGACATGAATATATTTTAAGAAGGCCTTTTATCTTTTTAACGATGACCTTTTAATGCAAAACATCAGCGCATTAATCTACAATCCCATCATTCCCTTCGTCAAAGAATAAAGAAGGGTTTTTTTTTTCTTCAAAGTTTTTCTTCTTTACATTGTTGCAACATATTTTTTTTTGCATTAACATTTAATATTCCATCTCAAAAGTCGCTCAATGTAATTATAACACCATGCTTTGCCTTTGCATGTCGCTTATGTCCGCACGCACTCATAAAATTAATTCCTGCATATTATACGAGTATAAAATAACCATCCAGAAAATGCGTGAAGTTGGCATCATAGTTATTATATGCTTTGACATTCCCCAGGGATAATTAAAAAATTAATCTAATCCCCAAATATGCATTCCACTTGTGACTTGCCTAAATGAGAGTCCTACTTGAAATGACAAGCTCACATGCGAAGGTGTTAAACAGCATTCAACAAAGGATTAGCGGCAAACTTGCAAGACGTGAGCTTATATGTTAATCATGTCTGGCCGTCCGTGTATAGCGTCGTGGACGTCTGCTTACAAATTCCCCAAAGGGTTGAATGGTCAGTTTGGACGTTATTTTATCTGTAGCCGTTATTTTCGAATTGAATTTAAATACATAAATACCTTACCTATACCTTCCATGTCGTCGTCGTCGCATGGACGAAGGACTTTCGTTTGTAATTATCAAAAGTGATTTTTTTTTCGATTGTCATTCCATTGACACCTTGTATATGCGCTAGGACTTTTCAACTGACGCGACGTATCTATATACAGACGGCCGGCGAGTTTCTATATTGTTCAACCGGAAACGACATATACGAGTACAATAATATCCAATATTGGTATATATCCTGGGTCGGGGGTTTTAATTTACCTAATGCAACTCGCTGCGAGTCAATTTCGATAAGTGACGTCACAGAGGGTTGAACATTTATAACTATATAAGTACGAATCGAATTGAATGCAATAATTATTGTTGTGCCTTTGCTTGATTTTTGTCAGCGATTGCATTGTTTGCATTATGTGCGATGTCAAAGTTCAATTCTGACAGATGTTGGCGGCAATCGGTGCGACGTTGTGGCATGATGTGAAAAATCCAAAATCTCATTTCGTTGACAAACATTAAAAATTAAATATACATAGAATGTGTGGGTGTGTATATAGGATCTGCAGTGATGGAAAGAGAAACAGGAAGGAACTTCCGGGAAAGTCAGGACTGTAGATATACCTATCTACTGTCTTTTAATAAAATTGATGTTCAATGCAAACATTACTGGTTCCACAAATGAATTCTACACACACAAAAGTTTTTCTGCCAAAGTAAACAAGCTTCTTATGCGGGCCCGGTTCGATATAAGGTTTTCATGTTATATGCGGAGTGGCTCCTCTTGTATGTGCTCAATAATGTATGCACCACATTTCAAAATGGCAAATTTCGCCAAAATGGCATCTGAGGGTGTATGATTAAATGTGTGCGCATGCATTATGAATGATAGTAACCTACCTATATTATACCTACAATATATAGGCATCATATCAACGGTATACGGCGGAGACGAAGACTGCAGAAATCATATGAAGTGTGGGAAAAACAGAAGGTTCAAGCTTTTTAAACAAGATGATGAGATTGGCTTTCTATGTTGTATGTACACATGTAGACTAAATATTTGTTTAAGAGTTGTGGTTTTGGAATATGAATTCTTATGAGATACAATTACCTCTCAAAACCATCGAAAGGATTAAATACAAAATTCATTCTGGTGTTAATTTAGAGAATTGTCTTCGGCCCTTACACTCATAGACAAAATACACATTTACTGCGATTTTAAAAAGCAATAATTTTATTTTGGCAAAAAAACTGAAAAGGATAAAATACATTGTCGAATCTGGCTTGCATGAAAAGTTATTCAGGGTTAAATGTCGAAAAGACAGGCGTTTTAACATTTATCGGTAAACATTGGAAGAGCAGTATAGTACAAAGAACGTCGGTCGTGGACCGTGGTATATACAACTTGTAAAATATGAGATTTTATAAATAAAAGGTTTTGACACTTTTTTTACTCTTTCTAACAGATTAGAAGATATTGCCATTTAAAAAAAAAACATAAAAAACGAAAATGTCGGTTTTTCACATTTAACTTCTGAACGATGAGTGTTTTCGAAAAATGTTACTGCAAACTTTGTATATTATGTAACCCTCTACAAGAAAATATTATCAAAATATGTTTTTTAACATTATGATCATTTAAGAGATTTCATTATTTAAAAAATATTGGTTTTTCGATTTTTTCGCCTAAATGGCGAGCTATTGTAAAATAATGTCTACTTATTTTGTAGATTATAATATTTTCTACAAAAAATATTAGGCGTGTTTTTTTTCTCTAATCTATATAGTATTACAAAACAGTTCAATATATATTAAAAACAAAAATAATGAGCTTATAGAATAATTTTCAATTTTTTTTTTCAAAATGTTGAGTTTAAAAATTAATTTTTAAAAAGTATTCACTAAAATAATTTTATTTAAAAACATTATTAAAGAATGCAGATATCTGGCTTTTAAAAAATATAAAACATGACACTATAAGTGTTGCTGTTGTTTTTAAATATTTTTTTCTATTACAAGTCAATTTTTTAAGAAAATTCCATGATGGCGGCTTAAGCTCCAGTCCGATTTTTCGCAAAAAACTACCCATTAACCCTTAATAATCCCCTTTAATGAATTGTGAAAGAAAAGTGAACATGTAAAATTTTTTCCAAGTTTTTTTTTTTATTCCTACTGGCCTAATACACTAATTTAAAGGCAAAAATCATACACTGAAAATAAAATGTAGGTATATCATATATGTGATAAAAATGTAGGTTGATCTGATAAAACTTCTGTCAATATACGTCCAACAAAAATGGTTTATCAAATTGATAAAAATAACAAACCAAAATTTTGTTTTGTTAATACAACTAAAAATTTTTGTTGATACAACAAAATACAAGTCACAAAAAGTGGTTCGTTTGTTGATGTGACAAAAAAAAATTGTTGAACTGACAAACATTATTTTGTCATAATATTAACAAAATACTTTTCGTATTTACAAAAAATTATCGCAATATTTGGTTGCGGTTATTTGTTGAAATAACAATAAATGTTTTGTCGGTATGATTATTTTTTTTTGTTGAATCTACAAAAATAATTTGTCAGATTACCCAAACATCTTGTTAAAATAACAAATTTCTTTTTCTGAATCCACAAAATTTAGTTGTGAGGTTCACAAAATTATTTAGTTTAAATAATAATTAACAAAAATATTTTATCAATTCGACAATTTTTTTGTGAAAATCTGCATACAAAATTTGTGATTCCACAAAAAAAAATATTTTTTAAAATATTGTTTTCTTGTGTGCGTTCATAGGTCTCTTATATACATGCGGTCCAAACCAAGTGTGAACTTTAATTTTACGGAAAAACTAATATTAATATTTTAATGCACTTCACCAGCGATGGCTTCAGTAGTATTGGGCTTTATAAAAGAGTAAAAAATCTATTTCCCGCATCAATAACTTATCCTTTATACCTTCTACCTATTACAAAACATTTTGTTGATCATTTATCTTATTGGTAAATTTTTTCTGTAAAGCTGACAAAGAGATTTTGTAGCTCGAATATGTTTCACTTACCTACAAATCAGTTTTGTTTATTTTACAATTAATTTTGTTAATAGCATAAAGCAAACAAAAATATGCAACAATAATAATTTATTCTTACCAATAAAATCTTTGTATAATGGATTAATTTTGCTTCTTTAATTGAAATAATAAAAATTTTTGTACATATAACAATATTTTTTGTTAATGTTTATCTCTTTTTAAAAAAACGAATGTTTTGTTATGATGAAAAAATATTTTAGAAATTTTTTTGTTAAAAATAAATTACTTACAAAATAGTTTTATCTATATCACAATTTTATTTTATCAGTAGGTACTACAATATAACCAAACATTTAAAAACAATTTTCAATAACAACAAAAATATTTTTTGAAAGCTTTAACTTTCTATCAAATTGACAGAAAAAATTAACATAAACTTTGCGGCATTGACGACAAACATTTACAAAATTGAATTCTTGTAGATACAACAAACATTTTGTTTGCTCCACAAAAAAAGTTTTGGATATGAAAAAAATTCCTGTTTTGCTTTGAGTAACAAAACTTATTTTGTTATTATTTTGTAAATATTATTTGTAGGTCATTTTTTGTCAAACCAGTATTTTTGATTTTTGATCAATTTTTTAAATAAAATAATATCTTTTAAATTATCGATGTTGGGAAATTAATTTTGATGTTTTCTTTAATATGATAGACTAATATACAAACTTTGAATTAACATGTTTTCTAAAACAATGGACAACAATGATCAGGGTACACAGTGAATCACTTGCACTCACACTAACTCTTTTTATTTTAAAACGAATTTGAAAAAGACAAAAGAACACATTTTTCCTTTTCCTTCACGTTGCATCAAACCATATAGGTCTCCGCGATCCCGTAGCCGAAGTCGGTTTGTATCGTGTTTTTGTGTGTTTCTGCATCGGTACGAATTTCTTTTTTTGAGTTTCTGTTTTCGTTAAGTATGTGCTGTTTCTTCGGTTGACTTAAATATTTGTACTTCTTTTTAAAAATTTTGTCGATTTGTTTGTTTTCATTAAAAATATTATAAACATCTTTTTTGCAAAATGAAAATATGGTACACAGTTAATCGTTTAAAATTGGTACACAGTGAACCACTGATTGAGACTCCAGAATTCGAATGTTTAATACAATGTAGATTTTTCAAATACGGATGTTCGCTAAATAAGCTTTTAGCGAATGAATTAAAAGTGAATGAATTAAAAGTTTTATTTTTTCTTTTGGTTCCTTTAATGTAAGAAAAATGTAACTTTTTGTGATTTTTTACAAGCTGAATAGTTAAGATTTATAGTTATTTTTTATTAAGGTAAAAATCTTTTATTATTATTATTTATTGTATTATTCATACTAGAATGTCAGGTTATCAGACTTGACCAATCTTTATACCGTCAATTTCATTGAATTTCTGAACAACAACAACAACAACAACTTAAAGGTGCTACCATCAATTGTATACGAATTAATTTTTAATTAGTTTTAATTAATTATTATTTGTAAAAATCTTTTGTTTTTTCTTTTTTGGTTTGAGTGGAAGATAATGTACATATGTCTACCTATAGACTAACAAGTATAAATGTTGTTTTTTACCCAATCAACTGATTCATTGTGTACCAACCACTCATTCACTGCGTACATCCATGGTACCTATGCAGTGATTGCATGGTAAGGTTAAGTTAATTTTAATTTTTTCACCCTTTCAAATTTTTGCTAACATTAAAGACTAAACATTGAAAAAATTGTGTAAAAAAATCAATTTCTAATGTAAAATATGTGACATCTACATACAGCACAGGAAGTTAAAAGTGATTCACCACTGACTAGTTTACCCTACATGAAAAACCGACATTTTCGTCATTTTAATTTTTTTTCAAATGGCCATTTAACGCTAAGTCGCAGGAAGAAGTTCTTTTTCTCATGCGATTACCGTCTAAAAGTTATATGCGACAAACCGATTTTTTCGACATGTCACCTTGAGTATCTTTTTTATTCAATTCTGATTTTATCCAATAATTCTCTTCCCCAAAATAAAGATAATTGCGTTAAAAAACCTTCACTTGGACTATTTAAACGGTTTTGTATATACCAAACTTCACTTATTGAACTAATCATTTTATTGAATTATTTTTATCATTTCTCGCGATATAGGTATTTAATTAATATCATTAAAGTCTTCCATATACCTATATACATTAGCCATTGCCATCATCTTCTCATTATCGGTATTGCATTTCAATTGCTTTTGTTGTAGGGATATACCTAGGTACATATACAAATAACTTTTCGTCAAATAAATTTCTACATCAGTCACACTCAACAACGATTATAATAGACCGTAATTACAAAGCAATAAACCGGCCGGAACAGACAAAAAGCGTTCAATTCATAGGTAGGAATATATTCGTATACCTACACGGATCACACCCTCTATAGAGCTACATTATAATGATGTGGCTATGTGTGTATCTAAATGACTTTCCAACTTCGTTGAAGTTAACTTTTCGTCCTTCCCAGGACGACAAAAAATAACAAGACACACAAAAACAAAACAACAAAAATAAAAAAATAAAAAGGACGAAGGTAAAAAATAAAAATTCATAATTACATATCGCGTGTGGTGGTCGCTTTAGTTTGGGCGTTAGTTCCGTTTCATTGATAAGTCGAACAAAAGATAGAACACAAAAAAAAAAAATACCTCCGAACAACCCTTCTCCATTCGCTGGCGCGCGTTTCGAACTACTTTTGATTCTTCCCTGATCCCCTGATGGCAACATCATCATGACAGCGGGTGGGCTCGACAATTATATTGCAATACTGAGCGATGGGTAATGATTCACCTTGATGGATCTGGGTGAGGCTCATTTTCCGACGAAGCTTCCTTCCGGCTCTGGTGCTTCCTCATAATGCACACAGTGACTCTCGTGTGTTTTTTATTTTTAACTTACGTCATATTGGTCAATTTTCTGTCCGGAAGGACATCATGGATGGTGTTGTCTTTTTTTTTACTATATTGGCACACGCTTTATCATCATGCATTTATAGTTCAGGGGGTGGCTGGTATAGCGCCGCGTGTCGTGGCTACATTAACAAGTAAACCAACCGACTGACGAAAAAAAAACCACCATTGGAGAGATGTACCTTCGATAAGAACAGATGGTGCAAGACTAATATTTTATATAGGTATATGTTATTAACGAAACGATGTTTTACCGGACTGATGTTATAGGTATGTTCAGGAAATAAATGAAAATAGAAATGTAGACCAACGGAAAGGAGCAATTCGCGTGCAGAGATGACCTCGGATGATGACCATCAGTCAGTTTTTTTTTTTTCGTGTATCGCGTTGTCTGGAATTATTTTTTTGGAGTAATTTTGTGTGATTTACGAGACGAACGTGTTTGGTGTCTAATTAAACATTTTCGAGGCACGGTAAGTTAGTTATAATAGGTATTTTAGTTGTATAGTCAAATAAATAAAAGTGGATTATACATAAAGAACTTCATTAAAGCGTGATTTTATGAACAAAAATCTTGGCTCTATAACATTAATTGTTTTATTTATTTTGTTTTATTTATACATACTTGTATGTAAGCGTGTGATTTTTATCTAAGAAAAAATAAGGACAATGTTTTCCCATATGAAGTCACGAATTAGGAAATTACAGGTCAAGTTGAATAAAAAACAATTTACGTGAAAACCCTATGTGGGTGTTTCGCTGCCAACTGTGATTCTTTGTGTCCAGAGCTTTATTTGTAGCTTTATGTAAAATTTCTTATGAATTTCTGGTTTGAATTGTGGAAATAAGTTGGTACTACAATTTACATTACATATTGTTTAAAAATTTGCTACCCTTTCCCCTTGACTTGTAAAAGTATACGCAAAATGTCAGTACCGTGGCATGTCCCATCCTTGTTTTTCCAATTAAATCTACTATTTTCTTATAAAATACATTCATTGAATAAAAATATTGTTCTCAAAAAAGTTTGAATACAATAGTTGCTTGATTAAATTTTGAGAATATCAAGTCAAAATATTTGTTCTCGAATTAAATAATAATAATTGAATGTTGTTCCCGGATCTCATTTTCTTTTTGAATTCAAAAGATTTACCGCCGAACCACAATTTTGTTTTTAGTTTTATGGCATTCGTGTGGTGCCGTTTGAAAGAGGCACTATTTATTTATTTTTAACAAAAGTCCATTTATTTTACTAACGTAATTTTGCTGTAAAAGTGAAGTGTTTTTATTCTAAAATCGTGTGTCACAAAATTACCTGTCAGTACCGTGGTAGTATTATCCAAGCGTGTTATGAAATTTGTTGGGGTGATTTTTAGAATATTGTATTTCTTTTTAAGTCATATAAGTTTAAATTATAACGGATTTTATTTTTCTCAGAAGCTTTAAGATATGAGGTTATATTAAAGCCTAAATGTCAGTACCGTGGGTGTCAGTACCGTGGTATATTTATTTATAATGAACTTAAATTAAATGATTTCAAGCAATTTTGCTAAAAATCTTGTTATTTTTTTACTAAGAATGGTACCAGTACTTCGGACAAAACATATTAAAGCAAGTTTGTGCAATAAATGTTGAGTTATAACCTAGCATAAAAAAGACTCCAACCTCAAAGAACAGATTTGAAAAACTAAAAAACATACAATTTTGAATAAAACATTGGCTTATTTAAAGTTGAAAACGTCAAAACGTAAGAGAGAATTTAGAAACTCAACAAAAATATTTTCAAAAAGAGTTAGAACGTATAAAAATTCAAAAATAAAAAATCAGTGTCAGCACCATTTCTTCGAGATTTAGAACTTTTTACCATATTTTTTGTTCCTTAAAAGTTGTATTAAAATGCTCTTATAGATTTAAAGACAAATAAAATAAAAAAAATTAATTTTCAATGACTTTTAATTTTAGCAAAATTCTTATTTAAAAAATCACAGATGGCAGAGAATCACCCATATTTTGAACACTTCGCCATTTTGAAGTAGCAATATCTTGTAACTGATCGCCATGGTGGAAAAAAATGTCCTCATTTATTTTCTAGAGAATATTATAATCTATTAAATGAGCATAATTGTTTGACAACTTCGGAATATTACAATTTTTTTTAAATAATGATATCTTTTTATCCTAGAATGTCCTACACCTATAACCTACAGATTTGTAAACAAAAAGTCGGTAAAATTAATCGTTTAAGAATCGTATTTAAAAAACCTATGTTTTTGGAACTTCGCCTTATTAAAGTACCAATATCTTTTAACTGATCACTCGTATGGAAAAAATCGATATAACCTTTTTTTGTATATAGAGAATATTATAATCTATGAAGTGAGCGTACATTATTTTTCGAAAACTTCGCCATTTAAAAGTATAAAACAAAATAACGGTATATTAGTTTCTTGACCAAATTTTTAAAATACATATAAATATATTGATGTCACCAATAATAATTCTTTTAAATCGTGACGTTTTTAGTTTCAATCTAATTGAATCCTATTTTGATGTCAAAAAACGGATTTTTAACATCATTCCTGAAAGAATAGTGCAAAACTCTGCCGTCAACAAAATATAGGCACAATCTTTCAAAATTCCTTACAATTACTCGCATACGCAGAATATATTGATCACGTGCTGTCAATAGAGCTTTTGTGAGTATTGAAGCGGAGGTGAAGAAAATGGGTCTAACGGTTGATGAGGGCATAGACCAAAGTATATGCTGTCGTCAAGACCCAACACCTTCGACTTGGACAAATCACAAAACATCACCATAAACAGCTATAACTTTAAGGATAGTTAAAGATTTTGTCTACCTAGGCTCCGCTCAAATTTAGACTACGATACCATAGCGTTGAGATCAAACGGAGAATAACTCTTGCCAATCGCTGATTCTTCCGGCTAAAAAGGCAATTGAATAGCAAAGCCCTTTTTCGAGCAACTATCATCCCAGTCGTGCAGAGACATGGACCTTATATAAAGCAGAGGAAGATTCTCCGGATGATTTTTGGTCCCGTCTGCAAAAACGGGGAACGGAGGAGAGAGGTAGCTGGGTCATTTAGAGCGAATGGACACTAAAGCTCCGGCCCGAAGATTCTTTGAATCTATAACCTCCAGGGATGGCGCAGTATGAGGAAGGCAGTGACTTAGGTGGCGCACACAAGTGGAAGGGAACTTCAACCAACTTGGCGTGCAAAACTGGAGACAGTTAGCTAAGTACCGAGCTGGCTGGAAGAAGCTTACTGGTTCAGGCCCTTGTCCAGCCCGGACTATAGCACAGCCTTAAAAAAATGCAAATATTTTCTTGATGAGGATTACGTAATGTAAGTACTTGGTATACAATTTTTTCTATGCTCCAAAAACCAACATTTTCCTCATTTGTTTTTTTTGAAATTGCGATATTTTATAAACAAGTATTTTATGGCCGAACATCTCTAACAAACGAACTGAATATTTCGATTAAACAAGAAAAACTTTCCATACTAGATTTCTTTCGTGCCACAGTACCACGATGAAATTTTCGTTCCAAAAAAGCACAATTGTGCCACTTCGGCAACGCGGCTTTGTTCGATTAAAATCTCGATTTCGATAATTTACGAACACATAATTTGGTAGGTACATATATATATTTCATTTTCATTTCATTTATTTCATTTCATTCGTCAATTAATATTTCGGTAAAGACGCACCATACATCTAGAAAAAGCGTTTTAAATCATAATCTGGAAGGTAAAATTAGGCACCCTTTTTTGCTACATTATATTTGTTCCTGACATGCAGTGGCGGATCCAGGATTTGGTGGTGGGGGGGGTCCAATTACAAATAGAAAACTTAAAGAAAAATAAAACTTTTCGATTTTCAAAAAAAAATACAAACAAGCAAAAACAGCAGCAGCTTAAAACAGCACAAGTATAATTTTTTTTTAAATCGTGATTTTGAAAAAAAAAATTGCAAATTTGCGAATTTAAAATTTATCACCAAAAATTTGCAAATTTGGGAATTTAAAAAATACATTACAGCACATCGCAGCACAAATTGAGCATCAATACAGCAAAACTTTTTTTTTTGAAAATAGAAAATGACGGTGCTAATTTCACGCTAAGTTCCTTCGCATCATTTGCGTTCGGTCGTGAAAGTCGGAAATATGCGATTTTTGTATCTCTTCGGCTATATCATTTTTTCAGCACAACTTTTAGTGTTTAGAAAAATTTTGTTTTGGAAAAATTTCATCCTAAAAATTTTCAAAAATATTTACGGCACATCGCAGCACAAGTTGAGCACAATGCAGCACAGTTTCTTTTTCAAAATCGAAAATGGTAGTGCTAACTTCTGTTTGCCTTTATAATATTGAATAGTATTTTAATATGTTGCTTTGAAGAGGTAGATATGATAAATTGCCTAAGTCTTCTAAATTTAACAAACCGTAAGCCCTTGAACTAAGTTTCCATCATATAGGCCTTATAGCCTTTACACACCGAACCAAAATCGAGATTTCGATCAAAAATCACCAAATCTCATCAAAATCAACAAGATTTCCCATACATTTTCAGATTTCGTAATCTAGTAGATTACTGCGAAATCTTCTTTTTTTAAGTTTCTATCAACACTGAAATTTGATTGAAATTTCAAAAAAAAATCTAGATTATGTGTGGTGTGAACGATTCAACGAGATTTGGAAATCTTGTGCCGAAATCCGAGATTTTGGTTCGGTGTGAAAACCGTATAAAACTGTTACGCAATGTAATGTAAGTAGGTATACTCCTTTTTCCACTAAGATGCATTTGAAGTTTTTGAGGTAGGTATTCATTACACTTGAAGAAATTTTAAGTCGAAATTTTAAAAAAAGATGGGCTTTCTGTAATTAACACAAAATTTAGGTCGAAGAGAAGTAAATATTTAATAAATAAATAAATTAATAAAAAAATGTTTGGTTTAAATGCTCATGCACTGAACCAAAAAGGTACATGATTTTCATGAAAAATTTCCTACTTTTAATGCACACGTACTTAAAAATTGAGCCAAACATCGCGTTCATACGATTTAGGTATTTTTGTATGAATTGATTTCTACGAGTATGAACGAGTCATGCGGCTCATGAATTATTCATAAAATTTATGTACCTGATGTTCATAAATCCAATGTTTGTATACTTAAGTTATATGAATGAATTTCATTTAAAGTGAATTTTCTGTAGGTACTATACATACAAATTATGAAAATGTCCATGTATGCTATGAAAATTTTACCTAAAGCATATGATCTCAGTCATTAATTTTATGTTTTATTTCATAAAAAATATGAATCGTTCATTATTTTTATGAATACCTTGTCATACAACGCATGAATTTTTCATAAAATTTATGAAACCAATACATAAAACATAAAATTTTGCTGCAAATGAAAAACTGCAAATTAAATGAAAATAATTTCCGACTTACCTACAAAATCTGATGAGCTAGTGAAATTGCAAAATACATACCTCAATTTATAATTTCGAGTGATCTCCGGTCCAAAAATTGTGTTTCGCCCAGGTACGACAGTTGGACTCATCAGTCAGATGCTGTCGTACCCTACTAAGACGCGAATTATTGTCGATGCTTACCGATTCTTATAAAACTCACAGCATGAATACACTGTGAATTCTATATTTCTAAATTTTATCGAAGAACTTTCTCTGAGACCAGTGATCATAATTTTCATGAACAGTTCATGCTCTTGCCGATTTCATTTATTTTAAATTCATAGAACCTAGGAATAAATGCCTTAAATTTATGAAATTGATATACATGAAGACTTTAAAAATCCAGGTTCATGATTCATAAATTATAGGAATAGACATTAAACTCATGAATTGATACATGCAACCTAAAAATCCAGGTTTATAAGAATCATACATAAAATTAAGGACTGTATTCCTAATGTTTATATATTTTTCATAAAAAAGTGCAAATTTTAGTGCATGAACCGTTCATGCTCGTATGAATAAAATCATGAAAACTATGATCAGTAATTTTAAACGAAATTCTTCCATAAAAATTTTTTTAGGAATGGATATTCATAAAAACAACACCCGTTCATGAAATGTATGACCGTTTTTTCATGAATTTTCGGATAAAATCTGCTATTTTAGCTCTAAAATCGCCGTTCATAGATTTTATGTACAAAATTATTTTCAGTGTGGGGGGGTCCGGACCCGAAACCACCCCCCCCCCCCCCCCCCGTGGATCCGCCACTGCTGACATGTATCGTATCCTATCCCTTGTTAATTGCAGCACGTCTTGTGGAATGTGGAAATGAAATCGAAACGTCGAGTCACTTAAACATTTTTAAATAAACAGAAATTGACCTATTGGCAATAACAAGAGATACCTATACCTTTATTTTCTCGTAAATTTTAAAGTTTATACCTATTTTATAACGAACTTCAAAAATCCCTATCCTATAACTTACGGCATGACATGATGATTCGTCTTTGCGATTCATCTCCTCGAACAATCATTATCACGCACTCACCACCTTCGGACTTCAATGATAGTCGTATCGTGAATAAATTTCTCCCGTTAAATTCAATGTGAATTCCCAGTTCTGTTCCACATCGACAAATGCATGCACCCAGCACCACCTATGGGCTTATTTATACATACATATTATAATATATGTACCTATCCTATGCACAAAAATTCGACTTGATGTTGGGTTGCGCATCATCTTTTAATAGATAAATTCAATGCAATAGGTAGGTATACTTACCTGTACGAAAACATACCTCTATATACAAAGTGTGGACTTTGAAAAACGAAAGAACCCGACTCGTTAAGTATGGCCTAATCAAATCATAACAGCTTGCGTTTTGCCAATAAATAAAAGATAAGAATGATGGAAGTGGTATAAACTTAACAAGTTATGATCCTTGCAGGGGTAGATAATGCTTTGCAGCCTATAAAACTCATAAACCTTAAAAATTATGAGCGAACAATTTATAAATGCAATTGATAACAAGTTAGGATTTTGGCTTGGCAGCACGGAACGCACGCAAAAGTGTTGAAAGTGTGATCACCCTCCACTATACTGAATAATAATTATATTGCTAATTGGTATAAGTTGCTCAGATGAGGTCGTAATAATTATTATTATTCGAAGTAAAGTGAGAATGTATATTATTTGTACTGTACAACTCCAAAATATGGAAATTCTATAGAATTTTCCAGAAAATTTGGTAAAACTCAGATATCTACATACATTGCTGATGCGAAACGAAAAATCTCATATAAAAAACTGACACAACAAAATTATAAACGATACATTTCAGTCTGTGCTTTTCGTTTGACAGTAAGCTGTTCGACGAGCGAAATTGATAAAAGTAGATTATTTGGAGAAATCTCCGTTCTCTTTTTTCGCATAATTAATTCCTCGGAGCATTATTAATTGAGTTAGAAAAAGTGACATTTGAGTTTTATACGTTTTTGTTGTTTCCTTCATTACAGCATGACTTTCTGTGATTTTTTTTTCGTTTGCGTTTGTTTTTTCAGAATGCACAAACTTAAGGTACCTGTCCTACATACTATCATGCACAGGTAGTCAAAGTTGAAAGTTGAAAAATAGGCACTGGATTCGCCATTTTCTTTTATTTTGTAAAATGCGCAGAACTGAACAAAAGACGGTGTTCCCATTGGACTGCCTCCACGATTTTTTCTGACGTCTCTGTACCTTTCCTCACTCTAATTTCATGGCGAGAAAGAGATGTCTTTCTCGCCATGAAGTGGGAGTGAGGTAAGTATACAGAGATGTCAAGAAAAACAGAGGAGAAAGTCCAACACCGTCAAAACGAAAAAAATTGTTAAGTATACTGTGGCAATTGGTGACACTTTAAATGTGTATTGTTTTCTATAGTAATTCCGTCATCTTGGACACGACAGAAAATTTTCGTTTCGCAGCAGCAAAGTTTTTGGCTTAAGTCTGTTATATTTTGTTTTTAAAATTCTTTTCAGACTTTTGTTAAAAGTTTTCTTGGTCAACAATACCTTGGATGGCCCCTTTTACCAAATGAATATAGTAGTAGAAGTCCGAAATGAATTATGAAAAGAAAACGTCTCAGACTTTTACCATAAGTTGTATTTTTTACTGGTAAATTTAGGAATTTCCACATTACGAGGTTTTACAGTGGCATTTATAAAAGATTCTGTATATAGGAATAGTAATAGTGGAATGTTCGACCATAGCAATGTATCTCAATTACCAACTTAAACGAATGACAAACATAAATTGCTATGTTGATATAATTCGTCCACATTACCACATTAAAGTAGATTTTTTTTTTAAATAATATTTTTTTTCTATATCTTATTCGCCTGGATTACATTCAGAAGTTCACTGAATCTGAGCATTAAGCAAGATAAATATCAAACAATTTAAATAAAAATGTTGTGCTAAAGAAGAAAATGAGGTTGGTTTTAATTTTCTAATTTATGTTTTGGCATTTTTATTTTGTTTTTTTTTTTTCAATTCCTTCACTTATTTGGTTTATTATGCTTAAATAGTTTATTTATGCCACCTGCCGTGCCATAAGAGTAAGTATTTCAAAGGCGAATATAATTAATGAAAAACTGCCTCCTGGCATCTAAGTTGCATGCAAGAAAAGTGGTATGTGAGAAAAATATCATGCGAGCAAAGTATAGCATGCTATACACATATGAGAAAATTTGCATACGCGAAAATTTGCAACTTACATGATATATACATATATCTCGCATTTTGAAAGTCCATTTGTTTATAATGAAACATGCCCTATCTTTTCTGGGAGTCAAAGGCCTTCCCGGGATTTTAAGAAAAAGGGCCTCAAAATGAAAATGAAAACGACCGCGACGTTACGAAATTTTATCATTTTGTAATTGAAGCCATAAACAGTCTGCTCCGCAATTTACATTCTATTATGTATTTTATTTAGTGAAAAATGTAACTTGATTTTTGAAAACATTGCTGCAATAATGCAAATTTTATAATTGATGTTTCGTATGTTTCTACTAAGACTTCCAAAATACTCACAGTAATCAAAATATCGTTGTTGTCTTTTCTATTCTGTTTTATTCAATAAAATAATTTCCTTGTCAATTCTGTTAATGATAATAGGCATGTTCAGGATAATGAGATCTCGGAGATCTCAGAAATCTCAGTTACCTGAACAGGATTCCTTAGCGAAATTTCTCAGCTTTGCTGTCAAAATTTTGAGGAAAAAAATCTTCGATTCGCTTTCTCACTTTTTGAGTGCGAAAAATCTCTGAGATCTCATTTTTCTGAACGGGCCAAATATCAAGTCTGATAAATTTAAAAATAGTTTTTGTGCAAATTTAATACTTTATATAATATACATATATCATTTTAAAAATCATTTATTTGTAATGCAACATTAGCATTTAACGTATTCAAATAAATTAAAAAACCGGCCCCGATTTAGGGAGCCCCAACTATGGATTCGTTTAAAGTTTCGAAGAGTACTGTGGGGGCCCCAAACAGCTCATAGTTTATTCTAACATGTCATCAATAAAGTTTAAGAGGCCTCTTGTCAAGTCCGTATCCAGACAAAAATTTCAGGGGGAGGGTATGATTTTTGAAAAATATTTTTTCACTTTTAAAGTTTTAAGCGATTGGGGAATTAAATAGAATACATTTCAAAATTTCAGTTATTTTGTCGATATTGGCTCTAGTACTTATAATAAAAGTAAAGGTTTAGGTTAAAAAGTAATAACATTCAACATAACAGGGTAAAGAATTATTTAATAAAAATAAATTTATTCGCCGCAAATATATCAATTACTTCATCAGTATTTATTTCAAATTTCAATCATATCGATCTGAATTGACATTAAGGCTAATCCAGTAAGTCGTTCTTCACCAGTGGAGTTTCTTTAAAAGCATCAACCTTCATCGTATCTTAATGCAAACATTTTTAACATTAGAAATGTTTAAGCGGAGGCATACCTACTAACAATGTGAAAAAATCAACAGAATTTCAAAAAAGTGTAACGCCGAGTAGAGAAAGAGGGCAAAACGTCAGGAGAATAGACAAAATTATTCCGTTCATGCTATGTTCTTACTGGTCTGAACTCTGAGGAAACAGAATACGAAGAAGATAATAGACCCTGTTTGGATTGGAAAGATTGAGTGCGGACTGGTGAGTGCCATCGTGTTTACATTTGAAACTTTGAGGCGCCTCAAAATACATTGAAACAACAACAATTTCAATATTTCACTCATTGAAACAACAACAAAGTAGACTCATGATTCCTCACCCCACACTTCTCTTGTCTACGAACTGCCGTGATACCGGCCTCAATCTTCCCAATCTAAACAGCGTCATAAAACGGGCACCACCAAAAGGAGAAGTGTTCGTAGGTAGGGATGGCCACTACATTTTTCACATTTGCTACGTAGTTTATGTAGTTAAACGTAATTAAATGTAGTTAATGAAACAAATTGTAGCAAATTTAGTTTCAAATATCAAATGATCTGTAAGTTGTAACTTTGAAGCTTGAATTTTGAGTTAAAATGTTCAAATTTTTATTGAAATTTTATTATTTCTCTAAATTTACTTTATATGTATATTAAAATGTAACAATTTGTAGAAAATAAGTGTAAATTCATAAACATCAAACATTTGCTTTGTTGCGATGCTGATGCGCAACGTAGCTAATGCTGATGCAATACATCAGCAACTACGCATCATGAATTTTCTTGATTCTGGTTTGCTTGAAGTTTGCGCATTATTTGATGCAAGTTTGCAATAGTGAACACTTTAACCTAAAACTGATGCTGGTTTGATGGCTTTTTAAATTGATTGCGTTTTCACCGGTTGTGACTTTGCTTTTATTAAGTAGGGTACAAAAAACCTAACAGGGGTTTTCCGGGATTTCAATAATCACTGTCCTTATCACGGTTCTAATTCTGTAAAAAGAAAACGATCGAACGATATCGTTTCGACAATACCCGCATCTCTATATATCATATCTAAAGGGAAAGATAGGGTCAGCTATTGCCAAAACGATAACGTTCGATCGTTTTCGTTTTTGGGAAATGGGCCCCGGATCGACATCTTTCGATCGGGGACACACCTTAAATATGCTGTTTAGACAATTATCTACCTTGTTGGTAGCAAGGGTAATGCAATCCCAAGAGATTGTTAGCTCCTTTTCTGGTTGAGTTTTTATAGAATATTCCTTTACCAGCAGAATCATGCATTGAGAACTATAGTTAAGTTCTTTAATATTGTCAAAAAGCTACTCAAAACATTATGCTCTCCGTAAGTCCTAGGTTTTAAACAACTACTACCTATAGCCGCGTTTTATTATCGCCAATAACCCATATGGTTTACCTCGATATAATAAAACGATACGGATCGTAATGAAAACACTGTTGTATGCTCATCTCTTTTTGTCTTATGTTTCTTTATTTTTCATGTAGATACTGTCTTTTTTTCTCGCACTGCAGTTTGTACTCTCTACCAACTGAAGAGCCGTCTACCCGCCAGGGTAAGAACTTATTTCTGGTTCCATAAAGCAAACCCCGATAGAAACCTAGATTCAAATTTGTTTTTGTATTACGTGTTAAAAGATAACCCCGACCCAGAGCCGTAGATAATAAAACGCGGCTTATGTGTAAAACCTTAAAATCAAGACACAGGATTTAAATAGAGGAATCCCAAAAGGGATTTTTATCTCATTCAGATTATAATATCTATAGCTATATATTCATACCGACCGACATTATTCCGTATAAACTTATATACATATGTATATTGTAGCCTTTTTTGAGCACCCATTAAGCAAAGTATTCATATTCGCTAAGAATCCTCATAAATTTACTTTCTGTCCCCCCGGCACCAACGTATGTAAAGTATACATAAATGTATAATTCAAGAATGAACAACTGAAGATTTATAGTGATTCCGGTACTCCTGCTCTTTGGAATGGAACAGTAATATCTATGCTGTTAGCGGTGGACGGGTAGGTATATATGGTATAGGTACATTAGAAAAGTCCTATTGTTAAATCCTTTACATTCTTCAAAAAAACACAAACACATACCATTTGAAAGTCATAAAGCAAAGTGCACATATAGTCAAAGTGTTATATTCCATTTACACCACATGCCCGATTGGAAAGAGCAAGAATGAATTGGATTGGATTGTATAACTGTGGCGACGATGGCAGAAAAAAAATAACAGAAATATGTTAAAGAAACCACTATACCTATAATAAAAGAAAAAGATAAGTATTGAAATATTTCACTTCGCGCATTGTTTCTGTTATTTAACGGAAATCCATTAAAGTTAGAATTTTCCACCAATCGAGCCTGCAGGAATTTGACGTACAGCGTATATACGAAACAACCATCGCATCATTGCATCGTATATATTCAAGCATTTTCACCCCACCTTCACCACAGTCATGTTATAATAGTATCCGCCACCACCGCAGTGCAGAGAACAAATAGAGCTACTTCAAAATGCCACCTCTCTCTCCCCCACCCGTTTCCATTTACCGTATGGAATTTATAACAACATGCAGTTCCATTATATCCGCCATCAATATCCGCTCGATGAATATTTCCCTTTGACAGATGAAATCGCGGAGTGAATGGAGATGAGCATCAGGGGTGGTAAATGTGAAATGTCGTCGTCCTGAAAATCGAAGTGGAAGTTAAAATCATTTTTATATACCCCTTCTCGCTTGATGTGGACACATACATAATTCCAGATACGTTTTCTGCCAAGAGAGAGAAAGCTGCCCAGGTGTTCTTTTTTTTGGGGCAAAAATTCCTTCGATATTTTGGATTTTTTTTTTCTGGTAAAATGATAGAAAACTTAATTCTTAAATGAAATCAATGCGACTAACGTTTTTTTTTGTATATATAGGTATATTTAGTTGTGCTTTAAGACCTCTGGTCACCTTATCAAAGAAAATTGCATATTTTATGCGGTCGCTTGTCACATCGACCACCATCACCGTCGCCAAACACTTGCGGCATGCCTAACTTCAATATGACGCTAGAAATATTCTATTTAAATCGCCAACGCCGCGCCCGCGCCGCCCTCCACCACAAATAATATAAAATATTCAAAAAAAATTTTTTTTTTTCTGGATCTCTATTGTTAGTTGTTGAAATCCTCTAAAACACCGCAACGCATCACGATAGTTCCTAAATTTAGATCCAGCTAATGGAATTGAACTAAAATAGGTTGATGCAGCAGCACGACTTTGGCGATGCGGGTGCGATGCGCGATGCTGCTGAGCCCTGAGCCTATAATAGCCTGATGTTGACGGTTATTTGGTGAATGGTGATGCACTTTATATAGAGTTGGGGGCGCTCGCTAGACTGCACTATATAGAAGAATGCGCATTTGGTGTTGATGTTGGTTTTTAAATAAATATTCTCAAATCACTAAACAACAATAAAAACATCAAAATCCTTTTGCCAACATATTATAACAGCCCATCATCAGCCAAAGAGGAAATTATAATTGGAAGATTCCATTAGGAGTGATGAATTCTGAGGTCGACCATTTAGTTGACGTGGGTGATGGCGTGGCTGGGCGCGGCGGCGGTCGTCCGGTGACACTTGAGCTATAGTGATGTGTTACTTCATACATACAGATTGTTCCGATGAAAGCTGATATTGGATTGATGTTTACTATTTCTGTTATATAAACAGACAAGAATATTTCACACTTAACATGATGATGCGATGCAGTTGATCATGCAAAGGTTTTATTTAAATTAAAAATTAATTGATCCTGGGCCATTTGGTTAAATGTTTAACTGAAGCCCGGTTTGCTAGGTATATTTTTCTGAAAAGCTATGGCCTGTTCTAAAGGCTCAAATATATTCAGTAAAAAATAAGAACAAACAATGGGTGGGTATTTAGCAATGGGTAAGTTTACAAATTGTGTAAAATGATAAGTTTACCCAAAATTTATCATGAAATTTATATTTATTCATTTGGGTAAATCATGTGTAATTGAATCAGCTGTTCGTTAAACGTCAAACATTTAAAGTTTTAGAAATTTATTTAATTAAATGGACAAATTAATTTTAATGATTTATACCTACTATAATTTTAGAACTATTCGGAAACAAATTATATGGTTTGTGGATTTTCTATTACTTTTAAAGACACAATTATGACATTTGGTTAAGTTAATCAAAAAAAAAGAGTGTGCGTACTTATGTACACGCGCTAGAAGTAAAACTTCTTTCACGACAACAGGGCAAGTATTTTTCAAGTCCTACCACTCAGAGCACCCGATTTGAAACTCAGAACCGTTGCAAAATCGTGACGCTGAATTTTGTAATTCGTGACGGGAATTTGTATGTCGGTTTGACATGTCACTGACAGCTCCATAGAAATATTTTTTACCCCCATGCCGCAAAAGAAGTTTTACTTCAATAAAATGTTATTGTTCCACGCCTCAGCTTAAACATCCCTCACACTACATCCACAAATTGAAAGCATTCTTCCTTTTTTTGTTCACATTTTATTTCAATTTAAAAAACAACACCCAATGAGCGAGAGACACAATAGATTGCAGAATATTTCCATGCAAAACCAATAAACCTACAACTATACATAATTTATGCTACCTCGCATTAAATCGACCAATGGCCGAAAATCCAACACAACAGAAAAAAATCCTCAGAAATAAAATTCTTCCCACAAAAAACCCTTACTCGAATTCACTAACCATCTTAACGAATATATTAAATGCACGAACCATTGCATTTAACGAAAATATAATAAGTGTTGTGAACAAATACTCGGTCTCGCTCTGGCTCTTGCTTTGGTTCTCGCTCTCCTCGCACTTATATTGCAATTTTACTTTATTGTTTTTAGTCTTTGTGGTAAAATTATTTAATAAATTTTTGCTTTGTGCACTTGTGTGCAAAAAAACCTTTCCATCGATATATAATTTATATACTTTCGGCTTTTGTAGACCGCGTAAATGGTACCCCAAAATTCGTGTTTGTCGTTTTATTATATTGATGATGATTATATGATGATGATGATTTTTTGACGTTCCTCTTCACACACACAGTAGTGTGTGTGTACAAGAGATTTTTATGGAAATTAAAGGAAAACGTCAAAAAAATTTCCAGCAACTTGTTGCCCCGTGTGAAAGGGGACTATCGCATCCAATTTGTTCGACACCTAAAGATAAATAGATGGCAATGCTGTTTTAAAATTTGACAAAAATTTAGGATTATTCGCATATGGCAATAGTGGATTTGACATTTGCCGAGAAAATGTTTTGTTTACTTTTAGTTTTTGTGATTTCTGTGAAATAATTTTGTTAATTTGTGTTGTTTAGAATTAAATTTTAAGAAAAATTATGGATAAATGTGTTTTAATATGTATATATTTTAAGTGGAATTAATAAAATGTAAAAAAAATATAATTTTTTGTGTATTTCTCTTATTAAATTGGTGGTTTTGTGTTCCGCTCCGTGAACTTCGTTTTTAATTGTCTGAAATAGGCGTTAAATAAAGATTTTATAATGAAAAGTTTTGTTTAAAAGTGTTGTTGTTTGTTGTCGTTTATGAATTAAAAGAATATTATTTTTGTTCAGAAATAGGGTTTTTTTGTTTGAAGAATAAATATTTGACTGTTAACAGTCGAATTGTGTTTTCCTGAACACCGTTTATTTTAATAAATATGATTTAAAATCACGAAAATAAATATAAACCAGCATAAAAGTGTTCATATATGCGTTTCGCCCCGATGTAATGGTTGGGCTCATCAGAAGATGACCATTACATCTTGTCTTGACGCATATTTTCCCGAATAAATCGAGATTCCATATAATCCGAGCTACATAGAGCAACTGCGAATTATATAGTTGCTACAAGTCTTCAAAGAAGATAAATTGTAGCTATTTTTATTGCCTTGCTATGGGACTTTTGAAGAATAAATATTTGACTGTTAACAGTCGAATTGTGTTTTCCTGAACACCGTTTATTTTAATAAATATGATTTAAAATCACGATAATAAATATAAACCAGCATAAAAGTGTTCATATATGCGTTTCGCCCCGATGTAATGGTTGGGCTCATCAGAAGATGACCATTACATCTTGTCTTGACGCATATTTTCCCGAATAAATCGAGATTCCATATAATCCGAGCTACATAGAGCAACTGCGAATTATATGATGAGCCCAAACTTTATGAGCCCAACCCAAATCTTCTGATGAGCCCAACCATTACATCGGGGCGAAACGCATATATGAACACTTTTATGCTGGTTTATATTTATTTTCGTGATTTTAAATCATATTTATTTTTTTGTTTGTTATGTCGGTATTGCAAAATCGTGACGCTGAATTTTGAAATTCGTGACGGGAATTTGTATGTCGGTTTGACATGTCACTGACAGCTCCATAGAAATTTTTTTTACCCCCATGCCGCAAAAGAAGTTTTACTTCAACAAAAGAAGTTTTACTTCAAAAATGTTGGTTATTTTTTCGCAGTAAAATCCTTGGGGAATTTTAACAAAATTAGGTCTGTTCATTAACTTCCTAAAACTGACAATTTTGACCAATTCTAGTCTAATTTTATTTTTTTAAATATGGACTTTGACAGAACTTTGGGCTAAAATGGGTAGAAAGTGGCAGTTTATAGTAAGTAAAGTAAAGTGTAAATCATACAAAATTTGACAGTTCATTCACCAAATCGTAAACTTTACCAAATGGTTAACTTATATATTATTTTACATTATTCCATGAATACCCTTAATGTATTTAGAGCGAAAATACTTCTCAAAAAAAAAAACATACTCTGAATTATCAGAACTTAACTTAACGGCAAAATGATCTATCAGCGAAATAATAAAACGACTTGGTGATATTTTGCAAAATAATGAAACTGCGAAACGTTATTTTCCGAAAAAGACATATTTTGCCAAATATCCAAAAACTGTAGCAAAAAATAAACTAAACAACAAATTAGCAAAAAAAGATTTTTGTGAAAATATTGAAAATATTTAAAAAATAAAATTGAAATATAAAAACGTTAAATGTAAATTGCTTAATGATTGAAAAATATAATGAATGAAAAAGAAAACGTAAACGGCGCATCCACAACAGTATACAAAAAAAAACTCTTCCTCCTTACACTTATAGAAAATAGGGAAAAATGACTTCAATCTATAACTCAACAGGGCGTATAATCTCATTGACCATAATAAACATTTAAATTAATAAATAAATTGAACAAACCTTCGTTTAAATAAAAATAAGAAAAAAAACAAGAAACAAGGAATTCGATCAAAGTCGGTGCAAATTTTGTGCATCCCGCAGAGTTAGCCGCATAGCTACATTTATATTAATTTGCAAACACCTGCGCCTGTGTTCGGCGGTGGCGGTATAATGACTATACAACCTAAATTACACGTACTACATAAATGACAAACATTTTCTCTTTTACCTTTGTTTTTTGAATATATATTTTTAGTCACACTTAAAGAATCATAAAGCAAATATAAGCCTACTTATTTAACACCTTTTGGTAGAACTACTAATTAATAACGAACAAGCCAACCCAGGGGCGGACTGGTCCATCGCGGGCAACCGGAATTTAGAATAGTTGGCCCCTGGGAGAATAAAAAGTGTATGAAAGTCTCTGCAGTACTTTCTGTGCGGTTAAAGAAAACTTTCTTATAAAATTTTATTTCTAAGGGCCTTACAGTAATTTTAAAATTTTTGTGGCCCCAAAGGATTCTCAGGAAACCTACACATCTCATGTTAAGGGCCCCCACAGCAAGTACAAAGCTCGTTGGGTCCCAAGATTATTTTAAGGAATTAAGTAAAGTTAAGCTCATGGAGCCCCAAACTTATAAATATTGAGTTATTCTGGCCCCATTGGTAATCTAAGGAAGCCCCTAAATTACTTTTAGTAAAAATTATATTCTATAAGATTTTAAAGTACTTTCAGTTCATTTTAAGGAAAGCTTTCACACAAAATTTCTGGGCCGAAGAATCAGAATTGAAAAGTATGTGAGTATTTTCGAAGTCTCGGTAGAAGTAGAAAACATCAGTTATAAAATTTGCATTATTACAGCAAACAGGAACTACGTAATTTTTTTCAAAAATCTAGTTACATTTTTTGTTAACTTGAACACATGATACAAATTTCGGAGCAGACTATTTTTGGCTTAAAAAAAAACAACGATACAATTTTTTTTCGTCGTTTTCGGAGCTTATTCTTCTTCACTCCTTCTACTCACTATTTTGTGGCCCTTTTGTTAAAGTTCCGGGAGGCCCTTTAATTCCCAGTCCACCTCTGAACCAACCCGTATATGGAACCAGTTAAATTTAACGGGAATGACACAACAAGTAAATGTAATTAGATATTCAAGTTTAGTATAAGAAAAACGATGTGACAGCAACGCGACGGTCAAGTGGACAGTGCATCAGGTAGATATGCTGGTTTTTGATATGGGAATGATTTTCAATGTCAAAGTAAAAGTCTTTTTTCCAAACAGGAAACAGGTGGAAAATTCATGTTTAAAGGTTTAAAAAATTATGTTTTATTGTACAGGGAATTTAATTCACTGCGGGCTGTTGTTGTACCTATATCTACTGTCTTTCGGGTATAGGTACTGTGTTAACGGTTTGATCGAGTTTCTTTAAAACACCTAGAATGAGGGCTTTAGCAAAGAAGCAACAAAACAAACTTAACACTATCGAGATTTAATATTCGAGGTTATTTTTATAATGACATCGTGAAATAACCCCCCAAATCGGGGATTTTTGTATTTTTAAAAAAGTCCCCAAATTCGGAGATTAAAAAAAAACCAAAAAGGTATAAATTCAGTTCCTAAAAGAATGAAATAAGTCCCCAAATCAAGGAGAAATTGTTGGCTAAGAACAAAAGCATTTGCCTGAGGTGACTGATCATACCCTATAAGGGGAGTAAGGAGTTTGCGTGAGAGCGGAACCCGAGAAAGAAATTGAAATCCAAAGAAAAGATATCAAAAATCATGAAATATGTTAGTCTAATTGGGGATCTATTTCATAATTGAATTTGGAGACTATTATTTAATTTTAAAATATAAATTCAAAAACATAGAAATTTATTTTTACTTATTGTGTTTGTCCTGTAAAAAATCTAAATATAAAATCTCATCCACATTCTATTCCCCTTTTTGATAAAAAAAAATGTTCGCCTTCAAATATTTCCTCAAATTAAATTATTTTACTTCCATTTTGTGTCGTCATGAAAAGGTTCAATATTTTACCTATACAAGGAACAAAAAAACTTAACTTATTCTATCAGAAAATCTGAGCTTCCTGTTGACTGTATTTTTTTTTGTCTCGATTTTTTCTCACTTTCTTTTTGAAATTCATGGTTGTGTTACACGCAATCAACCCCAAAAATTGTAAAAAGGGGAGACTGTAGATATATGATATGAAACTGACTTCACTATACAACATGAAAATTAAACCCTACATTCTATATATATGTATACATATAGGTATAAGTTTGTTTTCAGCCATTTGTACTCCCCAACTTCCTCCTCTCCCACGCCACATATATATAGATTGAAATGAATGCCCATGTGTAATATTTTGTGTCTGTAAAATCCTTTTATAGGGTACTTCAGCTTTATATTGTAGATATATATCCTTTGTAGTTGCGCTCTTCGTGCAGCAACATTTTCGCAACCCTCGCATAGAGAAATGGGAAATTCAATGAGCAGCAAAAAGAATGAAAAAAAAAAAACTCCCCATCATTCGAGTGCGTAATGGCCGCCCCCCTCTCAAAAGGATGTTCTTATATAGGGTAGACTATTTTGTTTGTGTATATATGCAATGAAGGCTTCTTTTAAAGCAGGAAACATACAATAACAAAAAAAGAAGTGGTTAAATCTGAAGATGTAAGCTTTCCTGGATGTATCATGATGATGACGATGATACTTATATACATATAGGTATGCTGCAGAATTTTGACATAACGGACATAAAAAAGAACTCACAAGTGTACGATTTGAACTTAACTTGATGAAAATTCTTACGAATCTTATTAAGACATGCAAAGGCTGGTGATTTTAATTCAATCAATTCTGTTTTTTTTTCGATGGAATTCTGGCTGTTTTATAAAATTTTGTTTCGCATTTATAAATTTTAATTTTATTTGTCTTTCAAAAGATATTTTGAAAAAATTCAATTTTCACAAATTGATCGATTAGAAATTTATTGTTTTGAAAGGATTTTTTTTGTAAAATGACAATAAATTATTATTATGACGTTTGTTTTAACCCAAGTGTTGGCTATTTCACAAGAAACTTTGGCATTTTTAGAACATGTTCAAAAAAATCCAGCTTTGTCGAAGTTAAAGCCTAATTTGATTATACATTACATTCAGAAAATGAGTTGGATTAACTGAATTTTGTTTTTATTTCGTTACTTTTCAACGTGGATTGAACTGAGAAAACCACAAAAAAAAATACCCCACTGGCTCCGGGATCTTAAAACCCCGTAAGTGGGTTATTCGAAAGGAAAGTATATGTCATGTAAACGGTTAAAATTAATTGGTCACAAAATGTCAATTATTTCAGATTTAGGGTATTGTTTATAAATTTAAAAAAAAAATCAAGATAACCTATCAGCTAAGATTTGAGCAGCTCATTTTGTGGGATATTCAAAAAAAAATTATGCCATGTTAAAGCGGTCGCAACAATCAAAAATTAGAAGATGTGGGATATTCGAACAAATTAGTATGTCATCAAAAAGGTGTGACAATATAGTCACAAAAGTTGAGTAAATTTGTAACGGTCACCTATAAGCGATTCTATATAAAAATTTAAAGCGTTTTTCAAATTTCAAAATCACAGGATGTCAAAAACTCATTTGTGGGATATTCAAAAATAGTATGCTATCTAAAAGTTCACTAATTGTTCACAAAAGGTCAGCAAGTTTCAGTTATGATTATAGCCATATAGACGATTTTTTGTGAATCGTTATAATTTTTTTTCAAAGTCACTCGACGATGTTAGCACTTCAACTGTGGGATATTCAAAATATTAGTATTTCATCTAAAAGGGAACAATATCGTCACAAAAGTTAAGTTAGTTTCAGTAACGGTCAACCATAAGTATTTTTCATTGTACAACATTACAGAAAGTCAGCAACTCATTTGAGGGATATTCAAAAAAATGATTCAATCCACAAGTTCACTAATTGTTGAAAAAAGTTTCAGTTAGTTTCAGTTCTGCGGTTTATTATAATTGTTTTAAAGTTTTTCCAAGGTTACTTATTCGGATGTTAGTAGGTACCACATTTTTGGGATATTCAAAAAAAGGATTACATCTTTAAGCACACTAATTACATAGTTACAAATGTACATTTAGTTTCAGTTATGATCGGCCATATTGACGACTTTTGTGAATCGTGAAGGGTTTTTCAAAGAAAATACCCATTTTATAGGATGTTAGCACTTCTTTTGTGGGATATTCGAAAAAAGCATGCAATCTTTAAGGCCACTCATTGGTTACAAATGGTCAGTTAGTTTCAGTTTATGGTCAGCCGCATAGATGATTTAGTATGCATTTTCAAAATTTTATCCAAGGTCACCCCTTAGAACGTTTAAGCACTTAATTTGTGGGATACTCGAACAAAAATTATCCCATCTAAAAGGTTATTAATGGATTATAAAAGATCATTTAGTTTCAATAATGGTCAGCCATTGGCGATTTGTTATGAATTGTTAAAATTTTTGTTATAGGTCAGCCAACAGGTAGAACCGCATTTGTGGGATATTCAAAAAAAAGTTAGGCACTGAATTATGTTTTTATACTAACATTACCTATTCATCTCGCGAAACTTTTTTTTAAGACCTTGTATATAATTATTAAAATAATTTATTGCTCAAAATTATATTTAACTTAACTAGACTATTAAATTTGTTAATAAATTTGGCCTTCATTTCTTAAAATGCAATAGAAAATGTAGACAATTTAAATTGACACTTCTATATATTCACAATTCTAAATTGCTATATAAGCGGCACTTTCTAACAAGCTCATAAAAAATTCAAATCAGACATCAGCCAGCACATCTCCTTCATATAGAAACACCGCATGATATATGGTCCCTTTTATCCCGGCAATCACTTTAAACACATTCCCTGCTAAATGCACACAACATGTCATACAAAAACATTGGCTTTAACTGTTCACATCAATTATTAAAAACATCAAGGATCAATGTTTCTAAAAAAAAAAAATCATTTCACACCTCCTCCAGCACCATGGTTTTCATAATTTTAGGATCTTATTTATACCACACCGCTTTGATTCTGAACGACCTTCTCTCATCAGCACTCCTCATGACGTTATACATGTGATGCCCTCTGATGAGTGACACTATAAATATAAAAGCAGTCTTCCTATAACTACTCCTCAACCCCCTCATCTCGCCCACTTTGCTGGTTTTAGGAATGGGGGAAAAGGTGGCCAATCCATTTGTATCTCGATTGTGTTCATGCATTAGCCCGCCGATAGGTCTGGATATGGGATTGTATAGTGCACCATTTGAAGAGGATCGGCATGGAATTAGCTCACTTATGCAGTTGCGTCGTTGTTGCAGCCACGGGAAGTAAATTTTCGGTGCATCATGCCACCACTGTACCGCTGGGCTGGCTGCTAGCTAAGTGCATTTCGACAGATGTATATAAAAGTGTTCGCTAACGCTCTGGCGGTATTCCAGATAAAGATTTGATCTTGTAAAATAAGAAAATAAATGTTTTTTTTAACTTACATATATACTATTTATAAAATATGGATGCAAGTCAAAACCGAATAACTGTACTATGCGAGCTAAGAAGATTTATAATTTCTTAAGTGGCAGACGCACTTACAGAGCGGCGACGCACGGAGATGGAGGTATAGAGCTGATGCAATTGAATTATTAAATAGGAATGGGAAGTCTCTGGCGGCATTTCCATTGTCGGCGATGACGATGGCGCCGCGACAATGGAATTGCAAGCATAAGATAAACCGACAAGACGATGACGATACTACAATGATGGGGGCACTTGTAGATTTCCTTGGGGAACTTTCCCACCGGGACTTAAAATGAAATGCTTAAGGTGTCATTTAAGAGCAAGTGCTAAATTATATGAATTCTTGATCTCTATCGCTCGCATGAGAAACTCAATCAAAAAGAGTTTTTAGATTTTATTATAATAGTTGTTAGACTTCTTCTGGAACTTTTAAAATGAAAAAAAACCACTTGCACATGCATTATATGTATATTTTCAATTTTGCCTTAAAAAAGGAGTGTGTGAATCGACGAACAAATAGAAAATAATTGCCTTAATTATTTAAAAAAAAAAAAGTTGAGGTGACAAAAAATCTAATAAAAAAATAGAAGGTCTGTGTATACAGAACATCAGGAAAAAATTACAAGAAAGAGGCAAATCTGCGGAAAAAATCCAACTAACGATTTTTAAACGAAATTATTTTTATTTTTGCGTTAGGAATACTGGCTGAAAAGTTTCATGCCGAAAATTTCGGTTTTTCACACACTATATACTTTTAAACGGTAAACGCTGGAGAAAGGTATAGGTTTAGGTATAGCTTGAACTTTAAATTTCTTTGCTCATCTCTTTAATTTTAAAAGATACACACAAATCACTGAAAAAAAGAAAAAAAAAGATGTACATTCCAACGTTGTTGTCATAACCGCTGCTGCGATCATACTGAAGCACTAAGGAGCAGGGATGGGACTTTTTGAAAAAATGTCCGGAGTAGATTTGGAAAAAAAACGCAGTAGATCCAACTTTTTCGCAGTAGATTTTTATATTTTCAAAATATAAACAAGAAATAACATAAATAAACATAAATAATTTAAAATAATAAAATATATATTCTGCCCTACCGAGGTATCCGTCGGAGCGGAAAACTCTCCGAAACGCATACGACGTCGGAGGTTCAAAGTTCATTAGAGATGTCAAAAATGTCACTTCAAAACACACTTGCTCGCACTTCAACGCAAAACAACATTGCGCATTCCATAATGTCGGAAAAACGTTCCGAACGCTGTTCGGAAGAATAACTCGAAGCAAAAATCCTCCGATTCCGGTCCCACGGATACCTCGCTAGGGCAGATTCTTTTTTAGCTCTGATCGTTCAGAGCTTCAAATTTGTGTTTCTTTTTTAGTTCTGAGCATGTTCAGGCACGCTCTGTGAGCTCAGAATAAAATAGTAGAGTAAACGGAGTAAAATGCTGAACACACACGAGATGACGGGAAATTAAAAAAAATCGTCGTCAAAACAATAAAAATGGCGGAAGAGGCTGGTTGTTCTAGTGGAGAAGGTAAAATAATAATAATAAATAAATAATTTATAATCATGACAGTTCAGTGCTCAAGTTGTTTCATAATTAAATCAGAGAGCTCTGAACATACGCTGCTCTAAACTTATTCTGTTCGCTCAGACTCTGCTCAGCTCTGAACTAAAAAAGAAAAACGTCTAATGAATGATTTTTTTTGTAAAACCAAAAGTGCAGTAGATTTTATTTAAAGGCAGTAGATTTATTTTTCGAAAAAAATGAAGTAGATCTACTGCAATTGCAGTAAAGTCACAACCCTGCTAAGGAGGGTGAGTTTTGTTTATAGCTTCGCTCAGAGTAAATTAGAAATGGATTTCCAGCGATGGACTTTCCTTCATTGAGAGATGATCATGGAGTAATTTTTTTTCATAGCTTGATGTCTAAAAAAGTATTTCATCTCTGGTGGGATAAAAGAAAGAGATTTTTTAGGTGTAAACTTTACTTCGAAAAGTTAAGATTAAGAATTTTTGATTTTATTATTGGGACAAATTTAAGTGCACCTATAATAAAAAATAAATCTATTGCTTACACATAAAAAACTACCTGTGACATAGGATTAATTGATAAATAGTTAAGGGATTATTGTTTGTTTCTATGTTTTATAGCGATATTAGTTCTTAAAAATTTGGTATATTTAAATGACTAATTATTATTTAATTTATATTATTGTTATTTATGTTATTTTATTATTTTGTTTTATATTTATTTCTGAAATACAAATGTATAATAATTATTTTAAATTAAAATAAGTTAATGTTAATTATTCCTTACTTGCGGGTAAAAGTTATTAAAACCTAAGGAAATTTCATTCTTAAAAACTCGTAGGTAAAAATTATTCAAACTCGTAAACGCTGATCTATTAATGATTCCCCAAAACCCCACAGGTCATAACGCCATAAAACAAATATAAACACATCGCCCACGGATCCTCTGTTCCTAAGCCACAAATCATAAAACCATAAAACATAGAAACAAACAATAATCCCTTAACTATTTATCAATTAATCCTATGTCACAGGTAGTTTTTTATGTTTAACCCAATTGCGTTTTGCAAAATATTTCTTTTTTATAAGTGCGCTGAAATTATGCAAATAAAAAAAATTAAACTCATACATTCAATCTCATTTAAGATAAAAAAAAAACAAAGTTGAGTTAGGCACTGTAGAATTCAAGGAAAAATCTGGACTCATTAAATATCTTGCGTGCCATTTTTGTTCTCTTAAATCCTCTCTCTGCGCAACCGACCGTTGGCCAACTGAATTGGTTCAAGCTATACCATACTGGCTACTTTATGCAAAACTTGCGGACAAAATTTCAAGCAAGTAATTCTTCACATGAATCTTTGATACACAGTTTGAAATTTCTAAAACCTACTCACTTTGAATAAAAAAAAATAATAAATTTGAATGACTGTCATCAGAATCTTGAAAAAGTTTCTAAAAGAGTGTTTAAATTCCTTATTTTTTTCTTCTTTCTTTATTGATAAGAATGAAAACACGTCTGTGAAGCTGGCATACAAATTTTCATCTGGACTCACGGAACCACAACAGGAATTTTCATTTTTTTGCATTGCTATTCCAGATTTTGCAGGTAATCAAATAGGGGGTGTAACCCCTGGACCGCTAGGCAGTTACCAATATTTACTGTTTTTTCAACAACCAAGCAAGTTATCTCTTTAAAATAAAGCTCCAAATTTGCATTTCTAAAAAAAAAACTAAAACAAAAATTGAAGTCATCAATTAAAAAAAATGTCTACTCTAATACTAACTGCAATGTAAAGTTATCAGTACATTCTACATTTTAAACGAAGAACGATGCTGTTTTTTTTGCAGTTTTGTTTGCAGTACAAGAAAAAAAAATTACCAAAAATTTTGAAGTCTTCATTAAAAAAAACCACGTAAGCTGGGAATTTGCAGTACGACTCCAAATTTGCTGTTCTTTTTGCAGTTCCAGAAACAAAAATTAGAAAAAAATTCATTTTAGAAAAAAAAAATCAAAAAAATTCTTATCGCTCTGCCGCGCCGCGTGGCCCTTTTCTCAACAACCACGTAAGCTAGGAATTTGTGGTAAGGCTCCAAATTTGCAATTCTTTTTGCAGTTCCAGAAAACAAAATTTAAAAAAAATTTGAAGTCATTTAAAAAAAATTTAAAATATCATATTGCACCGCGCGCTGACTTCAATTCTCGAATTAGTAGACATCACTTTTTCTAGTAACCACGCAAGCTATAATAATTCACAAATAGGCTGCAAATTTGAAGTTCCCCACATTTTGAAATCATCAAGTAAGAAAATTTCTTACTATGTTGTCAAATTAGCGGTGCATGCTGTTTTGTCAACACCAACAACAACATCTACTTCAAATTTGCCAACATTTTGAAGAATTTTGAAGTTCTCGTAAAAAATTAGTGCACCGGAACTGGCGGTGAAGATGTGTAAACATCTGCTTTTGTCTAAGGGAACTGTTAAAAATCGAGATGGAACAAATTATGAATCCCGGTCGCCGTTTTTCGTTTAGCATTTTTTTTGTATTTATAGCATTTATTTCATATTCTACGTTTCGTTTATGATATGACAAATTATCCTCTCGAATTTTTCATTTTGCAATTTCCATTTAGTTTTCTGTTGAATTGAATTTTATATTTAGTATATTTTGTTGTTTTGCATTTTGTTATTATTGAAGTCGGTGGTATGTTGGAAAATGAAAATTTTGTGTGAAATTGTTTGAAGAACCGGTTCAGATTTCACTTTCATATTTTGTTACTCACTTCTTGTTGTGAATTTCATACCAGTGAACTACGCGTCACTTTTGTATGTATGAAAATTTCATATGCATTCGAGTATTAAGCTTTAGATGGTAATACTACATATAGCTGTACCGTTTAAAAATTGTATGCGAAAAACCTATATTTTCGATACTTCGCCCCTTTTTAAGGAGCAATATTTTATTACTGATTACCTACTCATATAGGAAAAACTATCACAATATTTTTTGTAGAAAATATTTTATTATCTAAAAAATGAGCATATACATTATTTTTCGATAACTTCCCCATTTTTAAGTAAAATCGAAAAGCAAGTATATTTTTGATATTTGACCATTTTTGTGTAAATAATGATATTTCTTAAATGATCAATGTTAGGAATGATATGTTAATGTTTTTTTTTTTTATTTGTGGAAAATTACTAAATATTAAAAATTTAAATATAGGGGAGAGAGGGGCAAAAAGGACCAAATCGATGTTTAGCTTTATTTTTAACTCCACCTGAATTCGAGTGATAAGAACTTATAAAAAACCTACTTTTCGAACACGTCCTTTAGTTTCGTTGAAAGAATGAAGTTAGTTTCAGTTTAAATCATGAAACCATGAAAACAACCGTTTTGATAAAAAACGTCCTCTTCGCGAAACGAAACCAGTGATAAAGTTTGCATCCAATTTTAATTTAGTTCCTTGTGCACTGTTTATGATCATTCTCTTCAACTGGATTAAACGGATATAAATGTAAGGACATCCTAGTAAAATAAAGAAAAAAAAAATTATAAAGAAACTGCTTGTGGGGCAAAATGAACCAGAACGCTATGGGGCAATAAGGACTACCAGACCGTTTTGCCCCACGACGTTCTGGACAACGACGTTCTGGCGAAAATTGATTGCAATAAGAAACTGTCTTTATTTTCAATGATCACAAGTTTTTGATAATGTATTTTTATTATTTTAAGTTTAGTGAAGTATTGTTTTTGTTTTTGTTGTTGTTGTAGTTTATTTTCATTTTTTTTGTTACTGTTGTAAAGCTTTCTTTGATTTTATTAATTCTTTTAATACTTAAGTTGTTTTTGATGCAATATTATTTTATACTTCCAATAAAATATATTTATAAGAAACGATTATATACTTTTTTTGTCTTTTAGTGGAAAAACAAAAAAGGCAGGAAGATGGGAATATAGTGGTTCATTTTGCCGCATTCAAAGGTCCTTTTTGCCCCGCTAGTGGGGCAAAACAGACTTTTGAAATGAGGTTGTATATTTGGTTATAGCTTTATATATCCTCATTTAATTGTTTTGATTCTTTAGTATAGTGCAGTTTAAAGATTACACTCTTATTTGCAAGGAATTCTGTTTGGTTTTTAGGAAAAGCAAAAAAGTTAGAAGTGTATAAAGCTTTAGTGGTCCTTCTTGCCCCTCTCTCCCCTACATATTATATTTTCGAAACTACTCACCGATTAGGATGTTAGATTTGAAAAACTGCTATAAAGTCTGAAAACCTTTTTTCTTTAAAATTAAATGATCTAGTACTTTCTGGTAGTGTTTACCGTTCAAAAGTTATATGCGATTAACTGAAAAACTGGTATTTTCTATTTACAAAAATTTCCAAATGAGAAAATTAAATATAAAATGTATGCAAAAAATAAATAATAAATGGCAGTTACTTTATAGTTCCCTACTTTTTGTCGAGTTCTTCAACTCGCAAACTTCAATATGCCTATTGGTTATCCGTGCATCATTTATACCTTATACTAGGGGTTGAAAAAGAAACTTTACTTTGCCAGACCACAATACTCCTTACTCTCCATTTTATTCTACATAATATTCCCAATATTTTCTAATAAATCAATCTTCCTAAATTATGTTACATATACCTAAAGCTTGAAAAATACTATATCACCCTCTCCAGTAGATCTACCATCAGCGCTATATACTGATAAACTTTGTCCCATTTTAGTTTGTATGATTTTTTTTTGTTTGGCATAATGATGAGTGGTTAGGTCCGGAAGATAAATTACTCGTTAGAAAAACTGTGAATCTGGAAAACCCAAGTCGCACACACAAATTCAGCTCCAATAAAATCATCATTTTGTGCATGAAAGCGATATTTATTAAGCGGATATGATGCCATAATAGCAAAATGTATCCGTTTCGGTCAGAATTGTAGAATTTATTACAACGAGGAATAGTTTATATGTATATATTTTGTGTTGAGTGTATGAGGAGATTTGTATACTTTATAGGTATAGAAAAACAAATTTTTTGTATCTTTATAAATATTTTCAAAAATATATTGCGATTTTGTTTAGTTCTGATGATATTATTCGAACCCAATAAATATATCTTCACAGCTATTGATTGATTTGAGTTTTCATGGGGTGTGAGTTCAATATTGCATCTGTAGAATATTTTAGAAAAGTTTCGTAAGTTGCAAATGGTAACGTAGATGTTTTTTTTTTTTTTTTGAATAAAGGCCATTTTAGCAAGTCTGCTTAAAAAACAAATTTTAGTGTGACTCATTTGCGTCAAAACAACAAGAAATATACCTATACCAACAATCAAACAAAAAATTCAAATTTTGCTTTCACTTCTTACGTAAGGAATCCTTAACGCTTAGATGATCATTGCATAACAATAACATTATCCTTAAAACCAAACAACAAAAGAACTCAAAAAGAGAAACAAAATTAAGTGACACACCACATACATAGATATACATTCATAAAGGTAATAGACGATAGTTTATACTTTGTAGGATAATCTAAAGGATCTTAAAGGATAATCACCTGAAAAAAAGAGCACATCAGTTAAGGATTAACCATCATTCGGTGTCATTTTTCTCTCATCTGTTATATAGCAGCGCCTATATAATAAATCTATCGCGATGATCTCTTCATTCCCTTCTCATTATATACTCAGACAACAGAACATATACCTATATCTATAGCTGCGTAAAAGTATTCAAGTTCATCCCACCATAAATATATATTATACCTATCTATACGTCTTGAATCTTGATGCTATTTACCCGATTAGCCTAATTCCTTATGAACACCCTCCTGGTGTTATTTTTCGAAGGTGTTTTGACCATGCCGCTTCTCTTCTTCACATATAGCTTCGAGAGAGAGCTATAGTTGTTTGGGAGTTGGAGGCTCATCATCTTATCGGTTGATCTTTTCGTTTCTGTGGCAATCTGAATTCAAAAAACGTAACATTTTTTTATGAATAGGTTCGCCGTATAATGTCTTTTTTTTTTTTTTTTATTTGAGTATCTTTGTATCTTTATATATTCTTTCTGGGCTGCGGGGCAATGTGATGGATGTGCATCGCTTTTGTGTTTAACGCCACATTATGTCAATTTGGTGTGTCATTTGACAGAGTGAATTAACGTTTATTATATGTGCTGTGTGTCTTTGTCTTGTCTTCGGCTTGGAATGATATGACATATGGTAATGTTTTGTTATAATGGTGACCGATGCATTGTCTATGATTATTTAAGAACTTTGCCGACATATAAGTTGTTTGAAACATATACATGTATATATTTTCCGAATACATATAAAAAGCATATATAAAATACAACCCGCATTGCGTTATCTAAATCTTAAGTTTAAAAGAATATGCAGGCTAAGATGTTCTATATATATTAATCTGTCAATTAAAATTTTTGGAAAGTTCGTCATATCGATAGCCCGCAACATCCTGGCCTTAGTTTATCTTAAGTCATAAAATACAAGTTCAACATGAAACACATTATCAGCAGACCATTTATCATCATTTAATATTAAACAGATAATCCTTGTACAAGTATAAAAGCTTAAAATAAGTCTGAAACTCAAGAAAAAAAATAATTATGTAATTTGTATTCTGTAAAATTTACATTTACGTCGCTTGCAATAAAATGGCGACTAAAGTTCTATAAGTAGGTATAGGTCTTTAATACATAGTAAGTATAGGTAATCAAAAGCAATATGAACTACTTAATTTATTAATACATATGAACAATATCCGAAATTTTGGATGTTTAAGAAATAAATTTAAGTAAGTATAAGGGGTTACCTTCGCATGGAAATTTCTAAGCAGTAATTCCCAAGTGAAGGTAACCCTCTACCTATATACATATTTACTTCTTTTAAGGTTCGATTGGCTGCATTTCATTTTTTCAATTTCGAAGAGGTATATCGACATCTCGCTTATCCGAAAATTTGAATTTTCAAAATCTCATTCTCAAAAATGAAAATCCTACAAAAGTAGAAAATTGTTTCACTCTTCATATATCAAACTTTCAAATAGCATATTTGTAACGTCAATCTAGGTAAAAATTGACGTCAATCTAGGTTAAAATGAGGGGTAGATACATCACATTGATTTATAACAGAAAATGGACTTCATAATCCAAGGCATAAAACAAAATGTTGATGTTCAACTTTTTAACTACAAATCTTTTATAAAAGGTAATCCCGTTTTAAAAAAAAGAACATCAAAAGGAATTATTTATCATAATATGAATGCAGAATTGATTTCAGAGTCGCAGATGTTAAGGAATTAAATCATTTGCGAATGCATTCACTCTATAAGTCTTCATTCATTTTGAAACCATTGAATTCAAACCAATGAATTCATAATGGCTTTAAAATTTATTAAAAGTTCCCCATTTACTTTGAAAGGAATACTTTTTCAGTTGAGGTATTAGATAGAATGTTCACTGGCGCTGGATAAGACCTGGCGCCACTATGCAGCTAAATTGCCGGCTTTGTTGCTTTGAGTTGCTCGGAGTTGTTGGTTTTTTTTATTAATTTTGTAAACATTTAAAAAAAAAAATTTGTACTTATATAAAAAAAAAACTTAATCAAAATCCTAGGAGCAGTTTAAAAAAAAATTAATTTTGCTTACTGATTTTAAAACACTTGCATGGGAGATATCGTTATTTATTATAAAAATAATTTGTGTTAATTATTCAGTTCTCAAAAAAAATATTTTGGAAACTTCTTTTAAAAATCCAAAAAAGAAAAAAATTCAAAATTTTTTACAATATATCTAAAACTTTTTGAAAAAAAACAAACAAACAAAAAAAAATTAACCAAAATCATTTAAACCGTTTTTGAGAAAATCGAAAATCAAAAAATGGTTCTATGGGAGGTATCATTAATAACAAATTATCGAATTTTTTTTTATAAAATGGTAACCTTTTTACTTAATTTAAAAAAAAAAAGTTGTCGCCACGTTTTTGATAAAAATCAAATTTTCATTATATGTGCATAAAGGACAGGCAGAAAGACGGACAGAATTGCAAGGACCACTTTTTTTGACTACGCTATCATCGTACAATGTGAAGTTTGATCAAAATCTCTAGTTAGAATTTTTTTACGAATCCATAACTTACCATATGCATTGTACCATACATATTATGTTCTTTATATCGCAATTGTATAAAAGAACCTTTCATTTCGTTTGAATACAGAACAACGATAATTTTGTGGGCCAAATTGTGTTCTCATAGCCAAAATTTGCTAAAATAATTTCAAGTTAAAGAAAAACCACCTCAGAAAGCGGTAAAAAACTTAAATTATAACAATTTAAAATTAGGAGAAAAGCCTTGTTTTATTGCTTAATAATTTAATTATTTTTGATTCTATGCTTTTTTTTCATTATTTATGAAAAATTTAGAAAACTTTGTAACATTTCATATGTGGTTTTCATTATTTATGAAAAAACTGAAAACATTGTACGATAAAATTGTTTTTTTTTTTTAAAGACCTAATTTACCGCAAATTATCCACTTAACCAATTTTCTTCGCTAACTTGGAATTTATATAAAAACTCAAACTTTTTGTATTTCCCCCAGGTTTTTTTTTAGTTCATTAAAAAAAATAAATCAAGCGTCCCAAAACCCACGGAATTCGGATTCCGCCACTGAGAGTATATGGAATATCAACTCGTTCTTTGCTTATAAAATCAAAAATTAACATAATAATAAAAATGTATATTATGCGATAGCTTTTGGCATTGTCATATTTTGACAAATTTAGAAATGAGTTTATGATTTTAATGTTAGTAATTGCCTTTCAAGAATGGCGTTTTTTTCTATACTTGGCCAGTTTATAATTCTGAACACTCACAAATATTGTTTCGTCACTTCAAAAGAGCAGAGCAGGAAAATTTAATATTTTTAAACAAGATTCCTCACCTTTAAGATGGACCCAAAGTTATGAGCCTATCCGAAGAAGTTATAATTTTTGCAATCGTTTTTAGTTGTAATTCAGCATGTTTACGAGCTTGGGGATAATTTACTGCTGCTGTACGGAAAAATTTAAATTGATTGATTGATTTTATGAGGAATTATTTTCATATTGTTGAGAATTCTGAGTCCTCTGAGATCTCAGAAGTCCAAACTTGCTAATTAAAAATATAAACATAGAATTCTAGACATATCTTGAGAATACCTGATCCAGTGGCGTAGATAAGAGGGGATCAAGGGGATCAGTTCCCTTATGAGTCTTCGGCTAAACCATAAGTTAGGTACCTATAATCCTTCATTTCAGTGCGAAATATAAAATTCAAGTTTGTCTTTTTTTTTGTTAATGAGGAACGCTTGAATAGTTTGGTTGCGTTGGCAATTCATCAAGAGATTTGAATCACAGCGGACTAAGTTTTAGATGAATTATCAAAAAAAAGCAAAACCTCAATTTGCCATTCTAATTTTTACAATATTTTGTACACTAATTGTAGTAGAAGAATGTACTTAAATAATTTTGTGCTTTTTTCGCACTAAATACTAATATAACTTTAGAAAAAATCTATGGAATATAATACTAAGTCATCGACACCCTCCCCCGCCCCACCGCATTGTAAAAAAGCTATCTACGCCACTGACCTTGACAAATAATATACCTAAAATTTTTATATGAACAACAAACAAATGGTTTGATTTCATACAAAGAAGAAAAAGTTAACAACTAATTAATTCATACATATAAATGTGATAATGTGGCCATAATCTCATTGTGATTGACACCCAAACCATGAAGAATGGCTCTTAAAATTTTTTCACGGACATATCATTAGCTCCTCTTTTTCTATTGAAAGCTTAATATTGCTGTTCATCTCAAATGCTTTTGGAGTCTGACAGGACTTCTCTAATCAACAAACATTTTGCAACTCACTTTTCCGCTCGTAAAATTAGCTTGTCATTCTAATTCACAATATGTCTAATAAGACGCCAAACTTCTTGAAGTCCTAAATCCAAAACTCCTTCGGTACAAATTCATCGCTTGCTTTGATCTTGCTGTTTCTGTCTTGTCAGCCTCCACCACCTCCTTACACATCTCAGATACACGTTAGAAATGTATTCAATTTGTTTCTGTTATCCATCAAGATACGATTCATTCAGGACATGATGTGTGATGTGATGTGTGTGTGTGTGGGGCGATATCAAAAACCATGATAGAGGATCCTCCCCGATCTATTGTTTTTAAATGGACGAAATGTGGAAATTAGGTCGACATCTTGAACTGAAGTGAATTAGCCGCTTCATTATAATAGTTGAACACTTGCTTTAAGAACATTTGAGGAGTCGAGATGGCGGTGCCTGATATCATCGAACAAAAACCACTTCACTTTGGTTGAAGTTATACTTTTTCTGACCACTTAAGGACGCAGGTTGTGATCGAGCTGTTTAATATAGAAAGGCAGCGTGGCGGCGAGTCAGTCGACTTGACTCTGAACATAGGGCTTGGTTTGTTTGGAAACAAAAAAATAAAAATAAAAATAAAAAAAAAAAAACTGGCGCTTTGCGGAGCCACTATGTATAGGTATACACAAACATACGATCTATTGACGGAAATTCTTTCGAAATTGTCGGAAAATTAAGCTGATTCATGGCGAATCTGAAGCAAATCGAATTGAAAACCAAAAATTTATCAGCAATGTCGATCAAGTGTGCATAATGACGGACAAATGATGGGCGTTAGTTGCAGTTGTTCGAAATGGAGTTGTTCAATGGATTATAAATATTTTTTTTTTTCTGTATAGCTATAGTAGTAGCGGACCACAATGTCAGACAAGACTGAAGACACACACCTGATCCGGGTGTCGAGATAAGTTGTTGTATGCGCGCAGGCACCTTAAAAAATTTCGAAGTTTTATTGTGATGCATATTTGAAAAGAAGTTAACCGCAGATATACTTATAGTCATGGGATTGAAAGGTGTTTAGGTATAAATTGTCGGAAGAAACATTGGATCATTTTAAAAATATTTTGTGATTGGCTTTGATTTTCTTAAAGGCGCCTGCTTTATATTATTGTGCGGGTGTTTACGTGTTTTTGAAAATATTTTGACTAATGAGTAATGATGATATAAAGTATACTCACTTTCAAAAATATTGATTAACCTATTCTCCGTGTCTTGGCTTGTAAACTATTTAAGAAATCACAAATAAATGAGTTTAGTTTCGTGAAGATACAGTAAAACCCACTTTAAATCACATCTCTTAAGAAAAACAGTCGCTTAAATTCACACATCGCAAGGATGAATATTTGGTCACAGAAAGATTTTAGGCCCTTAAATGTTCTGTAGCCAATTTTTTAACATTGAAATAAATTTGCAAATTTTATGGAAGCCACGTTTTCTGTCCGTGTCAAGTGTTCCCACATAAGGTGACTTATAAAATTTTTAATAAAAATCCAAGTAAGAAAAGGTAGGAGATGTTCATGGTTATTGACTTGCAAATTAAGGACGACATTTAAAAATTGACGTTTATAAAAAATGACATTGGTGAGTTTAGAAGACTTTTTTTATCTAACGTTTCTTCAAGTCTTTCTTAATCCATATTTTTCCTTGGCTCTTTTAATCCATCTTGGTTTATTTTATTGAAATAATTTAAACGTCAAAAAATAAAGTGGAAACTTGCCAAGAAGATTTTTACAAAAAAATAAAACAAAAAGCTGAAAAACTGAGCACATGAATTATGTTTTATGTGTCGAGCTATTGATAGTAGATAAATTTCTTTATAAGAAAAATAAATTTTTTTTCGAAATTTGAAAATGATATTTTTCCAAGTAATTGACACGTGGCACATTGCACAAGCTAATTTCGATATAAAGTCCAAACATATAGCAATGGAAGAAGAGACAAAATACCACAGCTTATAGGTATAATGTGCCAAAGAAAATGGTTATAATTTTTAACTGAAATATACCTAAAGGTCCTGTTAAGGCAAATTATCTTATCCTGAAAATAAAACGAACTACTACTACATGTTATATTTCATAAGTCAAAGAAATATTGTAGGTATACCTTATGTGTTGTCAACTTAATTCTGTCATTATAGAAACTATTTTGCATCAGGACATTTATCATTAACTTCTGTGAATTTGGCGTTACAATTTTTACTTTGCCACCAATTGGATAACGACAGAAATTCGCAGTTTTTTTTTGCATTTCTTTTCCGAATTTTGCTAGTTCATCAAATCTGTTTGAGTTTGGCAAATCCGGTACTTCCGATGACAAGATGACAAATTCTTACCAGCATGCGCGCCCTCTGGCTTTTAATTTAATTTTCTTTGCTATATATTCAAACTTTTTCTATAACTAATATAAACTGTTTTCTTTCTGTATTCTCTATATAACCAAGCAGACATCTTTTTATTCCAAATCTCTGATATAACCCAGATGTACGGGTGACTTCACAGTAATGTTACACCGTTATTTCAGCAACCGGGCAAGTTATAAATTTCCTTTAAAACTGATACCGACAACTTTTAAAGCTCTGTTTTGAATTCCATCCAAGAGACTTATGTCTGCTAAATATATCTATAATGAATTGTACTCAAGTTATGAATGAATAAAGGTTTTATATAGATTGCAGCTAAATGATCCTCTCCTTTTTGCATGATTACAGGAGGTACAAAAGGCAACCAGGTCCTTTCAATATTGTCCACTTTAATAACACACAGGGTGATATGTGTTTTCCACCAGATTAACAAACGTTTTCATCACCGGCAAGGGCAACAAGCCATATATCTCTCTGCCAAAGGGCAAAAGTGTTAAGTTGAGCATTTCTGCGGAACGTGACATAGTCCGATCAATAACGCCATAAAAACAGCCCAATTAGGAAATAATTAATTGCCGGAAAGCTATGTATTTTAGTATATATAGCCTCCTCGTAGTGTTCTTAAGAAACTGTCAAAAGTCCCCATCGATATGAAATCCGCTAACTATTTTACATGCAGGGGGTTGAAGGCCCTTCCAAAATGTTTTTTCACGAATAATACCCAAATGGTAAGTTTTACAGAAAAAATGTCAAGCACTAATTTATAGCTTAGAAAATTTTCTACAAAAAACATTAACATACTTTTTCCCATAAAAATAGCAGTGTTATCGAAATAAACTAATCGGAAGAGTTAAGGAATTTACTTAGTTCAAAAATTGTTCATTTTTGATAAAAACATCAATTTTTTTTATTGTTGATAAATTATATGAACATTATTTTAAGATATTGGCCCACTCAATTTGTCGCCCCTTTAGGTGGGAGGGGAAAATAAATATTAAGAATTAAAAATGAATATAAAAACACAACGGCAATACTTACAATATCATATTATAGCTTTTTTAAAGCCAGTGATTCATTCTTTAATATTGTTTAAAATTAAGTTATTTTAGGGCTTAGTTTTGGAATAAATGATTTTGAAAATAAAATTCGAAATTATTCAGAGTTATAACCAAAAAAACATCCAACCATTTCAAAGAATGTGTTTTCATTATTCGAAGTGAATTTAATTGAATAAATGGATTTTTTTTTGGCTTAGGTAAATTATTTGTTCCCAAATATTTTTCCATTTCGATTTTTATTTTCACACAAAATTGAAGAATTACAGAATCTATCAAAATTAATCGCGAGAGTTAATTGGGGCATTTAGAAAAATAAGATCTCAGAAATTTTTGTCACTCAAAAAGTGAGCAATCGAATCCAAGATTTTTTTTTCCTCATGCATTTTGCCAGCAAAATTGGGATATTTTGCTGAGGAATCATGTTCATGTAACACATTGCTGAGATCTCCAAGATCTCATTTTCTTGAACATGCCTTAACGTGCGCTTTATTTTGATAGGTAAACAATATACAGCTTAAGAAACAAACATTAGATTTTTTAGCTGGAACTGCATACCTCTGCTTTGCTTAATTTTAGCTGGGCTAAATTTTGGAGGTAACTTTGTATGAAATTTATATCGATCTTTTTTTATTCTCGATTCTCGAATATCTCGAGAGCAAATGTTGTTCTTCAATTGAATACATATATATTGACTATAAGATCATCGAAGATCTTGAATTGGGGATTATTTTATAACAAAATAACATCGTGTCTCTACTTCGAAGAGCTGCACCAATATGGGTAGCACCCAGCCTCATTTTTAAATATTTGTGTTTATATTAATTTTTTAAGATTCTAAGCTATACATATTTATTTGATCCTTAATTACAAGTACATGCAACCCATGCAAGCATTTTATTTTCCGGGCAGAGGTCGATTGGCTTTCAGCCAACATTATATTCACCCCTTTCACTTTGAAGCCAAATCTATACCTATATATAACTCTCGTATATAAACTGACTCCTGGCAACACAATCCGCTTTTTTATATTTCTAAAGGAATCTGATACGGTGATGGCTTATCCTTTGCTGCCCTGCACCACACACCCTTCTGTATCGTTTCTGTTTGATTAGAGACGTAGTGTCTGTCGTTCATCATTACCGCTAATTAAGAACTCTTTATCATCCTGGAGGTGTTTTTGTGTTATTCCTCCTGATGATGCTCAACTCAAACATATTTCTATAGAATCATTATCAACATCAAGGACTCTCTATGACTCTCTATATTATAGTGAAAGTATCGATTACCAATAAAAGGGCTGGAAGTGCTTTGTTTTTTTTTTCTCTAAAGGGGAGTTCGATGCCTTCAAGGAGTTCAAGAAGCTCAAATGAGTAGCATCCTTTTCCATTGATGCCTGCCTGGCGATAATGATGATGGTGATGCGGTTGTTGTTGTGCAAAAGTGATACGAGAATATATATACGTTACCAAATGAATGAAGGTAAACTATCTTTGCCCATTCTTGATCACGTGTCAAGTCAACAGTAGAGAACTCAAGCCATTTGCGCTGGTTTTGATTTTCATCTCACCTCTATTCCAGATACATATATATACATTTATCTACTCCAGTATGAGGTAATGGTTTTTGGCATGCGGTTTCATTGCAAATTGGCTTTGGCAGTTGATATGCCAAAGAACAGAGATATCTCTAGGATTTTATTTTATTTATGAACATATGAAAAGTGACACTAAAGGGTTCAGAGGTTATATATACATAATATGTGTGTTTGTTTATTATACCTTGTGTTTCACTCTTCATTAATTCTTCTAATGCCTTCTATAGATGAATCTATTATACCACTGCAAATAGACAGACAGCCAGACCAAGCATGATTCTTGTACAGTCACAAAAAAAAGTCAGGTATAGCTCCATACGTGGGTTGACTATAACATGCTTTTAAATCGCAAATTTAAATGTTTGGTAATAAATTTCAATTATAAGAAAGATATTTATTGAATAATTAATATTGTAAGTTGTAACCACTGAGTAGGTTTTGTATATGCACTTATAAGGCATTGGATAGTAAGAATAATATTAGGTCTTATAAATGAGCTTAATTTGCTTATTTGTCAAGTGTGCGATCGCATTAAAAATTACATTTGTGAAAAAATAGGCGTCGATTAAGAATAAATGTTTAGGTGTTTTTGTAAACTATACTATATACGATAATAAAGCTACGATTAGATGATGAACGTAAATGGCCAACGTGTTAAATCTTTTGACATCACCAAATACTCAACTGAAACCGAGTTAATGAATGAAACGTTGAAGATCACACAAATGACGCTAGTCGGTCAATGCTGTCACAAATTGTCTTGACGTGTTATCTTTCTCAACGCTTTTTTTACCGTTTGGTATCAACGTGTTAACACGCAAACCTCTGATGATAATTTTGAATGTGAACACGGAGTTTAAAATATCAATAATCAAACATTTTTCGCTTTGACGATCATATGACATTAACATGTCAATGTGACATTTCACGGCTAATTTAGACTGTCACGCTATATAAACTGTCAAATTCCATTAAATGATTTTGATGGATTAAAAATGCTCTCATAAACGTTTGAGATTAAATTTTTTATAACGGAAAAAAGCATTTGGATGACATTTTGTTTTATTTTATTTTGGACTCATTAAAATATTCGTTGTTGCTCATTGTTTGCCCCAAAAGAGGGATTTTAGGTGACATTTTGATCGAAAAATTGTGTATACGTGACGTGATACGTCAAATTTTAAATTCTAACCTACCTATCTGTTAAGCTATAAAGCTTCGAAATAACATTTAATACAATGTCGATTTATTGAAAAACCTCTGAAAAATCTGAAATTTTTGAGATTTGATTTGTTGCTTCGGAAAAAGTTAATTTTATAAGACTTTATTATATCATGGGTGACATTTGGAACGAAATTATCAATTTGCTACAAAACATAGTTTGTTGTCATATTATATTATGTAAAGCTATATATAAACTGTAAAATTCCATTGGAAAATCTGAATGTTTTAAAATTGAGAAAAAAGTCAATTGAATCTGCTAATGCCAACGTTGAGATCGAGTCATCGCACTGTTGACAGTTTGTCTATCCGTCCTAACAGCGTTTATAAGGTGATTTCTTGGTAGTCGGTCACATAAATTGATATCAATGCGTTGATCTTTAAATTCTTGTCAACGTGAGGTTCAATTCAACGCAGCCGTTGTGAGATGCTTTTTATCATAGGATGAGATATGCTCGTCGATTCCAGGATTTTACCAAAGAAGCAACAGATTTTAGTGTTATGTCGAGGTTATCTTTATTTATAAATCACTCCGAAATCTTATTTATAATCATGTTCCATCGAGTGTCTAACTAAGACACTGCAATTGGTTGTCCAAACCTATTCTAAAATGCACAAAAACTTGAAAATTAAATTAAATGTTCATTGAACGTATCCAAATGTTCACGAAATTGACAGATTACAGGGATGTTTGTGAGTGTATGAGAATATATGTAGATAGCTGTTGGAATGCTTTGATAAATAAGCAGATACCCAAATATTAAGACAGTGGCTAGCTGGACAACTTTCCAAGAGTGTTCTAAGAAAATCTAATAAATGCGACTGAAACTTTATATTTATTAACATTTTAAATAAGAAATCTTTTGTTTTATTTTGGCCTCTTGGCAAACACTACAAATTTAACTTTTTTTTTAATGCCTGGGGGGTATCTTCTATTTTTTTTCTAACTATGCCTATACATGGCATGTCAAACTATAAAATACTTCATAAGTGATCAATACTTCAGTCTCCAAAAAAGTCAAATTTTCGTCAGAAATTCAATTTTTACTTGTAATGCTGCCGTTGATAGGTATATATCATCCCAACTTGAATTATTTACCCTTTGTAAGTTTTCCTGCCCACAAATAATAATCATCCATTAACCAAAAACTAAACAAAAAATCAATCAAACAATACGATAGTAGGTATTTTTCATCCTTGACCATTTATAGACATATAAACAAGCCTATATCCCACATATAAAAGAATCTCAATCTTAATCCATCAGCATTGTATATTTAGAACAGTTGCCATCGAGTACCGCCCCACAAAATGACCCCGTACGTCAACATAATATAACATGACCAATAAAAATAATCTCTGAGAAGGATAATAATAATTTCACCAAGTAAATCAAATCCAACCGAAGATTATAGGTTTCGTAAATCGTATTCGTTTCGCAAACACCCACAGTGATACTGAGTATCTGATGCGACAGGCTATTAATCAAACTATTAACAGGAGTCACGTCCCATCATGGAAATGGCAACCCCTTTTCCTTTTACTTTGCGCAATAAATTTATTTACCCCACAATCGAGATCAAACAGAAAAACAAAAAAAAAATCTGATAGATTCGAAACGAACACCCGATAATCATGATAATGTGTCCTGTAATCAACTAATAACGTCCTTGGTTCAAACTAGCATAAATATATGTATATGTATACGATGTGGGAGAGTATATACACTTTTGATACTATTTTTTTGATAATAAAATGAGTGTTTCGTATTATTGAGAGGGGTGTATCATCAGATCAAAAACAATTTCATCCCCTTTTTATGATGCAACGCGGTGCGCGGTGGCGATTGAATAAACAACACATGTCGCGAAAAAAAAAACTTCAAGCATCAACCATATATACCTCTACCATCCGGAAGACTGTATAGGATTTTAAGTAAATTGAATGCATTCGCAGGACGATGAACAAAGCTGGATTTAGATGAATTTACGCCTTATATTAGTAGCACTTTATTGTTTTGGCGCGTTTTAATGCCTTTCGATTTCTTAAACAAAATTTTAATCAACTTAGAATTTTAATACATTTTGTATTAAAATTAATTATTTTGAAGAATTTAAAATTTTTAGAAGATTGATTTTTAATCATTAAGTGTTGGAAATCACGATTTTGATGATTTTTCATTTCGCAAATTTCTTGCTTTTCATTTGAATCATTTCGCATTTTAATGTTTTGTAAATTTTGTTTTTGTTTTTCTATATATTATTGTTTAGCAAAAATATCATTTCGCATATTTTACGCGTCGCGACCTATTATTTTGCAACTTTTTCATTTCGCATTTGATTATTTCACATTTAATTTTTTTTTATTTTGCAACGTATGATTTAATATTGTTTTTTCCTTACGATTTTTACTTATGTGCAAATTAAGGAATTGATTCGTGAAAGATCGTAAGGCATAAAGTAAAAAAAATATTTTAAAAAGGAGTCAAAAAAAGAGTTGGGTGAAAAAAGACTCCTCTATAAACTTCAAATAAAACCTCAATAATTATTAACTCTATAAATTAAAAAAAAAAAAGTGTGAGTGCCGGGACTCGCGGTTAAGATGTGTAAAGATACCTAATGTAACGTGAGGCTCAGAATCACAATCACATCACAAGATACGTAACGTTTTTTTTTTTACCCTACCGGCAGTATACCTAGATGTTCACACATCAAAAAGTTAAGTTTTCAACTTTATTAACATATAAGGCTTTTATACGAAATAAAAAAGTTCAAAAAACTATTTTTCATAAAAAAAATGAACTTAAAAAATCGTATATTAGAGCCAAGTTTTCAATAGTCAAAATAAGGAGTGAGTTAGCACTTTTTCTATATTTACAAGACTGACAAATTGGCAGTATTTCTGTTACTAAACTGGTAAAAAATAGAAAAATTTATTCTGACATTTTATCAATTTTGACAGAAATACTTTCAATTTATCAGCCCTTAAAATCCAGCATTAATCTCCATGCAATCAGAAAACTACAGTAAAATAATAAAAGAAATAGTCTTCCTGCAGTGTGTTACGGATGTGAATATTATGACTTTAGGTATGTATGTATATTGTATATATGTGACAGATAAAAAAAAAAAATAACTTTCACACAATATTTGGCATAACACCGTATAAGAATGGAGTTATAAGAAAAGGGTTGAACGAATTCATTTTGAAAGCAAAGGTATATTCAATTAATATATTTTACTTGTTGGTTTACAAAAATTGTCCACATTTTTAAAAGCTGAGTCAAGTTTAAATTTTTTTCAAAAAGAGGAGTCCTGGAATATAACTCTCAAGAGTCGCGAGAGTAATACTACGTTTTCACCAAAAGTTAATCTCATTAACCTTGTTCGTTTACTTCCCAAACCTATACCCATTTCTACCAGTTTTAGCCCGAAAGACTGTCAAAGTTCATATAAAAAAATAAAACTGGTAGAATTTGGCAGTTTCGGGCAAGTACGCGAACAGAGCTATATTAAAATTTAATAAATGTCGGGAAGTGTTTTCGAAGCACAAAAAGATTAAAAGTGGATAAACTTGTTTCATTTTTTCTTCTAAAGCGGAATTGAGATAGATAAAAAATAGATTGTTCTCTTGATTCTCTGTACTCAAGGAATAGGTGTGTTCGATTTGTAAAAATATTGGTCCTATGAAGATTTAACAAAATTAATTTCTGATCTACTAGATTTGTAGATTAAATTTGTATGGTTTATCTTTGAAATTTGAAGAGTATTTAGGGTAAATCTTCCTAAATCTCAGTTAAGCGGTCGGTGAAAATGTAGTATAGCGCTGCTGAACAGATGACAGAATGCAGATCACAGGAATGGAAAATGAAAAAAAAACTTGAAAGAGAACGTTAAGAATGACGTTTTAAGGAAATGGTTGAAAGAATTCGTTTCCAAAGTATTCAATTATATATTTTTTGGATCCGTTTACAAAAAAGATTCTAAATTTTTAAAAGGAGCCAAATTTCAAAAAGATGAGTCCTGGAGTCTCAGCGTTAAAAAAGAGTAAAAATGACTCTAAGGTCCAGTTTCACAGTGTACACTTAAAAAAATAAGTGCCACTTAATTTTACCATTTTGACATTTTTAGCTGCAGTTTTACTGTCTGAGTAAGTGGAACTTAAGTGGCCAACATGGGAGACTTAAGTGTCACTTATTCCGATAAACTTACAATGTGAAATTCTGAATTAGTTTTCCCTATTTGGCACTTAAGTGACACTTAATCGAATGTGAAACTGGGCCTAAAGAGTCCCGATGTAACCCTAAGTAATACCAAAAGTATAATATTAATATAAGTAATACAAAATTAAAATTAAAGGTCGTGTCATTTTGGCTTTGAGATTACAAACGGCGAGATAACGAAACGCGAAAAATCAATTTGCCAAATATGCAAGTTCTTGTTGAACAATAAATGGCTTCTAAGTATGGAAAAATAAAAAAATCGCGGAAAATCTTTTGCGAAATGTTCAGTTTGAGAATTAGGTCAGACCGAAAGAATATTTGCGAAACAATCTTAAAAGTTATTCCGCAAATATACTTTTGGTCTGACCTAATTCGCCATGATTTGCTTCTTATCGTGAATTAGCTGTTAAAAGCTTATTAATAAGATATTTTAGTTCTTGAATTAATTTTTGAATAACGTTTTAATGTGCCAGTTTTTTATTGTTAAGAAAACAATTTTATTTGCGAAAAGCTAATTTATAAATGCAACTTTAATTGAGTTCTCTCAAAAATGGTCAATATGTAATATTGTTAATGTGGAATAAAAAAAAATATAAAAGACTAACTTTTAAATTCTTTGTATAAATCCGACCCTGTTGATAGAGCGGGGGTGTATAGCGTCCTTCACTTCCCCGAAGGAAAATAAATTCAATCAATCCTTATTAGTTGCATTACACACAATATATCCATGACGTAGTTAAAATCAAGATGACTAAGTAGAAACGTAAAGTGTGAGGGTGTTTTTGAACTAAACATTCTGAAAAGAAATATTCAGAAAGCAACAACTTTCGAGACTTTTGCGTATATAGATATATTAAGCCTCACCGAATCCTCCTATATATATTATAGAGATTCGGATAAAAGTGAACCATATGGCCAAAATGTTTTTCTTTTCCCGCATTCTCTCTGTGTTTATATCCGTATAATTTATTCATATGCGATTACATCCTGTAATGTTTTCGGCCACGGTGCTAGAGTATTGGAGGACTTTTTCAAGGATTAAAGTATAGAGATACCAGGATAGGATCAACATGGAAGATATATATGTACTATACCTTTATATTTTGTGTGTTTACTTGAAAGAAGTGTTGCGCACTCTATAAAATATGTGTGTTGTTTGTATATGGCTCGTTGAATGCGCTTTTTGCAGTCACGGTTACTTATATTATTATTTTTTTCTTATAGTTGGCATCAGGGGTTGAAATAAAGGAATTAAACTATTCAGTACATGTCCAGATTAAGAGTTTTATTGATTTCAATAATATGATGTAAATTTGTTTATTGTTTTGTGGATGTTTGTTTGGGCCTTGAGGATATAAGTTTTGATCTAATTTAGTAAAAAGGCTTAAGCATACAATTGTTCGTATATACATATTATGTAGGCATAGGTTTTTTTTAAATATTTTTCTAAGAAAAGAAAAAACTTTTTCCCAATGTATGTATAACCACTAAAATTAAAAAAAAATGTTTCTGTTATGTTAGCAATTTGTTATTTTGAATGTATGACTATATTGATTTCAATGGTAAACTGTTGCTTGCCACAAGAAGCTATTGAATCGCTTATCAATCTGATGCTTTTAAATAATTGCTGTTTCACAAAGACGAAGTTTATCATTCATTTAAATATTCGTTATTTTTTTGTTTTGCTATACATATAGATGGTCTAAATTGTCTTAAAGGTCCAGATGGTCTAGATAGTTTTGAAAGTCTAGACAATCAAGATGATATGGTCGATTATTAGACCTAGAGGGTCTAGATAGTCTATAAGAAGGGTTAGAATCTAGATAGTCTAGACGGTCTAGATTGTCTTAGACTTAGATGGTCTAAATGGTATATAATATGGTCTGGAATATCTTAATAGTCTAGATTCTCTATATGGTCGATATGGTATATAGATGTTCGAGATGATCAATACGGTCTAGATTGGGAGATATGGTACAGATGCTCTAGATGGTCGAGTAGGCATTGATAGTCGAAATGGGTTGATGGTCTAAATGCTCTAAATGGTCTAGATGCCCGACATTTTCAAGAAGAACTAGATGGTAGAAATGGTACAGATGATCTATATGGTCGAGTAGGCATAGATGGTCGAGTAGACATAGATGGTCGTGTAGACATAGATGGTAGAGTAGACATAGATGGTCGAAATGGTCTAGATGATCAGAATCGTCTAGATGGTCTAGATTATCTTGTAGGTTTTGATATTTTAAATGGTCGAATTTAAGATCTAATAGTCTAGACTAGATAGCCTAGATAATCTATAGATGGTCGAAATAGTATAGATGGTCGATATGGCATAAATTTTAGAGATGGTAAAGATATGGTCTAGATAGTCTAGACAGTCTAGATGGTTTTGACAGTCTACATGCTGTAGAAAGCCTAGATATGGTCTAGATAATCTACATAACAGTCAAAATAGTATATATATGGTCTAGATGGAATGATTAGTCTTGATGGTCCAAGATGATCTAGACAACCTTGATGGTCTCGATGGTAGATATTGAACCGATAGTGGAAATGGTCGAGTAGGCATATAGATGGTTGAAATGGTCTAATAATGGTGAAATAAGTCTCTTCTTCAATTAACTCCATTAACGAAAAAAAAAATGAAAACACATTCACTTTGATAAAAACAATGTAAAAACATTAAAAAAAAAGTCTAGATGTTTCAGATTTCTTGACGCCATACGCAAGATAAATCATAAATCCTTTTGAAAACAAAAATTACATGCGCGGATTTTTCGTATATTAAAGCATCATTTATTTAGGTAAACTCATATCATATACATATATACGCAGCAGGCAAGGCGGCCAGCGCGGCGGCGTTAAACACTTAAATCGCAATCAGCGTATAATCATTTCCACTTCAACTGACTTATAGTTACTATGTAATGTAGGTAGGTTTATACCTCAAGCAAAATATGCTACCTGTCAAAGGCGCGGATAATTCAGAAAATAACAATCAGAATGTTCGGCGACACAGAAGCACCCACCGTCTGTCGTAATCCCATCAAACACTATGATGATGGCGACTTGAATTCCTTTCCACTACAAATTTTTTTTTTTTTTTCAAATTCTTTAAACAAGCAAAAAATAAAAAAATAAAAACGCTAAAGATATACAAGGTTTGAAGGTATAGATGTAGGTACAATTTGAATCTCGAAAAAAAAGCTTCCCAGCAGCAATTTATGTCAGTCGAAGTCGATTCTCTGTCACTAATGGGCACATTGCTTTGGGTATATATACCTGATTCGTCCGACGATCGACGACGCACGACGAGAAGGTACATTCTAATATACCCAATGAATCTTTTATCGCAGTCATAATGTGGACAAACATTGAAGGAACAAAATGAAAAAAAAATAAATGCCAGGAACCAGGAATGTGGCGTTATCAGTTCGGATGCTCGGACCGACGACGAAGACGACTGACTCATAAGCGAATAAATTCAAGATATATCCAGAAAGAGAAACCAAAGGAGGCTCATTGACGACAGCGACGACGACGATGACAATAAAGTCGAATGGAATGATGATTCCTCTTTTGGACGCTTCGTGTCGGTTTATGACCAGACGATATTATGTATATATTTAGTATGGAGGGGATTATTCGCTCCCTAATGAGTGCGTGGCCAAGGGTTATATTTTAATGAAATGATGGTCGGCGGCAAATGTTATACAGGATAGTGTATATGCAGACTAAATATAACAACTGCAGCAGGAGTGAGAAGGGGTTGAAGGTAAATTTTGTAGCCGTCCATCGTCGTGTCATGTTCGTACAATCAGTTCAGCACACGAGGATAACACTGCTAGTTTGTTGAAGGTATTAACACAAATCAAACTATAAGATAAGTTTGATATTTTTGCCACTATAATTTTTTATAGAACCTAGGTACCTATACAAGTTTAAAATATGTTTTCAGTAGACAAGCTCCAGGTCAGATTTGATTGAGTACTCATCAAGAAATCCCATCGCCCATCCTTCACTTTGGTTGAAAATGAGAATAGACAAGATACAACATTCTTCAACAAATTAAAAAAAAGTATGTATTTCTTTTTATTTAATTTATTTTTGCAAGGAAATATAATTAATATTAAGGAATAATTAAAACAGATACAGAAAATAATTGCTTTGTTAAGTTTAAGAAGTCAAGTGACGACAAAATGATGATTTTGTTAATTCCCAAAGAGTATATATTCTCGCACAAAAGTCATGAAATCATGAACGTTGAGCTTAACTTAAAGAACGACACAAACAAAATCTGTTAATTTAATAAATATATTTATTAACGATGACAATACTAACAATGTATTGCTATAAGTTTTTGTGTAGCCGAAATTCTGTTCTTTTATTTTATTTTGAATTTAAGTTGTTTTAATCGATAGTTTTTGAATAATTAATTTTCAAACTCAAAATTAAAACAAAAAATGTTGAAACTGATTTTTTTTAAATTGTACATTATTTAGTACTATTTTTGTTTCTAATAATCAAATCTGTTATCAATTTTTAGTCAAAAACTGAAAAGTTGATGCTTATAAATATCTTCTAGTTTTGGAAAAAAAAAATTAAATGTTTTGGTTTAACTTATTATTTTTTTAAGTTGCTTCTCTTCCCTGAACGGGGGAAAATATACATACACCATCTCTCATCCAATTTTTTTTTGTCTTGACCTAAACTATACCACCTTATATACAGAATCAAATTCAAGAAAAACATTCTTTCTGAAATTGCTCGGCTTTTTATAATAGAATAGTCTTTTTGGTGGAATTAAAATATAAACAGTGACGTTACAAATTTTTAAAGAACAATATACCATTTTTATTTGTTAATTATACCTGTGTTTAATTTTCCCCCAGATCCGAACCAGATTGGATTTGCTAATGAAAATACATGTATTACAAAAACAACATGATTTAACTTTGATTTGAATTTGGATTTCTAAATCCATTATGAGCACAAACCCTTAATTGGTAAATGTCGTCAGTAGTGTAAAGAAAATAGACAAAGGGTGTATTGTTTTCAAATAAAAAAAAATGGAAAAAAGACTTGGGTATACATATAAGACATTGTCACTAAAATCCTGGGTTCTTGGTTTTATATTTCATACAAAATTTTCTAAAAAATTTAGCCAAGCAAAGTATTTAAGCCGTGAGGTACACAGCTCCAGGTTTGTTTCTTAGTGTACATCACTTATATCTGTCAAAATTTGAGCACTAAATAATTATTCGGCTCAGCATAAATTTGAAAAGATTCTGTAATTCTTGAATTTTGTGTGAATTATGTTTAGTGAAAATAAAAGGCTTAAGATTTAGCCAAAGAAAATAATCCATTTTTTTTAAGTGATTGAATATAATTTGTTATCAAAGAACAGCTTTTTTCTTTGACATTTTCTCTACAACGGTCTATGTCTAAATTTAGCTAGTGTTTAAGCTGTTGTTTGGAGAAACAGTGGTAGCTGAAATTTGGCGCAATCTACGGACTATGCGGGCTTTAAATAATAAAATGTTTCCAAAACGTGGGGACTTATTTCATGACTTTTTATGAACTCATTTTATTATATCTTCGATTTAGGGGATTATTTATTTTACAGTGAAATTAATTTGATCATATTTGGGAGATGTTTTTAATTTTTTAGGGCGATACCTATTTTAGGTATTTATTTTTAGGGGCCTAGGATCCTATTGTCTGACGGACACGCCTTCAAATTCACGAATTTAAAGAGTTTTGAGAAACAACATTGGTATATTTCGACTTCCTGAGTGTGAATATTAAAATGTGACGATAGATGTTTTGAATGAAGCTTAAAAACCCACAGGTCCAGTGGAGTATAGCGTATGGAGAGGGGGGTGGCGGGGTTTAGTGGGAAAGAGACCGTTTATTGCACTTTGCTAAAGAGCGGCAAATTAAAAAAAAAAGTATTAATTAAGCTTAAGCATGTTTTTTTTATTTACCAAATTCCAAAGATCTTGAAATTTTAACTCACAAATCGAAAAGTGTTTGTGTCTTATCATTTTTTATTTCGTTATAACTTAACTCACAGCGTTGATTAAAACATCGTCCTTGGTTTTCATTTTGGCAACATTAAGGAATTAACAATCTAAAAATCTTAAATGTAAGAAATTCTATCGAATTATTAACTGTCGAAATAAGAAAGTGAAGAGTCAGAGTTTTAGTAAAAGCAACACTTTCCACAGAAATTACCAAAAAATGACATTCCCATCGAAAAAAACTAATGGCACATTTTGACAACTGAGAAGTTTTAAATTTTTTTAATTTTAATTTTTAATTAAAATTTAATACTTTATCAAGGAAATGGCCTTGAATCTGCCAGTATGTTCGTAATAAAACCTTGAATCTAGACGACATAAGCTATTTTGCAAATTTTGAGAAAATATGAAAAAGAATAATCTTCCTCATTCTTTTATGACTGCGTGCGTAAATAAATATCATAAATAAATGATTTTGCTCATTATTTTGCCAGTTTTGCAGTAACAGAAGTTTGGACAACGGACATTTTGAGTGCGTTATGATTTTGGATTTTTTTTTTTCAAATAAAATTTATCTCAAAACAATTTTTTGTTGAAGAAACGTGAAAAATATTATTTTTCGCTAGTCGTAGCAAAAGTCTTAATATATATTATATGGAAAAATAAAACGTAAGAAAAACTCCAAGATACTTTGTTTTTCGTCATTTTAATCTTCCCATTTCAACAGGAACTCAAAGCTAATCCAGCCCGTTTAAATGTTCTATAAAATTTACTAAAACGCAGTTACCAGGTTTTTCAGGTTTCTTCGAGGATATTCTCAAATGGCAATTAATGAATTACCTAAGTTAAAGCAGAGTAATACCACTTTGGTTTAACTTACAGTTATAGGTAAAGACAAAAATTTGGCGTTGACTATAATCATAATAAAAAAAACTCTCACTTAGAAAAAAAAAAAAAAAATCCACTTAAAATTATGTTCCTTTACGAAATTAACAGCACCGTTCCACTTAATACAAAACAAAAACTATCCTCCGAATTCCCAGAGCTATTCCCACGATATTCACTTGTTTCGATAACCCTAATTCAGATATTAGAGTAAAAATAATTGCTCACAGTCCTCAAAGTCAACCTGTATATTAAATCTAAAAATTACACCCTTCTAATTCATATATAGTGATGTCCTGGAGGGTGTGAAGAAGTTAATCTTTTTTTTTTTCTCACATGTGCAATTTTATTAACCTAAAACCTTCTTTCCAGCTGGCAAAAGGAAACATTAACCAATACATTACCCAATAAAAAAAATCCACTGTCAAAGCAAAACACCCCAAAGCAGCAGGAGCACCAGGAATAGCAGCTGAGAAAGCAACAACATCATAATCATCATCATCTAGCTACCGTGACGATCCCCGTAAAAGAAATAAAACACACACAAACAAAAGTGTCGATTTGGTGGTTTCCCGCTCGATGAGACTTAAAAAAGTCACACTCGCGCTTCCACTCTTCAGTCTCAACCGACCGCCACTTCTTAATGGGAAATTGAAAAACTTCCATAATTTGCCCATGAAAATCGCAGGCACGTGACTTCATCTACGTCAATATGTGGCCAACACGTGACCAAACAATCGAAACAATTTGGTTAGATTCCGAAAGACTTCCTTGACGGTCGACGACGATGCCAGCAGCCACAATATCCCCCTGGGGGAGATGCAAACGCTTGTACATGGCGGGAATGACTTTTGAAATACAATAACTAATAAATAGTGTCCTTCCGTTTGGCATTTCGGTTGCTTTATATAGCTTCATTCCCGCGCACGTTCCGGACACAAATTGGTAGAATAAACAAACGTGTGTCGCTATAGGTCGATTGCTTACAAGTCGAAGATGAATAGCTATGGCATATAATCAAAAAAAAGGGTGTAACTTGGATGAAAATTCGATGTATCTGTGTCTCTGATGATTGCTGTTCAAATGCTGAGAATCTGTGTCATATGTATCATTATTCAACAGTCCAGTTGGGGAAGAACACCCCGGATGACTTCGACGATTCGATACGATGATTCCGGTCACGTGTTGAATGCCTTCAAGAACTTGAACTCTTGAACTTAAATAACGACCAAAACATTGCTGAATTACGGGAAATTAAAGTTTCCAAGTGATGGGAAATTCCTTATCAAGATATCAGAAGAAAACGAAGAAGATCGCTGCCTTGAATTTCCATTAAAAAAAAAGACAAGACAAGACTAGACAATTTATGTCTTCAAATAGATTAAACTTAAGAAATAAAACTTTATTTTAAACAAATCGTCTTATCAAGTGTAGGTACTATGCACTTTGAGAATAAAACATTCTTCCAACTCTCACAGAGCTGCATTTTCCCCCCAATTCTTTCGTTATCAGAACATTAATTCAATTGAGATAGGATTTACATTTGCCAGAACAAATTTCATTTACGAATTTGTTCGATAAGCAGAATGTTTATTCTTTTATGAAATTAGTGTATGTATCTTTAAGTGATAAAGAAAACATTAAAAATAAAATAATGACGAGGACACAAGCATGGGCGAGCCAGCTGCATTCTGGACTTTAATTCAGGATATCTATATACATCTGCAACTGACTGAAGGAACAACAACAACCCCTTTGAATAAAATCGTTTCGTGAGATCGAGCATCGATATATATTATCAGAGCACTCGATGGTCTCTTTAGAGAGAGTACCTAATAAAAATATAATTTTATTTCTTTTTCTATAAGTGTACTCAAGAGTTTATATATATTTTTGTACCGCCACAAGGACAACACTTCAATATCAATATACAAAACCAAATTCAAGTGTCGACCACGAATATATGTATATACGTCGACGACGACACGCTTCCTCCTTTATGATGATTAAGAGGAGCCGCCCAGCTGGCGCTAGCTAGGCTCGTATTTCGAATCCATATATATAGTTGACAAGATAGAGTTTGGCAAATGTTCCACATATATATGTGCATGTATACCTATGTCCGTCTGCACGTCTCTCTGTCTACAGAAGGTGGGTAAACCACTTGAAAATTATATTGGTTCGCGGATCCTTGTTTTTGTCGCACATACTATACTTGCAATTTGAGAGTCCTTTCTTTCGAAATTCATATTCAACTCATATACGTATGTATATGCCAAACAGATGACCTTTAAGATTGAATCTTAATTCTCAAATTACACAGTCGGTTAACATTGGTATGCTTGTTTATGTTTTCAAAAAATTGAAAACAAATCAGTTTTGTATTTCATTTGTGATATAGGGATACGCGTAGTTGAGAATGAATTGCTGGATATTGTTTGCTATGATCTTTTGCATGGAAGCAATTAGGAAATAGGAAGGGTAACCAAAAAAATTCATTGTTAACGCCCTTAGAATCAGCTTCATTTCGGCTTCAATTTTCACAGACATGCGTCGAGTGATTGTGTGGGCAGCTGAAGTATAGACATCATTTTGATGACATGGAGTTCGGTTTCAATGAGAATTTATGATGAAAATTCTAAGATTCGGTTCAATAAATAGCGGTTTTTTTTTAAGAAAAAAAAATTGTTTCACAGATTTTTGCATAGGTACCTATTTACGGTACCGAACCTGCCTGTAGGCAAAATAGGTAATTGTCTAGGGCGGCATTTGACTAAGACGGCAAAATCAGTACAATAATTTCAAAGCCAGAAAAGGGTAACACATCCGCCTACTTCAATAACTATTTCCGTTATTTTTTGTTTTCCGAAGCGCTGGGTTATTCTTCAAAAATATGCTGAATAGTTCAAATGGTCAAGCAGAGCAAAAGCAATACAGAAATTCAAGTTTGCACTGTCAACAGTTTTTTGAAACGAATTTTATGCAAATAAATAACCTTTCTTAAATGCTTCAATCAAAATCAATGGACTTTTTAACATATTTGGAGCATTGCGACAGTACATTCATATAAAACGTTCTATAAGGAATCTTTGTTTGATGCATTTCACAAGAACACTGTAAACGTTGCTACGAAAATGAACATTCTAGTGGATTTCATTGTGTCCGATTTGATGAGACTTCGTAGCTGCTGTTATCAATCTGAACAATCTCTTGAAACAATTGGTCCAAAATTGAAATTTAAAGATTTCTTTTTTTATGTTATTGATGTTACGCTACCTTCATCTCGATGAGTGCTTTGCGCAGTATTTAGGTGGAATTAAAAGACTGCTAAAAACCTAAATCAATATTAACAGCAATAATTAACAACGAACTTCAAAAGAAGATTATAGTTAAAGATCTCTTAAATGAATTTATTATATTTAACCAAACTTCTGCTGTTGTTAATTTCAAGCTTAATTGTCAATTTTAAACTATTTAGCTTCACACTTCTTACTTGAATTGTATCCAAATTTATTAACGACATTTAAAATATTATTAACGTTTCCTGAAGTGTTGCATCAGGTTAAGCTAGGTTCTCGAAGATTAAACTTATAAAAACATATTTTTGCTCAACTTTGAGCCAAGAGCGATTAACTGGTCTTGCATCTATTTCACAAAATTGCTTAATCGCATTGAAGAAAAAAAAATCGCTAAAAAATTTGCAAAAATTAAATCCCGTATATCAGTATTTTAATTTGAACATTTTGTAAATAAAAACATTGATTTTTATTAAATAAAACCCGATTTAAAAGTTAATGTTGTCGTTATCTTCTTTTTTTTAATTTGAGGTGGAAAAATAACAATTTGCCTAGGGCGGCAAAATTTCCAGGTTCGGCACCGGATATATACGCAAAGGGTGAAGTTGCACCCTGTTGTAAAAGTTGTAAAAGAATGCAGTACTTCTGTAAAACAGCCAGTAAAGTCGCAGTTATAATTAACTTAAGAATGCAAAACTGTGACTGGCTATTTCAGCTGCAACATAAATAGTCAGCAGTCAGTCAGACTGTCTGAAATCTAATAGAAATGCCTTTTATTGACTTAAACCAAAACCAGAGAAGAAGACATTCAACTGAATAAAAGACTGAAAATAATAAAAAAGTACTGCAGTTAATTAACTTTTAGTCAAATAACTGCTTTTGCTAACTGCACAATCAGAATACTTCAGCACTGACTTTTTTTTTGTAAGTAAAAAGACTTAAAGAAATTAGTCTTTTTATACAATTAACTGCAGTCTTTACAACTCTGGACTTCAATAGTCAACACGGTAAAACACCTAACTGCATTATTGAAAAAAAACTGCAGTCTTTACAACTCTGGACTTCAATAGTCAACACGGTAAAGCACGTAATCTATAATTGATAATGTAAAATATTTTATTGTATTCGATATCCGGACATAAACCTGGGATAGAATGCCCGAAAGATTTATTCCTTAAAATTTCCCAAACAAAATGGGTGTTGTTAAAAAATATCAATGCATAAATCGAAAACTTATTGTAACATAGATAAGCCTTATAATAATTATTAATTTTTGGGTCATTCTCCAACCATTTTTTTTCGGCCAAAAATAATAAATAATTTTTAAGCAATTAATGAAAATCTTATTTTTTTTCAAAATATGGCTCCACACATTTTTTTTTAAATTCAGTTAAGCTACATTTTGGTAAAAAAAATTCAGAAAAATTGTTACTATTACTATTATTCGATTTTATCGAATTTTTATAATTTTTTGTATGTAGAAATGTAAAAAGTTTAAATACCTATAGGTAGTGTCCGACCGAAGCTTCGGCTTCGGCCTTCGGCTTCGGTCGAATTCGGCCAAAAAAACAACATTCGGCCAAACCTTCGGCTTCGGCCATTTTAGGCCGAAGTTTTGGCCGAAGCCGAAGAATCTGTTTATTATATCGAGCAAACAAACTTAACTTAGTTCTTAGCATACAACATTAGACTCTTTGATTTTAATTAATAATGTATTGAATTAATATTACTAAAAATTATTACTAAAAATAAATTATTTATTTCTTTTTTGTTTATAATTACTAATTAGTTATAAGTTATTTTTATTTTATTTGTCTTATGTTATTTAAGCAATAAATTTTAATAAAAATAATATTTTTATCCAATTGGAAAGGAGAATCCTTGACTTTTTTCAACCTTAGGCTTCGGCTTCGGCTTCGGCCGAAGATTTTCTTTCAGCCTAATAATTCGGCTTCGGCTTCGGCTTCGGCTGAAAATCGACCTTCGGTCGGACACTACCTATAGGATTGTGCACTTAAATTTTCCAAACAAATATTTGTATGAAAACTCAATACATATTTCGAAAATGACTTGGTCGATTTTAATTTTTTTAATTGCGGTACTTAACGGTTTTCTAATATCATCTAGCAGATCTTAAACAAAAATTGTTCTTATAGCCTAAATTAACGGCGCCTTCCATATGACTATATCTAAAAACAAGTAAAGAAAATCTTATTTTATTAAGTCGGTACTAATAAAGCAATTTTCATAGCACCTTTTTTTTATCTACTAAACAAATTTAATTAAAATTTTTGTATACAAGATCATTTAATAAGTTTAAATAATATATTAAAATAAAATATCAAACAAAAATTATTCCCTGAAAAAATTCGTTTTTTTCATAATTGGTATAGATGATTTTTTTCTAAACTGCGATTTTTTAACTCACGTTAAGTACTAGAAAATGGCGTACCAATTTAGTTCATTCAAAATTTTTACTGATTTTTATATATAAAAAATTATTATTTTAAGAAACCTAAACGATTTTTAAAATTAAACAAAAAAAAAACATAAAAAACACGATAATTGCACGACAAAATTGTTATTATCACAACTTATTAATAACTAATGAACGGCTAATTTTAAGCAATCCAATATAGTAACATTTGACCCATTTTCGTGAGAGTGCTTCGCTTACTTGATACTAACTTATAGCAAATCAGCGGAAAAAAAAATATACACAATTGAACAACAAATATAAATGAAAACAAAATTAGACTGGGTTTGTACCCGTAAAATAGTGATATCATTTGATTTTTGATATGCTCAAAAGTTTTTCAACATGGAAAAAAATTACCACACGTATTCAAATTTCTTCTTCAAAAAGAATTACATGAAAACGATTTGCACCAATTTTGAAGAAAATACGTACAGTGCTGTCAAAAAATGATCTCCAGATTTGACCCCTCCGGACTTCTTTATATAGGGTTCTTTGAAAAGTATAGTTTACGGCAACAAATCTTAGACCATTTCGTTAAATTTGCGCCGAAATCATTGCTACACCACCCGAGATGCTCGCAAAAAATTATGGAAATCGCAGTAAAAAGGGCATAATCATAATCATAAACAAATCTAAGCGTTTTATTTTTATTTTGAATGATCTATAACATGCAGTAAGCAATTTCAGAATTTAAAGGTATAAAAAAGCAACTTTTCCAGAGCCCAGCTTAACATCTGCAAAAGCTACAGGTAAGTATATATAGAAGCAACATCTCAATATACATAAATTGTATAAACCAATTTTGCAAAACTTATAGGGCATAAGCAATCTTTGAATATTCAAAGTATTCTAACATCACTTTTCGCAAATATCCTTAAATTTTAATATTAAATTGATCGACCAACAATCGACCAAATAAGCGCACTTGAAGTTTGTGTACAAACAGTCACAGCAGCAGCCGCCGCGCGCCGTGCCGTTGGCAAAATAATCTTAACAAAAATTAAATAAAACAAATTAACTATGTATAAGCACAAGTGTTACTTTTGTTCGTGTTCATGACAGATTTGAACACACAGAGTGAGCACAAAATCAATTGCATTGCTTTAATGCATTAATCCATCAACATATTGCACACGCGTCACCAATTACGATGGTATTCATTCATTCAAAAATAAAAAGTCCTTCCTTAATTCGACCTCAAAATGGGGTGTGTCCTTCATCGCTATATTCGAATGAATTCGCTCACTTACAATTATTGCTGCTGTGCGTTGGAGCGTAATTTATCATCAGCGAATCGACCCAATCCAACGAACATCATGGCCCATGTGGAACAGATGATGATGATTTTATATATATATACGACCAAAATAACGCGTTGTCCCATTATCGTCGTTATCAAGAATACGCGTCTTCGCCTCCATTTACACTTGAACGATTCAACTATAAGTATATGTATGGGCAAATTTTTGCTGACCGATTAGGCACGAATCATAACATACGCGCGTGCTTTCGCTTTGCCACTTCTTCCTTCCTTCCTTACTTCCCTCATTTCATTCAAACTCTTAGCGAACTCACAATTTGACCTCTAGGATAAAACACATTATTCCTTTTTTTATTTTATTACTTTTTATTGTTTCCTAATAATAAACAACGTGCACCGCTCCATATAGTGCCAACTTTACAACAAAAAAAAGAGGAAGGGAATGGTGGCAGAGATTATAGTGTTAAGAAGTCACATATCTTCCAGTTGATTTGGTGCATATATACGTTTATTATAGGGTGAATGAGGCGATGCATCTAATTTTTTAAGAAGCGTGGAAACATTTATTCCGCTTGCTTGATTTATTTTTTTAGCGAAATGTTGCGAAAAGTTTTTGTTTGGTTCAACAGAGATAAAGGGTTTAATTGGTTAGCGACAGATAAATGACTCTTATTCAGCAAGCAGAAATAAATAAACCTTCAGTTAAATATTCCAGTCAATTGAACATTAGTTGATATTATTTTATTTATTGTACTCATAGAACCTATTACTAAACTTATATAGATAAAGTTGAGTACACAAATGTTTTAAATAAGTTTTTTGTTATTAGCTATAGGAACACTTACTTCATAAGCCCTTTGCTAAAGGACTAGAGTGTTGTTAATATATAAAAGCTCAACAAATCACAAAAAACTTTAAGTAGCCACAAATTGTATGTAAAATATTCCTTCAGATATTAACATATTGAAAAAAAATTTTTAATATACCAGAAAACCCTAATTATCTATAATTATTTGAAATGACTTTACGGAAGTCCATTTTCGCACATGCTTATTTTTTTGATAGATTAAATCAAGTTTCTTAGCAACAGTCAACTTGATTTCGTACTACATAATGAGAGAGTAAAAATAATTATAGAATCTTATATAAACTCCATAGTTTTTTTTCAAAACAAAAGAGCTGACATGCGAACTTCGCATGAATTATATTTTGATAGAGTTGTATGCGAGTTTTTACAATCAGTCATGTTTTTTATATTCGATAGAATTTCATTAAAATTCTTATTGTTTTCTTGCATTTAACGAATAAATTTATGAGTATTTTTCACGCCTCTAATTCAAACACTATATAAGACTCGAAGACGTGAAATCACCTTTCAAACTTATCAAAAGTTTGTTTCTCAATAGCTATCAAGAACTAGTAATTAAGATTGGCTATGTCTGGCCAGAGATGAGTGTTATGTTTTTTTTTTGTTGATTTTATGTATACGAGTATCATAGACATTTCAAAATAAAATTCCTTTTTTTATCAGAAATTTCGTTATACCTCGAAATTGAAGCAATATAATGTGTGACGCTTCAGTTTTTTTTTATTTTAACAAAATATACAAAAGAAATAAAACCAAATTCTTATCAACAAATGAATACAAATGAGCCACGAATAAAATAACCATAACAGAAAGAGAGAAAATAAAAATAATAAAAAAAAAATAATACAAAATCGAATTAAGAAAAACAAAGAAGCTTGGGGAAGAAACCACCCGGCACACAAGAAGACCAAAGAACGATGAAAAAAAAAAAATGTCAACTAAAAGACGATTACATTGGCGCCAGTTTTATCTAATTTGGGGGACATTATGCATGGCATTCTTCCAGAAAGTCTGTAGCGTACCTGCGCGCTGCGCCTGCCTGCCTGCATGTCAGAGTGGGATGGAGTGGTGTATAGTGTGTGTTACCCTTTGGTAGTGCAGCCTAAATAACAAAAAAAAAATGCTCTGGCCAGCCGTATCTACTATACGCCGTCACCGAGAATTCCACATCAGCCGCAGACAATGAGAAACTTTATTGCATTCATTGGCTCCGTGTAAAAGATTCATGTGAGGCATCTCGACAAAACGAAGCCATCTTATCTCCACCGCATGACGCGATGATGGCATGGCATGGCAGGAGTATTATAGGAGGCTGTATATATTTCGGATCATTACCCAAAAATTAATCCTTGCGTGAGTTCCAAAATAACAACCCATACCTACAAGCAAATTTCTTATACTTAGGGTCATGGTCGTCAATTTTGGTTGTGTTGCCATATTGCTATACCTTCGTACCTATATATGTGTGTTTGGAAAGGCTGAATTGCTCATGAACGTCATTTAAAGAAATCCTCAAGATTAACTTTAATTGAGCTTTTTTTTGGGGTGGGTAAAAGTATAGGGATGGATAGCGGTTGTATATGTATCTGAAAGATGGAATTAAAATTAATGGCAACCAAAATGAAATCGTGACGCAAGTGCTCAGAGGATGACCATATTTATACGATCGTACGAAATTATTTAAATTTTGGTTGTTGCTTCTTGTTTTTTTTTTTTTGTTTTTATTCTTGATCGAGATATCTTAAGACAACCATTAAATATAAAAAGGAAGTAATTTTTTTTTGTTTTTTTTTTAGAAGAGGGTGGAGCACAGACGTTTTCTTTGTGGTGAAGATGATTATAATGCAGTTGCAACAACCTCAAACTAATATATGGTTATCCCGCGTTCAGTTTTAAGCGATCACTTATACTTATTGTGAAATTGGACCATTAACATGACAAGACAAAAAATAATCTTAATAAATTAATTAACACGAAGAACAAGAATCGGTTTTTTAAATTTTTAATTTGTTTTCTTCTTTTTTTTTAAATTAATGTAAAGACATAATATGTATGATGGAGATGTGATTAATATAAAAAGGATTGTAATTAATGCAAAACTGTTGAAAAATTATCTTGCGATGGAATTTGTGAATAACAATTAATGTATATAGGTAACAAAAAAAAAGAAACTGCAAAACAAGTTTCTTTGTTGAAATATCTTTTCTTTTTTATTTTTAGAAACCAACAAAAATTTGGTATTTTAATTAATTAGATAATTATTTATGGTTCGATTGTTTGAGGAATTAAGTGAAACAATTTTGAAATATTTGAAACAATTTTAAATCAATTTTAATGCAAAATGTGACTTTTGTTTTTGTACATGACTGATGATCAGGTCCTGACTTATTATGTTATTTATAAATACAAAAAAGGTCAAAAGAATACAATTTTTTGCATTTAAGTTTATTTAAAGTTGATATTAATTTTTTTTACTTTTTCCCAATGTCTTTTAAATTAATTCATTCTCATAAGTAAGATCACTGTAGAGTGTTATAGACTGTAGTATATTAGATTTTTTTTTTGAGTAACTCGATTTATTTTTAAACAAATTCATATCCGGCACGAAAGATAGTTCACAATTTGGGTATATGAAATGTGATTTGAGACACTAGATTATAAAATTTTAATTTAATCGGTTAAAAATGAATAGAAAAAAATTAATTATCGCAAAAAAAAATCCGAAATATATATGCGAACATTTTTTGTAAAAAATTAGCAACATTTTCCAATCCCATATTTCTAATTTATTTTTCATATTTCTAATTTATTGTGTCAATTGGGTTAAAGTGTAGGTATATAAAATTTTACCCCTTGTTTATTTTTTCATATTATATGTATATAGCAACAAAAATTAACCTTTATGAATGAAATTTATAACAAAAATTTCAATGCAGTTCACACAAGCCGCCCTAAAAAAAATAGACTAAAAATTTTATCTTAGATCAGCTCCACCCCAATTCATCCCAATAGATTATAGATATATTTCTAGTTGTTAAAGTGATTATTGTGGTTTCCATTTTTGGCGACATAATAGTGCAATACATTTCAGTTCACTCAGAAACCCATAGATCTATGTCAGAAACCCATATTGATGGAAAATTAAAATCAAAGGGCAAGTTGCAAAAATGTCTTCAAAAATAATTTTATGGGAACGGGTCGTTATGCTGTATTACAAAATTCTGTAAATGGATTGAAAATTCTACATGAACATAGTTCTGTATTCCAGAATTCTGTAAATCCAGAATTCTTTTTAAATACTGTTATTAAAAACTGTATTAGTCAATAATGTTTTTCTATATAATTATCTTACATTTTAAAATAAAAAACCGCCTAAGTAAAACGTTTTTCCTCGTTTTTTTTAGTATAAACAAATTTTAAAATTTTAAAAATATATTTTATGAACCACATTCACACAAACTTGAAAATTACTTTTGGTTTTCAACAAATCCATTGTTTTTAAAAATCGAACTAAAAATAACCAATAATCGTTCCATACATGCGTAAGTATAGGTATATATAAACTGTTTTTATAATTTAACTGTAAATCCAGAAGAAAAATAAGAGGAAATGCAGGCGAAAAAAAAAAATCGCATTGTACGGAAAAAGGGTTCTGACGTTTTTTAAGAAAATTTACTTATTTTTGAGTTATAACTATTCAAGCTTGAAGATTTTGTTATAATTTTGTAATCGGTTGCTTCTCAATAGTTTAAACTACATTGCATTTAAACATTTTGAAAATAGATTTTTTTTAAATGAACAAAAAATCAAACCAAAAATCCATTTTATAAGTACATATTTATATGTATATCGTTTTGATTTTGTATCATTTTTTCGTTAAAATGTAGTTCCATAAAAGTTTTTAACCACAAGAGCAAGTTTGTGTGCATTTTGTTATTTTATCATTTTAACAAATTCCTTTTCCTAATTATATATACATATTACATATACATACATATAGACATAATGTATACATATAATACGTCCGTAACATTTGAATAGCCTCTCACTGTAGCTTTCTTACATTCAACTGCTTTTGATACTTCTTTGATTTTCACATAAGGAAATTTATATTTAAAGACAAGGTAAGAGAACGGTGTCTGAGATTAAGACAACTTTTTAACAAATTTCTTAAAGTAAATAAATAAAATGAGTGTTTTTAAGTTATTTAAAATAATATCTTTTATTTATTTCATAAAAAAACACGTTGAAAATCTCCAATAACAAATTAATTTACTAATTCAATGATTTAAGAAAAGATGGTATGTGGATGCAGTACCATTTTATTGCACTGTTGATTTAGATTCTGTAGACTGTACAATGACATCGAAATAATACAATACCTTATTGGAAACAGTCTTGCTTCAGTTTCAGTGTATTTTAAGACTGCTGCCGATTTTTTTGCAGCAAGACAATGAGCCAATTCACAAAGCTTTTAGTAAAGTGTTGCAAACCTTAAATAAACAGCAATTATCCTTAATCTCATTAAATTTACCCCAATTAACGCTAAAGTGCGTCGCGTCGTTTAGATGCGCATAACTCGTTGGACCTGTGGTTGCAAAATGATTTGAAAAGGGAGATAAAGTTTAAACAAAAATGAGTTACGTACATAGTTCTTGGAATCAAGAATATGGCGACATTTTCACGTTCCTTTATTTTTTGCATGTTTTATGCAATCAAATAATTTTGCCATCTGAATTTGTAGCTATAATAATTAAATATTATAATGCTTATTTGTGCAAATGAATTTATTGCTTGAATACGTTTTTTTTATTAATTTGAATTTTTAGTAAATGCTTTAATTTGTGCAAACCCCGGATTTGTAGATCGCATATTATGTTTTATTTATTTATTTTTTTTATTTAAGTTCCTGCTAAAATATGACATTATACATTTAACAGATAAAATTTCCAACAATAAAATTTAAATGTATAATGTAAATTTACGCCAAAGTTATAGTGTTGCAGCTTTTATCGGTAATTAATTAAATGGATAACTGTTAAAATCTCATTTCATCTGCCAACTTCTTATTTAAGCGCAACGGAAACACATTTTTTTTTAATTTGAATTTTAAATCAAAAATGATCCATATATAGAAAGTACAAAATTAATTTTTTGCGCAACAAATTCAGTCACGCATGCTTAATTTTGTGACTGAGTGTATATTCGAAAGTGTATATTTGAAAGATTTAAAATATAATTTTTAATTTAACGTTTTAGATTTCAGGTCTTTTTCATAATGTCTATCACCAAAGTTCTTCGATTAGTTACTCAACACATAATTAATAAATATTGGCACAGGGTCATAAGTCCACAAGAGAAAAAATCACCATTTTTTTGTGAAACTGTCCCTAAATTTGTTATGTTTCAGCAGAAAGAGAAAGGTACTGGGTAGGTATACTCAGTGAAAATGGGAACTTTGATTTTGAATTAAAACAAAAAAAATTTATAAAAGTTAGGAAATTCATTTTTGGGCAATTAGCAAAACAAGTTATATCATATTTTCTTCTGCTAACTTAAGATTTATTCTATAGCAAAAACTTGCGTAGCTACAAAATCGGGAATTTTGCAAAAAATTAGCATTTAATAAGCTACAAATTATTATTTTTGAACTTCTCCCTCATATTGAGGCATATTTAACAAAAAACCGTATTCGAGAATTAATTTCGAGCACAACTATAATTCCGCTAAAATGTATAGGGACGTGAAATTTTCTTTGATTACGCATTTTGGAAATATATTATGTTTTGGGACAAATTCATTCCACTTTCATCAACCATCTATAACGTGGAATGAGAAATTACCAAAGCTACGATTTAAACGTCGACGCAAATGGTCAAAACCATGACTTTCTGACGTCAAAATACTGTCCAAAAGTTGTCAAAATGCAGAACACAGCTGTCAATGCGTTGACGGCTGCGTTGACACTCGCGTTAACATGAATTTTGAGTTCAACGCATTAACTATTTTGTGGAACCGTCTAATCACACTATCAACGGAATTAGGAGTTAGGACATACTAAAAGAAAGCTCGTCAGCGCGTTGACTGTATTTCAAAGTTGACACAGCAGAATTGTTTACCGGGTCAACGTAGCCTGCGTTAACCTCCATCTCTATTTCAAAAATTTCTAATTTTGTAGATGTTTTTTAATTCATCGACATTGTAGCTATTCTTTAATGGAATTTGACAGTTTATAACATGGCAGATATAGGCAAGAAACTATATTTTGGCGCTTATTGCATATTTCGATCAAAATGTCTCTCAAAGCTCTAAAAGAGCCATTTCCAGAGCAAAAAATTGAATCTTAAAATTCCGAATTTTTTGGAGGTTTTTTAATACATATATCAACATGCATCATAGGCATCATTCTACTAAATTTGACAGTTTATAGCTTGATTCTTAAATGATTTAACATTTTAACGTGCGTTGTGTGATCTTCAATGCGAAAAATGTTCGATTTTTGCTTTTGTCAACTAGGCATCAACTCTCAAAGTTTGGTCAATTGGTCAAGTCGTCTGATCGTCATAGTTTGATGTGTCAACGCGTTGATACCAAAATATAAAAAATGCGTTGACACAGATAGCATTGACCGATTGCTGCGTGTTCAGCTATAATGTATCAAGTAAATAGATTCAGTATGATGGTTAGGGTAGGTTTATGTGGTTGTCAGCAGAACGCTAGACACACTTAGACCAAGGGGTTGTCCCACTGTGATACCACAGGAATCTATGAAGCTTTTTTCCTACTCGTTGAACCATTTAGAGCTTCTTACGAAGCGCGCGAGACGATTATAATGTCTTGATTTTTCCCAGATCACTATAAGGATCATTGCAGTAGAATTCTCCTAAGTGGAGTCTACGTCTTAGCGATAGAGCAGGACATGTACAGAGAAATCTTCCTCTTCATCGTCCATTAAACTTCTGCAGAAGTCGTTAGAAAATATCTCCAAGCCTTGTATTCAGTACGATTATACTAGTTAAAAAAAAATTTTAAAACTAATACCATTTTGAAATGAGATTTAAAGTTAGAAAATTAACATCAAGCTGTTTAAAATTTTGCGTAACATGGGTTTTGATTAAATTTACAAGAGATTATTTCTATATTAAAATAAAAAGTCGTCTGTATACATTAAAGTAACAATAACAAAAAGTATTGTTTTTTTTTTTTAATTTTAAAACAACCTAAATTTATTCATCTTTTTTTATCTTTATCATTTTTAAGTCTGGTGTTATATATTATAGCTATTTGTTTGGTATGCTTTAAGCCTTACCCCACATAATCTGGAGACAGTAGGTACTATAGCAGTATTAATGTCTATATATCTCTGCGCACTGCGCGCAACAGTATAACCAAAATCAAAAGGGTTAAATTTTATTCATTTCAAAAAGAAAAAGGATAGTAATTCCCTTCCATACAAAAGACATTAAGTATTGTTGAAATGACTATGAGTATAACGATATATACAAAGCTCGTATCCAGGACTTTATCCCCATCATGTAGGAATAGGTATACCATCTACCCCAGTAGCAAAAGAAAGTCCCATTCTGGATTACTGCATGCTCTGTGTCATTTATTGCATCATTGTATGCGTGTATCTATGTCAATTTACACACGTACCTACATACATACATATGTATATTTGCTATAAATGGAAGTTATACACTAGGACTATACGATAATACATGTATAAAAAAAAACCGAAAAAGGATCGATATCCATTAGGAAAATTAAAATGTGGCAGGACACGGACTCTCGTGTTCCCTTTTCAACTCATTGGGGACACGTGTTTACCTGGGGTCCGTGTGTATATATAGAGTAGCAAAAAACAACAGCTAGTCGGACGGCCATGAGAAGGATGAGGAAGTTTGTATAAATATAGGTATACCAACCTATCTATCTACATATGTATATACCTATATCTGTTTCTTTCCGTCTTGAAATCGGCAGCTATAGCCCATGCGGCATGTCTTTCAATCCAGCCAAAATAAAAGTTAAAACAGACATTGGTATAGAGTGTATAGGTACCTCTATTACATATAGACACAAAATATAATCCATGGATGAGGACATTATTGTAGCCAAAAAACTATTTTAATGGTTCAAAACCAACAACCAAAATAATGATGGTTGCAACAAAACATAGGATAATGAGAGTTGTTTCAGTTCAATTTTGTATTGTATTGAGAACATCAGCCTATAATACAGAACAAAGGTGTGAGTCTTATAGAGGTATATACCTATAGGTATATAGGCATATTATTATCCTGATGCCATTCGTTCAGCGAACAGTTTATTTTAAGTCACGAAAATTTTGTTCTCCGATGGTTACCCATTATGGCTGAATAGATAATAGCTGATGGTAGAACAACATTTTGGTAATAAAAGAAACATTATCAGACTAATGGATGCATTGTATATAGTCCTAATTTTGTGTAACAACAGGCTTGCAAGTTGCAATTTCCTTTGGAGGTATATATATATATGTAGGTAGTTTTGATTGTTTAATGTTATATAGTTGTAGGTACCTACATACCTATAAAAAGATGCCTATGTGTGTATATACCTACCTTTTATACCTTTCGTAAATAAAAAATGTTTTCAACCAAAAGTTATAATATTTTCTATAGAAAGGATTATCGTGTTTCTTTGATATTTATACCTATATATAACTTGAGTAACAATTTATTCAATTAAAAGAATCATAATACTATTCACTATATGACATTATAACTACATACACCATAGAGGTTTTAGGTCAATTACGGCCTACTCCTATACTACCTATATAAAGGGTGTCCCAAAATGTAAGCAGGATTTAAATTTGCCGCCCTTTGTATATTAAAAGAAAAAAAATTTGACAGCTGACATTTTAGGATTCAGTTCTTGTGTTAATTGAATTTTGTATAAGAATGGAGACGCAGATCTTCAGTGAGTATATACGTCTTATGCTGTAGAGAACTTTTTGAAATATATCCCATGTGTTGAGCATCGCAAATTGGTCCACTTTTTCTGAATTTTTAAATTAATTTCTTCACAGTTGACGAAGTTTAATCAATATTTTTTCGATCATATTTTTAAAATATTGTTGAACAATTAAAACACGTTGTTATGTCGTGTAAAGCTTCATTTTTACCAACCCGCTAAACTGTCAGCTGTCAAATTGTTTATTTTTTTAAGGTTGCCCACACTTAACTATAATACACAAATCAAAAAATTATAGTGATGCTTTATTATATTAGGTACCTATATGTTTAGGAAAATGAGATGTCGGAGATCTCAGCAATCGCAGTTACAGGAATCAGGATTCCAAAGCAAAATTTCTAAGCTTTGTTGTCAAAATTGTTAGGAAAAATAAACTTGGATTATCGTGTTCACTTTTTCAGTGATCAAAATCTTTGAGATCTCATTTTTCTGAACCCGCCATTTAATTACGGAAAGCTTGACAAAACTTCACTTCGTAATAAAAACATTCCATTATATGTACATATGTGTCATATTTATCATCTGACATTTGTTTAATTTATTTGTCTGAGATCACCAGAGATACCCTGGTACATCGACAAACTCAAAAATATAAAAAGAATTACGCAGCTAATTTTCTTAGTTTGTGCTGTCAATCAGTATATGTATTCCAGTCAAAATATAATATTTCCTTGGACAAAATTCGCATAGAGCTGAAATTTAGAACAGGTCTTTGATTCATGATAAAAGGGGCCAACCTAAAGTATCCGTCGCTTGTGTTGCGGCAACGGATCCGTTGACGACTGACGTTGACGGATGAAACGGACAGGGGTGACCCAATGAATCCGTTGCTTTGTTTTGACATCTTTAAATAGCGCGAATTTATAAAGTAAATTTTCGGAAAAGACACCTACATATGTATATAGGCACATTAAAACATCAGAACGATTTCAGAGCATATAACCAATGCATTTCAGTCATCAAACAAGCCTATTATTGACAGTTCAGCTGCTTTTCGCGTTGCGTCCGGGGCAGGCGCTGCCCATGGGCCGCTTCTCATAAAAACTTGTGTATTTATTCGAGCTGTCAGTTGTATACGTCGACGCAACGCAAACGACGGATTCTATGGGTCGGTCCCTTATAACGCACGGTAAAAATAAATCCGATATAAATATTGTGCGAAAAAAATTATTCAAGGTTTAATGGCGAAAATATCGGTTTTTCGTATGAAACCCAATTAAACAGTGAACGCTACTGCAAGGAAGTTATTGTAAAGTTTATAGTTTATATAATTCTCTACAAAATATATTACAATACAACATTTATTTTTTTGAAGGTACAGTAGAATCTCGAAAAGATGAACAGATATAAAACAGGGCCCGTTCATCTTTTCAAATTGTTCATCTTTTCGAGCATCAACATTTGGTTAAGGAAGAAGATACAGTTTTATAAATAAAAACATTAAATATTATTTACATAACAAGTCAAAACAAGCCCCAAAGTACTGTTCAAGAGGAACTTAAAGGCAAAGAAAAAGTAAAAAATTATGTTGGGAATAAAGTGTTCATCTTTTCGAGTACTAAATGTCAGCCTTTCATCTTTTTGAACACTGAAAAGTGGAAATATTTCGTTCATCTTATAGATCCGTTCATCTTTATGAGATTCTACTATATTTCGATTTTAAAAACTACCAAAATTCAAAAATATCTGCGTATTTCGCATATTTGATTACTAGATTATGTGCAGCTTATCTACAAAATAGCATGCAGTTTTGTTTTCCTTAAAAATTATTTTTTGACCCTGTGTCAATATTTATGTGTCGAGTAACTATATCAGAACTTTACTCAGACATTTTGAAACAGACCCTAAGTAAATTATTTTAAATTTGGGCAAAAGTCAAAAATTTCTGTTCTTCGTTTTTAACTCTTAAAAATTGAGTTTTTGTAAAATATTTTTAATTCAGTTTTTAGACTATGTTTTCTATAAAATAGATCATGATATACTTTTTCGTACGAGTTATAGTTTATGAAGATATTGCATTTCAAATAAAGGTCGATAACGAAAATATCGGTTTTTTGCCCAAATTTTTCTTAAATGGCGAATGCTACCGAAAAGAATAATTCCTTAAATATTTGTAGATTATGTATAAATTAGTTCCAAATAAAAAAAAAAATTACAAGTTAAAAGCTAACCTAAGAGACGTATGTATGTTCCAGTCCAAATTTCAATAATTTGTTGTGTAACATTTTTTCTGATTTTTTAGAACTGTGAATTTTTTTCAATTATTAGGTCTTCACTTTAAAATGAAACTTGAATTTAAAACTAACTTTAAGTTAATTCAAACTTATACGAATTAAATTTAAATTTCGGAATGTATTGATTGATCATAATCGTGAGTTGACAGATCACAAGAGAAAGACAAATCCAAATATATACCATACAAAAGAATTACACAATCCATCCATTCCATCGTCGTCTTCGTCGAGAGTTCATATACAAAAAGTCCTTTAAAAAAAATAACTTAAGAAAAGTGGGCGTGGCAGTCAGTGATTTTCCAAAAAAAAAGTCATATTTCATATTAAAACGAACTATGCAAATTATACATAATTTCAATTTAATATAGGGATGTTTCGAATATAATATAATATGGACAATTTGATAATAACTTGACCAAAACGCCACTTATCGGGTTCAAAGTTTGTATACATTTATTTTAATTTAATTTTTCACACTTAAGCAACATGTTTTGTAAATATAAGTTACTTTGATAAACGGATAAAGAATATTTTTTATAATTTGACTCAAGAGCAATCTATCGAATAAGTGGACTTTTTCAATTCAAATTTTACAAAAATGCGTGATTTTTGCTAAAAAATAAGACTGAGTTGGCGGACAAAATCTTAAAGAAATAATATTTTCAAAGCTTTTTGTGTTTTTTTTTTTTTAATTTTTAAGTAGCTCGTACGGATTTTTAAATATCTTATTAAGTTTCCGATAAAAGAAAAAAAATATTAAATTAACTTTTTTTCAGAATTTAAAGCCTCCCCCAACTATATACATTTATCAAACAAACCTTGACTTACACTGTCAATGTTTGATATAGTTTTTTTTTTCAATGCAAGTTCCCACTTAATTAAGACATTATGTGGGGGTGGCCCCGGCGCAGTGGAAGTAGTGGTTGACTGCTGACCTGGATGTGTGGGTTCGATCCCCAGTCTAGGCAGCATTCTTTTCTATATTCCCTCAATTGAACGCCACCCCTGGGATTTAATGAGATAATCAAAAACCTAATTTCTCAATCCACTGTGCCAACAAAAATCTATCCTATCCTTCTATTCCTTCTAACATTTGCCTAATTTATAAGACCGTAGGTCTTACTGGCATATATATGTTTGTGCTGTTTAAAAAAAAAAAAAAAAAAAAAAAAAGTATAACGGGCAAAATTTTCAACAAATAAAATTATTTTCACATTTTGTATTTTACCTGAATTTTAATCTTCTTTAAATGCTAATTTATAGTTGCGCAAAATTTTACTTTGCAGATTTTATGGATAATTTGGTACTAATTTGAAATTTTTTTAAACTTGAATTTCAAATAAAAAACTATATCCGTTTTGCGCAATAAATTAACATTTAAAAAGCTACAATTTTGGGCACCAAATAAACTTCAGTCTTATTTTACCTATAGCGGAAACCTGAATATTATAAAATAGAATTTGAACTATAAAATCAAGGTTTGTGCAACAAAAGAGCATTTAATTAGCTACAAATTCAGGTTCCAATTAAAAAAACATAAAATTCGTACAAAATCTAGATTTTTTCCGCTAACATTCAGACTAATTTTAGCAGAAACTTTAATTAGGCAATTAAAGAAAAATTATAATTTTAAATTATAATTTTAAGGAAAAATTATGCGAGCTAAAGATTTTTTGTTATTTTCCAGTTATAGGTAGCTTTGATTGAAACTTATCATTGAAAATTTCAATTGTTAATTTTGAGGCACTTCAAAAGCGAAATCAGTGATTATTTTGATGCCAGTATAAAGCAGATGGCTTTGTTGTTATTTTTCACCAAAAAAATAAATGTTCATTTTGACTCAACTTTTCACATAAAATGATTTCTAAGATGATACCTAGGTATAGTTTTTTCGTGATTTTTATCTGTTTTTATGTTTTCATAATTGAAACCTCATTTCTGCGGTCTGCCTATGAAACCAAGAGATGTATGTAGGTACAAAGAGAGTATATTTAACCAAAATTCAGTATGGACCTTTTTTCCAAAAAGCTATTTTTGCCCTAGCTCCCCTACCTATATACATTTTGACTCAGGTCATGTTAATGTTCGGGATGGGCCTGAGCTTTTTATAAATTCTAAAACCCCTGAAATACCTACTTACATATAGGTACATACCAATTGGTATCTTATACGAAAGACCTATAGGCTATTATAGGAAATGTAAAGGTTTTTGGTAATTAAAAAATCCAATTTTTTTTATGGAAAGGTATAATTTGCTATCTACCTACCTACAACATATGCATACCTATATGCTACCTATACTATATCTATCTATATATCCTATATCTATCTATGTATGTAGGTATACCTTTCCCTAAACACAATAATGATACATGAAGGTAGGTTAAAGTTTTAACTACCTACACCTACCTTTATATACCTATATATTTAAAGAACAAAATAAAAATGCTACCCTTATGCTTAAAGCTTATACCTAACCTACCTACCTAGTAGGTATTTAAATTTAAAATGTCTGGAGTTTGGGTAGACTAGGAACGTAGATATACCTACCTATGATAGATATTTTTCTGAATCCTATATCCAACTATACATGCTTTATACATACATCCCTACCATGTGAAGTCAAAAACAACATGATTTTATTATACTTATGTATGTAGGTACATATGTATATACCTACCTACCTATGTTGTAGATCAAAACATTCAACCACTTCCATTGCCAAAAAACAGTCTTTTTGCGAAGCAATAATCAACCAACAACGATTTCCATTGCAAGACAATAAATATTTTCATTGCATCACAACCTCTTGAGCATATACCCTATACCCTTACCTCTCCACTCCTAGTATAGGTAAGGTACCCACCTACTCCATTTATCAACATTTACCTACAACCATACTCACATTCGCATCACCTCGAAATCGTAAAACCTTTGATCACCCTTCAAAACTACACCTTACACTCTCTGACTTTATATAGCTCAGCAGCAGTGAGCAGCAGCGGCGGCAGCAGCGCCAACGAACTTCTCGCACTCCCGCCCCAAACAAGTAGGTAGGTAGGTATATGTTTGTCTTGTTCCTCGTTCACGTTCATGACAACAAAGAGCATTCAAGCAAACAGTGCCAACGTCAACCATTTTGTTTGGGAGAGATTTTCGAATCTTTCACAAGTTCTCAAATTCGCTTCGCACTCAAAAAAAGAAACAGGATTTTTCCAATCTTCGAAAAGGGAACCGCAACCAGTTCCCATCACAAAATGCACAATCCCGGAATAAAAGAAGGGGTAAATGTACCACCGCCGCCGCCGGCCGCCGCCACCATCGCACCAAACTGCCTTTCCATTTAACTACATCAAATTCCTCCGCCCAATCAGACATACCTTCAACAGGAGATTTCTGACGCATGCGGCCTTTCCTCACCCGATTGGCTACGAAACAAATACGCCAATGTCAAGGAGAATGAATGAGACAACTACTGGGAAAGAAAAAGTATAAGCATAAGAACCGGTTCGTTCGATTTCAATGGGTGGCATTCGACTATGTCGTACTCCTTCTGTCGCATGGGAATGACTATATGAATATAAATAAGTTTGACAATGACAGCCAGACCACTCACACTTGTGCACTTATCATATGGTACTTACACCGTCGGAAAGGGGTGGCCACTGATGTTTAAACGGGACGTCAACGTCGTTGGTGTGGCCGTAGCACCTTTTCACTTGTATACCGGTTTAGTCGTTCGAGAAACGCTGTTGTCGTATGTTGCTCTTGGAGCTGCTGCTGGATAGTTGCACAAATTTCAATTTAATGTGACAGTTCGGATTGTTCACATATTTTTTTGTCGATATCTAAACACCTATTATCATTTCGGTCGGCCGTGCATAAATATATAAATAAAAAAGTTTAAAGCCCAAAGGGTTTCATCCCTCAAATAATTCTTTAAGAAAGTTTTAAATTGGTAAAAAAAAATTCCTGGTGACATAATTTTTTAAACCATTTTTTCATCCGGTCGACCCTTTGACGTATCTGTGAGAGTGCCTTAGGAATATATATACACACGAAATCATATATGTGTAAATACCAATGCAAATAAGGATACAACCATATATGTATTTATATATACCTATATATTAAATCACAAGTGAGAATTAATTTGATCGATTTTTTTTTTCGCGTGGGAATTAGGATAACACTGTGTAAAAACCTGTGCTGATAGATTACACTAAAGTATACAGGAAGTGTGGTGGAAACGTAATACAAAAAAAAAATATAAAGAAAAAGTTGTTAAAAATTTCATTAGTTTTGGTAACACTGTAAAAATAAACATAATATATGGTAATGGCAGAGATTGGTGGCCATTTGGCTCACCAGCTACCCTTGCATAATCATCAAAGTGGATTACAACCATCGCTGGTGATGAACCATCACCTGGATTTGGATTGTCATGGCCATGAAGTTTTAACGAGTGAGTTTTGTTTATATATATCTATCTACTGATCTTTATTTTGTTGGTATACCTACCTACTTTATATTTGACTTGAGGAGTAAAGTTAACTACATCCGATTAATAAAACAAACAAACCTTACAAAAATTTACGTTTTGTAATTTGACAGCCGTCGGAACATTGTTCGTATGTCTTTTGCCCTACATATTTTCTTTTAATAAGAATGAAATGTTCAGAAAAGGTAGAAGAAATATTTAAATACAAAAATATTTGTCCGGTAAACAAGTTTCATGTCAGCAACAATAATTGTGAATTCAACATTGGGTTAGGTACCTACAAGCTTTATATGTATATACATATAAGAAGTCTGCCAAAAATAATTGAAATTGTTCCTCTCTACTGGTTGATCATGATAGACGCGATGCTTTTGAAAAACCACAAGTTTGAAGTTAAAATGCATACTAAATCACACCCCTTTCACGTGAGAAATTTTTTCTCCAATAGGTAACTGCTTAAACCTGCCAGTTTTTAGGAAAGAAAGGCATGAAGTTAGAGAATTAAAATAATCGCATCCGATCAACGATTTAAAGAGATTTTTTGACATTTCTTTTCTCAATTCACTCAGTCTACTTTCACACGAGGAAACAAATTGCTGGAGATTTGACGTTTTCTTTTAATTTCTAAACTTCTCCTAGTCTGTTCGCTTCTCTTACTTGGCACTCTTCTCACTTAAAAACTAAAAGTTGCTGGAAACTCAGTGTCCTCGTGTGTAAGGCAACTTAGTGCGCGTTTTTGACCAATAAACTTTACAAAGAATCTACAAAAAATCACTTATAATTCATTTCCTCATGTAAAAGTATTAAACATTTCAAATGAAATTATCAAAAAAGTTTCCTACGATATTTTGCCTCGATGTGAAAGGAGCCAAATACAATAGAGTGCATAGAACTTTGTCGCTTCACATTTGTTTTAACAATTTAAGTTCAAAGGCAGTTCAGTTGCTTTCAACTAAGTTGTTCATGATTTTTTTTACATATTTTACAACTTAATTTTTTTTAAATGTTAAAATTATTTTATTTGTATCTTGATACAGAATTTATTTCTTAATTTTTAATTTTTGTACGAAGATGTGTTTTTGCGACGGTCATTGCATTGATTTAAGTTTTTTCTTGTGTTCTAAACCGTATACCTATGTGTAGTGATGGCCTTATAGGTTCGTTTATGATTTTTGACATTTGAGTATTCTTGTTCTTGTTGATTGACATAATAGGTCTGTTTGTTTACTTGCCAAAACTGCCAATTTTGACCAATTCTATTATGTCGAATTCCTTTCAAAAAAAGAATCGATTCTTTTTTTGAAAGGAATTCGACATTAATTAATTTTTTATATTGAATTTGACAGAACTTTAATGGTTAGAATGGTTACAAAATGCCAGTTTTGGGATATAAAGAAACAGACCTAATGCGAAAAAAAAGTTCTGTTTGGTAATGTGAATTTTTTGGCGAATTTGCACAAAATTTCAAAATTTGCTGTCAAAACTCATATGAAAAAAATCATTTGTGGGTTTTATTTTATTTATCTTAAAAAAGTTACTAAACACGTATAATAATTTTATCTGTAGGTAATCGAAAATACCTAACCATTCATCTCTTATCATGCTATATTTCCTAGCGTCAAAAAATGTTTTAGAATGTCATTATCATCTCCACCTATTTGAACACGACTATTTATATACAAAATCTATCATAATGGGGCAAATTAGTCTTAAATTCACCAAACAGTAAATATATATAATATTAATGTACCCACCTTTCAAAACTAAACTAAGGTAGGTACATCAAAGCCTTTATGGATCTTTAAATGTAAAACTATTCAAACAGAAATAAATTCCATCTGGATTAAATTGCCCATCGGAGCTCAGAAACAAGCAAATGACCAATTTTATAACTTTTTGTGGCTTTTTCGCTCGGTTGACAGTTCTTCTTCCGAAAAGGAGAGACATTTGCTTCTCGATTTGATTTCAGAATCGTTCCAGAAATGTTCAAATGTACCAAATTGTTCTTCCAGATTACCAATCGGAAAGGCCATTATTATTTGCATTATTGCAAAATTAAAAACGCTGTCAACAGCAAATGTTTTTTAATTGGCTGAATAGGTGTATAGCATAAGTTTGTATGTACATTTATTTTGACAGGTGAATGTTTCGCATTGATTTGGGTGAGCCTTTACATGTAGATTGACTTTGACAAATTAACTTTGTTTCAAGTTAACAATTATGTTTCATTTGCAGTGAAAGAGAGATGAAAAGTTTAATTTGAAAGAATATTTTTGGATTATCGAATGAATTCTTTCAGTGCGATGTGGGTATAATATTGTTTTATGCGAATTAACATATAGAAATTAGTTTATAATAATGTACTTGATGAACGAAATAAATGTGTGTATTAAATCTTTGACTTTTGATGAAGATTAAAGGCAAATTAAATTTAATTTTGGTTAAGTGAAGATCGATGGAAACGTACCTATAGAAATCGAAGAATATGAGAAACTTGAGACTAGACGTTTGAAGTTGAAATGAATGTAAATAACTCATAATTCTAAATAGACATATTTTACTTTTGAGCACTTTTTTAAAAAGTTTATTGATTATACCTATTTCAAATTCAGTTTAGAAAAATTCATGCAATTTCACGCTAAGGTTTTTCCAGAAATAAATATAATTCTGCAAACAAATTAGTTATTATTAGATATCGCAATGAAAAATCTAGGCCTTAGTTAACCAACCTATTCTACTTAATGTGAAAAAAATTAACATATACATATGTAGATCGGATTCTTTGCGAAAACAAATATTATTTTTAATTCTTTACACAACAATTATTCAAACTTATTTATTTAGTTTTTCTTAAAATTTTAAAATGTGTGATCATCAATATCGATATAGAAACTGATCAATTTTTACTGTCACTGCAGTTTTAATCAAATTCCTATGCTAATCATTCTTCTAAATTCCATAGGATGTTTATTTTCATAATTATCAGAAAACTTGAAGTATAGATACAACAACTTTGTGGTAACGCGCATGCGCAACAATATATAAAACAAAGCACCTACCACAATTAGCAATACATCATCATCATCATCGTCATATCACATAACATCACATGCACATCAATTGCCATTGAATATTTCTGTTTGTTGGCGCGCGAGAGCCTTCCTCGTGTGAACACTATCACTTATCTTGACAGATGACAGTTGGCTATTATAGAGTGCGGTTGTGTAAAATATAACTGGACTTACTTCCTTTATAAAGAATAATTGTTGACTATCTATTTACGAAAGGTGCTAATAATATAATCAACAAACATTAACTGTAGACTAGATATAAAAGACGTGTATACAAATACAATGATTGTATAGTGATTTATACAATCAATATATTAATTTATATATACTGCTATTTAACAAAATAAATTTAATTTTGATTTTGAAATTCTGGATAGTCAAAAAATAAAACAATCGAATGGTAAGCTAGTTTTAAAATGCACTTGTTTTTATAATATAATTCCATAATTGATATAGGTACATAAATTAAATTTTAATTTTAAATTATTATAAATATTTACTGTTCATCACCTTCCAAATCAACTCAATCGTTTCTCCTATACGATAGTTCTGATGAATGCTTGAATCTATATATGCAAATTTTTTAAAATTAAAAAAGCATATTTCAATTTTATTTTCTTAAAAATATTTTTCTCTGAAGTTAATAGTCTGTTACTTTACTTTCCAAAACTGACGCTTTCTAATCATTTCAGTTCAAAGTTCTATCAAAGTTCATATTAAAAAAAAATTGGACTAGAATTGGTTAAAATTGACAGTTTTGAGAAGTTAAGAAAGAGACGTACGTTAACGTACTTAACGTAGGAAATAGTTATTCTTGTTGACGTTTCTCTAATTTAAAATAAGATAGTGAAGCAAACAACCAAAGTCCAAAATTACATTTAAATTTACGAGTAGGTAAGATTTAACTTTTGGTAAAATAAAAGCGTTCTATTCATCATATACCTACATATATTGTAGGTATACGTGAATTGGAATATAGAAATTATTTTATGGCACACAAAAATGGAAATTTAAAACAAAACTGTATTTATCTGCTCCCAACTAACAAATAATGATTTATCATTGGATTTTTTCGTAATTTATTAATAAATTGTATAAAATACTTTTTTTTAGCGCAAAATTAATTAAAATGGAGAGCAAAAAAAGGAACATTAATTTCAATTTTAAAAATATCAGGAACAGAAAACTTTAGAAATAAAAACTTGAAATTGGGACTATGGAGCGTTTATTATTAAAAGTTTCAAGTTTTCGAAGACCTGTACGAATTTATTTAGTGAAGTTTCGAGTTAATTCCCTTTCTTTGTTACAACAAATTTAAATTTATAAGGTTTCAGACCTGAAAACGGAAATTAACAGGCTGATAAAAAAATATTACGTAGGTTGATTATTAATATATTAATTGTTACTTGAGCATTTATTAAAAAAAAAAAACCCTCGGTTAATCATGAGCAAATACATAGCTAGCAGAATAAGTTCAATTTCAAACCTGATAATTATCTCGGACTTACGAGTCTTTTGTGAAACGATCGTGATTTGTATCCCGTTTACATGAGTGGATTCGAAGATCGAATCGAATCCGAATTGAAATTTCGATCGAATTCGAATGGAATCGAAGTGTACTTGAATTAAGTGCGAGTTTTGTTTTGATTTCTTCGATTTTCCAACCATTCCGTGGAGCCATTAAACTAAACTAAACCAAACAAATTCTAATTCAAAATCATACTGATTTAAAAAATTCATTTCGATTCATTTAATTCTTCGATTCAGAGGCATATTAAAAAAAAATTGAAAAGTGACAATTTGAAAACAAATATAGTTTGACTGTCAAATTTCTGAACCAGAAATAATTTACCAATTACGTAGGTATGTACTTTTTCGGAAAATGTTCGATAATTCAAGTTTTCGGATTATTAAAAACTTGTCATGACAATGAACTCGCAAGAATTTTACGAGAATTGTCATGAATTTTCTGACAATAGGCATTTTCAGGAAAATGAAATCTCGGAGATCTCAGCAATCTGAGTTAAATGAACAGGATATCCTCATAGCTTTGCTGTCAAAATGCTGAGAAACACACATTTTATGTAAAATTCCTTTGTCCCCTTTCGAGGAAACAAGTTGTCGGAGATTTTTTTGACTTTTTCTTTTAATTTCCTTAAAAATCTCTAGACCTTTCACACGAGGAAACAAAATCGTGGAAATTTTGTGTTGTTTCTCTTTAAAGTAGCTTGGTTGAACACACACTACTGTGTATTTCATTTCCCCTCTTTCTTCTTGCCCTTCTCACCTATAAACTAAAACTTGCTGGAAACTCAGTTTCCTGCGTGTGAGAGGGGACTTACAACCAAAAATTCGATTTTTTTTCTAAAAAGAATCGATTTTTTTTGTGATACTTGAAAGCAGCAATTTTACTTCAACGTCAACAAAATTTTCAATTTGTTTATTATTATTATTTGAAAACCAAGCACAAAAATATTTAATATAAATTTCACTGAAAATTCGTTGCAACCAAAAACACAATTTGTTTTTTTAAAACACCGCAATATTCAATATAGCCGAGTTTTTTTTGGATTTTTTTATATAGTATAGTAATAAATTAAAAAAAAAAACCATCCGCAGTACCCTACCCATCCGCAGTAGGATTCTACTTCTGCTTTTATTGGCAGTAATTCTGTGGGTGTTGTATTTGTAACTCGTGTAGAATCCTACTGTACTGAGAATAGCTTTCCCAAAAAAACATGAGTTATGTCAGTTTGGTAATTCAAAACGTTATATGACGTCGGTCGTTCGACCGCGACTTTTAGCTAGAAGTTGCAGTTACCAAACAGACATAATTTGACATTTTAGAAATGTAAAATATAGCTAGTGTGTGTGCATATCGGTGTAAAATATTTTTTTGAATCTGCTAAATTTGCAAGTCTTGTTTTGACAAAAAAAAAATACATTCTTTGGTTGAAAGACATTCGACATTAGATTCACTTGCTCGATTTTTGAAAGATCGAAATCTCTGTCAATTTTTTTATGGGACAGACAAAAATTGTCAGTTTAAGTATATTTTTCAGTATTTAGTTGACATATATTGTGACAGGCAATTTATCTTCGGTCAAGTATTGGAAATTTCAAATTTTCATCTGTCAATGTTTATAAAATAAGGCTCGGTCTACACGTTGAATCCGAATTCAATTGTCTGTGTAAACGTTTTTTTTTTTTTGCTGTACAAAAATCTTAAATTTAATTTTTTCGTGTCTACATAGGTCCCATTAACAAATTAAATTTATTTAAAAACAAGCTAAAATTGTTAAAAAAAAAAAAACGGAACAGACGCACTGTGAAACAAGTCCCGTATTAATTATAACTGCTATAGAAATTAGAATTTTAAATTTAAGCCAGCTATACCAAAATTTCCTATATATATACTGAATTAATATGACACTAGTTTTGTATTTTATTTTTGTTGGTAATGCAATACCTACATACATACAACATACCTAATGTAAGTTCTACTCGCATAAATAAATTATCTTGTTGAAAAAAATCTGCAATTCAACTTAACCGTTGATATAGAACACACGCATTTACACATTAAGCTGTATAACAATATAAAATAGTTATATAATAAAGCAAAACTATACTAAAAAAAAAGATAATTGTTATGACGTGTAAACTTATGGTATATATGAATCATTTTCTTTATGCAATGCCTTATTAAAACGTTAAACTGTGGTATAATACAACTAGTTTAAAGTTTTATTTGCCATGCCATAAATTTTGAACAATTTCTTTCTTAGCAAAATGTGTTCATATATAATGCCAATTAAGGTACCCTATACGAGTTATATAGGTATGTATATATTTTTTCTATTGCAATAAAAGAAGAAAATTCTAGATATAGGTATACCTATGTATGAATATTTGGAATATAATTTCAAATTTAGTTTACTGTCGCGAATCATAATCACAAACAAATTCGCAAAATAACAATGTCAGTAGGTGATTCGCGAAGTTTTATATCGTCTGACTCTGACACCGCAAAATGCTCTAGACCAAAACAACTTATCGTTTATTATTTAGATATAATGTTTACTCTCTTTTTTATTACTATGTATAAAGTCAACGATACAACTATTAAATTATTATATGGCATACTTTTACGATTTATTATCATATCAAAAATCTTTTTTTTATTTCAATTTTTGCACCAGGTGCAATGACTTTTGAGAACACACACACACACCACACCACACATAGATCTACCTACTTTAATAATAATTAAATGTTTAGCCAATTAAAGTGTCAAGTTTAATAAAGTTTATAGCTCAAGGACAAGCCAGATGTGCAATAAATTAGTTTATTGTTATTAAAATAAATTTCGCTTTCTATACTACATACATTATGGTGAGTCACTTTTTTTTTGAGTTTTAAGTTTCACTTAAGTTACTTCTTAAAGTTTTACATACATGAATAGAGTCTATTTAATTGACGATCAGTTAATAGTTATGTTTTACAAATTTGGAATTGTAACTTATTCGGTTTTACATATTCGTTCTGCATTTCGTACGAAATCAAATTGAAATCGATTTTATATTCCACTCAAAATAAAATTCGATGTTCTGAAATTTATTCGGCTTCGAAAATTTCGGAATTATTTCGAACTGTCAAAATTTAAGGTGATGCATTCACTTTTAATTGTTTTGTAAAGTGCAATTACATAAACTGCTGATGAAAATTACTGCAATATTATTGGTATTTTTGTGGGAAAAAAGGAAGCGGAATTCTAAAGATTTAATTTTATATCTATAGGAAATAAATCTAAGACCTTTTTCGAAACGACATTTGCGTCAAAAATGAAAAATGTAAGATGTTCTTAAACGCAAATATTGACAAAAGTCAATTGTCAAATTTGTTTGCAAAAGCATTATGATCGATAACGTCGTTTACTAAAACAATATGTTCAATAATATGATTTGCGGCGCAACTGTGCAGTAAAAAATATATAGTTGATGATTAAAATGCTGAGAAGACAGAGATCGGTTTGTAAACTTCAAATGTGTTTGCAAGAGCATTTACTGACGTTGATCGTATAGAGGCTGTTCACATTGGACTGCCTCCTCCGACTTTTATTGACGTTTCTGTACTTTATCTCACTCCCACTTCGTAGCGAGAAATAAATGTCCAAGAAAGGCAGATTTTTTTTTTAAATTTTTTAAAAATTTATTTTTGCTGACGTTTTCTTTTGTGACATCTGTTTCCTCAGTCTGTACTTATTTTTTGGGACTTAAATGTTACAGAAACAATTTTTTTTTTTCAATATAATTTTAATTTTATTAATTTTTAATATAATATTAATTTTGTGACTAAAAGATTTCTATTTAATCCTCAACGAGTCCAGATTTGTGTTTTGTTTTAGCGACTGATCGAACGTTAGATTGAGTCGCTGGTGTTTTGTTTGTATCTGAACAATTATGTGTGATTCACGTCAAAAAAAAAGTCGGAGGAGGCAGTCCAATGGGAACATCGTCGAAGAATTTGTGCATGCAGGACGATTGCATATTTGCCAATATCAATATTTGCCTCAAAAAATGACAATCATTTTACGATTTAATTGACGTTGATTTGATGTTTTCGAAAAAACCCAGCGACACATAGTTTATGCGAGCCAAACCTTTTACATATTATGATGGTAATTTTGAAGCAGTTTTGTTGGTTTTTTCCTCAATCTATATATGTAGATTGTAGAGATTCTTGTGTGATTTTCAATTTAAATGACCCACAAATAACTGGAAAGCTTAGATCAATAAAGCTTAGTTGCTGAGATGAAACTTATTTCGTTTACCAATGGTCACTTATAGAAGTCTTCTGAACACCTTAAAATTACAGTTCTTCTTCTGAAAAGTGAGGAAATACTACCGAATTTTATATCAGACTTGTAACCAGGAAGCATCTGCAGGACCAATGCAAAACGAAATAATGAAATTTGCTCGAAAATTTTTACAATTTGCTGTCAAAACCCATTGAACGGTGATTACATTGGACTGCCTCTACCGACTTTTTTTTGACGTCTCTGTACTTTTTCTCATTCCCACTTCATGCCTTTCTTGGCCACCTTTTCTTTCTCTCCATGAAGTGGGAGTGAGATAATTATATATAGAGAAGGCAAAAAAAAGTCGGAGGAGAAAATTTAAGTTCGCAATAAGGCGAATAATTTTATATGTTTTTTCTCAAGTGCTCCCATGGATATTTTAATTACTGAACTTGTCTCAAAATTTCCTAAAAATTAATCGTAAATGTTGGAAATGCTGCGCATCGCATACGAAGGTTTTTTTTTTTGCCTCGGCGACAGTCATTATATCTAAAGCCAAAAAAGTCAACATTCAAATATTATCCTCCGCAAACAAAACACCCAGTTATTATTTTCTTTTCAAACAGGTAGCAAAATCTGTCAATAGATGGCAAAGTTTTTGCTATTCCCATATGAACATCCTTATTTTCTGACTTTTGTTATCATTTTCTTGTTGTTCCTGATGATGGTCCGCCTGCACAGCAGGGATATTCATTCATAAAACAAAATATCCCTTCGCGTCAATAGGAAGTGCATTTTGACCGTGTCTAAAATCTTTGCCTGATGCAATCCCAAATATATGATCGTACAATGTACATAGGTTTACGATCATATAACCTATACGAAATGTCTGACGCCAGTCGAGCACGCTTTCTCCACACAAAAAGGACTTTGTGTGTTGATTTTTGTTGTTGTTGTTTTTTTTTTATAAAATGAGACTCGGATCAGATAATTAGACAGACAAGTGGCGACATCCGGAAATCGACATTGAACGTCAAACTAAATATGTCATTAAATGCTCGACGACAAGGTATTTATACCTCATACTGCTGTGTGCAGTCATTTAATGTCTACCTGTGCTGTTGTGGCAATAAATTATAGGCTGGTGAAGCTAATCGTTGAAGGTCTGAATTTATATATTTCTATCTTTCTATATACATATCTATATAGGAGTGGGATAGTCTGAGGTAAGATTATTTTGGTTAGATGTTGTAACCATATGATTTACGATCGATGAAAGTGATTATAAGAAGAAGTATAGAAAACAATTGGAAAACAATATGGATTAGGCTGTCGTCGGATTTACAAAAATTCTACAAGATATGAAAAGAATTTACCTTATATACTCAGATCCAGAATCAGTGTCTGTGTCTGGATTGAATAATTTGTAAAAGGGTTAGGTTTTTATTGTTTAACAACTTGTTCATTAGTTAGCGATAGGGTATTACTAAAAAATTGCCCATCATAAAACACTGCGTTTAATAAACGACCACATACAATTTTAACAAATCTTTGACTCTTTCAAGAATGTTTCTTTTGATTGTTTCAAAAAAAAAAGTTAATAATAATTTTGGTTGCTTCTCATAGTTAGAGAAAATTCAGTCTTTTAAGCTTCTTCCAATCTCGTTATGATCTCATTTAAGGCCAATTAGTGCCTGCGAGTAGACTTCGAGCACAATCAGAGTTTATTAATCCTATACAAATAAACTGAACCGAGTTAATTCAGAAGCAGTTTTTTAGTGTAAAGCTAAGTACAGACGATTGTCAGATCTTACAATATTGTCAGAACTATCAATGGTCTGACAATAGCTAACAATAAGCTGACAATTGACATATTTCGTACAATGAAAAATTGTCCGTTCACACGGTTTGTAGATTTCTTCCCAAAGTCGGAAAATTTGATTGTCAGCTCACATTTGGAATATTTTTTTCACTGACAGATCTGACAATATTGTAAGATCTAACAATCTTATGTACTTAGCTTAAGAATAACTTTAAAATTCTGTTGTCAAAAATCAACCGAAATCAAAGTGCAAAACTTTCGAAATCCCCTTCGATATCGAAACAGAGAGGGTGACACTATATGCTGCATATATGTTTCGCCCTCTCTTTTTTGACAGTGTTATTACAAAGATCTGTCAAAAAATAAATGTCTATCCACAGATAACTCACCCCAATGTAACTTAACATGAATTTATTTTTGTTAAATTTATAAATGTGGAATTGTAATCACTCAAATAATTAATAACCTGAGAGAAATTTTTCAACCTACATAATTTTCTTAAAATTACACCTTAAATCTTATTTAATTTATATTTATTTAAAGATACCTCTAAACTGAAGCAGCTTGTTATCATAATCAAATCATAAAGAAAACGCGTCCAATCATGAATTAATAAATTAACAAAAAAAAAACTGAAATCAAAACTAGACCATGCCAAGAAAAAGAAATGAATGCCAAACGAAGTCCCTATCATTATTAGAGTACAAAAAGAACACCCACAGAGGGAATCATATATTGAAACATTCAAGACAGATTTTTTTTGGATAACGTTTTTTTTCGTCCAGATCTACTTTTAAATAATTAAGTATTCTAACTAAGGCATGACTTTTGACTGTTTCTTTCTACATATATATATATAGTTAACTTTAAATCTTGAATTTCTTTAATATTTTAATTAATTGTTTATACAAATTTGAATTGAAATTTAAATTCCAGATTGACAAGTAAGATGAATGCCACAACAGATTAAAAACAACAAAAAAAAAAAAACAAAATTCCTCCTCCACTATAAAGTCTGCCATTATAAATATGCACACTTGAATGTTTGATGTTATATTTGTTAATTTACATAGCAAAGCATTCCATTCGAAATTATAAATATCTACTACTATACCTATAGGTTTACATTCACTTTTAATTTAACCATACTACTAGTTTTCCGCTATAGAATAATAATTTGTTGTTGATTTGATCTCGTTTTGTTTTTTTTTTTTTTTTATTGGATCAACAACTTGTGTGTGCACCTATAACTCATCGACCTGTTCGATTATTCTATTTAGTTATGACCAAGATCACCATAAAAATTAAAAAAAAAAAAAAAACAAAAATCTTGTACAGAGACCTAACTGAATGTGATGCAGTTATTTATAAGAACTGTCGTCATTTCATAAACTTGTGGCTGTGAGTGTGTTTTTTGTATCTAATAAATTATGCAATCTATATATATAACTGTTAAAGATGATCTGAAAACAACACTGTGCTGCGATACTTAATCTTATAACTCGTAAAACCGGCGAAAAAAATCGGTGTAGGTATGGATATAGGCTATAAATGAGGAATTCCATTTGGTAATATGTACTAGTAAGTTAAACAAAAACAAAAATACATACATATTTATTAAATTTGACATGTAGGTATATACAGATTAATAATGTCATGACAACAAAAAATGAGGAACTTACAAATTTACAATTGAATGTTTATATTCTTCCAGTTGTTGTACATTTTATCACATCATGCATTATAAATATTAAAAGTCATATTTGTATATGCGTAGGTATATGTGTATACCTATACGCTTAAAATTAAATTGCATAAAAAATTAGATAGGTATGTAGTATGAACACTAAAATTAATAAAACTTGTTTTGCAGCGTCGATAAGCTGTCATCCAAGATAAGATTTTGGAAGCACTTTTTTTATAGCCGTACTCATAAGCAGGGCATTTATCGCTAATCGAATATATGCAGGCAGTGTGTATTGTCATATTTGAAAGTTCCTTACACACCTACAAATTGGCGAATTTGCACAAATTTTCACAAAATTTCACAACTTGCTGTCAAAACTCATAAAAAAAACTCAGTTTTCGGGAAATTTGTTGAAAAAAAAAAGTTACAAAACAGGCATAATATCTAAGAGCCTATCTCACACAATTTGACAGTTCATCTGTCACACGATTTTACATTAGTTTATGCATGAAATTTTTTAGAATTGGTTCTAAAAACTTTCACATATTAGGTGTGTTCATTTACTTTGAAACTCTGTGATTTTCTGTCCAAAACTGCACATTTTATTTTTTTTTTTATGTGAACCATCAACAGACTGTTGTGTAGAAATTCACACAAATGTACAGAGTTTCAAAATAAGGGAACAAACCTATTTATTCTAATATTATTTGATTGTTTGAGGTTATGGTGAATTTGATTTTTTCGATGCAATAGTGTGAAAGTTATTTAAATAATTTTCAATCACACAAATTTGACAGTACGTACCATGGAATTCTTTTATATTTTTAATTTGACATTTGTTGAGTGGCTTTAAGTGAATTGTAAATTTTTGTAGATCTTATTGTTTATACGATTGATAAAAAAGTAATTTTATCATCACTCGCACTTGAAATAGATATAAAATAATGATATACATACGTACATATATTCATTTAAGCTAAAATGTCATAATTTTGACAATAACTGAAAAAATTGTTCAAATTTGCTGATTTCATAATTGACAGCTCATTTCATTTTGAATTTGATCTGGCTGTTAATTGCTAGTTTTCGTTTTCCTCTCCCTCTGTTTTTGTTTTTCTATATCGAATTTTGACATTGAGTTCGTTCATTTAAATAAGTATTAAGTTTTCATGACAAAAACTAAAAAAATTAAGCACCAACAAGACGAAAATTATAAAGTTCAACTTTTATGTGCAGTGCTTCAGCTGATTTGGCACTTCCCCCACCACAAACAACTTTCATCCGAATTTTCAGATGAGAATTTCTTGTCTGAAAATTCAGATGTAACGTAACTAAAAGTCATTAAAAGTCATCTAACTTTTTATGACAGCCGGCCAATCAGAAGCTCTAAAAATTCAGAATTCTGAAAATTCAGATATAAAACGTAATGCATTGAACGTACCCATTTTCAATAGTTTCCACTTTAAGGCCGGTATTCACCGAGCACTCATAACTTATGAGCCTCATAGACCTATTCACCAAGCAATAATAAGTGGATATTTATGAGCGCTCATAAAAGTTATGAGTGGTTTCGACATTTTCGATACTACTTCCACAACCACCACCCCCACAAACACAAACATCTCCATCGCTACCACTCCATCTACCTAAAAAAGTTTGATTTTAAAGTTTGGGAGTGCCTGGTTGACAGAGAAACATATTTATGAGTGGTTGGTGAATACCACAAAGTTATGAGCCTTATAAACTTATGAGGATCATATAAGCGCTCGGTGAATGCAGGCCTAAATGCTGATTCCACTTAGGTGTGTTCATAAACTTGGTGCAAATTTGGTTGAAATCATTTCTTTTCGAAATGTGAAATTGTATGTGGAAAATGAGATGATTTTTGAAATAGTTTGAAATAGTTGATTAAATACAATGTGACATTGTCCAACGCTTTCTTTAGAATATTCACACTCATTATAAAATATATTTCATTTAAATACGTTAACTATTTTTAATATGTACTATATAAATAATTGCGAATATACATTTTAAACTCCGATGAAGTTTAACCCTACTATATACGCTATTGGAAAAAATTCCCATATATACAAAAATGACACAACGAAACAAAGAAATTCGTTCTGCTTTCAGTTTTGCAGTACGTTGAGCAAAATTGATAATTGTAGCCGATAATTTGAAAAAGTCTCCACGCATTTATCGCATCAAATTTTAACTGCCTGGACCATAAATTATTTGCGGAAAATGACATTTGAGTTTTTTTGTTTTTGTTATTTCTTTCATTATTCGTTGATTTTGTGTGATTTAGCGACTTAATTTTTGTTTTTTTTTCACATCGTCAAACTCCCCGTTCTCGCTAGCATTTCGGTGTCTTAGTTGGACCTTTCGCATATCAGCAGGGTACTAGACCTTACAAATCAAATTATCGTATTAGACATATAAAGGGTCAGTTTCACCGTGCACACTAACCAGAATAGCTTTGTTCCACACCTAGTTTTTAACAGTTCAGACCGCCATTCAGTTTTATTCCGAAGCCTTTCAACAAGTCAAAAATTGGAAGTGACTTAATCTGGCGGTTTAAAACTGTTTGAAACTAAATGTGGAACAATGTTAATAAGTGACATTTAAGATTCCTATTTTTGACACTTTGAGCTAAATTTGACAGTCTGAGTAAATTACACTTAAGTTGTTAATACAGGAGACTTATTAAGTGTAATTTACTGAATTATAAGTTTTAACTGTGAAATTCGACCTTTGTCCTACACATTGGTCTAAACTTAAATGGAACTTACTTCGTCCGTAAAACCGGGCTTAAATGGAATAAACTGAACCATAATTGTTCTTTATATATACATACATAGGAATTTCTGGTCAATTCGGAGTGACATTCGACATCTCACATCTGCATTCTTTATTGATATATACTCTTAGCTAATGAATTAAAATTTGTCAGACCACATATAAGAAATACCTTACAAGCCAAATTACAGCAGTCTTTTGTCTTATCTGTTTTCACATTGACTATAATACAATACATACGATGCCCCTTACATAACTTCACGTATTGAAAGTAGGACCTATAAACACAAAAACAAAATGCACTTATCTATTTGCACAGTAAAACAAAAGACTTCTTGGTATTACTTGAAGTTATCACGATACTTGTTGCAGTACCTATTATAAGCCCCCTTTATTCAATTCATGCAAGCATCATTGCATTTGATGTTAACCCATATGAGACCTTTACTTTTTATACATCGTGACTATAATAGCGAGCCTATAAGACAAACGTTGGTTGAACGCTATAAAATCGACAAAAAAAAACACAATCAAGACAAGTTCCTCCACGGTCCCTTGTTGTTGGCTTTATAACACCGTCATCAGTTTCAGCCATCACCGTCACCATCATCAACAAGAGACTTTGAGGGTCATAGATATAGACGACGACAACAACGACGGACGGACGGACGTATGGACAACTAAAAAGAAGTCGGAAGAAAAACGAACGAAAAGAATTAAGTGTCGCGCCAGTGAAGAGATAAGGACTCACAACCAGGTTAAGGCGCCATCAGACGAAGCATGAAAATAATAAAAAAAATAAAAAAAAAATTAAAATAACTAAAATAAGGTGCAGCTATAACAGCAGCTCAGCTGAGTTGCCGATGTGATTCATGGGGGTAAATGTATAAATTTATACCTATGCCTTATACCTCTACAATACGGACGCCCGCTCCGAGCTGACTTGTACAAAAAATAAAGAACCGGATGATGTATGTTCTTGGTGATACCATGACGAAACACAACATAACGTTGGTCAGTCTTTCATATTTCTTATACTTGTGACAAAGTGTCCCAAAAAGAAAAAAACGAGTTAAGAGAATCAAAGAAGAAAATAAGGTATAAGTAGGAGTATAAGGACATTGCTGCCATTTTATTTTTTGATGTTGATGTATCTCCGTATCCCACATATTAAGCATGTGAGGTGTAAGATCACAGCGGGTGATCGTATCATCAACTCAACGGGTATTCCATACCATACACTTAGGTACCTATACATATAAATATGTGAGGACAGAAAGATCTTGAGAAGAAGATTGTAAGCAGCTATGGCAGTGGCCGAGGACGCCACCGCCGCCGCATAGCCACTGTTCGGGGACCATGCGACGTCGTCGAACAGAGCTCACGCGCAGGCGTGGCTCTTTAGGCAATTGATCACCATCTTTTCATCTTCAATTTTTATCCTCTTTTCCAAGACAGAATCTCTGAGTCTTGAAACTTTAATGAGTGTTAATTTATTTGTGAACCAAATTAATTTGTCGGCAAGAAATACAAAAACAAAAAAAAAAAGAATATCCTTGATGTTGAACAGTAGCAGAAAAATATGCCTTGTCTGTTGATGTGTCACAATATTTTGAAATATTATACACTGTCATGTAAAATGTATTAAAAAATTAATTTCAATGGGTTGACAAACTTTAAATAAAGTGCATTGTTTTTAGCTGCAGTTAAAAGAGGTTCTACAGAAGTTGTTGGATGAAGATGTAGTATAAGCAGTTTTAGTGAAAATGACTAGGACAAGCAAACTATCATACCAAGAGTATCGGTGATCTAACACGATTTAATTCAGAAGCGTTTTTCAATGTAGGATTAACTTTCAGTTGTCAAAAATCTATCGAAATCAAAGTGCGATGCTATATAGAAATTTCGTCCTTCTCGCTGGATCAAATGATTGGCTGAAGAAAAGGAATAAAGAATTCGTAAAATTATATAATTTAATTAAATAAAAAGAAAACACAACACTACTTTTCTTTAACACTTTATTTTTCAGCCGCATATTACAATGGAATGTGTTGGCATATTGTGAAAAGGTGTCGTTAGTGTTTTTTTTATGTGCGCACAATGCAGCTGTTCAATACTTTGTATATTTTAAAGAAAAAAAAAACAATCAATGGGCTATTACCCATTTTTTTTTAATTCCCGTATTTTTTCTTTTAATTTATAATTTTTTTCGAAATACAAATTAGCACTAAAAGCATCAATATTTTTGTCTGGCTTCATATAATTTGAAAGTTGGTGAACTCTTGCAGCAACGTCTACAGCTGCGTTGCGTTCTGTTCGTAACATTGAATTTGTTTGTATTGAATATTTTGCTCCAGTTGCAGATCCGTTTCCATTATGTTTAGGGAGTAATTTTGTTGACATCATAACACAGGTTGCAGATGGGCCATTTTTGTCATCAGTTGAACTTAGACCCTGTTTAGATTGGGAAGATTGAGTCCGGACTGGTGAGTGCCATCGTGTTCACATTTGAAACTTTGAGGCGTCTCAACATACATTGAAACAACAACAATTTCAACATTTCACACATTGAAACAACAACAAAGTAGACTCATGAGTCCGGTTTTTATTTTTTCTTCGTGCCTCACGAGAGTCATCACCCCACACTTCTCTTGCCTACGAACTGCCCCGATACCGGCCTCAATCTTCCCAATCTAAACAGCGTCTTAAGGTTACATTCAACACCTTCTTTGTTTTCATTCATTTCTATCATGTCAAATTACCAAAATTATAACACGAAATTTCTATTTTTGTTGGCATCAACTTTAGAAGGAAGGTATTTCTATATACGCAACAAAGTATTTTCCCAAGGTAATCCTTATATATTGTTGCTCAACCCCAACTTGGTGTATGTAGATTCAATGCGCTGACCACTCACTTATCTTTGTCCACAAAAAGAATCCTTGTTTTTAATTGAAATATCCGCCAGCTATATAACTTAACAAAAGTCATATTTCAACAAACATCCGAAACAGGGCAAAGTTATTTACAACCTGCCTCAAAAGCTAACCATAAATTTATAAAACCCAATAGAAATACCATTCTAATGAGATCCTCACCTCTCATAGTCATCATCACATCATCCTTCTCCTATATATATTATATAACAATATGCTGCAAAATGTAAAGGATTGCCTGCTAATTTTATCACTACCATAGAACACCCATGAAGTGTCCTCTCATCGCGCCGTTTCTTTCGACTATATACCTATACGATCCCCACAAATCTCCTACCTGGCTGCCGTAAGCTCCAAGTGATTTCAATAAGAAACGTCTCAATACCAATACTGAATATGCGTTTAAGAAGACCAACAAAAAAAACAAACATCTCCTAAGAAGAAGTGGTCACCTCTCCGCCATGATGATAAAAGTAAAATGCCGTGCGCATCCATAATGATCCAAGCTTGATCCAAGAGTTGCAACTTAAGGACTATTTTTATGCTTTTATATATGCCATCAAATGTCCAGAGTCCATATAGTATACCGACTTAGATAGACCGCTCGCTTGTGCGCTATAAAAGATTCCGCTATATATACAGCGCAGCGCCATAGAGAAATAACCCAATGCTGCCAGAGTAGTGCCATGCGAGCCATCAGCAGATCGAGGCTCTTAAAAATTCAAAATAAAAAAGAAGGAACCTGATTCGGGTGGCGGCATTTTCTCTCTTAAATTCAAATTTTATGGATCTCATTAAATATAAATTTGTCGAATAAAAATAAGAAATAAATAAAAAAAAAAGAAACAAAAAATTTAATTCAAATCCAAACACGCAAGTGGCGGTGAGTCCGAACTGCCGCTGCCGAAGTGGTCGATGTGCTGCATCAGTAAATGCAGAAGCGGGCATCAAACAAAAAGCCATTTTCCCCTTTTCATTTATTTATATACACAAACTCATACATACCCCGATACTTAGTTCAAATAAAAATATAATATAAATTAATTAACAAAACGAATTTCTAATTTGCATGCGGTAACAGAGGATTTTTGTTTTTTTTATTTATCTTATTTTTTTGTTCTTTCATTTTGATTGGAATTTTATTGGACTCTGGCAAGGTTGATATTGTAAAGGTTCAGACAAAAGGAATGCTGTGAGGTGAGTCGGTCGAAAAGGTATCGACAAGGATATTTCTTTGTTAATTTTTTTTTTATAATATATTGAACTGATAAAATGCAAATTTTTATTTATTGAATTTTTATTTCAATGATGTGATGTGGACGAACCTTAATAAAAAAGCTTATCAGTGATTTGTGACGCTTGAGATATTCACAATCGTATATAACTTAGAGAAAATCGGCGAGGGTAACAATATATCACACTATAAAAAAAATTCTCGGTTTAAGTTTTGTAATAGAATGGTGATTCATTTAGATTTGTCTGTGGAAGTATACTCGGGTAGTCTCGTGTACCTATATGCACTATGATAACTAAAGTTGGGAAAAATCGTAACATTAAGTGTCAAATGTTATATTCATATTACAAAATGTAATGTGACAGCATTGGCAGTTATAATTTTCAAGCGTTATTCTAGCGTAAGTGTATATTCAAGGTGACAACTTGGCAACTTTTTTTTCAACAAGTTTCCAAAATTAATTTTTTTTTCTGTGGGTTTTGACAGCAATGAGCAAATTGTGAAAATTTATGCAAATTCACGAGAAATTTCACGATACCAAACAGACCATCTGTCAGCTGTCAAATTTACTGTCACTAGGAACAGTGTTGCCAATTTTACCTGCATAAAATTTTATTCCATACAGCTCTGTCAATGTTTATTTAAAAAAATTAAATTGAACTAAAACTGGTAGAAATCGTCAGTTTTGGTATGGAAAGTAAACGAAGTACGAACAGATCTTTTATGATTCTGATAGTGATATGGGTTCTCAAAAGTGAAAAAGTATCTTATTTCAAAAAAGTGCATTCCACTTGTAGTTTAAATTAACTTACTTATTCATATTTTCCATAATTTAAATTACATCTGTTCAGTAATTAACATGATCCTAATTGCCATTATAGGCATTTTCTTTTTTCATTCAGAGCATAGCATGAAAGTACTCTGAGCCGATTGTTCTGAAAACTAGGGATGGGAAAAACCGCCCGGTTAAACCAGAAACCGGTTTTTTCGTTTCGGTTAACCGTTTTTTTTTTGGTGATTTTTATCTCGGTTAAAACAGGTGTTTTTTCTAAAACCCAATAACCGGTTATTTTACTTTAAAATTTAGCATTCATTGGAAAGAAGTACTCAGCAGTATTTGGAAGTTCTGTGGGTTCGGAAAGATTAGTTTCGTCTTTGAATGCTGTCGTGTCCGATGAGAGGAGCCGCCTTACAGACCAACATATCTATGAAAGAGTTTTTTTTAAACCGATTAGACGAAAATTACTGGCCAAAATAAATTTTTAACAAAGGTTCAGAACTCAATATATTATATAATATGAAGTACAAATTTTTAAGATTGTTTTTTTTTTTTCAAATATAAAAATTTTTAAAGTGTTTTTAGAAAAAAAAAAACTTTTATTTTTAAACGAATAACATTTGCTACCAAATATGCAACATAGTTTAAAACCAATTCAATTTAATATCGTTAGTTTTAAAAAACTTTGTTTTTAAAAGACCAGGTCTTATGGGCAAAATACTTGTTAATATTTAGTTTTTAAGAAATATATTTTCTAAATAAATAACTGCCAATTTTGTTTTCTAAAAATAACCGAAAACCGGTTACATAAAAAACCGGTGTTTTTGTCCGGTTAAAACCGACAGTTTAAACCGAAGGGAAAAAAAACCGGAGGAACCGAAAACCGGTTATTCTGTAATAACCGCCATCCCTACTGAAAACGTTTATTTTTTTAAACACGCTTGAACACTTGGTTATTTAAAGTTACGTCATTCTTCATTTGTCTTTATACTATTCTCTCGTTATACTTTTCAGAGCATTCTGATGAATTGTTAAAGAAACATACCTGAGCACTGAGCTGCTAAATGTTATCTGTCATTTCAGACGTTCAGAAATTTTCTAGGGAGCCACAGCTGGAAATGCCACATTAAAAAATGTGAATTCGAAACTCTAATCGCGTTTTTGATTGGTAATCCAGAAGAACTGACAGCTCGATTAAATACACACGCTCTTATGGAAAGCGACCCAACGCTGGACGCAACGGAAAAAGTATCTGAACTTTTAACTATTCTCTTCGGCAGGTCCGTTGACATCAATTGTCAATAATAGGCTTGTTCCTTGACTGAAATTGGGTCTTCTATTGTACTCTGTAGTCGTTCTGAAATGTTTTATGTGCTTCTTTATTCTCTTTCTCTTTATTTACTTGCAATCAGTTTTGTTTCAAAAGAAAAGATGTAATGGTACCCTGCGAATTCTTATGACGAAAACACAAATAAATAGTTTAGTAATTTTAAGTTTGTCTTTTCCGAAAAATTTACTTTATAAACTCGTACAAGCGACAGATTCTATGGGTCGGCGCCTTTAGTGCTTCTGGTTTCGATTCTGAAGTCAAATCCAGAAGCATTTTCTCTTCTATCGAGATGAAGCCTTCTGGGCGACTAATGCAAAACGCCATAAGCACTCTGAAATAAAAAAGAAACACATATTTTTTTTTTTGACAACTTAGCATCTGGCTCTGAATAAAAAAAATGCCTAATATAGTTAAGCATTGAGAAATGTCAGTTGCATATAATACTAAAGATATCAGAAAAATGCTCCAATTGGCAACCCTGTCTGGTACATTTCTTACTTTCTTAAAGAAATAACTAAATAAGTACCTTAAGAATATATTGAAATTCTGTGATTAACATTTGAATCTGGCAAACCAATTTAAAGCTGATGTATTCAAACATTCCGAAAGATGTCAACCATATGCTATGGTATCACACCATATATAAACTGTCAAACATATTTGAACACCATTTTGGTTTTTTTTTTCTCATTTTTTACGCTCGTGAACTACATAATGTCGTCCTCTCACATTATTTGTGTGTGTACAATCTTTTTGCAAGAGAATGAAAAGAAAAAAAAAGTAAGTATTTATTCGCGCAAACATGTGCGCGTAAGAAGAATGTCCATCTGGCCATATGGTATAACATCAAAGCTAAAGAACCTTTTGAACCTCTGCTGGTGTTTGCACAATTGCAAAATATAAGAGCTAGGTGCGCAGCGCAGTAAAAGGGAAGAGACTTACTTGTGTTTTTGCCGCGCTCTAACAATTCCCAAACATGGATTCCTCGAAGTTGGAGCACGTGAATTTTTCTTGCTGTTTGTGCTGTGCTAACACAACACTTTCTGCACATTGCACATTGACGAAAAGGAATGTTGAACAACATCGAGAGTATGTTACGATATACCGCTAAAGCAGAAAACAGTTCAAAAGTAGTATAGTTTGTGTGTGAGTGTGAGTGGTACGGCAAAACAAGACAAAACAAAAAAAAACAGTTTTCTATCCTCGGGCAATGTACCTACCTTTATAGATCACTCAAGCCTCACACGGACTTAACACTACAAAATGAAATTCAAATCGACTTACCGCACGCGCAAACGCACCATTCAAACTATATACGAGTATATGTATATTATAGTTGGCATAATGTGACAGCATGCAACAATCTGACTGACATGTGAAGTGCAAATATTGGCTTTAACGTCAGACGTCAATATTATTGTTGGCGGATTTTCTTTATAGATAATCTTTGTTGCATTGCTGACATTTGCACAGACATAACACCTCTGACAATTGACTTTGAATTCACACATAACAAAAAATCCAGAACTTGAAGCGCTTTTTGTATTTATAACATTTTGTTTGATTATGTGTATTTTACTAAGGTACTGTTACATCATATAAGACTATACTGCTGTCATAATCTCTTGAGATGTTAAGTCTCCTAAAACTTTTATTGCCCTAGGTTGTGACCCGATGGAATGAATGGTCAGTTGTTTGTTTTCTCAAAAAGTGGCTCACAACACACTACACATACATATAACTGCAGAACACTGTCAATGATGGCTTTAAGCTTTCGTTTGAAGAAACGCGCCGTGAAATTGTTGCGGCTGCTGTGTGATGTTTATGACATATGGATAGAGATCGCCGCCACCACCGCCACCATCGCGCGGTTATATAGTATTGAAGGTTTGCGCGGTCAGAATATTCGTAAGCCGATTGTAGATTTAAGGTGATTAGCACTGCCAGTTGACTGACATACGTCTTTCTCGAATACCCATAGATGTATTCCACTCTCGATCGAAAGGAATGTATAGATAAAGGCTTATAAAAGTTTTGGTTTTTTTTTCTTTTTTTTTAATGATTGATACAATCAGGTTGAAGAGACATCAATATTGTGGGTAGCGCGTCTGTCAAGAGGAGAAAGGTGTGTTGTTGTGTCAAAAAGGAATTCACTCGTTTAAAAAAAAAGGGAAACATCAATAGAAATGTATAGGCAGGTAGCTCAGTATTGAAGATTCTTGCGACGTATTTTTTTTTTTTTTTTTTTTGGATTAGAGGTTTAATAAAATACGCATTGTGAACATCAGGAATGTATTCTGTTCTTTTCCTGTTTTATACGATATGGTCTCGCCTGTTGTTCTTCACGGTTTCGTGTGCAACTCTGTTGGCAGCTATAGTTTTCTGCTAGTGTGTCAATGTCATTTTTATTTGCATGATAAATTTATTGAGCTTTTCCTGAAATTTTGTCTTTTCACTTTCTAATTTGACAGTTCTACTTGCAGAGAAAACAGTGGAATATTTCATACTAACAGATGTCAAAAATCTGCAAGCAAATTGTAGTAGTGCGTAGGGTTACTTTATAAATGACAAATATTAATCCATCACTGCTAGTTTGTAACAACACAGTTAAAGCAATTGTTTCAGCAACAACGCATCAAGAATTTTCTTGATTCTGATTTATTTGAAGTTTGTGCATCATTTGGTGCAAAAGTTAGCAATAATGAACCCGTTACAGAGAAAGTCCATTTATGAATGTTTTACGAAATTTTGTGTGTAACATTTCTGCAACGATGCGTTTGTGACACATACACCTAGGTATACATTTAAGTGTCAAGATTTTAATCAACATTAATCTGTGCTACAAAGTTTTGTTCCACATGGTGCAATAAATAAACTTTTGATTTTTATTGATTTATGGTTTAAATTGTACCAATACATCAAAATTCAATGTGCAAACAATTGACAAGAGTGTATAAGAAAAGCTTCAATCACACCCTCATTAATCGATCTTAAATTTATGACTATAGCAATTTTTTATCAAAACAAGAAAAAAATCTTAGCAAGGTGCGTCATTCAAATACTTTATTCATTTTCAAGGAGATGTAGCTATGCGCGAACTTTTTTTTTGTTGATGTCAATAACTTTTGACTTAGGTCATTCGCGGTGTTAAATTTTATTTCTGAGACAAATAAATTAAATTTCCGTTGAAATGTTTCTCACCACGAAATCATCAATTATACCCTGTCCACATCAGTGTGTCCACATCATCATTCATCCAGAGTGCATCATAAAATGTCACATTGTTCACTGACTCGTCATTGAAATCGTAAAAATTTAAATGTGGGGGTTTTTAAGATTATATACATTAAAAGATTTTTATATATACGAAACTAAATCCTCATAGTTATAAAATTTATATATATTTTAAGAGTGAAGTGCATCATTAATGGGATATATAGGAGAGGGCGCCTCGCCAGTCCGCGCCGACAGCTCACTGCAACTTTAACCATTACATACTCATGCCTTCCTTTTGTTGGAACTATGACAATATTGTCATAGCGCATAAGAATTGACCCTTTGTTGTGTGTCGTTGTTTTATTTTAATCGCTTTCTAAACATATAATTCTCTGGCTTTTGATGTTTCACGACACGATCGGCGGTTCGGTAAAAATTCTTTTCATCCGCCCTGGAAGCGCGTTGACAAATTTCTATACCACAATCATTACCACCATCATCAGTGCATCATTATCACCTACGATCACCTCATCTTCGTGCTTTAGAGTCCAGAATCTTTCTTGTGCCTCATCAGCATATCTGAAGACCAGAGATAAAAAAAAACAACAAAAAAACTACAAAAAAAAAAAAACAAACAAACCCAACAAGGATCGCTGAGGGAAAGAACAAACAACAAAAAAAAAACAATCATCAATGACCTATGGTCACACATCGTCAAAGGAAATCGCCTGCGGTTCCTTTGAGTTCCATCTGATGTAATTAATTAAAGAATTTTATTCCTGTGCGCGTTTCCATTCTCCTTCTATCTTCCTGACACTTGTGCCTGCTGGACGTTCTGTTTGTTTTTTGTGTTTTTTTTCTCGAATTTTATAGCCCCCTTGCTCAGATATTATATACATAGACCATCTATACGTAAACCTCAAAAACTTGTCCGAAGATTTTTTTTTTGTTTTTGAATCTTTTTATTTGGCTCTGGTTAACGCGCGCGACTGTTAATAGGGCTCTTTTGGCAGTGCAAAAACTTGCTTGCGTATACGCGTCAATTAAAAAAAAAAAAAACATGCTAAGCTACATATCGTATAAGAAAAACCCCTCTAGCATCAGCATCATCAGCATTCTCCTGCCTGCACGCTGTGCGGTGAGTTATAAGCAGCAATTATCCCAACATCGAATGTCCTATCTGATCTATATATCTGCGCGCAAGCGCTAGCGTTACATGCAAGATGTCACATGATCACGAAGAAGAAGTCGTTGTTTTCAAAGCTGTCGGAAATTTTTCTTTCTCTCTTTTTCTATCTCCGTCTTTCTCAAAAGATATTGGTAAGAAAAAGAGTTATGAGGCTTCGAAGCCAGTTAATAGGCGCAAACGCCATTGACGCTGCTGTACGATTCGCGCACCAAAAAGCACTGCCATGCCATGATCAGAGATTGCCGTTTTGTATTTAAGAAATATCTCATTATGTCAAATTGAAATGTTGCAGCAAATATATGCACTTGTTGCTTGAATAGTGACAGTACTACATTTCTTTCTTTCCTTATATCCATCGTGGTCGTCGTTGTTGACGTCAAAATCGACGCACGCGCGTGTATGTATATCTGAAACGCGGAAAACGACAAACATTTTGTTTTTCGTTAATGCGATGTCATTTGTTTTTTGGCTTTTTTGATTGTATTTAGGTGAGGCTATTATAGCCAATCTTAGTGGTAATAATGGCAAGCGGATGACATTTATTTAAAATGGCAGATTCCATAAAATTCCCTTAAATTTAAAGATTCAAGAATTTAAAGATTTTTAGAACTTAACGCTTAGTAATTAGAATGCGAAAAAATTTCATATTTTATACCTGCTTATATGACAACTGGACTTAAAACAGCTTAAATTGTTTGCCACGTTAAATTTTTAAAAATCTATAATTGTTAGAAAGTAGGTACCATATTTAAATAAAACCCACATTGGGCGCCATTTTGTTGATCGTATGTAGTTTTGTTTTTAAGTATTAAATTTCTTATTTTTTTTTAAACAACAACAACGTTGGGCGCCAGTTTGTTGATCATATTTATAGGTTTTTTTTTTAATATAAGATTTCATATTTCGGTTTTGTCTTATTTTTTTAAACAGCTAAAATAAGGACAGAAATAATATACTACATCTACATGTCCTTCACATTCATACATATATTGACATTAACAGGTTTTATGAAATAAATCGAGAAAAGAAACGTCACTGACACTCCAATTTAAAAACAACACATATGTAAAATTGAACGCAAATATTTAACTACTTTTCCTTTGGAACTTGTATATACTATATGTTCACAAGACATAACCCTAGTTGGGCGCCACTTTCATTAACATCAGTATAGTAGTAACGGTTCCATATACACATCAAGAGACTATATTAACTTATTGCTGTGTAATGTCGAAATGAGTTTGAGTTTTTTTGAAGTTGACATATTTATTGGACTCAATGTCTTTTGTAGGTTGCTCATTTGTGGCTCTTTTTATTTAACAATTCACATCTAATTTTTTGAGATTTTTATTTATATGAAATAGCCCGCCCCGGCACAGAATTTTTCATCAATTTTAACATTTAAAAAGTGAAATTGAAATGTACTTAAAGGTCTTCAAACTTTAAAAAGAATTTTTTGGCACTTTCCAATAATTTCCATCCCATAATTTGTATACCTACTGAAATTTAACAGTCTGCGAGTGTAACGTTAGTGATTCCATTTTTGTAGGGACAGAATTAGCTGAATTTCAATCCCATAGTGATTGTCAGTCCTTAGAATGAATATTTTTTCGCCTTCCCATACAAAGTGGAATTTTCAGATATCGCCACAATTCACCCTTAAAGTATGCAATGTCGGGTTTTTACTATTTTTTTTACTTTTCTGATAGAAATTTCCAATTTTTGGCTCCGTTATATTTTTACCTGTTTCACTACAAATCAACAAATCCCCATGCAAATCGGGTGATGTTCAGCCGAGTTATGGGCGCACAAAAAAAAAACGAATTCATTTTTATACATATATTTAGATGACCAGAAAACCAGGGCTGGAATCGGCTAAGGTGATATGTGATTGTCACATCTAGCATATAGTCACATGTGATTGTCATTGAGTTTTCCGTCTGGGTAAGGTGATTCAACTCAATTCAATTCAATGCTTTCCAATGACATTTGACAAAAACATGTTTGCCATAGTGAATGGTTCAAATGTTTGTAAAGATCTTTCAAAAATATAGAACGAAAATGACGTCTTTGCGATATAATTCCTATATTTTCTTCATCTTCCTGCTTATTTTTTTCTTTATATGAATGTTTTAAAAAACTCAGAAAAAATTGTACAACTTTATAGGTTGGTGGTAACTCTAGTCGTACTGCGGCAGATACGTTTTGTTGGAAAATCACAATCACAGTTTTGATGTGATAGGGATAGCTCTTTAGTCTTTAGTTATCAAATATGATATCATCTTAAAATATCAATCAGGTTACACGATTCCAAGCCAGATATTAGATACATATTTAAAAATGTACAGTAGTGTATACCTATAATATACATATACTTAAATTACACATTAAGGTCGACTTAGCATCACCATGAACCATAAACAAAGTTTCTTACTTCAAAATTTTAGGAAAGTCCGAGTAGATTAACTTAAAAAAATTTCTGTTAAACACTTTTTAGAAATTTGACATCTGCCGCACCTTGATGAAATTCATAAATTATTCATTAAAAAAAACAAGTACTCAGACGAGTAAATTTAATCTTGTTCGACATTTTTTTCTTTATTTCACTTCATGTTTATGACAAGAAGCTATACATAAATTCATTATAATATTCAAAGCCAGTCATTATTTTTAAAAAATACAATTTGACAACACCGTATATTAGGTATACATCATCGATCGAAAATAACAAAAATGCTTCTGAAGGAGCGGCCTGTAAAATGAAAGAAATCTATTGTTTTATAAAATTAACTTCCATAACCTATCAATCAATCAATTTCTGAAAATAGAAGCAGCATAAATACATACACACACGTATAAAATTGTTTAAAAAAAAAACTTCTCAAAGGCGCCATTGACCAACAATTAATTTGCCTGCCGTTTTAAATTTGCCTGTCATTAAAAAAAAAACTTCCCACAACACCTTCCAACAATTTTTCTATGAAATTAATAACCTCATTAAGGTTAACACACATGGTTGTTGTCTATTTTTTTTATTAATTAAATTCATGTGTAAATTTTTGTATCGTTGGACAATATAAAGAAATAGACAACATACAAATATATAGCTGCACAACAAAACCATGTTAATCATCATTTAGCCATTTGAAAAGAAAAAAAAAAACTGATCAGCAAAAAAAACTTTTGTTGCTGTCAACGTCTGCTATGTTATATGTATGTATGTATTTGTATACCTAAGAATTTACAGTATATATATTATTTGCTATTGTTCCTGTAGAAATCATTAACAAGTGATTTATTGGAATCTACCACAAGCCTTATTTAAAAACAAAATGTGCTTTGGCAAGAAAAAAAAAGAAGGATTTTCTCGTTGATATGTTGGTGTTGGTGGTAGCCATTACGCTTAACACTTTTTGTTTGTTTATATGGCCCATTCACCGTCGGTAAATTGTATAGTCACGGAAAAAGAATATTATATTTTTATTTGTTTTATAGTGGCTTTAAAATTTTTGGAAATACCAGCATTGAGAAGATCGTAAATTATTCTCCAGCACATGTCACTTTCATATATAAAATGTTAAATTGACCTTGTGTTATTATCTTATCTTATAACTTTTGCATTTGCGATTTATAGTTGTTTAATATTTTTTTGGGGGCGTTCACATTCTTTAATATAGTTTATCAAGCTATGGTTTAATATGGATGTTTGATAGATGACAATTATATCAGTGTTGACATTTTGTCAAACATAAATATATATATTCAAAGCCCAAAAAAAAACCTTCATAAAAACTCAACAAAAAAGCTTTTAATGAATGTTAATGCCGAGTGCAAAATTAGAGAGCTAATGATTATCAATATTTCGTTGGCACTTACATATCATGTATAATGTATTGTGAGTTTTTAATCTTTTGCGTCATTATGGGGGATATTTATTATTAATTTACAGTTTTCAAGAGTAGCAATTCTAATATATATTTCTTATGAAGTTTTCGATTGGTCGCCCAGAAGCCGTCTGAATACCACAAAATGACAGTTCTTCTTCCCTGCTTCTGGATTTGAATTCAGAATCGAAATCAGAAGCACTATCACTTCAAAATCGTTCTTCAAAAATGTTCGGTTGCCATTTCTCTTTCGGATTCCCAATCAAAAACGCCATTTATTACAGTGTGCGCGCATGTGCACTGTTTGGGAACTTTTTCAAAATGAAATTTTCCCAAAGATTTGACAAGCACTAGGCATGTTTTTTTTGGGATTCTATGCATAATACAGTAATAAATTCCAAAAAAAAAAGCGTTGGCAGTAACCTGTTTTTTTTAATTCACATTTGGTACTACCGAGCACCTGTCAAAATAATTTGAAACTGAAAAAAAAAATCTACCCACAGTAGGATTCTACTTTAGCTTTTATCGGCAGTAATCTTACTGGCGATGTTAGGTGTGTTTTATTCATTGCTGCATAGCCAGCGCAGCAAAATTTCCCTTGGCAAACAAAAACAATTTGATTGCTGGCGAAAAAGAAGTCAGTAAAAATAAAGATGACTGTGCTGGCGATAGAGCTTTCAATTATTGAAATGAACGTATAGAGTGAGCTTTCGTTTTATTCAGACTTGTGCTGCGCTGGCTATGCAGCAATGAATAAAACACACCTGTTGTGTTTGTAATGCATGTAAAATCGTAGGTACAAATGGCTAGCTTTTCCAATAAAATACACCTATTTTTTTGACAGATAAAGTGTGTGTATTCAACCATATTTTGAGCGTGAATAGAAAGTTTTTACAGAAAATAATTCATGCTTATATCATTGGGCCCCAGTGCTTGATGTTTGGAGCGTTCACATTATCAAAACGCAGCGATTAAACCAAACGCGTGTCAAACGTACATATTAAAGATATGTCAACGCCCCTTTACTGATATTTTCTACTGGAAATTGTGGGTGTTTTTTAATCTTACGAATACTTTAAATAAAATAAAAGAAAAGGAATTATTTATAAAAATGTTATTTATTAATAACTTAAACTAACACAACTTTTAATTTTAAATAAATAGCAACGCGTTTCTGGCTTTTACAACTGTGTGGTGATGGGCTGTCTTCGTAGGGCTTTTTTGTTATTGTTTTACTTGTCATTTTTGTTCTGTTTTGTTTTTGTTGCGTTTTGGTGTTGTTAGTGGACATTTCGCATATTGTGTGTGGTGGTTTTCTTTTTCTGTTAGATGGTGTGTTTGAGTGCAGTGTCATATAATTTTTAAAATTAAAAGTTGTGTTAGCTTAAGTTTTTAATAAATAACATTTTTATAAATAATTATTTATTTTCTTTTATTTTATTTATCTTTTATTTAAAATACACACTTGGAGACGAAAAACCAACAAGATGAATACTTTAAATGTGACTATAGGTATACTTGTGTGGTCTCCAACAAGACAGCAAGATGCTTGTGAAAGCTCAGCGGAAAATATACATAGAGAGTTTAATCAATTGTAAAAACAATTCAATAAGACAAACCGTGATTAAAACTCAATTGTCATTTTTCTTTACAATCGTCTGCAATTAGTCGTCCTGGCATTTTATTCAGTGCGAAAAATAGAAGGAGATTATTTGTTGGAGTCTTTTACCACATAATTTGCTACAGTTATCAATATCGCTTAGTCCCCTTTCACACGAGGAAACAAGTTGCTTTAGAGTTTTTGACGTTTTCTTTTAATTTCCAATCTCAAAAAATCGTAGCGTGGTCATTCCTTTATTTACCTCCTTTCCCTTGCCTTGTCAAAGTTAAAACTGTCAAAAAATTAAAAATGGCTGATCGAGTGCCCACTGGAACTTAGCACGCATCATTAGAAACAACAACAAATATGTAAACTAGACAAGTACCTAAAGGGACACAGGATCCACTATTTTCCTACCATTTGTCTGGATTTTGACAGATGCGTAGAACTGAACACGCTGAAAACGCTAATAATATTACATTTAAAATGTGTAGGTACTGTGATATTTGCCAAAAAGCAAGAAATAGGCAGAAGATATGTCTCGAACTAAAACAGGCAGGATGGGGAAATGTTTTATTCCCTCGTGACGGTTTTTCGAATTTCAAATTTAAAATGACTAAATCTGACAGTCTGAAACTGTTTTAAACTATAAGCTTCCGAAATGAAGCTAAGCAAATCCACAAATGAGATTTTAATCAAAGGCGTACGCAGAAATATTTGATGGTCTTTGTTGAAACTTAAAAGGAAAGGTTTTATTTTAACAATTGTTATTTCCAGTCCTATGATATGTCTTCCCGGGTTATTCAATGACAAATAAAGTCACGCTAACGAGCTTTATTTTCCGTTCCTATACAGATCTTGTATGTAGATAGTTAAATACAAGAACTGAAGAATTATCGAACTCATATTTTACCAACTGAACTCTATTAGCATTCATCTAACATCAAACATTAAAACATTTTTGTGTACAAGACGTATATTTTTCTATACCGATATAAGACTCCCACTGTTCAAAATGTAAGTCAATTTTTTTTTTGTAAACTAGTATAGGTAGCCAAAGTTAAGCTATATGATATGTTTAGTGTGTCTATACAGCCAGTATAGGTATATTTACCAGTTATATCAACCTACCTCCAACAAAGCCTTATCTATGTGGAACGACTCCAAGACTAATATGCATATCCGTTTGGATAAACTTACGTCGCCCGTTACACGTTTGTAATCCTGCATTTTCAGATAAATTATCTTCGGCACACACAAACAGCAGCAGCAATGGTAATTTCCTAAATCAAAGAACCCAAACGAAGAAGTCCAAGTCCATGTGGCTATATATACCTATACATGTTGGTAGGTAGGTTAGGTACAACCTTAACCATAATACACCATCAGAGCCAAACCTCACCTCTTTCCGCCATTAGTGTATGAAGAGTCAGGAGGTGGTTATATATGCCGCAGCAGTAGTTGGGTGGTTAGTTAAACTCTTTGCCAAGTTCCTATCTAAAATAGCTACAAATCCCAACATCAAAATGAGAAACACCAACTCCAGAAGAAAACAACATGAAGCTAAGAGATCATCGTCGTCGTTGAGTTGTGTCCTTCCTGCGTGTCTTCTCTGGCTGCGGCCGGGTATAAAAAAACACCCATCCCCGCACAGTAGTTATTCGGGAATCGCACATGACTGTGCCTTGTGCTTAATGTATCTTATCGAATTCTGCATTTGGCAAAACAGGATGATGCCACAGCAGCATCATTCGAGGGGGGCTGGTGGACAGACTGTACCACCTCCTTGGAGGTGCACTGTACACTCTACACCACACCACCACTATAATGCCAGCAACAGCATTATTCTTCCAACGCCCCAGCGAATGGGGGACAGAGCGAAGCGAACAAAGCGAACTCTTTGATAGATCTCCGACGAGATAAGGACGTCATGTCGTGATGATGATGCTGAAGATGATGCTGCAGATGGTGGACCGAAACAAGAAAAATTAAAACTTTGAGCAGGTTTGGCTTTGCATTTGGAATCTACAGCAGAGGTTGATTGTTTTTTTTCTTTAGTTTTTTTTTTTAATGTAAGTTGCGCGCACCTTCCATGGATATATATCTACTTATACCTTGCCTATATCTTAAAGTTTTATTGTAGCACGACTTTTTTGGGCGCCTTTAAGATGTCTACTGTATATACATGCATATATATATGTGGGTATAATGGGCTGAAGTAGGATGATGTGATGCTGCCTGCATCTACTTTGGAAGCGAATGACGCACTACATGGTCTTTTGTGGCCATTTTGGAGAGAATTTTATTGTTATTGCTGATGTTGTTTTGAATTCCATTGTGGATAAGAATTTAAAAACACATACAAAAAGTTTTCTTTTCCGTAAATTTTTTTTAAAATAGGTACTCATGCCGCTGGCTAATGTGTGCAGTTTTATTATTGTTTCTTTAGCACACAAATATTTAAATTTTAATTTCCCTTTTGTGAATTTAAAAATAATCCACCACAAAATTTGAAAATTTATTACGAAAAATCAAAAGAAATAATTTTAAATGTCAAATGGGTTCTTAATGATCGTGAATGTCATGTTTAGGAAATTTGTTTTTTTTACGATCAAATTTACTGTAGTGTGAAATGTCACTAGATCACAAAAACGCCCACACATAGTGTACCTGAATTTTTGGATACAAAAAAAAAAAAACAAATTTTAAACAAAAAATGAATGAAAGCTATAAAAACTTAAGTTTATGTCGATAAATTATAAGTGCGCAGAGAGGGAATTTAACGAAGAATAATATCAAGTTTGAAAATAACAAAAAATCAAAAATAATTTTAATAGCATTCAAGATCTTAATCTATATATACATATATGTATATTTGTCAAAATAAATTATATAGCACGATTTGTTTAAAGAAATATACAAAAATGCCAATTCAATATATATATTATTTGGCTTAAATTTTATTTGAATTGAGAATGGAATTTGATAAGAAAATATTTTCATAAAATTGAAAAAAAAAACAACAGAATGTGCAGAATTTACAAATATTTATTTTGGAAATTTGTATGTATTTAAATTCTAAAATTCTTTAAGACAAATTTGTTATACATATGTATATATAGGCACACGTTACCGTATTCTATTTGTATATAACATGATTCAGTTCTGTGAACGGTATACTTTGGGAATTGTTTTAACTTGCTAAGTAAATAATATTTTATTTTTTTATTTATATCTATATCTTCGTCCTCAACCAAATGATGATGCTCGAAAATATGAACGGACCCTGTTTTATATCTGTTCATAATTTAAACGCATGGAAGAATTTGCTTCAATTTCGGTACTAAGAGAAAAAATTGAATTTTTGTTTTAGCTCATCCAGAACTAGCTTATACATTAAAACCTATTTCGGTTTTTCAAACTTTCTCAAAAACGACTCTTTCGATTTCGATTAAAGTTCGTATAGGTATGTATGTAATATCTTAGACAGTTGAAATAATACTGCATCTCAGATTTTTGCAAAAAAAAACATCGCATATCGGAAATATTCCGATTAAAAATTTTATAAACACAAAGAAAATCAAATCAATTTTGTTAGTTCTTTTGAATTTTATAACATTTTATCACTTCATTAATGAAACATTAACATATATACATACTCAATACATCCAGTCGTGCATTTGATCCGTTAACTTCAGTCTTATTTTAATAGAACCTGAGTTAACTCTCCGTGAATTGGTGAATTAACTCTGGATTAACTGAATAGATATTTCTGACAGATGTGTATAACCGCTATTTTAATGCTACCGCATAGTGCCGCCCTCTCTGTTTCGATATAGGCAACACTTTTATTTCTATAGAATTTTTGACAACTGAAAGTTAAAGTTACTAGGGGGTTTACATTGGATCGGCATGTTTGACAACATGACTTGATGAAATCGGAACAAGTTTTCAAAACATTTAGAAAACCATACAACAACTTTGGCCAAGCGGTTGTTTCTTGCGATTAATCAAACATCTATGGTTGTCAAAAGATGTTTGAATTGCCTTTTCGATTCATAATCCTGAAGAACACTTCTGAAAACCAATCCAGAAGTAAATTTTTGTTTACCAAATCTAAATTTCTACACTATAAATTGCTTCTGAGTTAACTCATGGTTTAACTAAGGCACTGTAAAACTAGCCTTCATTGTTTTAAATTTCTTCTGAAAACTTCAAACTTAATTTACCGGAAACTTTAATAAGAAAAACCTATCCGAGCTGCCAATTTATGGTTTGCGCAAAAAATTCGCATTTAAAAGTGTCGCCAAAAAGTGTCCCTCAAAGTTGTGGACTCATTTTTACGCCCAAAAATTTTTATTTTTAATTTTTATATTTTTATAGAGAATAAAATCTTGACAGTTTTGAGAAAAAATGTCCCATGCGACTAGAAACGCACATTGCAGATCTGTCCTGCCGTTTTTATGTTTTTGATATTCTTCTCGGATATATTAATTTTTACAAGTTCCGGCGGTATTTTGAATTTCGTTCTTATTGGCAATATATATAGCTTTACTCACTATAATTATTAATTATTTATGGATGCATGCATTCGCAGGACCTGGACACTTGGGATACCTTAAAAGATTATTATTCTATCGCATGAAGGGCCAGTCATGACTGCTTTTTCTGCATTTCTGCATATACAGTCGAAATTCCGGCAAACCATTAAATAGGAAATGATTTGCTAAACAATTATTGAATAATCAATAAGTTAACTTTTCGTGTTTCATTTGATTTTTCATGTTATTTATACTGACAATAAAGGTTCCCCATGAGCCCTGACATGGTAAAAAAATTAAGGAAATTGTATCACTGGGTCAACAAGGTTTTTGTTGCAAAAACCAAACTATACTTTTCCGAAGGTTTTTGTTGTACTATAAATTCATATTCCATTACGTCAAAGGTTTTTGAAATATCTCGATTGGAGATCAAAGAAACCGTTTTTTCGATATTTTTGAGGCTATTTCAAATTAGCTCCAATAAATTTAGAAATTTATTTTAGGCTTTAAGTATATGAAGACTACAAAAATTGGTTTTCTTCCTACCTTCGTCTATGGGCTTCCAATTCTGTGCATCTGTGTGTCTGTTTTAAGGTTCTTTCGATAGATGGCGCTGAGCACCAAAATATCGAAATTATCAACTCAAAAACTTACCATAAGATTGAGCTGAGACTTACACGATATATTTAATATTAAATGAGAAATGCAATTAAATCAAAATTTCTTAAGACTGTCGATAGATGGCGCTATGAACACTAAAATTAACTTTAGAAACTAACTATCTGATTGAGCTGAAACTTGCACAATATACATATTTCTTATAATGAAGTTAAAAGTTCACGCATAAATCAAAAAATTAATTTTTTTTCTGATAGATGGCATTTAACATGAAAATGTGTGTTTTCACGTACAAAGAACATTGTCTGTTTACAAGCATTAAAACTATGTCGTTTTCCATTGGTCGTCCATAAATGAAATCCTAAAGAAGAACTGTAATTTTAAGGGTTTGAGAAGGCTTCTGCACGACCAATGGAAAATTCTATAAGTTTTTATTCAAATTAACTTTGTTTTCAAATAAAAACATTTAAAAACACAATGGGTAAAAATATAAAAATCAAAATCAATTGGTTGTGCAAGGTAGATTTACTTACATATTATAATATTTTAGCAAAAACTTATATCTATCTTCTTAAGTAACTTAGGCTACCTAAAACAAGCAACTCGCCCTGCTAAAGGTACTTGCATACAGCTAGGTTGGTATCAGGTGAGAAAATTGTATATAGGTATATTACTTTAATGTACATACAATACATTTGTATATAGAAATGTATATATACCTACCTATATTCCCTTCTGTAAAATAGATGCGATAAAAAGAAAAACAAAACCCAATTTAATTTTTGTGTAAACAAAAAAAAAATAAGGAGACTTTTATCTACCTACATAATTTATTTGTAGAGTTTGAGAGTTGTCTTATATAAATTGCGTGCAAATAAATTATTTTATTTCCCCTTACTTCGAACCTTTGTAGGTTTTTTTTTTTTATTTTTTTTTTTTGCTCTTTATAGTCCTCCATAATGGAACAGAGGCGGGTCTGCGCAGGATCCATTCGTTCTCAAATTCGAACTTATATAGGTACTCCTCACTGCCACGGCAACGACAACAACGCCAACGACGATGTCGACGTCGACTATGGGGTGCAATCAAAATTTCATTCGCATTGGATGAGTCCGAAATTGTGAAGAAAAAAAAAAAAAAGAATCTGAATAAAAAATGGAGTCTAAATAAGGCTCAATCGAAGACCTTTAAATACAACAAAAAAAGAAGTATATCGCCAAACAAAAGATACAAAACTGACGAAGAAGAAAAAGAAGAAGAAAAATAATCAAAATATCACCAAAATATACTACTACTATACACCACATTCATCCGGAACAGTGAAAGAGAGCAGGAGAAGCGCACAAAGATGGTCTGCTGCTCCGCCTTTATAAATTATTCATGACACGAATGCCATGTATCTTATATTGTTTTTTTTTTATATAAAAATTCTGTACCTACAAGATACATATATTTATCATATAAATAGTCTGTTTTTTTCTTATTGTTCGTCCATTTTGGACGAAAGTATGTATAAACAAAAAAAAAGTATTTACCAGTGCCGCCGCCGGACACCACACCGGCTGCCCGCGCGACGCCAAAGCAGAAATAATGTCGAATTGATATTGGAAAATGAAACAATAACTATTTTTATTTTTTACTTTATTTACAGAAAAACAACGGCTATCACTGTGTGTGGGTTGTGGTGGCCAAATTCATGACCAGTATATCCTGCGTGTCGCCCCCGATCTAGAATGGCATGCAGCGTGCCTCAAATGTCAGGAGTGTCGGCAATTTCTCGACGAGAGTTGTACATGTTTTGTTCGCGATGGCAAAACTTACTGCAAACGTGATTATGTTAGGTAAGCTTTTTATATATACATACATATATCTACATTAAATACTTTGAAAATATATACATATACTTATACCTAGGTATAGATATGTATTTAAATATGTTAGTTATAGGTATAGGTATGTACTTAGCAGAACTTACTCACGGTTGTCCAGATAAATCTGCCAGAGAAACAAATATAAATAAACGGTCAGCACTTTTTTTTAGTATAGACACAAATATTTAAAAGTGTAGGTATAAGGTATACTATATTCTATATGACTTTACGTAGGTTGATGTCTGAAAAAAAGTTCGCTTTGAAACGCCGGCATCATCTACAATCGACATGCCGGCCGTGCCGCCACAACGATAAATGAGATATAAAAAAATCAAACTAAGTAGTAATATTGATATTATGCAAAGATTTAACCAATTTATGTTAATTATTTGAGCAAACAGTTTTTCAATTGACTTTATATATGTATGTACATATACATTCTTCATAGATACCTATACCTATCCATAAAATGTATAATACAGTTCTTTATTGTTAAAATATTGTGGCTTAAACTTTTTGCCTTAAGATCCGCATATATTTTTTTATGTTTCAGTTATGATATCCATAAAATTTTGTTGGGAACTTATGAGCCAATCATTGAAATATAAAACAGTTTTATGTATTCCCTTAATTTTTGCGTACTTTTCCGTACTGTACCTACATATGTAGGTATATGAGTTTAATTTAACATGTCTATTTATTTATTTATTAACTCAGCTAATTGCTAGCTTTACAGCTTTAAATTATATGTACATGTTATAAAATTGAAAACATGTCTATGGTTTGTCATATCAAACCGTGTTTCTTTACTTTGAAACTCTGTGCATTTGCTTTTTTTTTATTTATTTTATTTTATTTGATTTTTTTTATGAACTTTGACAGACGTTTGTGTAGAAATTCACACAAATGCACTGAGTTTCAAAGTAAAAGAGCTATGCTTACATTTCAATAAATACACACTGAACCAAATCCGTATGTACGTTGAAACAACGAAAAATTAAGTTGGCATAATACTTAAATCTTACATTAATAAAGCCATTGACGTAATATAATATATGGAGTGCTAATAGGTACCCAACTTCCCTCGTGTTTTAGTTTACAGCAGCGCTCTTGGGACTCGGTGGGAATGTGGCCCCTCAATTCCAAAAGAGCTTGGAAAATTTTCCTGTGCAAGAAATTTATGGAAGTGACAAGTAACTAGTAGCCCGTATATAATACGTCCAATGCATAAAGCTGTATATAGTGTATAATTATATATTTTACAATAAATTGTATGTTGTTTAAAACTATCACATCTGACAATTTAAAATGAGGCTGATAAAGTCCTAATCAACTGAGAGTAATGAAAATTGTGAAAATGACATTTTCAGACTGTTGTCAGATAACTGACAATTTTCTTTTATTTTCTTCTTCTTTTTTTTAATATGAGTCAAGAATCAAGATAGAACTATAATAGTCGGAAGATGTCGGAAGAAAATTCTCTCAGTTCACTTACGCATGGAGCGGTCGGTGAGCGCTCTTCACTTCCGAAAGGAAAAGTTAACGAAAATGGGTCGAAACGAAGCAAACCTCAATTATGGGCACGTCATGAATTCTTATGAATTATTTGTATTCGTTTCGTTTCGTACGACCACTTACGTCGGCATCCGACTATTATAGTTCTACCTTCATTCTTAAGAAAGCTCAAATTCCATTTCCAAGAAAGAGATATACAAATAGGTTTTAAAATGAGTACCTACCAAGTATCAACGAACGCATCCCAATGACGTTTCTGACAATATATGCCAAACAAAATAAGTTTACACTAGGTACGTTCAGAAGCATAAGACGGTGTTCACATTGGAACTCCTACGACGACTTTTTTTGACTCTCTGTACTTTTTCTTACTCCTACTTCATGGCGAAAAAGAGATTCCTTTCTTGGTCACCTCTTTCTCGCCATGAAGTGGAAGTGAGATAAGTTTACACAGACGTAAAAAAAAGTCGGAGGAAAAATTCCAATGTGAACACCGTCTAAGAGACTAGAATGACATTAGCTGCATTTTATTATCCACATGATCTGATCTGGATCAGATCCCCATAATAAAACAAACAGGATCACAGTGACAGCGAGGGTATATACCCGTCTCATTTTGCACTGTGTTTGTATATTTTCATCTTTTTGTTGGCTTTTTTCTTTGCACTATACAGTTTACACTAGATTTTGTATCATGAAATAGATCCAGAAAAAAAGCAGGATTACATATTGTTTTTGTATTTACGTCTAGAAATTTGATCCTGATCAGATCATATGGATAATAAAATGCAGCTATTATCTAAGGTAATATGTATATTTCGCAGATTGTCAAAGTTGAAAATGTCAGAAAATTAAAGATGAATGTTCGAGTGCCCACAGGAACTCAACTCGCATCATTGTTAACAACAACAAAATATTGAAATAAAAAAAGTAAATGGGCACATGGATCCACAATTTTCTCACCATATTACCTCGATTTTGACAGATGCGCAGAACTGAACAAGAATTAAAACGCTAGTGATATTATACCTTTAATATGTGTACTGTTAAACGTTCCCACTGTTGTTAGACATTTGGGACAATTTTTTTTATTACAGTTCTGTCAATATTGAAAATGATATAAGCAAAATCGAACTCATCAACATTAGCTTAATAGATATATGTAGATATATATAATATGTACATTTATTTTGGTAGCATAAAGCTTTACAATTATTTACAATGACGTTTGACCTATGCCGCTGATGTTTATACTAACTAGAATTAAATGTAAAATTCAGTTGAGCTATAGTTTTTAAATAATGAGTTTTCTACCTCCTTCCCCTTATTGAAATCCTAGCAAATGCTCTATGGTACTCCTCTGTCAAAATCTGTTAAAATTAAAACAAAATTTCTAAATTCGCAATTTCTTTAAATGATCAACAAAAATAAAATGATTAACACAGATTTCATTATTTTGTATTATCACATTAAAATATTATGATTTTTTATTGCGTTATAATTTTTAAATAATTTTAATGTTTAATGTTTATTTAGTATTGTAATAAAATACAATTCTTAAAGTTCGCAATTAATCATAAAACAAATATATACAGCGCTCAATTCTCACTAAAAAGTCTTACCATCTTCCCAGACATAATCTGTTATTATTCTGAACTTTTTTTTGTTAAATATAAATTTATAAATTTCTTCTAATTATACAATTCCAGAGAAGAAAACACCCCACAAAAACTTGCTAATTTTTCTTTTAAATGTTGGTATTAAGCTCTATTTCGAAAATATATAATAATATGTATGTATATTTATCTTTGACATAAAGAAAAACTTCATACCTTTTTATTTGCCAAGTTTATAGAATTTTTATATGGTATGGAATTATTGTTAATGTTGACTTTTTGGTGGCGTGTGTGAACGACTACTATAGACTTATTTGATTTACACGTTTCAATTTCAAGTTCCAAAGTTAAAAATACTTAATTAGCACCCATAGAAAAATAGTAAACAAAAAAAAAAGTAGGTACCTGCGTATAACTTACATATTATGTACATAAATACCTATGCAGGTATAGGGGACCCACCCAAATTCAAATGTGGGTGCACGTGACAAGTGGAGTTTTGATGTGATATTGATGAATGATGAATGATGAACTCATATATGTAGGTATTATTGTTTGTTGACCATAAATTACTAAACCATAACAATTTGAATGCTTTCTTAGAATATTATTGTCAATTTGTAAACATTATATTGTGCCCTTGATAATATGAAATTAAATATAAATATTTATAAGAGATATTTTTTTTTTCACTTTTCTTTCAGATTATTTGGTACAAAATGTGATAAATGCGGAAGCTCATTTAGTAAAAATGATTTTGTGATGCGAGCGAAGACGAAAATATTTCATATAGAGTGTTTTCGATGTTCAGCGTGTGCGCGGCAATTAATTCCTGGTAAGATTAATTTTAATAATCAATTGAACTTTTTATACTAAATAGCAAGATATCCCTGTCTCGTTTAATCACAACCGTCAAAAACATCAATTTGTTGAATCTGAGATTTGTTTATCAGTTGGTTTATTTGGTAAAGTGAAATTTGCTGCGAATTTTCACAATCTTCTGTCAAAACTCATAGAAAAAAACATTTTTCGACAGGAATAGAAACATTGCACACAAACTGCTATATAAAATACCTCTTTTGTAACTTGAAATTTATTTTCACCAAGTTTCGTTGCTTTTTTTTATGAACTTTGACAGCAAATTGTGAAAAATTTAATGTTACCAAACAGACCTTATAATAAGAATCGACTTTTATTATCGTTTTGCAATTTTGCATCTGTCAGTTTCCACAAAATGATAGCTGTCAATTTTGAAGTTAAAAGATTGCTATTTATATTGAATGAATCTGTTCGGTAACTTCGCAAAACTGCGAATTTTTTCCAATTTAATTCATGTATATGAACCTTGACCGAACTTTTAACGAAAATGGGTATCGAAATCAGCAGATTTGAGAAGTTAACGAACAGAATTCATGTCAACAACTTTATTTTATTTCATTGTCATAATATATAAAACGCCTTTTTACGGCTGAAATACAAAATTAAATTAAAAATAAAATAAAAAGTAAAAAATGTCAAACTCTATACACACATGCATTTTTTGTATCTTTCTTTCTATTTCTTTGGTAAATTACCAATTTAGTGAATTTATTTTTATTTCCTTTTTTTTTAGGTGATGAATTTGCGTTGCGAGACGGTGGCGCCCTCTATTGCAAAGAAGATCATGATGTCCTAGAGAAAACCTCACAAAGTAGTCTTACATCCTCATTAGAAAGTAATAATAATAACACCAACAATAACAACAATACAAATTTAAGCAATAACAATCATTCCAGCGAATTAGGATCAATGTCAGGTAAGTTAATAAATATAGTACCTATAACTTCTTAAGCCTTAATTACATTGGCCACTTTTTGCACAATTAAAAAAGTGAACATATTTTTGCTTCCGCTAGTGCAATTTTTTTGTTATATTGTTTTTCAAACCATAATTTAAGCTTTCTGTATCATTTTTGTTAGTTTTGCAGTCGGAAAAAACTATCAAAACATAAGTTTTAAAATTTTCACTTTTGTACTTTTTCACTCTTTGGGCCAATATACTTAAGGCTTTAGGCTATAGATGTAAGAAATAATATTCTTTCTATTTGAATAAATTATGATTTCAAGACTTCTATCAGACGACGCATAAGATTATCTTTTTCCTCAATAAACGATAACTTAAGCCTAACCCATTTTAAAAACCGCTGATGGTCGGCCAAGTTTTTACAGATTGATTACTGAGTAGACCTATGCCACTTAGCTTTTTAGTCCAAAATCACTTTAATAAAAACTGGTGTTCCTTTTTTTACTTTATATTTAAAACTACTTAAAACTTTATCAGCCGTGTTTCTTTCGATAATCTAGTACTACCAACTATTAGTGCTCTCGTGTGCGAGTAAAGATGAGATTTGTATAGATTAATCAACCCTGTGCGTTCTGTTCCGAGTAATGTTTTCAAAGTGTTTTTCTGTTCCCAATTTTATAAAGGATTAGACGAGGAACGCACACATCACAAAAGTTTTTCGTTAAAGTTATCCAAATGTCTTATGTCAAATATCATAAATAACATTCTATTGGAATCAAACAGTCCGAAAACCGAATCGAAAACGATATAAATAAATTTAACTTTAAACAAATGAAGCAAATTTCAAAAAATAGAGAAAATTAAAAATACAATTTATTAGTTAAAGAACACATAACATATTGATCTATTAAATCTATTTTTGCTTGTTACATACAAACATAATGTACATACATATATAATAGAATAAATCACAATGCAGGCCACGTTTATCAATGTGTATAAACACATAATTATACCTTGTTCACATTGCAATTACAAGTTGTTATCTAATTGATTTTTAATTCTTTACTTCAACACTGTGTTTTATGTTTGTCAAATGTCATTATTAATATTTTCTTACAACGAGGAAATAGTTTTTTTCTGTTTATCTATAAGTATTTATCTTTTAAAATCACTCCTCATAAGCGGAACTTGCATTCTATCTTATATGTGGGTATTTGTAATATATGTACATATACTATATGTACATATGTATGTACTGTACATACATACATCACGCAGTATATTTCTTGATGTATGTACGAGGATAGGTACATATATAAACCTACAATGACAGAAAAAGAAACAATTCGAACTTATTGACAACAACTTCGATAGCATATCAAACATAGCAGTGGATGTCAAAAGAGTTTGTTTTTTGTTATATGCCGTCTCTGTTTCAAAGTGTAGCGGTGTCTTTAATGTAGAATTTCGATGTTTGTAAAAATGGTACCTAAATTGATGAACTTACATTATAATATGATTAATTCACAAAAGGTTGATTGCTATATAAAAACTGCTCGTGTATTAAAAGTTAAAAAAAAAGAAGAAAGCACACAAATAGTTTAGGGTATGTTTACACAGATATCATAAACAATCTATTTCTATACTTATAGATAAATTATTCTTTAGTGTTAGTCTGCAAAATATATTGCATGTGCAATTTTTATTTGACAGATATAATTATTAAGAATGATGTAAGTCGTGTGTTGAGCAAAGACAAAACTAAAAAACAAACAAAAAAAACTTTTATGTCAAAAACAAGATCAAGAACATTGCCGACGCCGACGCCGCCGCCGTCGCGTCGATTTGACGAATGAAAAATGAACAAAAAAAAAGTTTAGTGATAGTAGATGAAGATATCGCGCAATTATTCAACATCAAAATATTTGATATTTGAAAATTACTGTAAGATAGGCTGGCATATGTGTACATATATATTTAATCAGATCTTGAAGATGGAAGTGGGTTCTTATATAGATAAGATAATTTAAAGAATAACACTACAATAATTGGAAATCAATGCAGTTCTATAAAAATGATTGAGTACCTATATATAGATATAAAATGTGTCTATGTCGATGATTCAGGGAGCGCCTAGCCTATATATGATAAAAGCAATTGAAGAAACTGATAAAGGTATAAGAGCTTATATTGAATGACACTTGAATGATTGTAATTAAAATTCAATTACAAAGTTTTTATTTGATTAAGACTGGCGAGTAAGGTTAAAAGCGGTAAGTGGAGTGCAAATAAAGATGACAGAAAATGATGCAACTCTTTTGAATGCGAAATTAATTTTTTTTTTTACACAAAAAAAATGATAAGGGAAAATTTTCGATCAACTGCATAAAATAATATATAGCTTTTTGAATGAAAATAGTGCCAAAGCTGTATTGTAAAGATATAAGACCATATATTTATAAGGTTTGTTCGTTGAGCCCTGAAGTCACCCTGGGGTCGCCCTAAAGCGTTTTTAGAAAAACCTGAACTCATACTGACAATTAAATTCTGTGTTTTTTGAGACATAGGGTCGCCCTGAAGTAGCCCTAGGTTTTTTTTCTGCGGCGAGTTGAGATAACGAATAACCTGCCAGAGTGACATGAGCTATGAGGCATTATTTTGTTGTGAATTCACTTTTTGCGGGGTATTGCCTTTTTTTTAAATAGAAATGAAAATAAAAATTGAATGATAATAGATGAAAATAAAAAAATGAAACGTTTAAAATTGTTTTAATTCATTAAACTATTTAAAACAAATTTTTCGTTTTAAGTATTGAGTACGGAACTTCTTGTTTTCTGCGTTGAATATCAACAATATAATTTAAAGCCCTATTGTGATTTTTGAAAAACCCAATTTTTTTTGACAATTCTTGGGGTTGTAAAGAAAACCTGGGTCAACCCTGGGTAAAATTCAACGAACGACGAAACTATATTTATATTTTTTATCAAGAGCTATTCTCGCAAATAAAAAATACCACAAAAAGCGTGTTTTTTCCAAGCCCGAAGGAAATTGGATGAAAAAAACGATTCAGGGCTAAGTAATTTACATGTTAAATGCAACAAAAACTAATCCCCAATGGACTTTCCTAAACCCAGATAATTTCCGGGGCTTAACTTAAGCATGGAAAAAAACTGTATTACTGGCGGGAATTACATACTTGTTATCGATAGTTTGTATGGAAACTCCATTTTTGTTTCTTTAATGGCGTCGTTAATCCCCGATATCGTTTTTTTTTCAACAAGTTCTCTCCGGGATTAGAAAAAAAAAAACACACCTAATATCTACTCAAATTTGGAGCAATACAAATTTGTAATTTTACAAGTTGGCATGTAGGTATAAGACTTCAAACAGTATGTGGATTCTTTTCTACGAATTTATATTTCGAAATAAAAATACGTATTAGATCTTCATCTCTTTTCTTCAGCATGCCACTGAATATACAATTATAATTAGCTGCATTCTAATTTTTTTGTTTACTTGTGAAATGTTTGCATTTCGTATACATGTATGTATGTATGAATGTACATAGGTAAGGTACCTAAACTTAAACAAACAATCCCTACAAAAAATAGGAAAAAAATGACAAATGACTCAATCCAAGAAAATAAGGAATGTAATTGCGCAAGGTGTGCCAAAGTTAAAGCAACTCAAATTCCTATCTATCTGCACTTCACCTATAGGAGAAGTGTTAAATAGAGATGTGTGTACAGACTGCAGCCAGTGCATGTCTATGAAGGTTCAAGTATGCATGTCTGTTGCCATTTACCATACGGTATTATTATATTAGTATGTTTAGGGACAGAAGGGAAGTTCGACTAAAAAAAGCTCGCTGGTCTATCTTTTTGCGCCCTCATGCTTCTTGTGTCGTCATATACTGACGAGGCCGCAATGTTTGCTTTGCGTGCAAATTCCTTGTATTGTATACCATATGTACTCGTATATGCGTCAAGCAAAAGTCTATGACATTCTTGGCATCATGATTTGGAACTTAGACTGAGAGACGTTTTGTGCAGTTGCCTCGCCGGCTGCTTATCGCGCGCAAAAGCCAATTTATGATCACAACGGTAATACGACTGAGCTATTATAGCAAATGGCTTGAAGAGAGATATACAGTTAGGTATAGTATATATACATAAGTAAAACGTGTATACATAGGTGCTAGTATAAGCTCGTATCCGATTGTTTGAGTGACAGATTAGCAAATTCTTTTATAAAAATATCCTTTGATCATGGCAGACAGATTGTTATTTTGAGTTATTTATGGTATGAGAGCGCAATTGGTTGAGATAACTGCGAGCTGTTTTTTGTATTGAATTGGTTTGTTTTTACTTCTATATCTTTCTTTTTCTGTTTATAGGTAAAAATGTATGTATTTGCTTTCCTTGTTTTTTTTTTTGTATTTGAAGTGTCGGTGAGTTATAAATAGTTGTGTAGTGTAGTTATGTCACTGTCGAGTTTTAAATACAATATAGATTGCAATACGTATACAAAATTGCATGCAATAAGATTTTAATCTTACAAATAAAGTAGGTATATAGGCAAAAAATAAAAGACTATCGTGTAATTTTGGGAGGCAGTTAATCTAATACTACGCATAAACCAAATTATCATCAAAAATTTACAAATTATCATTTCAAAATTAGAATGCTGAGTTCCAAAACGCATCAGATGCGTAGGTATTTAAAGGAAAGTCATGACGGTGTTAACATTGGACTGCCTCCGTCGACCTTTTTTGACGTCTCTGTACTTTTTTTCTCTTTCACACCATGAAGTGCGAAATGTTTCCAAAATATTGAACCAACTTGGGCTCATTTAAAAAACTATAAGGCCCTCCCAAACTGCGCCAACTGGCGCAAAACATTCGGAGCGAATATGCGACGAAATGATTCGCATCATGCCAGTGTCAAAAATTTATTTAGCAGATAAAAGTTTCTTTATCGTTTTGAAGTTTCGCATTGGTTTGGGAGAGGCCTAAAAATGCCTTTGTGATTGTCAATGTTATGTCATGACTGGAAATGTCAAAACTCGATAAACAAAACTGTCAAAAATATATAAAGTACATACAATTAACGATATAAAGCGTGTTTTCTTAGGGAAATTCATAGATATGTATATAGCTAAATAATAACAGAACGAATAGCTATCTACTTTATTGCTGGTTTAATTTATTGGCGCTCTCTTGGTTTTGTTGTCATTACATTTTATCCAATCAAACAGTTTTAAACAATTTTAACCAACCAAACTCACTTAAGCTATGTATTCGTTAAAAACGACGAATATTTCGAATTATCAAGCAGAATAATCATTCTAAAACCACCCAAAAAAATTAATAACAATGAAACCACCACATAACATACTTAATCTTCTCCTTCGAATAAATAATAACCGTGATAACAACAAACAACATTGTCGGGAGATCCCAAAAAGCTAAAAGAAATAGTATTTGACTTACAAAATAAAAAAAAAGGAAGAAAATGACTACAAAACAAAACCGAATACATAAGTAAAAAAAAATATCGATGGTTATTGATGAACATTTTGAATTCAACGAAGGTGAAAAATGAAATACCACCAAAGAAAATTGTCCAAACTTTAAAGAAAACAGAAAACACAAGCACCACAAAGCGAGAATAAACTAAATGTCAGCTTAAGCGAAGAGTGTAGACAAAGTTATAAGTTCTACACTGCGTTTGCATCTTGCGTGACATCAATCGCATCGCGGCTACCTTTTGATGACTATGTTCGACATCTTTCGGTTCGATTGGTGCGTTCTTTTCGGTTAGGTATAGAGGTACATTGATGTACGATTTCGATGCCTTTTTAATGTTTCTTCTGTGTATTTTATTTTTAAGTATAATAACATTTTAAGTTATAAAGGAGTTCTAAATATCTGACAAGTCTGACGGACAGTCCCGCATTCATTAAGCAAAATAAAATTAGCAATTTTTTTTCACATTTATAGTGTTTATTCAAAAATAACCTTATTTATAAACGAATTACAGCGAATGTATAAGATTATAAAATAGGTATAATACCTCTCATCGGGAAAATGATATTTTTAAAACGGATATGCAATGTTCTGCCATTATACGCTGAAATTACGTTTCATTAGTGTCGAGGTAATTTTTTAAATTACAGAAAAAGTGTTTTCATCTCAAATTTATAAACTTTGTTTTGTTGTTTTCTCTTTTTCCTTCTGTTTCAGTTTTTTATACATCGAGTTTTGACATTTTAATATTGAAACTTTTTCAAATCTTTTTAAACGGAATCCAATTGGCCTGTGTGTATTTGTTGATTGTGAAGTAAAACGTCCCATTTTCCCATTTTTGGTATTTTATCTGTAAAAATAAGAATTTTGTAGACCATCAGCACCATTATATTTAATATTATATCCACTGATAGCCCCTGACACAAAGCAAGCTTCCAATTACAGTTGGAAGCTATAACATTAAGTACGTTTTGAAATGGTTTTTTTTTAGGGTACCTATACATGCGTTATTTTAAAATTTTGGTTGTAACGATAAAAATCTTATAACCTAAAGTTTTACGATATTAATAATTAGGTGAATTTAAATTGGAGGTTTTTTTCTCGTATTTTCCTTCAAATTTTTATTTCTATTAAAAATGTACCTACTTAATTAAAAATAAGATAATGTTTAGGTAGAAAGATAAAATATATATCAAATCTCTATATGTAAAATGTGCGGTGGCAAATTTAAAAAAAAAAAATTATAACGAAATAAATATAACTATAACTATAAATTCTTGGTTCTTTCTTAATTTTGTTTATTTTTATATTTTCAGATTCTGGAAGCGAATCTGGATCACATAAAAGTATTAGAGAAAAACGACCATCGGGACCATCTGACGGTAAACCAACAAGAGTGCGAACGGTGCTTAATGAAAAGCAATTGCACACCTTAAGGTTAGCACACAATAAATTCGATATTTTATATTTTGCTACTTTTGCTACAATATCTGCTGATTAAAAATCTGCAGTCATTATTTTTTGCAAACTTTGAAAATAAATTAAATGCTGATTCTTGCTTTATGCTCATTCTGGCAGATTGTCATTTTTTGTTATCAAACCTGACAAAATAATGATTCTAATCTATTTTTAATGAAATAAATTAACACAACGTCAAATAATGGCGCTCTGGAGGTACTGCCACTGTGAGAGTGACAGAAAATATGGGCAAGTTCATTCTTTCATGTAATTTTTCATAATTTTCAAAATGGTTTCAGCACAATATTCACACGTATAATGTAAAATTATACGTCAGGCACTTGTCAATTTTTTTATAAAGAAATAAATGACATATTCAGACCATTTACACGATTAAGTCCTAAATGGAAACAAAATCAAAGAAATTATTACAAGATATCAATAAGTAAAACCAGAATTTCTGACAGTGCATCAGAACTTTGTTTAAATATATGTCTAAGTATTTTTTTATCATCATCGTACCAATTTTGTTACAGAAATTATAACGGCAGTTTGTCAGTTATTTTAATATGGCATAAGAAAACATTTTATTCTTGGAAATCTCTCCAACCATTACTCAATGTGCCCTTTCTTTTTTTTAGAACCTGCTACAATGCTAATCCAAGACCCGATGCCCTGATGAAGGAGCAACTGGTTGAGATGACTGGACTTTCGCCGCGTGTTATCCGAGTGTGGTTCCAAAACAAACGGTGTAAGGACAAGAAGAAGACGATTCAAATGAAATTACAAATGCAGCAGGAGAAGGTAATTTTACAAATCATAATAATTATTTGAAGAACATTTTTATATAACATTGATTTTTTTTTATTCTACACAGGAAGGACGAAAACTTGGCTACGGTGCAATGCAGGGAATTCCTATGGTTGCAAGCTCACCAGTGCGTCATGATTCGCCTCTGAATTTGCACGGCATCGATGTACAAACATATCAACCACCATGGAAGGCACTATCGGATTTCGCACTTCATGCAGATCTCGATAATAACGGTGCCATCAATACACACACCCCTGCCTTTCAACAACTGGTGAATCAGGTGAGTTGAGTTTTTGTTATAACCGACCTGTCATCATCGCAAACACAAAACCCACTCATTTTCACCATCATAACCACAAAAACAAAAACCTTAATCTTTAGATGCATGGTTATGATTTGAATGGCATGCCACCGGTTCCACTGCAAGGACCCCCTCCGCCAGGACAAATGGGCGGGCCACCGCCCATGGACAATGCCGGACTACATCACCATCCTGACAGTACAGACTCTTATGTCACCTACCTGGAAAGCGATGACAGTATGCAAGGCAGTCCATAGAAAACCATCAAAAATTCATAAATGCATTTAATTTGCTTTTTACCAAACAGAGTCCAAAATAGCTTCGCTACTCAATGTCTTGAATAAATTCACACCAAATGCCGTAATGTGAAAGTTACTTCTACTGCAGCAGCGCCAACGCCAGCTGGTGGTCGTGGTTGGCAACAAGCATGTTGTTTTTGTTGTTGTTACTGGCGTTGTTGTTGTTCTTGTTGCTCTGTTGTTTTGTGTATTTGGACACCATCTTGGCCCGAAGCTTTTACCACATGCAATATAAATATATATAGAATATGTTTTTATTTTTTCTTTAGTTCTTCTTTAAGAATGTTTATACAAATATTTTGTTTTTAACGGTATGCGGACACTGTGATGTCAAAAATGCAGTATAAAATTCAAAATACCAAATACTCATGTTGTATTAATGAAAAACAAAAATAATAATAAAATAAAAAAACAAAATATAGAAATAGAAAACAGGAATTTTGTTTGTTGTTTTTTTGTATTATTTAAATTTTTGTTATTGTAAATTAAAATTAAAATTATTATTTATGTTTATTTTTAAATATTTCATGTTGATTTTGAACAACACAAAAATATTGTAAAAAATGTAAAAAAAAACCGCATAGATATACATTTTGATTATAAAAAAGAACCATAGGCAATTAGAAGAAAATGAGAAAATCGTGCTACCAAAGCAAATTCTGAGAAAACCCACGGTAAAAAAATGTTGTTAAAACAAAATAATTTTGTTTATATAGTGTCTGAAAACCGTTTGTGAAAAAGCAAAATGTAACAAATCACAAATTGTAAATTAAAACAAAAATAAACAACAATTTTAAGTTAGATAGATAGCATTGAGAAATTGGACAAAAATCAATAGATTAAAAAAAAAAAAACAATAGATATAAATAAATATTATTTAAAATTATATGTAAAAAAAAACTAGATATAAAGTAATTAGAATTTATTATTTAATATACATGAAAATAAATTAACTATATTGAATGTATTATGTAAAAACTATGAATAACTTTATTTAAAGAAAATTATATATAAATAAAATAATTATGAAACGATTTTCAATATATAGAAATACATAAATAAATTGGAAAATATATAATAACTAAAAGCATTTTTATTGATTATAATTTAAGCTGACCATGAAAAGAAAACCCAATTAACAAAAATAAAAGTTTAGTCGGAAGAACTTCTAGGATGAACATTTGTGGATTCGCTTGCTCAGTTGGTTTTCGTCACAGGAACCAATAAAAATGTGAAAGTAAACTCTTGAGGCCTCTGAAATTTGAACCTTTGTGGAACGAACTATAGGCCAGCGTATTTTTTTCTATCTGAAAGCGAGGGCTATTAAATTCAAAAAGTTGTACAGTACACAAGATTTTCACCATTTTGATTCTAGATCTTCAAATGCGGCTGATTATTTAGGCAAAACTCTAACACAAATCCTACGGTAAACCAAATCCACCGATTTGGCTGCAGATGGTGTCTAGAACCACTCAATCTAGTCAAAAGTTACCGGTCATTTTCAAAACAAAAATGGGTGTAAAATAAAAGATAATTTTGTTTCCAACACTTTTTCAGCTAAAACCAATAGTTTCGAGGATAAATTTCAACTCCCCTTTTCCAAAAGGTATGGCGTCCCGAAAACCTGAACTTTAGCTTTTCGAATAGCCCTCTCTTCGAATCGACTGTCTTATAAGAAGATAACTCCATATTTTATGTATTAATGATGACAAAAACTGTGTCTGAATGAAGAAAAAGGAATATCAAAAACGGTACCAACGGTGTTTATAAAGAAAACACTTGTGTTCACTATGGCGTATACGTACTTTTTTGTATATAGTAATTCTTTTATGCGCGTTCGATAGGAAAAACATAGCAATTTTTTCTCTTAGAATTATATGTGAGAGTACATTTTTTTTGTTGCAAAGTTTTATAGATCTTTAACATCAGATTAGTACAGCTCGAGATTAAGTGTTTTTTTAAATTGACACCATATTAACACAAAAAAAACCTGACGGGCTTTTGAATTTTATGTCAGGTCTCTAAATATATGGTACAGTAAAACCTTATTTAACTTTTCACGCGGAGCCAATGTAAAATGTTTTTCTTTGCGGGGGGGGGGGCTTAATTTTGAAAGCTTAAAATCAAATTTTAATCAGCTAATTACTTATTTATGATAGATATTTGAAAAACTGTTTTAGATTTTTTTTTTTGTTGAATACCTCGGCTCTATGTGTATCACACAGTTAAAAGTTAAACAAAATGGTCATATTATGTATACGTGTTGTCTTACTTTGGAAAACTGTCCAAGTTATAAATAAATATTTTTAGTTGATGTTTAAGCTGCAGTGTTCCCAGATTGGTTATTTCTCTAACAAAAATGGTGGGAAAAAATCAGTTTAGTGGGAATGGTGGTTGGAAAAAATTCATGGTGTGATTTATGGTGGAAAATATTTTTCCAAACGCTTTTTTATCGGGGGTAAAATAATATTTTTACCACAGTCGCAAAATCACTACTTACCCACCCATTTTCCTCCAATTTCGTTTTCTTACCCTACATATATATAACTTTTATTATATTTATAACTTAAAACAAAATATTGCCAGTGGCTATAAGAATGTATGTTGTTTTCTTCAGGAACTTTGTTTTTAAAGTAGAAGTATGTTAGTCTATAGGAAAACGCTTGCGATTTTCATTCTTAGCAATTAAAAAATCGCGATCGGAAAAATTTTTTATGAACGCACTTGTGGTTTTTCATTCATGAAATAACACCTTTATTTAAATTTGTTTTTTTTTTCTCCAGTCCAAAAATGGTCAGAGTTTTTTTCGGATTCGGTTTGATTTTTAAAATCTCATCTGGCATCACGGGGCCTACCAGTAACAAAATTTAGAGACGACTTAAATATACTGTGATTTTTTAAATAAGAATTTTGCTAAAATTAAAAGTCATTGAAAATTAATTTTTTTTTATTTAATTTGTCATTAAATAGACATTGTATTAAATCGGTAAGATCATTTTACTACAACTTTTAAGGAATACAAAATATGGTAAAAAGTACTAAATCTCGAAGAAATGGTGCTGACACTGATTTTTTATTTTGGAAGTTTTATACGTTCTAACTCTTTTTGAAAATATTTTTGTTGAGTTTCTAAATTCTCTCTTACGTTTTGACGTTTTCAACTTTAAAAGTCAATGTTTTATTCAAAATTGTATGTTTTTTAGTTTTTCAAATCTGTTCTTTGAGGTTGGAGTCTTTATTTTTATGCTACGTTATATAACTCAACATTTATTGCACACATTTGTTTTAATGTGTTTTGTCCGAGGTACTGGTACCATTCTTAGAAACAGCATTTTTATTCAATGATGTATTTTAATAGAAAATTGTAGATTTAATTGGAAAAACAAGGGTGGGACATGCCACGGTACTGACATTTTGCGTATACTTTTTCAAGTCAAGGGAAAAGGGTAACAAATTTTTAAACAATCTGTAATGTAAATTCTAGTACTAACTTATTTCCACAATTCAAACCAGAAATTCATAAGAAATTTTTACATTAAGCTACAAATAAAGCCCTGGACCCATGTTCTGTAACTCGGCGATAACTTTTCGAGGCGAAAAACAGCGAAAAATGGAACAAAAATGGAACAAAACTCATAGGAATCCTATGGGTTTCGCCGTTTCTCGCCTCGAAAAGTTATCGCCGAGTTACAGAACATGGGTCCTGGACACAAAGAATCACAGTTGGCAGAGAATCACCCATATACTCTATATATACCAAACCAAACTGATGAGTCAGTTTACTGGTGAGGGCCTTTTGTCAATACGCAATTTTTTGTTAAGTTCAGTTCATCATACATAGATTTCGTGACGAATATCTAGTGTGAACTATATCCTACAAGATTAGAAATTTTTGTAGGACTAGAGGCCGTTAAAAGCTATTTGAATCATTAGGTCTTTTACTTTGAGCACGAAAAATCAAAAAACTGTAATTTTTTGAGGAGCAGGGAAGAAATTCTCTTAAAAATATTAAAACTATACCCAAAAGTACGGGAACGCAAATTTACACAAATTTACAGGATTCCGTATTATACCTGCACCGTGCACGATATGATGTTCGTTTTCATTCATTTACTCTCATACTGAAATTTTTCTGAACTGATATATCCAAAGAAATTTCTTGGGCAGAAAACCACAGCTAGGGTAAATGTTTTATTTTCTCGAGAGCACTTCTCTTTTGTAAAAAAGACAGCGAATTTTTTGAGTGAAATTTATTGGTCCGTTAAAATCTTTGGAAGCCGAAATAAACAAAAATTTGTATTATAAATCAAAAATTCATGTTCTTTTTATTCCCAAAATGGAGTTTATTGAAAAAAAGAAGCGCCGCCGGAGTGAAAACCCTGTTAAAAAGTGGACTGAAAAGGAAATTAAATAATTCTCGATTTCATTAATGAAACAGGAAACTTTGAGGTAATTGTGAGATTTTATTTCATATTTAGACATATACATAGATATATTATAGAAATGTTTTGAGCAGAAACATCAGTGTTGCAAAACAGATTAGAAAAAGTGCATTCACGATCTACTTAAAAAAATAATATTTCGCATTTTTACTAGACTCGTTGCACCAGATCGGGAATACCCCCCTAGTATTTCAAAGTAAAGGTACGCACATATTAGAAGAGGGTAATAGTAGTGGAAAATGCGTGAACCTATTCAAATTGCTGACAGTGTATTTATCTAAATATAAAAACAGAAAGAAAAAAAATTATTAAGGACAAAATTAGATTCAAAATTAAATGAGCTCTCAAACTTCAATACAGACGATAGGGATTGTATGCTTGGGTCGTTAACTTAAGTGTATTATAATTGGGTCTTAAAGCTGTCAGTTTGAAAATAGTGTGGAAACCTTAGAAAAAGAAAGAGGAGCATATCGAGAAAATGTGAGGCTTTTTTCATAATAGTGTGAGTTACACAAACACAAATGCATTCACTCCGGGAAGGCGTGCAGTTAGACTGCTAAATGATGAGGCGCCCATAGCTGTTTTTTTTTTGAGAAATGTGTTTTGAGATTTTAAATCGGTAAAATAGTAAAAAATGCAAATGGCAAGTTGTACAATTATGGTGGTTCAGCCTCGGTTCAAGATTTTAACTCACTGATTTCGGCGGATTAACTAACGTTCAAAGCTGTTTCAAGTATGTAATTGGTTATTATCACACACTTGAACAGTAAACCACTGTTAAAATCCAATTAATCCCCCGAAATCAGTGGATAAAAATTGCTGAACCACGGTTTAAATATTTGTTCAACTGGCCCTAGCCCCTAAATAAATTAAATAAACAAGTAAAATAAAAGTAAATAAAGTGAATATATGCAATACTTCATTGAAATAAAAATATAAAACTACATGAGGTTCTGCGTTAAATCTTGTAAAAACATGTATAATTTGCAGTGTAATTTTTGTTAATTTCACAGGTAAGCTGTTACTCATATTCCATACAAAGTAGGTAAAATTAATCTGCACTACGGACCCTCAATGGATTTGAGCGCCTTGTCATCACAAACAAAAACTAATGCGACCCTGGCCGAGAATTTCAATTTTGACAGATCGGGTTCAGCTTTTTGCCGTGATTGAAGTGTATTTTTATTTTCAAACAATTTGCTTTTTTATAGCCAAATGCAATGAAATATCAATTGAAAAGTATTAAAAGATAATGTATTTGCCTAAAAAACATCACTTCACATTTCTTTATGCGGAAAGATGAAACACAATCAGCCCGTGAAAAAAAAAGAAAACTCCATATTAAAGGTGTTTTTACACGATTTAACGTAGCACCTATGTATATGTTGTCTTTTATTTTTTTTTATAAATTTTTGCAAGTATTCACTGTGTTAACTTTTATTTCACTTTTTTATTTAGTATTTTCACTATTTTAACGTTTTAAAATCTCGAAACACTTTCCTATAGCTCTGCAAAATGACAGATCGGGTTCTTTTTGTTTTTTTTTTTTTTTGGTTCACTCACATACACTGTATATGTGATATACACCTCTTCTTTATCTTCTTATTCTAAGTATAAACCTCTGCCTTATCTCTTATTCTATGCTGGAAACTGGTTGTTATCCATGGTATACGAATATTCTTTGTAATAGGATCGAAAAGATTTAATTTGAAACTTTGATTTTTATTGTGTGTCCAGGACGGGCATGCTAGTGGATGCTCGGCCTTAACTCGCCGGAAATGTGTGGGATCTTGTCCTGTCGACACAATCTCACCTATCACTATAAACATATATCATGCCAAAAAAAAATGTGTCTAAGAATCTCGGATTCTTAACCAGAGTGGTCATAAAAGCGGACGGACATTACCACCAGAGGGTGCTGAGGTGTCTTTCAGCGAGGCCCTATACCCGCCCTACCATGGAAGTTAACATGGGCGTAGTTTATAACTCCCCCTTGTATCAGCTCACCTTATTCGATGTCTTTACCGGCTCAGCTCATCTCCACCACGTTAATTCACCACCATCCGCATCCCCTAAAAAAAAACTTAGAAAACCATCAAGCTAATCGCTTGAATAAAAGAATTCATTTCAACCATATTGGCGTGATTAACAATGTTTATTTAACGTAAGAATAAGAATTTTGGACTTATAAAAAAAAACATATATAGATTTAAAGTTCTTTTCGTAGTCATTTAATTATAGAATGATTCCTTAATCATTTAATTAATAAATCAAAAAAAAAGAAATTATATAAGAATAGGGATATCTAAAAAAATTACAAAAGATATTTTATCCAAAACTACCATAAAAGCAAGTTAATTGACTTGTTACAAGCAATAACAATGAAAGAAAACAAATCAAAAATAAGAAAAACTAAAATAGAAACAAACGCAATGTTGGAATTTTTGACCTCTATAGCTTCGATCTTTGAAAGTCTTCACCTTTAAGTTGAAATTAAATCGTCCCTGTTTACTTTCCTACAGGGGTAAACCAAAATTTTAACCTACCTAAATTGAGCTCAATGTAGGCGTAGATGGTCCAATTAACCTCTGACAAAACAAGGGGAAAACCTACTTATAGCCGAAGTTTTGTTTAAGAATTCCACTACGCGTTAATTTCTTTACAGAGTACAAAATGATACAAAAGAAAACTCCCTTTTTTTATAAATATTCGTATCACGATTTATGTCACGAGAAAAAGAACTATTTTATACAGAAAGAAAATATTTATAATTTAAATATCACGCCAAACACAAAAAAAAAACGAAAACAAATTACAAAGTCGAACTATGAATATAATGTCAATTGACATTTATGATATTGAATACGATATCTATAAGGATAATTAATGATTGTTTCTCCGCTTTCGATTTTCTTGCAGTATGTTACATATTCTAGATTCACTTGCTTTTATCTTAGTGTTATATTTAGATTTTGCAAATCAGATGAACAATTTGCTTGGCAAACAAACTTAAATTTATTGATAGCAAAAAGAGTACTTTACATGCACTATTAAAACTTGAGTTTTAGAATCTTGTTTTAGCGGCTCACTTAAATTTTGGTTGTAAAGAAGCTTGATTGCTGAGACTGTATATCTTGATTGCAGAAAATCTTGATTGTAGAATTCTTGCCCTTTTTTTTTTGAAGGTGCGATATTAAAAGGGGGGGGCGATCGCGACTCACTGGTTGACGTCGTCGATCGCCGATTTCTTGAATTCCTATTGAATAAAGAAAAAGGAACTAATATAAAATAAATCATCTACATACATAAAAAGATCTTTTCTTTATGTCACTATATATATATAATAGGGATGCATATTCATACAAGGAACCCATAGGCACAGATGCAGGCACATATATATATATTTACATATATACACTTTTTCTTTTAGTTTAGCCAAAAAAAAAAATATCTTTATGGCACTCACCTTTTACAAAAGAATGGAAAAAGCTTGAAATCCGTGTTTTGTGAACTGTACCTCCGAAAATATTTGAACGTTTCTTCGTCGCAGTATTAAGACGCACTAATATATTTTTCACCGACCGCAGTTCTACCGCGTGTCCTACAGCAAAAAAAAGGAAATAAAAAATATAAAAGGATCTGATATCCGTATGCGCACTTTGTAATACGTAATATAATAAGCTTACATAGGTTGATAATATCTGTTGTAGATAATAATTTATCTCCAAAAAAAAATTAATATTCCTTGAAGATTTTCTTTTCTTTTAAAGGATGGTTGTTTATATAGATCTGCGACGTTTTCTCCACGGTGGTTTTGTTCACTTTGATTGTGCTATATGCCATATGTCGTCGAACCCACCGAATCCATACGATTCTGTTCCACAATTCCGATGAACGGAATAAAAATCGTCTGTTCTTTTTTAATTGCCAATCACATCAGTCCACGTATAAAATTGTTTCATTCCTCATCCACGCCATCTGAACTTCAGAGGTCGCTAGATTAGGCGAAATTTACACGAACAGGCTTATTCTCTTCCACACGGGTACACAAAATTGTAAGAGATTTTTGCGGTTTCTATTTAAGTGTCTTTTTTTTTTTTTTATTTTATTCTTTCAGGTAGACTCGACGGTGTCCATAACAAAGCTCTGGACTTCTCGGAGATCCAGTTGACGTTAAGAACAGAGAAGGAGACACCGGGTATAATTAATTAGGTAATAAGTTCCCGATTTTATCAAAGGAAAATAGTGAACAAAAATAAAAACAATTACTGGCGAAACTACCAAAAATGCCGTTCGTCTTATTTTTTTTTTTGTGCTAAGTTTTGATATTCCTTTCTACAAGGGCGTTTTGTGGTGTGATAGACTACATCCGATTGTGGTATACTCTATTCAGGTTTATATAATGCGACGTGGGGAAGAACCCACGGAATGCCGGGCAATTTGAATGTATACATTTACATATACGACGCAGTAGGTATATTAGGTACGAATCCTTTCGAATAGTAATGTTTAGGGTTCGTAGATTGTGTTTACCAATTTAAAGACATGTTTAAATGCAATCAAATTAAATAAATAGAACTGATAAATACATAAAGAATGAATATTGAATAAATGATTTAAAAATAAATAAATAAATAAATAAAAGACAAAACAAAAAAAATGTAGATATATAAATAAAAAAAAACGGTGGAATAAATAACAAATAAACGTTATCAAACGACAAATAAATAAGTAAGTACTTTATGAAACGAAGCAAGTAATTAATTGAACAAAATAAATAAATTAACAAATTAACGAGTAATGTATTAATAAATAAATAAATTAACGAATAAATAAATAATTACACAGAAAAATAAATAATTTAATAAATAAATAAATTAATGGAACAAATAATAATACGATAACATTAATAAATAAGAAAATAGATAAATTTGGCTATAATATAATACCTAAACTAATATTGCAAACTTAACCTAGAATAAATTAATAAAAATATCACAGAGTCTTAAGAACTTCACTGAAACAAAAAAAAATAATTAATAAATTAACATATAATAAACTAGTATGGCAACAAAATAAAAAATAACACCTATGGAAAGCTATGATATCAATAATTTACGAGTTATCGATTAACAAGTAAAGTAAATTAAATATAAATAAATGCAAACATGTAATATCGATAAATAATACACAAAGAAAATACATAAGTAGTGCTTATAAGATATTTTGATAAGATGTTGCCATAGCAAGGAAAAATAAAAATCACAGATAATATCATTGTTTTATGTCTTTAGCATGGTAAATACCAATACTTTTACCGGATAAATTCTCTAGTTCATAAAGATTTTTGCCAACAGCTTTTACGATTCTACACTTAACAAATTTAGGACATAGTTTCGCACTGAGGTATTTTGAACTATCACTAAGGACAAAATTCCTTCGGAATACCTCTTGGTCAGGTATAAAACGTATATTGCGAGTGCGTGTGTTATACTTTTGAGCACTTTTCTCTCCAGCTTTCGCTATACTAGCTTTAATTTTATCGCGCATGCATTGTAGTCTATTTTTACGGGAAAGGGTCATAAGCTCACCGTCCTCAACGGAGTTTAATTTTTGAGCCAGTTCATAACAACTTCCGTGAGTCATCATGTTTACTCCGAACAGGGCAAAATATGGCGTCACACCCGTTGATGAGTGAACAGAACTCCTGAGAGCACAAGCTATTTCGCTTAGATGTAAATCCCAATCTCTCTGGTCGTCTTTAAGATATGATCGAATGGCGGCGAGAAGAGTGCGATTCACTCTCTCCGACGCATTCGATTGAGGTGAATAATAAGCTGTTTTGAAATGTCTAATTCCATAAGACTGCAAAAAATTTTGAAAGTCTTTCGACAAAAACTGTTTTCCATTGTCGGAGTGTATGATTTGAGGCACTCCAAATATGTGAAAAACATTTTCTTGCAAAAATTTGATAATATTTGAAGAGTTAGCATTTCGTAAAGACTTTAAAAAGACAAATTTGGACATATGATCAAGAACGACAAAGACGAAACTGTTACCAGACTTAGAACGCGGATACGGACCTAAAAAGTCAACATATAACTTTTGAAACGGACGATCAACGCTATAAACACTTGACATGGGAGGACGGAGGACTTGATTTGTTGGTTTGCACTGAATGCAAGTATCGCATTTGGCTATATATTCCCTTATTTGGACCGTCATATTCGGCCAATAAAAGTACTCGCGAACCCGTTGTAACGTTTTCGCTACTCCACCATGGGAAACTTGAGGAGGATTATGGGCACGAGCAATAATGTCATTAGTGAGACCTGAGGGTACCCATAATCTCCAAGTGTGTTCAACGGTCGTTGAATCTTCATGATATGGAAAAGCTCGTTTATACAAAAAATTATCTTCAATTTTTAAATCTGGTAAGTGATCATTATTTTTTTCTACGGTTTTTAAAAGACTTAAATATTCTTCAGATTTGAATTCGTTTGATTGAAGATCGATCAACGGCGCAATATTTTCTAAGTCGATACTATCGACTTCCATGTAGACTCTAGACAACGCATCGGGGACAACATTAAGACTACCTTTACGATGTTCTATGTCGAACGAAAAGGCTTGAAGTTGCAAACTCCACCGTGCAAGTCTGCCGCTCAAGTCTTTAAGACTCATTAGCCATTTGAGACTTGAATGGTCAGTTATGACGGTGAAGAGCATTCCTTCAACATAAGGACGATATTTTTGGATTGCCAATACTGCTGCCAGACATTCTTTTTCCGTTACACTATAATTCTTTTGGCATTTGTTCAATTTCTGGGAAAAGAAAGAAAGGGGTGTCTCTTCTTCGGCATCATTTTTCTGGAAAAGCACCGCCCCTACCCCTGTGTCAGACGCATCACATTGTATATAGAAACGTTTGTTAAAATCTGGATGCGTTAACGCTGGAGCTTCTGCTAGGGCCTTCTTCAACTTCTCAAAAGCCTCCAGAGCCTCTTCAGTCATTTTAAATCTTGTGTTACTCTTTTTCAGAGTGTCCGTGATTGGAGCCGTCAGAGTCGAAAATTCCCGTATAAACCTACGGTACCACCCTGCTAAACCAAGCAGCCTGCGAACCTGTTTTGCCGATTTTGGGATCGGAAAATTCTCGATCGCCTCAACTTTAGCGGGGTCTGTCCTGATGTTCCCACCACCAACGATGAAGCCCAAGTACTTCAATTCTTTGAAGCAGAATTTTGACTTCGTAACGTTGATGGTGAGTCCAGCTTTATTGAGGCACACAGCAACTTCGTCCAGCAGAGCGATATGTGTCTCGAAATCTGGAGCAATGACGAGCAGATCATCGAGATACACGAAGACACGGTCCCTTAACCTTGAGGGAATGACCTTATCCATTAACTGACATAACCTCTGCGCTGCATTACACAGACCAAAGGGCATGACAGTAAAATGGTATAAGGGCCGTCCCGGTATCGTAAAAGCAGTTTTTTCTCTACTCTGCTCCTCCAACGGTATTTGCCAAAATGCGTCTTTGAGATCGATACTACTTATAAAAATAGTATCACGAAGACGACTGAAGATCCCTTCGAGATTGGGGAGAGGATAAGCATTTTTTTTCGTTAGGGAGTTCAGCTTACGTGAATCGAGACACAGACGGTTTTTGCCAGGTTTCTGTATCAGGACCACTGGCGAACTCCACGGGCTTTCGCTCTCCTCAATCACACCAAGGCTCAACATTCGGTCTATCTCGGCATACATCAGGGCTTGTATCGCCGGAGAAACAGGATAATGACGCTGCTTCACAGGAGCCGCCTCTCCGGTTTCGATGACGTGCTCGACAAGGGTCGTTTTTCCGAGACCGTACCTGGTATAACACCGGAACTTTCGTCTGACTGCGTCCAACCTGGTTTCCTGCTCTGGAGACAATTGATGAGTGTCTGAAGTATCCTTAGCATCCGTAAGTGAGATTTCACTGACTATTCCAGGGGCAAGTTTGAATGCTCTCCAGAAATCGATGCCGAGATAAAGTTCCTGATCCAGATTCGGAACCAAATAGAAGGTAATGCTGTGTAACGTATCTTTATATTGGACATCTAGATCTATTTTGCCAATAATGGTTTGACATTTACCATCTGCAGTTTTTACATTAGAAGTAAAAGGAGTAATTGGAACGTTCAGTTCATTTACAAAATTTGTACACCCTTTGCCAAGTATACTGACACTTGCGCCACTATCCAGCAAGCCCAAAATTTCCTTTTCAGCAATTTTGACTTTGGCATAAGGCCTAGGGTCTTGAGAAACATCTATAACAGTAGATAATAAGTTGTATTTTATTTGTTTTCTTAGTTTATACCTTTTTCTTGCCTTAAGTATTTTATTACTAATTTTATAACTAACAGTACTTGCATTGAAGATTCTTTCTTTTGCTCTGTTGTAATTATTTATTCTTACGTGTAATGGTTCTCTATAGCTAAATTTTGTATTTAACTTTTCTTCTGGTAATTCTGAATCCTTACTTTCTCTTTTCAAAATCTTAATCTTCTTATCTTTATAATCTTCACTTTCTTCAACGTTGTCTATGCATTTGGAGTTATTGATGATTCGGGGAGTTGCTTCGAACGCGATTCCCCCGTTGGAATCGCGCTCTTCAGTGCGTTTTTCGATTTGCACTTAGGGCAATTAGCGACTATAAAGTTATCTTCACCACATTTGAAGCAGAAGATATTTTGCTTAGGTGATGGACACTCCCAATATAAGTGTCCGCTAACTTTACAATTCCAGCAAGAAAGGGCTTTATCCGCTGGTCTTGGCCTATTGTTATTGATATATTGCATTGCTGCAATGTTATCTTCAAACTGATTAGGATCTTCTTCTTCATAATAGTGTATTTCGTTATTCACAAATTTTTGAGGTGGTCTGTAAAACCGTGTAGGATTATGCGTAATTAACGGGAAAGCATTCTCTGCTTCCTTGCACGCAAATCTTAACTGATCCATCGAGAAAATTGCCATTGGATATACGAGTTTTCCGATTCTATCGTTTAGATTACGCTTGAGCATTTTCACGAGCTCAAATTCGGGCATAGAAGTTTGTAGTTGCGATTTGATCTTAACGATAGCTGAGAAATAAGCATCGCAAGTTTCAGCTGAGCCTTGTTTGCGGTCTGACAGCTCACGCATAATCTCATAGTCCGACTTCACATTTCGGAAATGAAGCAATAAAGCTTCACGCAGGATTGGCCAATCTGGTCTGAAGCTGCTGGATTTTTGGAATCCCCAATACCAGTCTTGAGCGTCTCCAGACAGCGTGAGATGGAATTGCTTCAAGATTTCAGACCAAGGACATTGATACTGATATTGAAGAGTCTCTAATCGGAAGATAAAATCTTCAACTGTTAGGATCTTCGGATTTCCTTCAAATTTCAATCCCCATCGATCAACTTTAATTTGTTCTCTATAGCCTCGGACAGGATTAAAATTCGAATTAGGATATGGATTAGATGAAGACTGAGGATAACCGTTAGGATTAGCTAAATCAGAATAATTTTGAGAAAAATTAACAGGCTGTTGTATGTCGGGATTATTAATAGGCTTAAAAACATTAGATGGTAGAGCAAATGCCGAAATATTATTGGTTTGTATATTTTGATTTGGTGTATTATTATTTAGCTTTTGCTTTTGTTCATAAAGAAAATTTTGTGAAGATTGTTGCTGCATATTAGGAAAGCTTTGTTGCTGAGTAACATTTTGATAAAGTTGTTGTTGAAGAATGTTTTGGTTAGATCTTTGCTGTAACTGTTTTTGAAAATCAATATTTTGGAAAGATAGTTGTTGTTGAAGATTCGACTGTTCAAGAGAATGATTTTGAAAACTAGGATTCTGCAAAGTTTGGAATTGTAAATGGTTAAATGAGTTTTGTTGAGGCTGAGTAAATTGTTGGTTTTGCACTGAACCTTGTTGTTGTGATTGTTGTCGCTGTGGATGTTGGTGGCTTGAACGTATTTGGGGTCGTTGTGGCACTGGCTTCCTAAATGAAGTCGAGTTGGAAGGAGGTTTTGGATAATTGTCTTCTTGTCTTATCAATGGGCGTGTGGCTGTGTTGATATCACCAAGAAAATCTATAAAATTGTCTTTAATGATCTTCTTAATAGTATCTGACATGTCCGATTTCATTGATTCCGCGTATGACGAAAAAGCATTGACTATCGCCAAATTGACATAGGCTTTTATATCGCTGGATACTGGGTTTGAAATGTTAGCGTTCGAAACTTTAGGGTTCGAAAAGTTAACATTATGTCCAGCTTGGTTTTCATTATCTATGTCTTGATTGCGTATAGTTTCGATGCTATTGTCGAGATCTATAGTAGCTATACCTCCGTGACTAAGGCTGCTAAATGAAGGAGCCGTTATAGATTCGGAAAATCCATCAGAGTGTACATTGCTCACTGAGACATTTAACAACGGAAACTGACTTCGAGTACTAGTAGGGATTGGTGTTCTTTGAACACAAGGAATTGGCTGTATGTTTAAATTATTCATGTTATCGATGGGCGAATTCACTACAGTAGCGGGATTTTCAGGAAGAATTTCTTTTGACCCTTGCAAAGAACTTGGTTGGTTGCTAACTTGTGGAACGGGATTAGAAGGAGGCGGTTGAGTAGCTTCTATTCCTGTATTTAGTTGAGGGGTATTCTTTACTAAAGGACTCAAACTATACAACAAGCGTTCCTGTTCGGTAGGATTTAGTCTACTTGAGGACCTGGAACCTTTCTTTTTAACTGTGCCTGTTTTTGCACCTTGGTTATCGTCTCTTTCTATTACCATTTTGATTTCTTGATTGCAACAAAAGATTACTTACTTTTGAAAATGAGTGAAGATAATTTTTGGTAACTGTTTGGTAAAGTTTATCTTTATATATACCTTGATTGGGGTGTAGATAGCTAATTAATATTTATGAAACTTACCAAAACTACGATTGAAAATAATGATTGAATTTTTTTAATTTCTTTTTTTATGAGACCCAAGGAAAAAAAATTAAAATAAAAAAAAATTGGAAAATTGAAACTGAACTTCAAATACCAAGTATAAATGGCTTAGCAAGAATGAATATAACATGTAAAAAAAAATTGTTGTTGAAGAAAAAAAATGTAACTCAAAAGGTAACGCTTAAAAAAAGTTGTAACTATATTAAGTTCTCCTACTAAAACAAGAGGAACTTACCAGTTGGAAAAAACAAAAATTTTTCACAATAAATAAACTGAAACAAAACGAAAAAAATATTTGATTCAAGAACTGAATATAAACTATAATAGACGCAAAAAAAATTGTTGACTTATTGAAAACCTTAACAATAATTATTGTTATTTTGTTTTAAAACAAGTGCAATTTTTCTTGTACACAGTACTGCTATGCACTTTGTATTAATTTTACTATTACGTAAGACCAAAAAAGTGAAATTAAACAGGATGAAAAACGAATAAATAAATGAAAAATTGTTTATCAAACAAAAGAAAAACAAAAATTTTTCCAAAAAAAAACAAAAATAAACCAGTTTATGCAAACTAGTTGAAAACCAATTGTTGAAACAAAAAACAACTGAAAATTGTAACAATCTACTTAAATATTTTTTTTTTTTTTTTTTTTTTTTTATGATTTATCAAAGTTTTATTAGATATATGTATCTGTTTAGTTTTTAGGATTTATAGTTTTTGGTTTTTGTAAATAAATTTTGAAAAACTTATTTTTTTAAAAAAAATTGTATACTTGTTTTATTTATTGTGTGTTTTTCATATATCATTTCAGGGATGCGTCAGGCAGCTTCTTTGGTGATGGTATGTTTTTCGTGGTATGAACTGAGCTGGAGAGGTAAGTAGATTGTAATTTTTTGAAGACTGTCGGACGGACTAAATTTGAGAATTTCCCTCTGAGTGGTAAGTAGATACATAAAGAATTAAACATAGGACAAAACTCGTTGCTATCCAACATCCTCCGCAATTCTATTCAAGCCTGAGGCCTCTGATAGAAGACATGAAGATGCTAGATGAGCAAAACACAAAAGAAAGAAGAAAAAGTGAAAATTGTGCAACTGTGTGACACTTCGTCACTACCAGGTCACAACACTTTGAAGAAAAACGGGACTGAGGAATGAAAATTAAAAGTTAGAATGATAGGAAAGTAAAATTGTAACGTATAAGGAAAAGGTTAGACAAGACAAAACACGGTTGAATTGTTATCGCCATCACCATCTTGTTATCTCGTCGCAAATGAAAAGGTATGTTAAGTAACTGTCCTTATTCATGACATACGAGTTGCCGATGGTGATGACAAGAACAATTCGGGAATATGAAACTTGGGAAAGGGAAAACAAAAACAAGACTCACGTTATGGGCGCCATTTGTAATAGGATCGAAAAGATTTAATTTGAAACTTTGATTTTTATTGTGTGTCCAGGACGGGCATGCTAGTGGATGCTCGGCCTTAACTCGCCGGAAATGTGTGGGATCTTGTCCTGTCGACACAATCTCACCTATCACTATAAACATATATCATGCCAAAAAAAAATGTGTCTAAGAATCTCGGATTCTTAACCAGAGTGGTCATAAAAGCGGACGGACATTACCACCAGAGGGTGCTGAGGTGTCTTTCAGCGAGGCCCTATACCCGCCCTACCATGGAAGTTAACATGGGCGTAGTTTATAACTCCCCCTTGTATCAGCTCACCTTATTCGATGTCTTTACCGGCTCAGCTCATCTCCACCACGTTAATTCACCACCATCCGCATCCCCTAAAAAAAAACTTAGAAAACCATCAAGCTAATCGCTTGAATAAAAGAATTCATTTCAACCATATTGGCGTGATTAACAATGTTTATTTAACGTAAGAATAAGAATTTTGGACTTATAAAAAAAAACATATATAGATTTAAAGTTCTTTTCGTAGTCATTTAATTATAGAATGATTCCTTAATCATTTAATTAATAAATCAAAAAAAAAGAAATTATATAAGAATAGGGATATCTAAAAAAATTACAAAAGATATTTTATCCAAAACTACCATAAAAGCAAGTTAATTGACTTGTTACAAGCAATAACAATGAAAGAAAACAAATCAAAAATAAGAAAAACTAAAATAGAAACAAACGCAATGTTGGAATTTTTGACCTCTATAGCTTCGATCTTTGAAAGTCTTCACCTTTAAGTTGAAATTAAATCGTCCCTGTTTACTTTCCTACAGGGGTAAACCAAAATTTTAACCTACCTAAATTGAGCTCAATGTAGGCGTAGATGGTCCAATTAACCTCTGACAAAACAAGGGGAAAACCTACTTATAGCCGAAGTTTTGTTTAAGAATTCCACTACGCGTTAATTTCTTTACAGAGTACAAAATGATACAAAAGAAAACTCCCTTTTTTTATAAATATTCGTATCACGATTTATGTCACGAGAAAAAGAACTATTTTATACAGAAAGAAAATATTTATAATTTAAATATCACGCCAAACACAAAAAAAAAACGAAAACAAATTACAAAGTCGAACTATGAATATAATGTCAATTGACATTTATGATATTGAATACGATATCTATAAGGATAATTAATGATTGTTTCTCCGCTTTCGATTTTCTTGCAGTATGTTACATATTCTAGATTCACTTGCTTTTATCTTAGTGTTATATTTAGATTTTGCAAATCAGATGAACAATTTGCTTGGCAAACAAACTTAAATTTATTGATAGCAAAAAGAGTACTTTACATGCACTATTAAAACTTGAGTTTTAGAATCTTGTTTTAGCGGCTCACTTAAATTTTGGTTGTAAAGAAGCTTGATTGCTGAGACTGTATATCTTGATTGCAGAAAATCTTGATTGTAGAATTCTTGCCCTTTTTTTTTTGAAGGTGCGATATTAAAAGGGGGGGGCGATCGCGACTCACTGGTTGACGTCGTCGATCGCCGATTTCTTGAATTCCTATTGAATAAAGAAAAAGGAACTAATATAAAATAAATCATCTACATACATAAAAAGATCTTTTCTTTATGTCACTATATATATATAATAGGGATGCATATTCATACAAGGAACCCATAGGCACAGATGCAGGCACATATATATATATTTACATATATACACTTTTTCTTTTAGTTTAGCCAAAAAAAAAAATATCTTTATGGCACTCACCTTTTACAAAAGAATGGAAAAAGCTTGAAATCCGTGTTTTGTGAACTGTACCTCCGAAAATATTTGAACGTTTCTTCGTCGCAGTATTAAGACGCACTAATATATTTTTCACCGACCGCAGTTCTACCGCGTGTCCTACAGCAAAAAAAAGGAAATAAAAAATATAAAAGGATCTGATATCCGTATGCGCACTTTGTAATACGTAATATAATAAGCTTACATAGGTTGATAATATCTGTTGTAGATAATAATTTATCTCCAAAAAAAAATTAATATTCCTTGAAGATTTTCTTTTCTTTTAAAGGATGGTTGTTTATATAGATCTGCGACGTTTTCTCCACGGTGGTTTTGTTCACTTTGATTGTGCTATATGCCATATGTCGTCGAACCCACCGAATCCATACGATTCTGTTCCACAATTCCGATGAACGGAATAAAAATCGTCTGTTCTTTTTTAATTGCCAATCACATCAGTCCACGTATAAAATTGTTTCATTCCTCATCCACGCCATCTGAACTTCAGAGGTCGCTAGATTAGGCGAAATTTACACGAACAGGCTTATTCTCTTCCACACGGGTACACAAAATTGTAAGAGATTTTTGCGGTTTCTATTTAAGTGTCTTTTTTTTTTTTTTATTTTATTCTTTCAGGTAGAATCGACGGTGTCCATAACATCTTATACAATGACGGTGTTCACATTGGACTGCCTCCTCCGACTTTTTTTTGACGTGAATCCCACTTCTATTATTCAGATATAAACTAAGCGCCAACTAAAGCACACCTTCCCTGTGTGAATGCATTTGTGTTTATGTAACTCACACTATGATGAAAAAAGCCTAACTTTTGTCTAGATATGCCCCCTCCTCTATTTCTTCTTCTAAGAAAAAGCCCTCTCAGTTTAATCTACACTTACATATCTCACAACCTTAAAATCCATGTATATCTCACTCACACAATAAAAATTCTTTCATGTTGCACACGAGAATAGCTTACGAAATTACATGTATTACAAAAACAACACAAGATCCAACTTTGTCCAATCAGGGACTCAGTCTGACGTTCAGCAGATGTTGTTAAAAAACCATGTCCTAGACGCTGTTTAGATTGGGAAGATTGAGGCCGGTATCACGGCAGTTCGTTGGCAAGAGAAGTGTGGGGTGAGGAATCTCGTGAGGCACGAAGAAAACATAAAAACCGGACTCATGAGTCTACTTTGTTGTTGTTTCAATGTGTAAAATGTTGAAATTGTTGTTGTTTGAATGCATTTTGAAGCAACTCAAAGTTTCAATGTAAGCACGATGGCACTCACCAGTCCGGACTCAATCTTCCCAATCTAAACAGGGTCCTATGACTGCTTTTAAACGATGCAATCACCCCTTGTGATTTTTAAGAATCTAGCCGGAGGACGTATGAGGTGACTGGGGTAGACAAAATTGCTGAGTTTGAAAAAATTGCAGATTTATCGCCCTTTCTTTTTTGTGCCTTTTCGTGTTTTGTGAGACATAAGTAGAGTAAAGAGTGTGAAGATATGTTTTCATTTAACAAAAATTGCAGCTATTAAAATTAGCAGCTTTTTAAAGCATTCTTGCCACCGAAAGAAGACCTAAGGAGAGAGGCCGCTTGAAAATCGCAGGCGTCTAAAATCAGTCTAAGTGAAGAGCGTCCATGGGTGTTATCATAACAAAAGGAAATAAGAAAGGGCAACACTGATTGATAAGGAATTCCACACTACTTATAAATCTACTACAATGGATAAGAAGTCACTTTTGACATTTTAAAAATCTGTCAAATTTCTATGGAAAAAATGTGCATTCTGTAAAATTGCAAATATTTATAAATTTAAAAATAATTCTAAATAAAAAACAAATAATAAAATGTCCTTAACAAAACGTGTCCAGGTAATAACAATTAATTAAATATCAATTCAGACCAATGTGACATCAAACAATTCTTTCAGCAATGGGCAACATTCGCTCGAACATGGCACATTTACGATTGCACCTGGCAGAATCCTTTCGATTCGGCAAAAGTTATTAAATCGCATTTAATGGGACTCCATAAACCTATTTATCATCCATTGAGTAAGTTTATTCATAAGTTATTATATATTTTCGTATAAAAGTACCCCGATTACCAAGTGCCCGCCATTCTATTATGTAAACATGCACCTCGTTAAGTTTTCATTGATTATAGTGATTCCCGTGTTTTGAAAAGAATCAGTTTTTGAAAAGTTAAAAGAATGAATGAAAAAGATGTAATACAACTTTATTTAGGTTAGCAATATATACATAAATTACCATATATTTACCATATCTACATGTGTCCTTATTTTCAGACGATTGCGGTGACCATGTTGTTGTCATTAATACCAAAGAAATTGCATTGCCCGGCGATGAGTGGATTAAACGTGTGTACTTCCATCACACTGGATATCCCGGTGGTGCATCATGGACTCTTGCATGGCAATTACATGAAAAGGACAAGACAATGGTTATGAAGAAAGCCGTCTACAATTCAATGGATGGAAATCTTCAGCGACGCCACACAATGCAGAGACTTCATTTGTTTGCCGATGATCAAGTGCCCAAAGACATTTTAGCCAATGTTACCAGTCAAATACGACAACTAAGAGAAGTGCCTCAGCGCTTGGATCATATCGATAAGGAAACTTTGGAGGGTTTCCCATCAATTATGGATTATCCAAAGGATTATATCCTACGTTAAGAAAGCGACGATTGCTTCTTTGGAATTTAATCTAAGTTTGAACTGTAGTGTATTAAAGTTACGAAAACAGAATATCTATTTATGTACTTTATTTCTATCGCTAACTAACTAAAAAAAACTAAATTTGAGATCGAAAGAGAGAATACTCCTTATCATATATGGAATAAAAAGATTTTCAGTTTCACGATACAAGTGTTACTCACCGTTATTGGCTTAGGTCGTTTTAACAATTAAATAGTCGAACCTAGGTTTTTATTATTTATTGAATTAAACTGCCAATATCCGAATTTTATGGAATAGGGATGCTAACTACTTTAGCCTGCAAAAAAAATTAAAAATATTACTTTCAGAAACCCGTATATTTTATGCATTTCAGAATTGCAGCGGGCGGTCTGAAAAGCTATTTTTACATTTTTCATTTTTTCTTTTATGCCAAACGCTTTTGAATGTGGAAGTCTTTCATTCAAACCGGTATAAAAATTGGTTGACCTTATAGAACTAGAAGCCATACTGCCAGTCTATAAGAAACTTTTGTTCCTTGAAATGTTTCTTACGGTTATATTGGTCAAGAAAATTGACTTAAATTTTCTAAAAAAAAAAATTGATGCCCTTGAATTTCGAGGCAAATTATTTCATAATGTACCTAACATGTTTTAATGTAAAAAAATAATATTTTCGGACTTTTAAGTTGAAATATCTCAAAAACGACATGATTTGATCAGTACTTCATCAGGTATGTGATATTTCTCATACCGCTGTACTAAAACATTGGAAGAATTTGTTTATTTGATGAGAAAAAGGTAGATTTTATTCAAGTAAAAAAGTGTCGATTCCCAGCGAACTTTTTCCTTCAGAACTGTTTCATAAATGATAAACCTTAGTGAACAAAACCTTCGATTCTGAATTCATTTCTAAATCGATTTGGATCCAAACTCCTGGGTAATGATGAATAAAATCCTGGACATAAGTGAATGTAAATACGACGCTATATATTCGTTTTCGACCACAATTAATGGGATTTTTTTAATCATTTAAATGATTCATAAGTGATAATTCAGAAATAAATTAATAATCGAAAGTTTTGTTTACCTACAATCATAAACGAATATTTGCCTTGGTTGTTTTGTCTTTGCATAACTTTTGTCTCGGTTTTGGTGGCTACATAGCCCCGTTATAGTTTTTCCAAACGAAATTAAAAGAACATGTACTTTCCTTAATTTATTATGAATAAAAGTGAATCCATCCTATTTAAAATGAAGGAGAATAAAATTTCAATCATTTTTATCGTGAAAAAATTCCTCACAAACCCCCTTTTCCCTTAATTAGGTAAAAATGTATATTTATCGAATGTTATTCTTCCTTTTTGCTGAATGTTACGTGAACATGTTTGCTGGGTTCTTTCAAAAACAATTTTGTTTGTGGGGATGAATGATTTATTTATTGTGTGCATGTGAAGTAAGTGAATTTTGAGTGCGGGGGATATAAAAGGGTAAACTCGAAATTATAAAAACTTGTTCATTTTACCAAAATTGTTAAAACTTGGGAAAATTTTTAAGAGATTTCAAGTTACCAAACAGACCCAAACTGGCTCGGGCAGTAGAAAGAATTGATATTTGTCCAGGCAATGCACAATGCACATGCAACTAAATAGTTTGGTTTCGATTTTGTGTACTAGGTATAGGATTTAATGAGAGTCATCAAAATGGTATAAATATTGAATGCACTCTTAAATAATTGGTATGAATTTGTGGGCGCAATAATTTGTTTCAAAATTCGATATAAATTTAAAAAAAATTAGTGTGGACTTTGAAATGTGAACTGACCAAACATTATTTCTGGCATCACTTTATCTGACTTCTGTCATGGTGACAGAAAAAAAGTGTTGCCTTGTTCTTTTGTTTTTTTGTTGGGATTTCGGTGTCACTACTCAGTACTCACTCTCACTTTTGTCCAGTCACAAATTCGTCATACAAATTCCTCAATCCACATTAATTAATATACAAAAATATTATAAAAATAAAACAAATAATAATATCTAGATCCAATTGTTGCTATCAAAACCCTTCATTCATTTGTGTAATCAGCAAGTATGTATGTTATTTATTTGATTTGCGATTTTAATCTATAAAATTAACTCCTCTAATCACTGTTGTACCTGCCAACAAATCCATAGTTTATTGACCAAGATAAGATTTCTTTATATTCCTATTTCTGAATCTCTTTTAGTTTCTATCCGACAACTGAGTCTAAATCATTGTAAAATGGGACGTCTAGGAAAAGTTGATCCAAATTCATATTCCGAACCAGGTAAATTAAGTTCCATCTCAGCTTTATTAACGTATATTATATTTCTTGCATGTTCTGCTCAGTGTACATATATGTATATAACATGAATGTTTATTGAGGGACAGCTAATTTTAATTAATTTTTTCAGAGAAAATCAGCATCGTCCAGAGTTTGCTGACATGGAACATTGATTTCGAGAACACTAAGATTGTGGGCAGTGTGACACACAAATTTAAAGTTTTCGAAAAGAATTTGCCAACAATTGTAAGCTAATCTTTCAGATTTCTTAGCTCCTCGTTCTTAATTAGTTTTTGTTCTTAACTTTAGCTTCTTGATGTTCGAGATCTAAAAATCTCGAATGCTTCCATTTTAGCTGGATCCACATCTATTCCCATTAATTATACTGTTAGTGATGAAGTTGAAAATATTGGTTCGAAGTTAACACTGGAGCTACCCGAAGGAACAGCAGAGGGAGAGTAAGTAAATTATATCCAACCAGAGTACCTAGGGTTGTAATCTGTAAACATTATTATTCATAAAATGAAACTTAATTAGAATCCTATACGCATTAACTAAAGTCCATGTAGTGGCATAGTTACAATGCGTGCGTTTACGTTTTTAAAGGATAGGCTAACTAGCTATCCCAAAAATTTCAAGATACCTTTAATTGTTCGCGGATCAACTATTGATATGATTGCATTCTCTAGGTTTTCTTTTGACTGATTAAAATTGATTTGCAGCGAAACAGCAAGCCTAATCAGAAATTGTGGTCTCTTATCAAATTAAATTAATTTTCTTCGCTTTAATACATTTGGTAACACCTTTCAGGCTTCAAGTTCGTATAGACTATGAAACTTCATCATGTGCCAGCGCATTGCAATGGTTAACACCCGAACAAACTCTGGGAAAAAAACATCCATACATGTTCAGCCAATGTCAGGCAATTCATGCACGTTCAGTTATGCCTTGCCAGGATACCCCAGGAGTAAAATTCACCTACCATGCAACTGTTAAACATCCAAAAGATTTGACCGCTCTGATGAGTGCAATTATTGAGAAAAAATCCGAAGGTATTACGACCTTTAAACAAGCTGTCCCAATTCCTGCGTACCTGTTAGCTATCGCCTTGGGGGATCTTGTTTCGTTACCTCTAGGCCCAAATTCGAATGTGTGGGCCGAAGAAGGAGTTGTTAAAGCAAGTGCTGAGGAGTTCTCCGAGACTTCGAAAATGTTAAAAACTGCATCTGACATATGTGGACCATATGTTTGGAAGCAATATGATTTATTGGTAATGCCCCCCAGTTTTCCGTTCGGCGGAATGGAGAATCCATGTTTGACATTTGTCACACCAACTCTGTTGGCTGGCGACAAGTCGTTGGCTGATGTCGTTGCCCATGAGATAGCTCACAGCTGGACTGGTAATCTCGTGACAAACAAGAACTTTGAACATTTCTGGTTGAATGAAGGATTTACCGTGTTTGTTGAGGCGAAGATAGTTGGACGTATGAAGGGTGAAAAAGAGCGTGATTTCCATATGATGAGAAACCTCACAGATTTGGCTGAATGTGTAATAAAAAGTTAACAACAATTTAAAAATTTCTTTAATAACTTTAATTGTTTTAGTTGAGAACACAATTGTGCGATAGTCCAGAACTTACTAAACTTGTTGTTGACTTAAGTAACTTGGGACCAGATGATGCTTTCTCCAGTGTGCCTTATATCAAGGGATCAACATTCCTGCGGTACATTGAAGATCTGTTTGGAGGAGCTGCTGTTTTTGAACCATTTTTGAGATCTTACCTGAAGAAGTATGAGTACAAGTCGGTGGTAACTGATGATTTTAAGGGAGCCCTATATGATTATTTTGTGGATACGGACAAAAAAGACAAACTGAACGAAATCGATTGGGATCTTTGGCTTTATGGAGAGGGCATGCCCCCAATAATTCCTAAGTAAGAAATTAATTTTGATTATTTTTTGTTTTGTTAATTTAATTAAATTCGGTTTTCTTAGGTTCGATGATTCTCTTGCCATTGTCTGTCAGAAACTTTGTACTTTGTGGAGCACAAAGACAGCTGCAGATCTTGCCGAAGAAAGTGAAGTTCGAAAGTCAATATCAACACATCAGCTAATCGATTTCTTGGGAAAACTTATCGAATGCAAAGATATCGTAGATTTAACAACTGAGAAGATCAAGTTGCTGGAAAAGATTTACAATTTAAATGGCACCAAAAATGCTGAAATTCGCTTAAGATTCATGAGATTGTGTATTATGGCCAGACAAATGGATCGCATGGATGAAATAATTGAATTTGCAAATAGCAGTTTCCGCATGAAATTTGTTCGTCCAATTTATAGGGACTTGGCACAATGGCCAGAAGCTAAGCCTATTGCTGTTGAGAATTTCAATAAAGTTAAAACTGAAATGATGAAAGTTTGCTCCCTTGGAATTGAAAAGGATTTAGGAATAAGATGTTGAAACATTTTGCATTCCTATTTAAAAATTGATTTTGCCATACGTAGGCATTTATTAACAACATAATATTATATATTGAATTTTTATAACACGATTATTATAACTGGCGAAAAAAAATAAATATTGACTAATAAAACTAATTGATTGTTTGATTTCATACGGCTAATATTAGGACACAAATACCCTGGTCGCATATATGTACCTTTGTTCTAATGCCTAGTTGGAATGTCTGTTTTGATTTTTTTTGTTATTCCCTAGACTCTTGAGTATAAATTTTAGCTCCAAAATTGGGAATTTATCTCTAAAAAGGCTCCAACGATATTTTTATTTTTTTTTAAGAAAACCGATCTAACGATTTTTAAATTTCGATTCAAAATAGCTTTTAACGGCCTTTAGTCCTACAAATTTTTGGCGTTTCGTCCCGGCGATCTCACTTGGACTCATCAGTTGATAAGTGAGGGCCTTTGTCAATACGCAATTTTTTGTTAAGTTCAGTTCATCATACATAGATTTCGTGACGAATATCTAGTGTGAACTATATCCAACAAGACTAGAATTCCTAATCATTAAATTGGAAGTTTTTGTTTTTTGCCCGGGGCCGTGGCAATGTTTATATAAGAAGGTTTTTTTAATAATACAAATTCTATATACTATCTACTGAAATTTGTTTGCATAAATTCATATTTTTTTTCAAAAATCAGACTTTTAAACCACAGCGCGATGTAGTGCAAATTCTTGCGACATAGTAGTGCATTTTATTTTATAGTAGTTTTAGCAATTTAAAGAACGAGTTCCATTAAAACTTTACCATTGTCTCTTTTGAAAGAAAATTCGACTAAAAACTTTATAAATGTGTGAGTGTTCCGTGTCTACTCTTACAGAAAAGCACTCTGAAAACATTCTCGAAACTAGTAGGAGTTAAAAAGGAGTACTCCGAACCTTCAAACGAAAACGACAAAAATTAATTAAAACAAACATTTTTAGCAAGACTTTTCCATTTTTTCATCGTTTATTTGTAATTATTTTATTGTTGTAATGAAATTATTTTCAGTTTCCTGTTGTTTTGCATTGTTACTCATTCTGATTTTCTAATTTTATTGATTTTTTTTCTGTTTCATATTGTTTACTCGTTACTTTTGTTACATCTACCTTTGCGGTTATTCCAAATATATTCTTTATATATACATATACATTATCATCTCGTTTTCAGTATATCTACATACAATTTATTATATATATATGTATATATAATTATACATACATATATTTGTGTATTTTTTGTTTTGGTTTTAAATATTAAATGATGCTGTTTCTGTCTAGTGATCTATATATTATTAATTTTGACCTGTTCGGCTCCATTGATTTAGGATGTATGTATCTGGCTCTTTCTCTATAACAATGCTATTTCTTAATTTCTTATTATCGTGTTTTCTTTTTATCTAACATCTTTCGCGATTAATAATTTTTTTTTTTTAAATATAAATAATAAATTGAAATCAGTTCTGCACGGGAGTTTAGAACTAAATTTTTTCATTACTTTACTTTTTTTTTGTTGAAAATATTGTGTAACTGTTATAATTTTTGTGATTTACAAATATTTTTTTTTATACTTTTTCTTTCTTCTTGTTAAATTTTTATTGATTTTGTTTGTTTTTTTATATTTTTTAATAAATGTACATTTACAATTTCCGTTTTATCTATAGGTTTTTATATAAAATGTTACATTGTATATAATTATGTTATTTTTTTCTGTTTTACTTTACCATTAAGCTTTAACATTTTCCGATAACACTGCTATTCATCAAAAATATGTTTTACTTTAAAAGTAAATAATAAATTGGTTTACAAATTCTAATATATAAATATTTATATAATTAATTTAAAATTAAATAAACAATGTTGAACAAAAGATATTTAAAAAAAAACAACCAAACAAATAATGTGTTAAATAGGTTGAGACCTTCTCACGAGAACTTTTTTTTTTTAAATGATATGTTAATATAGTGCGCTATAAGAATTTAATACTAAGACAATTTGTATATACTTTTCATACAAACATATAATATTCGTTTCCGTTTGTCCTCTGTTTGAAATGAAATAAAATTGTAGGTAAGATACATGGCAAGCTAAAGTTAATGAAGCTTATACCCATTCAAAGGTGATGCTTTGATTAATTACCGGAAATGGCGTGCACCTATCACATCAATGTTCGTCCAAGTGCCATAGTTTTGTTATTGAACGTACCCAATTACAATGTAATGTGTGACACGTAACGTTGATGTGTAAACATCTATAAGAGTGAAAAAAAAAACGTAACGTATCTTGTGATTGTGATTCTGAGCCTCAAGTTACGTTATGTATGTTTACACATCTTAACCGTGAGTCCCGGCACTCACACATTTTTTATTCATTCTAACGCAAATGTTATTTATGCAAAAGATATCAAATCCAAAATACATACCTAGTAAAAATGATTGACTCCGAATTGAAGCTTAAAATCGTTTTACTCGGAACAAACAATTTCTAAAGTTTTAGCCTGTTAATCAATGTAAGCCAGATATATACATACATAATACATACACACATACTATAGGTCTGTATGCCAAAAAAAAAACAAACAACTATGAGCTTCTTTATAACTGCCATATTTTTGATAAAAACCTTGTATTTTATCTGTTTTATTTTTCAAAAAAACCCAAATTCAAATATTAACTGATGGGTTCTCCAGGCAAAGATAAGAGCGGTTTGTTCAAGCCAATCATTATTAATATTTATGTAGGTTCGAGATAAAACGTTAAAAGGAACTTTTTTGAGTTAATAAGTGGATCTTAGGCCCAGTTTCACACACTAATAAGTGTCACTTAAGTGCCAAATATGAAAAACTAATGCACAGTTTCACAGTGTAAGCTTATCGGAATAAGTGACACTTAAGTCTCCCATGTTGGTATATTTTATACTGAACGTAAATATTTATGCTTCTTTTGAGAAAAGTGCAAAGCATTTTCGGAAAAATTACAATTTCAATCAAAACAAATACTAGACAAATAAAATAAACATCAGATTACAAAGAAAAAGCAAATTTTAGCAGGAGATACATTGTTTTGGGACAAATTGCAAACAATGGAAGAATTATTTAAAAGAAATAGTTTTCACAGACTTTTAAGGGCCAGTTATAACTTTCATTGAAACTCATCATTGAAAATTTAAATTTTAAGTTTGAGGCACTTAAAAAGAAAAATCAGTGATTATTTTGATGCCAATAGCAAGCTATTGACTTAATTAATAATTTTTGCCAAAAAAAAATTTCATTTTGGTTAACACGCGAAATTATTATAATTATTTCAATGATTAAACTACCTTACCATTGATCATTAAAATCTTATGTCATTTTATGTGAAAGGTTGGGCCAAAATGAAATATTTTTTTTTGACTAGAATTATTAATTGAGTCATCAGCTTTTTATTGGCATCAAAATATTCACTGATTTGGCTTTCAAAGTGTCTCAAAATAAGAAATTAAATTTTCCAATGATGAGTTTCAATGAAAGCTATAACTGGCCCCTTAAAATAGAGCATTCCGCATATGTTGAAGTAGTTTTTTTGTTCAACAAACACATTATATGTTACTACAATAGTTGAGTTTAATTGGTACCTATTTATATTAAGCGCACCAATACAAGTACCAATAAAACGCTTTAGCCACTTTTATATACACTATTTATTTCTTTTGTTGTATTCGCAAAGTATTTTGTTTTCATGTCTCTCACTATGTATGTATGTCTTGATTATCGATAGGTCGGGAATATTTCATGACTATGAAATCTCATGTAATCCTAGAGTATTTGGAGGAAAATGTCATGAAGAATACAAAAATTACTTTTTTCTCGAGCAAAAATAATTTCCGGATTTTTAATCGGACATGTCAATAAAACGCACCTATTTACTAAAACTTTATGAAATTATAACCTTCCTTTAATATTTTAAAAAATTGTTAAAGTTTGGAATAAATTTTTTCGTAGTGAGTGGATACGATACTCTGTTTCTTTCATATTTTTTAGCATACAATACTAAACGTAACGTAAGACGTTCAGAAAATGATTCCGCGCAACAATTTCAATAGCATTGTAATTAAATTAAAACATAAAATCCAATTGTCGTTTTGTATTAAACAAAAATTGTTAAATTCGCTACCTAAAAAATAATTTGGCATTTCTATCGATAGCAAAGTGATTATTTGCGCCGGTAAAGTGATTATTTGTGCCGGTAATACAGTTTCAAATTCAAGTCCACAAAATTTTTCAATCTTCGAATTCGTTTTTTTCGTAAAATTTACTTCGTGTACATACTTGTAAAACACAGCTGTTGGTTTGGTGGTTTGGTTTTCCGCTGAGCAGTAAAATTCAGCATTGATTATTATAAAGTGTGTTTTTTCCAATCCCAGAGAAAATTAGTTGAAAAAAACCACATCCATCAAAGAAAAAACATGCGAGTTTTCATACGCACTATCGATAACAAGTATGTTATTCATGCCGGTAATATAGTTTTTCTGCGCGCTTAGTTTAAGTCCCGAAAAGTATTTGGGTTTAGCTAAGCTCGTTGGGGTTTAGTAGTTGTTGCAATTAAAATGCAAATTATTTGGCCCCGAATCGTTTTTTCATCCCTTCTGGGCTTGAAAAAAAAACGTCTATCATCTGAAAGCTGACAATAATTATAGGTCATGAAATTAAATTTTAGGCGTGCTCTTATTTTGGTGATCTCCATCGCCACAACCATTGCTTATTAATCCGAATTTAAAATATTTCAATTAAAACTCATGAAATGTTTTACCAAAGTATTGAATTTTTTCAAACTTGAAATTTGGCACATTATGTAGATCAGCAGAAAAAACAAAATGAGGTTGTCGGTAATTCATAAAATATAGGCCCAGTTTCACAGTCTACACATCCCGAATAAGTTGCACTCAAGTCTCTCATTTTGACCTCTTAAATACAGAAGTATACCTTTTAATCGGACTATGAAACTGGGCCTAGACGCATTTGCTCAAACGAATCATAAAAATTGAAGTTCAACATGAACCCCTGAAACTGCACTTAACGTCTTCAGAAAAAGTTCTACTCATTTATTTTTAGCTGAAAGGTAAGATTCATTTGAGCAAAACGTCCTTAAAACAATATTCTTAAGTTTAAATAATCTTATTTGGTTCTGAACAAATCATACGTCAATGCAGTTAAGTCCACAAAAGTATCTGAAATTAAAAAAAATTCTTTTTATGAGGGCTTCTAATTGAACTTATAGGACTAAAGTCACAAAAAAAAACTTAATTTGTGAGAAGTTTTTTTTTTTTAATTATTTTATGTACAAAATTGTAAGTAACTGATGTTTGGTGAAAATATAAAAATTCAAAATTTGAAATAATTAAAATTGATTTCTTAGTAATAGGTGTTGATTTTTTTTTTCTAAACCATCATTATATACATTTTGAAAAGAGTTGATTCTATTTATATACCGACCGTTTGAATTTGTTCTTTGAAAATTACGTTATGTTATGTATGTATGTATTTTTATTTGGTTTTCAATCAAAATGGAGGGAAAAGAAAATCGTATTGATATATTTAATTATGTATGTATGTATTTTTATATAATGTATAATTATTGTAGTTCATTTCATTCATTTATTTTAAATCTTAAGAAAGATGGTACAAATACAAATTGTTGATCTTTTTGTTTTTTTTTTTTTAATTTTCAGTGTTTGTAGGATTAATAAGTTAAATACATTTACATATGTATATATAAATATATTTTCGTAAAAGTGGTTAATAAAAAAATGCAAAAAATGTTTTCCTTCAGTTTTTCTTTTTTTTTATTTTATTTAACATAGGAGAGGACGAAAAAAATTACAATACGCATTTGCACGCATTTATTGAATATATAATGGATGGTCTCTGATGGAATAATAATTATAATAACATACTAATAATAATTGTTTACATATATATTATTTATACATATAATGTATATAATTCTTAATAGTAATTTCTTTTTTTTATTTATTCAATAAACAAATTTGTGGTTGTTTTTTTTTTAATTTTTTTTTTTCATTTACTATACAAACTTATTACGAAAGTGTATAAATATGTTCTTTGTTGTTGGTTTTTGTTTATTATATACTATTTATTGATTTCTTTGTTTTTTTTTTCTTTTATTCTATACCATTTTTACTTGTGTATTTTTGCGATTTTGTTTGTGTTTGCTGATTTGTATTCTTCTCAAATTTGTTTTTTTTAGTAAAATTTCATTTCAAATAAAAAAAAAAAAAACTAAAATAATACATCTACGTATATATGAAAAATAATTGTAATAAAATTTGAAAATAAACACCTATTTGCGATTTATTGTTGTTTGGAATGTTTATATTAATGTTTATTTGGTTTATGTTGTTGATTTTTTATTTTATTATTATTATTTTATGTGTCCTGTGAACGTTTTTGGAAAGAAATAAATACTATCACGAACTAGAGTTATCTACGGAACGGGATGTGGATGGACCAGCTGTAATATGTTCATCAAGGACGAATGTTGGACTCTGGCGGGATGTTGACGCAATAGGTTGATAATGATAGCCTTCACGATAACGATGATTTGATTTTCTTGTTTGTGATTGACCCAATGTTGGTCGTTTATTATTTGCTTGATCGGGTCGTTTGGCTGTAAAAAAATCAAATAAAATATTAGAATTATTCATTGATGGTAATAGTTCATATATAATATTATTTTAATAGAAATCCATATTTTATTTCTTTCCAATACATATGAAAATTTTTAGAAGGAAAAATTTCCTGGACAAAACTTTTTAGACGTTATTATTCATTATTCATTACCGTGTGACCAATATAGATTAATGTTGTTTTCGATAGGGTTTCCCTATTTTTCTACTTCTTTTTGATTTCAATCACACACAATCAAGTGTCGACGTTTAACAAAATGGCTTCTTCGAGCATTTAATCACTTTCGAAAAGTAATCGGTCGAAAAACTTTATTATAACGCCTGTTAGGTAATTTTTTGTCAACAAATTTCCCAAAACTGATTATTTTTCCTATCGTTGACGGTAAATTGTGAAAATTTGTGCAAATTCACAAGAAATTTCTTGTTACCAAACAGAACTACATATAGTTTGTGTTTCTCGTCTACCCTTTTACGAAATTGGGAACAAAAAAAACACCCGACAAAATTGTTCGGAACAGCAAATTGAAGGCTTTTGGAGTAGGAGGAGTGAAAAAAAGTGCAAAGGGACTACGGTATTACACCAAACCACCGAAACTGACATAAGCCAACTTTAGGAATAAGGAGTGAAATTTTGAATTTTTTTTTTTGCTATCGTGAACCTTCACCACCGCGAGTAAATTCCCGATAGCAATAAATTCGAGAAAAAATTTCGAGCATCATTGACAAAAGCATTTTTTTTTAATACAATCCAGGGAAGTTTTATTCGGGAATATATTGTAAAAATTACATTGTCACCAATGTTCTACATTTCGAATTGAAATCGATTTTCAATTTCACTCGAAATGAAATTCTATATTTTACAATTCGTTCGTTTTCGCAAATTCCGCAATTATTTTGAACTGTCAAATTATTGAGATTTTAAGTAAAAAAAAGGAAACAACAATGCATGACTAGAAAAAAAATAGACGAACAAGTTTACATAGCGTGAGTATCTAAATATGAATTGTTGTTGCCTTAGAAGCAAAATATATTGACAGTTATGCAGTTTTATGACACTTGTTACACTTATTGCACACGGATAGCAGAAATTTCATTGTGGTTGATATCAAAATTCAAACTTAAAGCTTATCACCCGAATATCTGCATTTTAACCAAACGGGTCTTCATTTCAAGAATTCTTAATACAGGGTTTTTCGTTTTTTTAATGATTGAAAATTTAATAAAATTTTGATTCTGACTAAACAATATCACTTTAACTGGATTATTTAAAAAAAAAAATACCTGAATACACGAATTCAAGTTCGGATCTTTATACAGGGTGTCCCGAAATCACCGCCTTAGAAGAAAACCATGAGTTCCTAAGGTCATTTCAAGTCGAAAAACTTAAAAAGAGGTAATTTTCTCGTTTTCGCTTTGTTTTCGACTTATAACGGTTTTTATGATTTTTATTCTTTTTTCCTTTGACTGGCTCTAACTTTGCCAAACTACAACCGATTTAAACAAGAACAGTTAGAAATTTGTATCTACAATATAACTTTTTTCTGTGTGGATAACGGTTTTCCCGCAAAATATTTTCAAGCACATTTCTTAAGCATTTTTAGGTTGTTCTTTTGACTTCGATATGATTTTTTTCACAAAAACACGTTATTAAGTATAATTTTTTTTCATTATTATGAAAGCCCAGTACGTGTTCTTAAAAATACTTAACATTTTTTACTTAAAAATAGACATAAATTATTAAAAAAAATAAAAAACAACAAATAAAGGAAAATCAAGAAAATATGAATATTTGAATAAAAACGAATAAAACACTTCTAACGGTTTTACTCTTACTTTACTGTTTCTAATGTTCAACACTAAACGCTCAGCGTAGTTTTTTATTCGTTTTAATTCGTTTTCATCAAATATCATACTTTTTTTATTTTCTTTTACTTTTATTTTTTATTTTGTTAATAATTTTGAATGTATTTTTAAGTACAAAAATGTTAAGTATTTTTAAGAACACATATTAGGCTTTCATAATAATGAAAACAAAATTATACTTAATAACGTGTTTTTGTGAAAAAAATCATATCGAAGTCAAAAAAACAAGATATAAATGCTTAAAAAATGTGCTTGAAAATATTTTGCGGGAAAACCGTTATCCTCACAGAAAAAAGTTGTATAGTAGATACAAATTTATAACTGTTTAAATTAAAAAAAATTTCGGAAATCGGTTGTAGTTTGGCAAAGTTAGAGCCAAACAAAGCAAAAAAGAATGAAAATCATAAAAACCGTTATAAGTCGAAAACGAAGCGAAAACGAGAAAATTACCTCTTAAGTTTTTCGACTTGAAATGACCTTAGGAACTCATGGTTTTCTTCTGAGGCGGTGATTTCGGGACACCCTGTATATAAGAATATGTGCACGTTTTTAACTATTCGTGTAATAGAGTAGCTCGCTAGTAACCAGTGATGCTACACGTAGGGAAAAATCCTTAAACGTATAGGGATTTTCTGTTTAAAAACTACACCGTATTGGATTTGGATGGATTTTTGAAATATGAAAATGTTTTTATGAAAGCGATGGTACTTTTAGAAATTTATCACTAAATAATTTGAATTGGTTGACATTTGCAACCAAAGACAATCATGTCAAAAAAATTTCCGGCAAAAAGTTTGATCATCATTATATCGCTTATTAAAAATAACATCTTCACAACTCAGAAAACGCAGTTTCCATATAAAGGTCATTAAAAATTTGTTTTTCGTGAAAAAGCAATGGAAACACAGCAGTAGTGCATCAAATGTTTTTTTGCAGAAGTAAAGTAACAATAAACATGATAAAACATTTTTCATTAGTAATTATAGTTCAACTGTTACTGCAGTTCAAAATTTTGTTACAGTTACTGCAGTAAATGAAAGCGGTAAATCTTTTTGCAAGAGGTACAATTTTCGTGTGCGTATAAAATTTTTCCAATGAGAAAATATGTATATAATTTATATTTTGGGAGCAAAAACAAACGAGTACGGTGAAAATAAAAAACGCATTTTCTTTAAGTCGAGTAATTAAAATGTACAAACAACGTTATGTTATTTACTTTAATATGAATATATATGTATGTATTGTAGTAAACAGGTATTGCGGTATTTGACGCGATTTTGAAAAGCTGGATTATAAAACATCGGGATTTTGAATAAGCGGACTTTAAGAAGAAAAGATATAAAAAATACAGTATTTTAGTAGACGGGATTTTAAAACTTTTTTTCGGGATTTAAAAAAAACGGAATTTTTAAAACCGGGATACCGATACGCTCCCGTTAATACATCCCTCCTCTCATACAAATTTTACACTTCTACTGATTTTATTAAAACTTTCGTCCGGCAAATTATATTGACAAGTATCTAAATTCAGTTTAATAGCAAGTATACAACTAATTTATGCAGCTTTTCGTGTAAATTTAATAAGATAGTTTATCTTCCACAATGTTTTCCATACAAAGTGTCATGTAGATTTTACAATTAACTTGCGTTGATTCAACATGACGTTAAATCCTGTTAAATATTTTACATGAACATCCGTGTTGAAAAATAACAACCTGAAAATTGGTTGATTTCTGATTTCTCCAAGTGTACGTAATATTGGTTTTAAAAAAACTCTCGAAACATTTTTATAACACGAAACCTATACACAGGAAATTGCCCTATGGAGCAATCAAAGAAGTAAATTTCAACAAACCAAATACTGATGACATTATGTTTGTGAACATTATTGCTGGAAAAATGTTCAACCATACCATATAAAACTTTTTAAATTCATTAAAATTTAAAACATTCTAAACGAGTTTTCATATATAGGAGATACAAGATATACGTCATATGTACATATATAACCAGAGAAAAATGTCCACGTGCATGGCGGTCCTCCTTTATTTTTTTTATTTTTTTTACAGAGAAAGAATCTATGTACCTTTCATGGCACTAATTTAATTAAAAATGCTGCTTTTCTTGCGTGCTCTCAAATAGTGAATGTTAAAACGTCCATTAACGATAGAACTGATGCACAACATAGCCACAACATTCTCATTTAAGTCGAAGCATGGAATAAAAATATAAATAGAAAAAAAAATATTCTTCCGCATCTTTCCCAACAACATTGCAGCCTTCAGGGGATCCCTACCCTATACCTATGGTGATTTTTGTGAAGGAACAGAGAGACCCTCTCAGAAAGAATTTTATATTTTACTCTTTTTATCTGATGAGTGATTTAATCAATAAATGCACTTCCATCGAGAATTCAAAAGGTTTTGAGGAAACCACCTCCGCACAACCACCAGCACCACCACCGACCGCGTTTGCATAATGTCGCTAGGCTCGTTTGGGACCAAAGAAAAATATGTACATACCACCATCTCAAAAAGAGAGGGGTGGAAAACTGGAATGCGAACATCAATGCGATAAGGATATGTTTTCATATTTTCTTTTGTTTAATTTTTGTTGCTTTTTCTCCATTATGAATAGGAAGCATAGATTGAAAGCTCGCAAAAGTGTCATCGTATTTGACCAATATAAGTGGAACGTGCTTCATGTGTTCGGTTCAATAGGGTATAGATGTGGATGGGGATGGTGTGGTGATGGAGATGAGAAGGTATCATGATGATGACAACACAATATCTCCTTGTGTCCATAATTGATTATGGATGAAAAGGTTTTTTTTTCTTCAAAATGTCATCCAAGTAGAAGCGACATAATATAGGCAAAGAGAAGGGAAAGAGCTGCAAGTATTATAATGAAGGATGTTGTCGGAAACAGCAAGGGTATAAAAAAAAACGACTCAGCCGTTGGAGAATTCAAAATATTTTAATGAACTGAAGTGATTCTGTCATTGTTTGACGTTGAGTTGAGTATGTACATCGAGAGGTCGTCCTGTTTGTGTCAACGTTTATGAAAATGTTGTTGGGTTATTGATTCAATTATAAACAAGGGGGCAGACTTAATGGAAAAATTAACTGAAGTGCAAGTTAGGGTAAGGCGAAGGACTATACACACTATATATATATATGCAAAGTCAGCATACACAAGCAAGAGTGCACCGATGAAAGGAAGCTTGCGGAAGTCATTAGAGACGTACATTTAGAAAATAATTTGTTTACGTAGTACTTGAGAGTCATGATGATGATGATGGGTTTCAAAGTAAGGACTAATAAAAATATATATTGCAGGTTAACATACATATATAGAGCTTTGAAGGAGAATATTATATGTATAGGTAGGTAAAACAATTTCTTTACAATAAGTTGCCGATAAAAATAAGCTTAATTAAAGACCGTTATGAAATATACATATGTACATATAGAACCTATTTATCAGTATACGGTTCGATAAGCTCAAACTGAAGGTCTATTTTGTTAAATTTGAATGAACTTAAAGGTAAAAGGTAATAATTTATTGTTCTTATTCATTGTTGGTTATTAAAACGCACTAACGAACAAGAATAATTCTACAGGGTGTCATTCTATTCAAATAATAGCTGTTTTCATGTACATTCCTGACTATAAAATCTGGCAATCTGTCAAATATGAAAGAGTGAGGGTGAAATTCTCTCAAAGAGAAGCCAAACAGTCCGAAAATACACGAACGCCTTGAACCAAAATGTTTGTCACTTTTTAAACGTCAACAAAAAGTAAACAAAAACAAAAAACTAAACAAATTGAAATTTGCATTGTAAAAATTTACAAATGGAAAATACACACTAAACGAGAACATCACGTATTTTTTCACAAATTCGATGAAGAATCATAACTTTAGTAGAACAGAATTAAAAAATACACTGAATTAAAGTACACTTAACAAACTTTGTTTCTTAAATTACCTAATAATTTTATTAAATAATTTTGTTATCAGAAAGTTCACTTCTTTTTATTAAATATTTCAATTTTGTAAATGAACAAATTAAAAAATCCACTTCTACTAAGATAAAACAAAAAGTAAACAACAGCCATTTTGTATTTCTGTTGTTGTTCTTTGTCTTTCAAACTGGCTTCTGATCTAACACAGAATTTACCAGTTTCTGTCCAAAGAAATTTCTCGGGGTAAAAACTGGCAAGAAGGGGAAATAATTTTCTCTCTCATGGGCGCTCTTTCCTGCCCGAAATTATCCAAAATTTGCGTACGCGAACACCTTCGGACTAATAGCCTTTTCACACTCAAAACGCGATTTTGGTGAAATTATCGGCGGAAAACCTTTTCCATAAATTTTTGGTAAACCATAAGTTTTAGATAAAACCTCTCAAAAACTAGTTGCAATTCAAAGTTGAACTAAACAAACAAACCTTTCGAAAAATTTAGCGCTCAATCAAATGTAAAAAAAAACAGCTGAAGGCTGCTGTCAAAATACATTTTATTTGGAAATCATATTTGGTCGTTGTAAGTAATATTATTTATACAGATTCCTTACAAAATAAGAATCATTTCTTTTTTTTCATTTCCAGAAAAAAATTCAATGAAAACTTTTTCAAAATGTTTTATTCTCAATAAAAAAGTGTTATGTAAATGGGATGTTTTGTTAGTCTTTATTGTGCAGGAAAGGAGTGGATGTTTGTGAATGTCAATCGAAAACGTGTAAATGTTCGGTATGAACGCTTTTCGAGTTTTTGAAAACTTTTAGCCGAAAACCCGCTTTGGGCTTTGGTGTGAAATCTGGTAAATAATGGTAGTTTCGGACGAGTACACGAACGGACCTAATAATTGTAATCGTACATGTTTCAGTCAATTTGACAGTCGAAATTTTATTTGTTCGCTAATTATATTTAACGACTTCTCTTAAACCTTGTAAAGCGTCGAGAAACAGAAAGATTGGAAAAAAGTCTGAAATTATACAGAAGAATCCAAATACTTAATTAAAAGAGAAATACACGTCTTAATTGAAACCATGTTTTTTAAGAATAGAAAATCTTTCTAGAATGTTTTGACATTTTCTCTTTCTTTGGTATTTCGTATATATGTACATTTGACTTCTGACAAGTCTGCCACTTATGATTTTAATTTTAATACTTCTCAATACGTTTTTTGAATTTAATATGGAATCTTATAGAGAAAATCTTATCTATATACTTACCAGGTATATAAGGCTTTTGATTACACGACGACGAAGATGATATTCGAGTGGATTGATTATGATGGTTTGCTTCACTATGTGGCGTGCTGTTATGATTCGGCACTTCAGTACTTTCAGCTGTGCTAAGCAGGATCATTTCGCGATCCTCGATATACATTTCGCTGCCATCGTCTAGCACATGACGATAGAGTTGTGGCCATTTAGCCAGTCCTGAGAGAATGAAGGCCTCTACAGCGCAAACATAACCTATGATCTATATAAAAAATAATTTAAAAAAAATAAACAAATTCTAAAAAGAAAAAATAATCAAAGTGTACCGCAGATGCAAATAGAGTTTCCTTTGTGTGTTTCGGCACCCATGAAAATTCCTCGGCAAAAATGACCATATGTAGTAATAGGCTGGAACCCAAAATGTAAAATAAACCAATACTCAGGTACATCCAAGTGTTCTGTATAGTACAATTAGACAAATTTGTTTCAATCTTTATACACCTTACCCATATCCTAAATTAGTGAACTTACCACTTTAGTCCAATTGAATGGAAACATCAGTGCTATGTGCGAAATATCGAGAAACAACATTACACAGGTTATTAGGAGGGAAAACACTGCACAGAAAATCATTAATCTTAAGCGTCCTATAAGTGGCAGTAGAAAAAGACCAACTTGAACGGTGCCAGCTGAGCATTCGCATGCAAGGCAAGCGGCAGAAGATAACTATAAGAAGAAACAAAATATAAAATAAAGATTTTTTAGATAAAATTTATAAAATAGATACATATATTCTTATTAATTGTGTTTAATATATTGATTTGATACTAACCACCAAAAGAAATCTTACAATCCCTGTAGGCGTTTTTAAATGTTGAGAATCACAGTGCAATACAACTCCCCAAGCCAGTGGTGAATGATCACTGCTTTGTCTGTAATTGGCGTGCGAGTCCCACGATGTGCAAGTACCTAGTGGTGACTCTAAGGATAATGATAATTCTCCGGCTCTGCTGCCAGCTATTTCAAAATCCTGCACGTCGTCCAGCTGACAGCAGACCGGCTCTAAATCACGTATTTCGTCCAGCAGGAATTCTATCTCATCCGTACCATATAAATCAGATTCAGATGGCGTTTGAAGTTGGGGTTGTTGCATTTCCCGCTGCGGGGGCTGTCCCACATCACCGGATTTTATGAAGAATTATTTGAAAAATCCAAATAAATAATTGTGTTGATACTGGAATATGACATTGAAAGTCGAACATAGTTCATTATAATGATATTGATGAAAGATAATTTAATGTTAATATGAAAGTTAAAAAGACAAATTTTAAAATAACTTTCCAATTTTTAAAAGTTTGGAAAAATTTTAGATAATTTTTGTATTAACTTAACTTTATAACTGATTAGAGGATTAGAGCTTTGAAAGTTTCTCCATAAATACATACATAGGATACGAATGCTACGAGGGCTTCCTACCTAGGCCTACGAACACTAATTTTATATCTTCGAAGTGGTAAAAACTATCCATCGTTACTGCTGATTTTTTGACGCGTGAAGTGAAATTCCACTTAACGGAAACTATTCCAAATTTCAATTGTTGCGTAATACATCCGCGAAGTGTGTTAAACGATTCTTGCTTCGAATGCCTAAAAGAAGAATTCAAGATTCGTGTGACGTCCATCGACTGGGTTCAGTATTTGAATAAAACTAAAAATAATGACAATCGATTTATTTTATTTCAAAACTAGCCGAACCATCCGGCTTTGCACGGGTACAGAAAAATCTTAGTTTTATAATTGAGGATAGTTGCTTTTTGTCCAATTTTCGTTCAGTTTTGCTATCGCGACTCGGAAGTAAAGAACACTCCCGAGAGCTCCAGAAATAAAGTGAAGCCTCTGCTACTAAATTCGATACAATTGTAGGTACTACGTTCAATACACTCGACTTTGCTAACGTAAAAAGTGAGTTATAATCCACAGCCAGATAAGTTAATAGGGGGATTCACATTTTACGACGTGTTGTCGTACCTTCTTTATTTGAAATTAAATTTTCAAAGAGCGAATACCTACTAGAGTATTAATTTCATTTGTTTCCACCCTAATTTTACTATTTTACTTTCTTTTCAACCAATTCTCTTTTAATCCTACAAACAAAATAGAAAGGAGAAATTTTCGGTCGTCCGACTTTAGTTTTACATTTAAAGCATAGTACGCAGATGAAGCGAAACAAAAATTGAGTCAACGAAATCATAAACGAAAAGTTTCGTTTTCATTTTTGTTCTGTAGTACGCTGTTCAACGAGCGAAATTGATAACTGTAGCAGATTTTTTTGAGAAGTTTCCTCTCCTTTTTCGCACTGAATTATTTGCATGAACCATAAATTTTCTTCGGAAAAGTGACATTCGAGTTTTTATTTGTTGTTTCTTTGATTACAGCAAAGGCTTCTTCGTTTCAGCTGCGTACTATGCTTTAGACTCAGAATAATAATAAATTGAATACGTAAGTATTAACAGCCAGAGCTGTTGAAACAGTCTCTACTTATTACAAATTGAGTTTACCTGCCTCAGCCTATTTTTACCTTATGTAAAGTGGCTAAAAAAGATACCGAGAACGAAGTTCTCGCATATGTGAGTTATGAGTTATATCTCTAACAAACATTATTTCAAAATAACATCTTCTAGTTTCCAAAGATTGGATTCCCATTCTTGAACTTTACGAGGGCATCTCGATATTCCAAAGCAAAATCTATTGGCAGACATTCTCATAAAACGTTTTTGGATATTTCCAATACGTAGGGAGTGAAAACCATAAATTCGGTTTGAAATGATACAACAGTATTTCAAAATTGACCAAACGAAGCAAAAGTAAAGAGATTTCATCGTAAAATCTTTAGAATTACGATAAAATAGCATAGAGCTAGCTTTCGCCACTATAAAGTCAATGTGACTGGAGAAATTCAGTTTTTTATCGAAAATAACCTCGATATCCTATTTTTGAGTAACTTTAGCTAAAGGAGCTCCACTTATGTATATTATAAGAGAATATGGTGGGATATAACTTTCTATAAAAAGACATTCTTTGGAACTTGGTTACATTAAGATGAGGATCATTATCTTTATACCAAACTTATAAACGAAATAAGTTTCCCTAAAGATTAATGCAATCAAGAGTTTCCTTAATGCAATGATAAAATTTCAAGTCATCAGCATACATTAAACACGTACAATAACTGAAAAGATTTGGTATTTCATTTTTAAAGATAAAAAATAAAAGTGATCCTAAATGACTACCTTGGGGGACCCCTGAAATAGCTACTAAAGGATCTGAAATGTTATTTTATTTCCAAGAAAGACCATTTTATGGAGGCCAGCAAAATTTTAACTAATATTAATCCCCTTTCTCAAAGTTTAAACTATCAAACACAATGAAAAATATTTAAGCATTGAGCCATTCTAAAACTGAAGTGTTTAAGAATAAATAATGTTGATTGCACCCCCAATTCACCATATATATAGCAAAATTTTAAAATGTCTAATCCTATAATGATCACTGAAGATCATCTTCTAATAATTATGACCTTTCAAAAACAAAGAGTTTTTAAAATTGGATACCATTTTTTTTTTTGTACCCAGTTTTACCCCATAAATTTTGAAAAATATTGAGCCATAAAGTCATCCACTAAGAAAAACCTTTCAAACACAAAAGAAAAATCGAATGCATTATTTCTCCATAATTTTGCCCCATAATTAGCAAGCAAGTGATTCTTAAATTCTATTCTGGAGAGAATTACAGCGTGAACTGCATTTACGTTCAACAGAGGGCGCTTTCAAAAATAGATCCGTATTCTAAAACAACGTTGTGTCAAATTTCAAAGAAATTGGTACAGAACTGTCGGAGTTTTAGGATTTAAAACAAACGAACATTTACATTTTTATTTATTATAAGATTAAAACTTTGAGATGTAAAGTTAAAATTTCATCCCAAGGCGATTTATTTTTTTTTTATTGATTTCACTCGTAAAATAACTTATTCTGAAGTACAATGGAATGGCAAAACTGTTATTTGCTTAACTCTAAAGTTTTATTTTTGTACTGGTGCATCGTCGAATAGAAATGGTTTGTTGGCACACGAAAAGGACTATATAATGGGTGATTCATTTGGGGGTACTTTTTTCAAAAATAAAAAAAAATCAACTTTAGGGGGTAGCCTTCATTATCATACAAATAAGAACTATTCTTCATATTAAAAGTATAAAGATTTTTTTTTTCAAATGTTGACAGCTACGGCTAACATAGTCCATCATTCTGAAGTTTCAATTATCGATGTCGAGTTCGAGCATTTTGAGCGTTGAATTGCAAATAATGCAAGTAATTTTGGCTTCCAGTACCTCAATTACATATCCAAGCGAGGTCTCTTCAGTTAAGTTCTTACTATCCTCATTTTTAAAAAAATAAAAGAAACGATAATTCCAAACCCAAAAGCTCAAAAAACACATGATACTGTTGCTTTGTCTAGATGTGATATATCAGCTATTGAACCTCTTCGCGTGTTGCTCGTCAGAAACTACGAATATTTCTTATATTACTCAACCAAACCACAAATAGACAGTGAACAAAATTTACTGCAGTTTGTTTTGACGTTCCAGTTTAAATCTATTTGTGCTTCTTAATGGTATTTTGTCTTTAAATGGAGAAGCCAGAATTAGCAGAAGAATAGTTTTTACTTATTGTGCTTGTTATAAATTGTTTAAAACTATCTATATATCAATCTATACCTATATTATTGCTTTTCAAAAGGAATGGCTTTTCGTCGTTTCGAAACCTTATTATTTAAAAATATAATATGGTGCAGTAGAGCCCTTTCCCGACTGAACTTCGGTAAATAATGTAAAAAAATTACCACATTGCTCCTGCAAAAATAATAAAATAATAAAAATAATAATTTTTTTTTCAATTAAAAATAACTTTATTACAGATATTATATTCATGTTAGTCATTGAGTATCCCTGATTTTACGTTTCCAATTCTTTTGTAAATAAATATATGCAAGCCAATACTTGTCAATACTTGTAATCAAATCCTCCCTCAATTAAAAGCAAAACAACAACAAACAAAAAAAAACACCAGCAAACCCCTTTTTTTCAATTCAAACCATAAGCTTCTGAGGCCGAGTCCTTGCCGCAAATAAATAACATAATGTGATTAATTTTTAGTAATCCCATTAATCTAAAGCATTTCGTATATACGACCAGCCTATACAAAACAACCACCCAGAACATAATACCTTTTTCCTGGTTGAATTGCTTTCGACTTTCAGCTCAGCTCCGGATCAGAATAACAGAACCCTCAAATGAGAGGGAATGAGTGCAACAATTCCCATCTCTGTATGGGGTCAAGATGTTTACAATTAACACAACCTATATGGTAGGTGAGTGTATGTATCTTTGTGTGTGTGTGTATGTTATCACTCTTTAAAGAGGAATGTGCTTTAAAAACCTCCATCATCTGCCACCACTCTAAGCACACTCTATACTCTGCATTTGCTGCTAGTTCAACCCAGGATCAATTATTCGAATTTACATATACAAAGTAAAGGCTCCTTTGCTTCCTCCTACCGCTATCCCTCTTCCGCTACCACCACCACTCCTAAGCTACTACCCATCATCATCGTCGTCGCAAACTACCATTGCCATCCAATATATGCAAATTTATTGTCAACAGGGAGCATAACGTTGTAACCGCACCACCAGCAGAAGCAGAAGCAGTACGAGAAGCAGTAACAGCAGCTATTGTACTGTGAATAGACACAAACAATTCATAGTGCATGAATATGAAAGATCCTTTGGCACTTGCACACCCAAACACACATCACAACACACACCCAGATATTGCCTACTCGTTTGATTATAAATTAAAAATAGTGCAATTCAATTCATTGACCTAGTTCCCCAACTCACCTCCTGCAGCTCCCACGCAGCTCCTTCGATATGATGTAGTGATATAGTTTTACTATGCCGAACCTGAAAGGGTTCCCTCTGAAAAGGATAATTCATATAGACAATATGAACGAGTGAGCACTATGTGGAGTGCTTGGGCTAAAGAAATGCTAAAAATGCTACACTGCTACACAAACTCAGGACGGCCGGAAGTTTAGTGTTTCACTGGAGTAGACAGTGTGGCAATTATAAGTCGTCGATAGCCAGGAGAAGTATGAATCGTTTAATTCTTTTGACACATTCCACTTATATATAGAGTAAAATAAAATGGAAAGAAAGGGTGTACATGAGAGAGTTGTATATAAATGGTGTATATTTTGAGTGTACCTTATGAATTCTTGGCTATAATAGTATAGGCAATGCCCATGTCTATGAAGTTATAAAGAAGTGAAGGGAAAAAAAACCGCCGATTTCTAACGTGAATATAATTTTATTTGAACTGGAAGTTGTAAGTTTTTATGTGTGGCTTTAGCTTGGCGATAAAGAATGTACAGTCGACTCTCCCTAAGTCGAATTTTCACGGGGTACCAAAATTTGTTCGAGTTAGAGAGAGTTTTGGAATAATTCGAGTTATAGAGAGAAATATTTTTTGTATTAGAAGGTTTATTTAATAAATAAAGGTTAACAAAAGTATGTAATGCAACCAACAGCACAAAGAAAAGGACAACAGTGTTTTTTTTTAGCGTTGCAACTTTTTAAAAACTGTATCTTTTTATGGAGGTATCAGGGATATGAATAGGAAGAAACAAGAGGAGCTGACGATGATGGCACACGTGACACGCGATACATATTAAGGGTTTTGAAGTCTGAAGGTACTTGAGAGAGCGTACCACTTAGGGAGAGTCGACTGTATGTATCTACTTTCAAAGAGAAAAGTAAATGATTGCAGTATATACATTCTTCGATACATCAAGAAGGAGTTTTCACAATTTGTTTTGTTGTAGGTTTTCTTTCATCATTATCATCATCCCTGTATCATCATAAGAAAGATTGAGAGCAACAACAACGCGAGTATTCAACTGGGAATTCTATAGTTCTTTTGAAGAATTTTCTTTTGGAAATAAGCCGACATTTGTGCATTTTCTGCTTTTTGTTTGAACAATAATTGAAAAATCTTCCGGGTATACCTACTACCGCATGATGCTGATGTATTATAAATATAGTCAGTCTATTTATGTGATGCAAGAGTTTTGTTTTTCGAATGAGCTTTATCATATTATTATGTCTACATATAGTTACGTAAATATGAACGTATATAAAAATTCATAAAATAATATGTCATTGATGATATTAATATATTAAAAACTAAATCCAAAAGAGCAGATTTTTGTTTTTGGGAATTGAAATTCACGCTCTGAAATATATTTTTAAAATATTAAAGAGAATTTTTTTTATACAGCGATAGCTATACCTACATGAAGAAAATAAATAAATAAATATACATATCGAAGGTTAATGTGCAGGCACTCGTAAGACGAAAAAAATAAAAAGAAAAAATTTTATTAATGTAAAAAAATCAGCAAAAACAGAGCTACCTTGTGGAAATTTAAGTGTAACCATGTTGATCTGAACATTTTACAGAAAAAGGCAGAATTTAAAACCTATTACTATAGATCACCATACAAATTTTGCCAGGTTTTTTTGGATTTCTGAAAAACAGGCAAAACCAACTAACGAGATTCTGCACTTTAACCGTCGATATGTATATTAGCCGTGTTTTATCATCTACGGATCTGGATCAGGATCATCCCATGAAAATAAAACGATACGGATCCATAATGACAACAGTGTTGTATGCTCATCTCTTTTTTTCTTATGTTTGTTTATTTTTCATGTAGATACTGTCTTCTTTCTTTACACTACAGTTTGTACTCCCTACCGACTAAAGAGCCGTCTACTCGCCAGAGTTAAAACATATTTTCGGATCTTTAAAATAGATCCAGATACAGAGCAGGAAAATCAAGAAAATAAAAGAAGAGCATTAACAAGCAGTTCACGCATCTATAAGTTCTTAGATCATACAAGGGGACTTAACTATATCACGACAGGATTTGATGTTCTTAAAATAAGCTGTATATTCAAAGCGAGATGTGATCTAATCTTTCTGAATGGAAGCAGTTATAACGGCAATGCATCGACCTTATGAACCCTTTTCAATATGAGGGCGGAAGAAAATATTCAACACTTTTTGGGCAGATGCCCAGTACTGCGAGAATTCAGAATCAGATACTTCGGAAAAGCTGCAATGGAGGAGAAAACGACACATCTCAAAAAATGAAATGTAGAAGTTTTATGTATATGAATTAAATTATTTCGATGGAATAAAACCTGCAGGCTCTACTACAATATATATGGAACTTACTTGATATTTTAACAGATTAATAAGATATTTTAACAGATTAATGCAAATACAAACATTTATTCAGCCTTATTGTAAGTTTAACCCGAAAAATATTTCACCTTAAAATTTTTTGTTCGCGCGGAATTTTAAAAGCATATTGTTAGTTTCGCCCAAACTAAATTAAATTCGTCTTTTAAAAATAAGTAAAAATTTAGGCTGTCAATGGCTTTACATTCCACCCGAAATGAATGTTCACAATAAGGGGAATTTTTCAAATATAAAATTTCAGATGAAACTCAAAACAGGCGAAAAGTGAAATGTCAAATTTTCCGGGTGCAATGTTTTACTTAAATTTTTTTTTGACAAACAACATTTTAAATTTTTAAATGTAATATTATTAATGCGTCTTAAAAGTGCCACATTTCAAAATTGTGACAAAATCAATTCAGAGACATACAACAATAACCCTAAAATAAGGCTAATTCTCTAAAAAAAATAAATCTTAATCTTCCTATAATCTGAATTCATCGAAAATTTCTGCATTTTAGTCTTCTCTCTCTATTTAAAAAACGTAAATCTTATACCTCACATCCCTTTTTTGCATAAAATAATTCACAAGCCTTGTGATCATTTTTTGTTTGACTAGCACTAAATAAAATAAAATTCTGAAAGAAATAACAAAAACCGTTATATCGGAGATACCCGTTTTAAGCTTTAGAAAAGGTCCATTCTATGACGCAATTACGGTCAAAGCATCAACGAAATCATTTTAAAAAGTAAATTTAAACAATGGTTCTTTTATGTGATAAATTACATAAAGCGATTACCCTAAAAATTTAATTTTTCTATTTTTTTTATTTTGTGAGAAAAAGTACCTCAAAATGAATCACCCATTGTTTTAACTTCATGCTACTCTATGTTTTTAAAGATAACAGATAATTTATTTATCTAACTTTTAAGCCAAGTTCTCGTATCTTAAAGTTCTTAATAGCGAAGGTAAATACGTACACTGTGGCGTATACGTATTTTTTTTCTGAAGTAAATGATTCATGATAATGAAATCATGAGAATCAATATTTATTTATAATATAAACCAATAAACTTACTAAATTATATTAATATTATAATATAGGGTATGGGGTATTGGGGAATGTAAGATATAAGAATTGGATCCATAAAAAAACAAAGAGGGAAAAATTTACTCAATAAATGATCAACTCTGTAAGAAAAGTAGTATCTGAGTTACTAAATTACCACTACTGACTTGTTTTGGTCTAAGTAAGTAAAATAAGTAATTGCCAGGTTCTGAGGATTCCGTATTTTCAAAAATATAAACTGAATTTCTCACAAAAATTCTCACTTTTGGTTTCAAGGACTTAGAATTGGTCACAAATATAAACGGGATTCTTCATCAAAAGGAAAACAAACAAAATTCAATTCAGCTGCTCAATTAATGTCAGAGAAAAATTACCGAGGACTCTTAGATTCTTTCAACTTGACAAAGGGAAAACAATTTGTTAGTATTTAGGGCTCAGAATTATAAACAGGCCAATTGAAAATTAATTTTTAAGACAACTGGAAACCGTCTCTAAAACCTCAGTTGATCACAACTTTTTACAATAAAAAGAACGCAAGATTTTATGAGAAAATTCGCCTTCGTGGTATCGAAAACAAAAAACTCATTTAATTAAAAACTTTCGAAATATGATTATTAGTAGCACCTTTCATATAACCTTTTTTTATTTTCGATTTTCCCGAAATCAGTTCAACTGCAATTTTGGAGGAGAATGTTTTTCAAAGTTTTAATAGAATTGTATACCAAAACTTTCCAAATAAATATTGTTTAATTTTAAAATTTTCGAAACGAAATGTTCGATATTTTTAAACTGAACAGAGTAATAGATTTTTAACACAATCTTAAAAAATTTTTGCTGCATGAAAAATAAAAATCAAGCGCAATAGCTTCAGCAGAATTGCTGAAGGGCAGGAAAACTATATAATATATACTTATATATAAATATAAAGGTGGGTGCCTTATTTTATTTCAAGTTTTGTTGTCTTATTTCCTGGGGCCTAATTTCACGGAGTTAAAAGAGAAAACTTATTTTCAACTTTTATCATCATCATTATCATTATCATCAGTATCATTATCGGCTGAAATGATTTATACTAAATTTTGAATACAGATGCTTATAAAAATTCTAAAAAAAATTACATACCAAAATCATCTTTTGGATGGGTTTGGGGTCAAAGTGCTGTAGATCTAAAATTCTGTTTCTAAAATACTGTTATAAATTTTTATTTTTCTAATATGAACTTCTCAATGTCAGTGTTCAATCAAATAAAATATAAAAAATTAATGTTCAACAGTTATTCAGTCAAAAAGCTAATCACGAAATTTGGTACCTAGAATTAGTCTTGCTCTGATAGAATTAAATAGAAACGTAAATCACGTAACAATGATATTAATTCTTCTTCAAAATACAGAAGTTGGACATTAGCAGCATTTTGAAAAACAGAATTTTACACTTACAATATTTTCGATATACAAAATTGAAATACAGAGTGAGTTAAAAAAAAATAATTAAAAAAACAGGATCTGGGTTATAGAAATTTTTTAAAACACAAAATTCTGAAACGCTACTAAATAATTATTTCAAAATTCGGGTTGATTATTTGTATTAATCAATTTTTTTTTAAACCGCTCCGAAGATTTTTAAAATTTGTACTGTTAAGATTTACTAAAGAAATTACTGTATCGTGATAACAACGTTCGCGGGTCAAAACAATTTAAGAACATTTTTAATCAATCAATTTATTTCTAATTTTGTTGATTTTTAACAATTTTTCATTTTAAAATTCAAGATGTAAATCCCAATATAAATTCATATATGGATACATGTGTGGGTGCCGAGCTTGGTACTGTATACTGTTCGTTGTGTACTGTGTACTGACATGTTTACTCTTACCCTGTTACACAATTGCACTTGTTTATAAAAATACAGACCAAATCACGGACACTGTGGCGTATACGTACTTTTTCTACTTTAAAATTAAAATCCATATAAATTTGATAGTTTAGCGAAGCAATATTTTTTACTTTGGTATTAAGGTAATTATGTACATTATATATATATTTCTTATAACACATTAATAACTTAAAAGTTAGGTATGTCTTAACAAGACATGTACCTAATTAAAACAAAGGTTTATAGGTGACAATGAAAACAATATAGCTTTAAGCAAAAGAAACTATATGCTTGTGGCGTTAACAATCAAACAGAGGCTACAAAAATTGAACCTGAAACCGAGTAAACATATAATTTCTAAAATATTCAAAATAATTGAATTTTGTTTGATTTATTCAAGTTATTTTTATTAGATTGACTAACAAAAATTATGTATCGACCTTTTATATTCGTCCTTTCGAGGAATGTTTTTTTAAGGCATTTTTGTTTGTAAAAAAATATGTTATGGGCATTTTGAAAATTATTTTGTTTATATGTTTTGACCCCAAACTCAAAATTAAAATAGCAATAACTTCTTTGTTAGTTGGTTTTGAAACAAAATTTTTTCACCATCCGATAGATCTCTTTGATACACAAATTTCGGCATATCAAACTTCATATTTTTAAAAAAAGAGCTTTTAGCTTTTAACCACACACTCGATTTAATTTATCTTATCATTAAAAAAAATTTAGGACTTAAATGTTATTTATACATTGGATTACAAAAGTATGAATAGACTTATTTTTCAATGCTTTTGGGAAATATGTTAGAGATATTAACGCAAAATGGAACAACTTTGTTTTCATTGTTACTTATAAACGTTTGTAAAGCTCTCTGCTCTAAGTTATCACGTTACGAATACATATGTCGTCCTTCATAGAACCTAAATGTAAACCGTAATATCTCATTCCTTGGCCATTACCTCAAAAGTTAAACAACCAAAAATTCACTTTCAAACCCCATACGTATCTAACAAATGTATATGTTGTGTACATATATATGTAGGTATAAATATATAGGTATGAAGTATTAATTATAATAACATCTATACATGCACATACAATACATATAGGTATGCGCCAGCCTGTAGAACACACAGAGTTCTTCTTTTATCCTATCCCACAATAGCACCTGGTGAAGTAACAAAATTCCACCTGATCCACCAATTCGACATGGCCAGGATGACTCTGAACATTGAAAAGTTATTTTTTTTTTTTGTTTTTCTTTTTTGTTTGTTAAAGAATGACTGCGGGTAACTGCAGGAAATTGTCTCCTCTTATATATTCTATCTCTTTCCAATTCATTCGAAAAGCGCTTAAAAATGTTTGTCTATATACGACTACGACACGGTCTCATTATATTCACTTTTAGCATTTTAATGAGAATCCTGCAGAAGCTTGTCCGGATGATTCTTTTATTTTCTATCGGACGCGGTTTCAAGTGGAACGAATTACTACAGATGAATATTATGGACACTATATAAAAAAAAGTGATTATTCTGATCGTTTCTTCGCAATAATAACTATTGTTAAATACAAAAACCTTACCTAAGTTGGTTTTTTTTTTTGTTTGTTATCACAACCTGAAAACAAAAAAAAATAATCTAGACCCTTAACAAGACACTCCTTGTTTGCGTCGTCGACGTCGTTGTTGGTCGTATGCTTTATTTTGTTGGTTAAATACAAAAATAAAAATTATTCTGTGAGGGAGAAAAACCATGCACCATTAAAGGGACACAACTTTTGAAAAGGGTCACGTAAAGAGGCTAGTTCCCTAAGCATAATTATAGCTGGCGCGCGTCATTTCACAAGGACGGACTAAACCAGGATCAATATAGAAAAAAATCAATAATTCCTAAAGATTGGTGCGGAACACGCAAGGATTACGATTTGAAAGACTCCCACCAAGTAATGGGGAACACCAACAACAACATCACAACAAGGCCACTTTATACGTTTGAAGCTCTATAGGTTGCAGAACCACAAACAGACCGCATCTACCATCATGATTTCCAATCCCGTAGGAAAGAAGTGGAAGAGAAGGAATTCTTCCTTTTAATGGGGATATCAGAGAGTAAAGTTGTATTTTTTTCTATTTTTTCCTATGTCGGATGAAAAATGAAGGAAAAAATACTTTTGTACTGCCTTCAAAATACTATACGCTTCTTACCGCCCATATGCCATATCCTGTCAAATTCTACACGAATGTATGGGTGCGCGCAAACGGCGACGACAGCAACGGCGAAACGGCGCGGCGGTGTGCAAACATGACAACTTTTCATATTCATGGAAAGAGAAGTGTGTGTGTGTGTGAGTATTTTTTTTTTTGTATGCGAAGGAATATGGGACAATCATAGACTGCAGATGATTTAGTTTCTCATTTAATGTGGCGCAATGTGGCCATTACTCCAATACAGATCTTTCTTCGACGACAACGACGACGTATGATAATGTTGATGAGGATTTTCTCTTTAAATCTATTTCATGGACTTGTGTATGTATGGTGTGGTGTGGACTCGACGACTCGAGACAAGCAAAAGCGGAAGTTTTAGGACTGCTTTTCATTGATATGAAAGATTTCTTTTTAATAATAATAATAATACATAAGAAGAAGAAGATGAAAAAATATAGAATATAGCATGCAGATTTTATATATTATGTATGTACGTACATACATACATATGTTCATACATACATACATACATATGAATATTATATCTATTAGAAAAAAAGAGGACTTCAGTTCTGTTTGTTTTTGAAGGATATGTGAAAGTAATTGCCAAGAAGGATTTTTTATTTTTCAAAACTGAGAGAGTGTGTCCTATTTAATATTGAAAGGCAGAACATATTATATTGCACATAAACATGTGTTGTCTTATATCTTTTATATCCATTGAATTGAATGTGCTATTTTTGATATAACATGACAACCTTGACAGTATATTTTGACAGATATAAAAAATGGTTGATATTTTGGAGAAGAGTTTTTAGTATAAAAAACCAATTATATAAGGAATAAATTTTAAGATACATATGTATTATTAAAATTACAAAACATCATTTACTCAATATTTCAAAATATTAATATTTTGCACTTCGAAATGAATATTAACTAATCTAAACATATTTTTAATAATTTTTTTTGTTACTCTGCAGTCAAAGAAACACTTTTAAACATTTTAATCCAGTGGTCCACCTATTTTCATTATTTTTAACTGTTAATCATAAAATCTATATCATCTATATAACAAACTGACACGAAAATGACAAAATTCGATCAAGGGTCCCTTTGGATAAAGATTTTCATTTAACTCAGCTTTGAATACCTGTTAAAATAAGCTGTCTAGGCAATAGTCTCCATTAACTATTTTCTTCAAAGCTATTGTCACATTTTTCAAACCTATTTACAACTTAAAAAAAAATATGAATTCGATGAGGGTAGGTGAAACTTAAGACATACCACGGTAATTACATTTTTGGTGTTTAAGTCAGAATTTCGAAATAAATATAAATTTTTATTTTTGTCTTTTTACGATTCCTCGTTAAAGGAGTTTTGGCAGAAGCGTTTCTTGATAAAAATATTAAAAAAAAAACAATATGCTTTTTAAGCTTTAAACATCTGACCGCTGAATATTTTGCAATATTGACTCATATGAGTTTTAAAGGGTATCCCAAAAATGACTCAAGGTGTAATTTTGATAGAAAAAATAAGTATGTATTGTATTCAAATTTTTATTTTTTTTAGTGTTTCATAAAGTATACAGTATATAGTGTTATAATATATAATATAAGCAGTGTTTTATTATCTACGGATCTACATCATTTTTTAACGCATAATACAACAACCACTTGGGATCCTACTCCCTATATGGATCTATTTTAAAGAACCGAAAATAAGTTTTTACTCTGGCGGGTAGATGGGTTTTCAGTTTTGCAAATGGTAAAGTAGTGCAAACTGTAGATATTGTAAAGAAAAAACACAGTCTGCCTTATTGTGAGTTTCACCCAAAAAATATTTCACTTTAAATTTTTTTGTTCCCCCGGAATTTTAAAAGCTATTGTGAGTTTCACCCGAACGAAATTTCGTTCGCCTACTAAAAATAAGTGAACATTTAGGCTGTCAATAACATTACATTCCGCCCGAAATGAATTTTCACAATAAGGGGAATTTTTTTTACACAAAAATTCGGGTGAAACTCACAACAGGCGAAAAGTGAAATTTTAAATTTTCCGGGTGGAATGTTGTTCGGGCGAAACTCACAATAAGGCTGAGTATCTACATGAAAAATAAACAAACATAAGAAAAAAAGAGATGAGCATACAAACTGTTGTCAATAGGATTCGTATCGTTTTATTTTCATGAGACGATCCATAATAATATGGATCTTCGTGGATAATAACGATGTTTAATCAAAATCGTTATAGCCATTTTCAAGAAAATTTGATGAAACAGAATCGTTATATGGCAGTTACTTGTTTTCGATGAGCTAAAAGAATTTCTCCTCTAATGGATGACATCACAAGATTTCTGTTCCAAATTAGAGAAAAATCGGTTCACCTGTTTAGGTCCTAGCTCAAATTACAGACCATTTAATGGTTTTGTTTGTCAAAAACCTGAAATACAGTTTTTTCTGTTTTGTATGCGAGGTGAAGATATAAACATTGGTGGTTTAAAGAAAAAATGGGAATAGTTATATTTTCGAAACTAAATGAATCCTATGCTTATAACACTTTCTAAATCTTAACAAAATCCGAGGAGGAGTTTTCATCGCCTAGAAGGAAATGGACTTATCAGTCCGATAAGCTTACCACGCGGCTAATTCGCAATAAAGGACAATATTGTTAAAATTATTATGTCTGAGTTCGAAAATGTCAAATAAAAAGTTTTGATATGTTAGCATAGCGTTATACTATTCATGCGCATCATTGAACACATCCCGGGTACTTTGCATACATTTAACTTTGCATCAGTTAGACATTTCAAAACGCATTTTATGCAGCTCAAAATGAAATAACGGTTAAATTTAGTTTTATTAAAATGAGAACCGCGCTTCGTTTAAAAGCGCTCTTTGATTTTCAGACCTTTTTGATGCAAAGCCTCTGATGCGTTTTTGAACTCAGCATTGCATGTATGGTACAACTATAAACTATATGGTAGAACTATAATTATTCTTTACGACATATTTCCGATGGAAAGTTTTCCTCGTCTTGATTTTTCTTACTGAAAACTTCTTAGGGCCTTTGAATTAAATTGAAAAAAAAACTTGCTATTTTTCCAGGTGGGTGTGACACTTAGAGATAACTCATTTTGATTGATTATTTTGTTATCTTATACGAGCCCTTACATGATGTCTGTTTGTGAAACTTGAAACGTTCTATGACGTCGCATAATTTGCTGTCAAATCCTATAGAAATTCTTGAGAAGTAGTAAACTGTAAAAAAAAATGCAGCTAAGAAACAGATATATGGTTTAATGTAGGTACCTACTCTTAAAAACGTCAAAAAAGGATTAAAAAAGTTTCAAGTTTTTCGATTTATTTTATAATTTTGCATACATAATTTTTGTTTGCATTTTTGATGTAATTTGTTCTCCAGTTTTGTAAAAATATTATTTTAACCTCCTTCAATAAAATTCTATGACTTTGTGCCTTATATCTTTCGAACTATCTACCTTTACCTACATACCTTTTATTATAATGAATTATTGTCTGACACAAAATCATAAGAGAATTAAACCAGGCCACAAAAGCACTTATGTATAACAACTGTTTATTGTCAAGTGCAACACTGTCCCTTAAGAACAATTTATTAAAAGGTAAGCGGTAGCTCTACAAAGAAAGATTTGTATGCACAATTTCATTCTTTTTTTAATATTTTCCTTTATAAACTTCTCATAGATGTCAAGCGGTTATGGATCGTAAAACACGACAGCCTTTCAACTTCTTGAAATAAAAAACAAAAACAATGTTTTTTTTATTGTGCGAAATAGAACTGCAAAAAAATCTATTGAATGTCAAAGTTGCGATTTGAAAACAATCATAAAACAGGGTCAATTAAAAATAAGGCAACACAAAAAAAACAACAAAACAGAACGAAACGAATGTCAAATTTAACAAAAAGAAAGAAAAAAATATCCACCTATACTGCTGTGTATGTGATACAAAGGTTCTTGTGGCCGCTTTTTTATCTTCGCCATATATACCTCTATAGTATACCCTTACGATAAGCCTTTAATTCCGTTTCATTTCTAGCAAACAAAACACCAACTTGACATACTTCACATCAAATGCACCTTAGAAGCGCTAAAGCAACAACAATGTACCTACGCCTACCTATATACCTATATGATAGCAATATGGTTTGGCAAAAAAAAAGTAGACAACTTCTCAGCTCTTGCACCAATCTCTACTACGACAGAACGTGCATATTTCGTCCCATTAAAAAAAAAAAACGAATCTAGGACTTTTGATTCTCAATGACCTTGTACTCATTAAATATGTTTCAACTCGTTTTCACAATATTTTTTTTCTTTTCTTCTTTCCTTTAATGTTTTTCATGCAAAACAAAACATACATCACACGCAATGTTTCCTTTACAAGTAGTAAGCACCAAAGGGATGGGATAGAAGGGGACTCGATGAAGTAATATGCACGTTTTACGCGCGAGTCATCATAAACAGTATTGTCATTTGGTTATTGTTAAGCATATATTCGGGTCGGTGGAATTATTTTTTTACATTTCCGCTTCCGTAAGCTTGATTAACTTTCAATACAAAATTGATTGAGTAGAGTTCACTATATATCCTGTATGAAACAACACAAACACACATTATACATATTTATAATACATATTTATAGCGTCGGAAAAGCTTTTAAAATTTACCTCGAAAACACATTACAGAAAATGCCATGTAGAAAAGACATGTGCACGGCAGATTCACTGGAATTTCGAACAAAATATCGCACACCAACACACACACTCACAATCAAACCGTGGATGGTAATTATCCTTATTGAATTTAATTTTCAGTATCAGAATTTTGCATAAAGTTTTTCTTCCTTTAGATAACTTGCAACTTAATTTGAAATAGTTAAGACTTAACACTTTTTATCCGGCACAAATATTTAGTAATAGGTATATAAGTTGAAAAATTGCAAAGAAAACAACTCTTGTTCTGTCCGTTTAAATTGTGGAACAGTACGAACAGTAATGGGGAATCTATTTTAGAAAGTTCTCTCTCAACAGGAATCTGATGCAGCGGTTTTTCATTCCCAACCCTTATGCATGGACAAAACCTGAGAGAATCCGAGAGGATTTACGATTTTGCTCTCATTCAAGTCACCCTTATTTTGTTATCGTAATTCGTAACCTCAACCACTTATAGCACAAAACAGATTTGCTCAAAATTTATAAAAAAAAATAAAATCTGAATCTCTACTACTTTGACACTAGAAGAGCTAAAGCATCCTTGATTCCCTTCAACCAATTATAGTAGCTTTAAAATGAAACATAGAAGGAAGAGGAAAAATTATTGTTAGAAGGGGGAAAAGAAAATAACATCGCATCATACATATGAACCCAAATAGAGGGTGAGGAATGTACTGTTGAAATACGAAAATACCACCTCCGCCAATAAACAAACGAAACGCGAGAAGCAAAATGAGTTCAGGACTTTTAACTAAAAGAATAATGTGTTAGTGTTGCCAGTTTTATTTGAACTAAATGACGGTAATTGAGTTCCGTTTCCTGTTGCAAAGAAGGTTCATTCAACTTTATTTTAACTATATACACATTTCAGAAAGTCATTTAACTATGGATAGAGTACAAAAAAAAAAACAATTAAAAATTAATTTAGGAAACTAATGTAACATTTCCGTTCTAGTTTTAAAATATACCTACATAAAGCTAGAAATTTATAATTAATATTACCTACATAATATGTATATTTATACGAGAAAAACAACAAAGCTGAAAAAGATTTTTTTTAAAGGGTTGTTCTTTTTTAACATTCACAGAGTCGCAGGGGATATTTTTATTTAATTACGTAGTGGCAAACAGTTGTTAAAGAAAAAGTGATCAAATTTGTAAATAAACAATTTGACCTGAGAATATTTTTGCTTTAAAAATGTTTGAGACAAGAGAGATTATGAATAGATCGATGAATTAACTGCAGAGGGAATCAGACTAATTTCACTAATAGAAGAACTGTCCAAATTGACTCAGACTTAAATTTGACATTTCATTAATAGTAAAATTGTCAACATTGATTCTGAATTCCTCCGAAGCTCATTAATCGGATGCTGTAAATATCAAACATATAAATAACTAAGACATGGGAAGTCTTGCTATAACACGCAGAATAATAATTACCTACTAACCGAGTGTTTTTCGGTGGGTTAAAAAAAATGTGTTAAATAAAAATTACATAGTTTACTATGTTAATTCTAACGTAGTCGAATAAAATAAATTGTTTAAAATAAAAACGTAAAAAATTTATATTAATGGAGAAACATGGTAAGAATTCACAATTTTTAAGATCGTTTATGTTAAACGAGTAGCTAGCTTAAATCAAATAATTATATTTAGTTAATTTCACACATCTCTGAGTAGATTGGATTAAGTATGTTTGATTAACTAACAAATTGTTTATTGAAACTGAACAAACTAACCCAGAAGTAGTTTAGTAAAATTTAGTACACTTTAACCGAGTCAGTGTGTAGATTTAAATAATTTTGTTTAATCGAGTTGACTCGTGTTTATATAACAATATTTGTTATTTAACTTTACAGAGTTTTACGGTGCATTTAACCGATCATTTTTCTAAGTGAATTATTTCGTCTAAGATTCATTTTGTTCCAAGCATAATCCTATTTATGGAAAAAAAACATTTCATTACTCTGTAACTTGAACCGTTGTACAATGTCGTACGACGCACAATTTGCTGTCAAATCCGATAGAAAAAAATGACAAGTAGCAACACTCCCAATTTTTGTATTCCTCTAAACATTTGGATTTGCAAATTAAAATAGGTATAACATAAGTTGAATCTTGCCCTTAAATTATAGCTTTGTACTTTAAGCTTTTTGATAAAATCCCACCATACAAAATTACAAGAATAGATAAATACACAAAATATGAATGGGGAAATTAGGTGAATTGAAGGTGAACTGATCTACAACTAAGCAATTCAATGCCAGATATGCAATTTTGATGCGTAAATTGTATTTTCTAATATTTTTTTTAAGAGTTTAAAATTTGTTTGCTAAGTTTTTTCGTTTTTGAAAAATTATTATTTAATGTACAGCTTCATATTGAATTACATAAAGGTAAAGTTCTTGGTAAATTAGTAAGGTATAATAACTATGGCCGAATTTTATGTTACTTAACATGTTGGGGTAGTTTTGAACGAAGCGCGGTTACCTTTGAACAGGCTTAAAACAAGTTATTGAAAGTCTACTTTTAAGCTAGTGATTTACACCTTTAAAAAGATTTTATATCCAATTAAAGTTTTTTGTATATTCAGCTTCTACATAATAAACTTATTCATACAGTTTATTGTTTCCTTCAATATATATGCTCTTATACTCATATTATTAACTGTTAAAAATTATATTATAAATACTTCCGTTCAAGTGCCCCAGGTAAATTCAAACTTGCCCCGCATTTGTGGTACCTTTGAACATAAGGACCTATTTTGTATTTTAATAAAAATAAAATGTCAACCTTTATTAAATTTAATCAAAAATGGGTTTAAATTATACTTTAAGTACATTTCTCAAAGTGCCGATAACTTACAGGCCAATGAATTCATCACACTGGGGTTTTGGGGACTCTATACCAAAAAGTGTTCAAAAGTGCCCCCTCTCCCCTATACTTTATAAAGAATTAATAGATTTGATCCAAGAGGATGAGTCAAAACAGTCTACATAGGGTTTAATACCGGCGAGATATATTATTATGTTGGAAATATATTTTTTATATAAAACAGTACCTACTATAGCATCTCATTTCAAATTATTTACTAACTAAAGTTTAATTCTGGTACATTTTAGTATAAAATAAAAAGATGAAAGCCGTACTAAAATAACTTTTTCCACACAGTGAATTTTAAATACTCAAAAGTTAAATGAAAAAAATACATATTTAAGTGAATATAAAAAAACAAACAGATCTATCGGCTATCGGTTATTAATTATTAGTAACAATAAAATCACTACATTATAGTGAATCAAGGTTATAATTCTTTCTGTTTGAAGCGACTCAAAGTTTCTAATGTAAACACGATGAGACTCATCAGTAATTTTCCCAATTTAAACAGGGTCTACAGAAATCGTTTCGTTCCATTTTGTTGCTTTATCTGTTTAAATAGTGAAAGCACATTAAAAGTTAGTCCTACACTGGAAAACTATAAACTTCTCCAAATTTAATTTAATTTATTTGCAGGATTAACTAATTCTGATTTATCTCAGAGTCAAACTTGTTTTTTTTTTTTTTTTTTTTTTAAATAGGGTCTTAAGTGTATAATGAAAACCTAAAAATGGAATATCAATAGTGTCAATAAAATTAGGTGTTAGTTATAGCTTTCATTAAAAAACTCATAATTGAAAATTTTAATTGTTAATTTTTAGGCACTTAAAAAGCGTAATCAGTTATTATTTTGATGCCAATATAAAGCAGATGAGTTCATTATTATTTATTACCAAAACAAAATTTCATTTTGATCCAACTTTTCACATAAAATGATTTCTAAGATTTAAATGATCGATGGTAAGGTAGTCTTGAATTATTAGTTGAGTCATAAATTTTATATTGCCATCAAAATAAGCTGATTTTGTGATTTTGTATTTTAAGTGCTTCAAAATTAACAATTTAAATTTAGAATAATGGTTTTTATTGAAAGCACTTTTGGATCATTGAAATAGGTAGATCCAGATAGAAAGCAGAATTACGTGTTGTTTTTGTATGGACGTGTGTTAATGAAACGCAGCTTATGTATATGTAAGATTTTTGTAAGATTCTATTAATCGTACATTTCTTCATGTGAATTCCTTTATAGGTAGGTACTTGTGACAAGTCTTTGTTGCTGTCGAATTAAATTAGATTTTAACATTATAATAAGTGGCGCCCAAGTAAAAACAGCTGAATATATTGTACATACAAATAAACGTTATGTCTACTGATAATTACTATTTCCACTTTAAATACAAAATAAACGATTCCTTCTCAACAAAAATAAGCTCTGGCAATACTTTTAAGCAAAGGAGTACCATGTGTGTTTGTGTATATTTTTAATGTTTTATACTTTTGAGAAGAGGGCTTTTTTGCCCTACTCTGTCACTCACCCTTAGTTCTCTGCTTCTTCACATCTTCTTCACTCACTTTTTACTGATTTTACACATTGACACAATTCTTTTTCTTTTGTTGTTGTCGTTGCCCGTAAATAGAGAAAAAAGAAATTAAGAAAAGTGGAAAAAGGTACACACAACACATAACAACATATACTAAGAGGGTTGACTGATGGTTTTATACTCGTTTTTGTTTTTCTTAAATAAAATATAAATGTGGGTGAAGTGGAGGTGGATGGATATGATGATAGTAGTGATAATGATTATGATAAAAATTAACAACATGACACAGACATGATGATGGGTTATATGGGATTGCATTTACATTTCTCAACCCTCTATGAACATCATGAATATACTAACTTCCACTCTTTTTAATAATTATGACTCTCTGAAATAAATCTATACTCTCTTTTTATCTCTATCTGCGTTGCAATACAAAAACAAAGATTGTATAATATTATTTTTAGAATATACAAAACTTCCAAAATAAAAAAAAATATACCTGTACGAGCTTTTTTGCTTAAATGGGCTTTTTCCCATCAAATTCAAAAGGACATTTACTTCCTACTCATTGCCATTTGCCAAAGTACATGCGAAGCTACATACAAAAAAAAACAAAAAAAACTAAAATATTTCTCTCATTCTTATAAGGACGAAAAAATAGATACCTACATAGATAACCCGTTGTGGATTTTTGGATACTTAAATACATATTTTAAGATACTCATCAGAGTCAGGAGGATATATAATTTATGAACACAAAGATTTACAAAAAAAAAAGCACATCATTAGTAAAGGTACATAGACACATAAAAAACTAACCTTTTTGGATGATTTTCAACTATAAACGAAAATTTATATACAAATTATGTATATATGTATGTATGTATAATGTGTGCAGAAGCAGCACCCACTCAAAAACTCACAATGCCGTGTGAGGGGGTGGTGGAAGGAATGGATTTTGCTTTTAACAGTAGTCAGTAGCCATTAGTGAGTCTGCTACTTTTTTCATTTAATATATTTTTTTTTTAATTTTGATTCACACAAAACTTTCACTTATTTTAGGTATACATAACATATACATTTATTTAATTTATTTTTTTAACTAAACAGAGAAGAATTAATTTTTGTTGGGTTTTGAATTGGACGACGAGGACGAGCATTCCGACGAAGACGACGTGGACGCCATGTTTTCTAATTTTATATTGTATTTTTTTTTTAATTATTTATTTTTGTTCACAAAATTTTTGTTAAATCTACATTTTTTAGGCAGTGAACACACGTTACACACGTAAATCCTTTAAATTTGGCAGGAATTTATTTTTCGAAAAAAATATACCTCCCCCTTTTGGTGCAATAACTCTGTCTTCGCGAGAGCACTACCACTGCAGGGGCAAACTGAGGCTAGCAAAGAGTTATTCCAAGCGAACAAGTGACTCTCTACCAACCAACAACCGACCAACGACTAACACGGCAGTCCAACAACATTCAATATCACGAAAAAACGAAGCACAAAAAGGGATGAACTTCCCCCGTAGCACACACTCTACATCTATACACTTCCAACTAAAGGACGAGGCGAAGGATTCGCGAAACTTAATGCTCACGACAGTCGACAATGTGATATTATAAAGAATTGAAAATTCAAAATTTAAAACTTCGTTCACGTTAATTATTAATTTTCTTGCACAGCGGCTTTGAATACGTATACGTAATTAATTTGTTATGTGTCGTGGTCGTGAGCGTTTTTAGACAAGAAAGGATATTGAATTCTTATACATTGAGCTGTGAGCGAACGGGCCATGTGCCAAATTGAGTTTGGCATTAAAAGCTAAAGATGCGTGCGATGTTATTTTTCTCATACGAGAGCTTTGAGTAATTCTTTCTGTGTGGGAGATTGGAAAGTAGGTCAAAATATCTATTGATGTAGTAGGTTTTTGCTCTCTTTGAAACATGAAGTACTGAAATATGAGCATTCAAGCTTCTCTAATAAGAGTGCAAGAGAATCTTACGATATACCTACCTAGACGATGAACTTCGACGATATATTAAATCACTTTTCACTTCTTAAAACAAAAAAGCTACTAACAATTAGCTGTATTTCAAAAGTTAATCAAGCATTATAAAAGCTTATTTAATCACATGAATATTAAATGACAACAAACCTATTATTATTTTAACCCGGAAATAATTCACACATTCTTGAAATAATTGTATACGTATTGCGTAGAGGTACGCAAAAATAAGGTCGCTTAAAACATTAAAAAGAATCATTAAAGGTTTTGAATTGGGCGCCATTTTAAAAAATCATCATCATCTAATTTGATCATTATAATCTTTGACGAGTTATTTAAACGATTTTTATCAAATAATAAGTGTTTATATTTGAATTTTTGTATTCATAAAGCCTGTTTGTTTTTAATAAGTCTTTTGAATAATCTGTTTTTTTTTTCTGTTTTTTGTTTCTCTGGAAGAAAGTATTGATATATTTTTGTATGGTTCACTTGAACAAAGGCAACACTTTTATTGAACTAAAACGAGAATTATTTGCCTATGGTTCGATACATGGCTTTAATTAGTGAGTTGAAAAATATTTTCAGTCTTTGAAATCTCTCAAGAGAATACACCGAAAAAGTCACTGTAATGTAAATAGTAACGGCCCGGGGCTTTAACGACATTTGTAAACAGTCAGAATTTTTTTGCTTTTATTTATTAATTCTAATTGATAATAATAATACTTAATTATTTAACAAAGCAGTTAGTAATGTGTTTCTCCTTTTAGTGAACCATAGTGTATATTATGTATGTAGATATAAAACACGATTGGCAAAGTTTAAAAATCGAGATTTGAACGTTTAAAAGCAGAAGTATTAGAAATAATTTGCAACAAATCAGGGTAAATTTTGATGATACCGTATATTTTTGAAAATCTCACCCATGTTTAAGGAATTTTTGATTCATGTATTTTATTTTTGCGTAGATTTTTTGAAAAATAGAAATTTTCACCAAGTTTCGCAAAACATTTTTATTTTCTATGGGTCTTCACAATAAATTGTAAAAATTTGTTCAAATTCGAAAAAACAGACTTATTAATTTGGATTTTCTACAGACAATAACTCGATTCAATAAATTTGGTGCATCATATATTACGGTACTTGCTATACGAGCTGTACAAACTCAATTGCAATTTGTAGTCCCGCTGTAGTTAAGATCGATTTCTATAGGTATTAATACAATTCATTGGAGAGAGTACTATATAGACAATCCAAATCTTTGACCATCTACTTTTTTCGTGATTGCCGCTATCTATAATTAAAGTTAAATCGTTTTAAAAATTGCGAATAAAAACCGTTCTTCCAATTTTTGACAGCAAAATTAGGCTTCGCAATTTTGAAAATATAATTTCATAATTTGAAGATTGATCAAGGTACAACCAATTTATTTAAAATATAGGTTTGATCTTTTTGCACTATCAATAAAATTAGATTTGATTATTGCTCATGAAATACTCAAAATATGAAAAAAAAAAAATATATCCAATAAAATTTATAAGAACTATTTCTTCTTGTCAAACATGTTGATTTTACTCTTCGGTGACGTTATATAAGTCCAAACACCAAATCTAAAATTTGCCCATATTTATAAATTGGCTTTATTTGGAAATTAAACCAATGTTTTTCTATTTAACTTGCGTTAATATAAGGCCCTAGAAAAAACTAAAAGTCCGAAACGTTTTCATAATTGTTTCCAAACTTTAGTCAACAATTTTGTTCGCAATAATTATTTGTTCCAAGAATTTTAACTCGCTCTTTGGGTCCTGTCTCGCTAACGCAACTTCGTTTCTCCGCTTAAGTTATGTTCAGTCGCCACGCAGGCACCAGTCAACAATTGTACTACAATACCATGGCCACATAAAAACGAAATAAAGCCAAATTGTCCTCCCTCCGTTTTCTGAAGCGAAATTTGTGTTATTTACACATTGAAAAAGAAATATGTAGAGTCAAATTTTTTATTGTTGACTTTATTTCGTTGGGCCTTTTGAAGCTGTTAAAATGCTTGCAAAGCATTGGATACAAGTTAAAACTTCAGAAATTAGATAAAATTGCATGGCTACCTAATTTGACGTACTTTTGAAGTCAACTTTGATCGGCTTACAAACTCACTTTCCATATCACATCATATTTTGGCTATTGTTTTACTAAAATGAACAGGAATCAATAATTAAGTATAAATACATAAGTTTAGGGTTATCTCTGCTCTGCAACTTTTTTGTTTGTACCTTTTTATCTATAGTCGTTTTATCTATTACATTATAAATATAATGGAATTGCTCTGAGCGATGTTCTTATGTTTGCTCTGCGACTATTCTTACCTTCGCTCAGTTCTTCGCGTCCGTGTTAAATCAAAATTTCTCAATATAATGCCTTCTCACAAACATTGTTGATTTCATATAAAGACCATAACTTCAAACATCTTAATTAATAAAGAATTAATTAATCTTCATTTATTCCAGAATTTTAAGAAATGGTTTTTCTTGTTAGTTATTTTAATTCTAATAGGCATCAACTCTTGGACCTTTAGCAAACAATTCTTCTTTTGTACGTTCTCCACGCAAGTATTGCTTCCATCGTTCAGCCCTCATTGCCTGAAAACCAAACGTTTAAATTAATTTTATTAGAAATAAAATACGAAATAATTTTATATTTTTACATGGAATCGGAGCAACTGTTTGTTCATGCCCGCACACTCTTGAAAATCGCTAATCAAGTCAGAACACATTCTACCTCCCTTGTCAACACCGTATGCTTCCAAGCAGTCCATCATGTTCATCTCTAACTCACCACATTTATCATAGTGCTGATGGTTAATTAAACAACCAGTTAAATCAGTGAATGGTGAACGAAAGCCTGGTCCAAGAGACATCCTACAAAATACGGAAAGATTTTCATAAGATATAAAATTCGCTAAATCAGTTTTGAAATGCAAGCGAGAACATCCATTCAATGACGTAACAATCGTTTGGATTTAAGTACATTTATTCTATGTTTCATTTCTTTTACATAATAATAATTTATTAATTTGAGTTTTATTGTTTTAAAATACAATTGTTTCGTTTTTAATAAAGCTACCTGTGAAGAGTATTTCAGCCAAAAACTTTGAATTAAGAAAATATTTTTTAACCAATTTGATTTTTTTTATTTGACAAATGTGAAATGTCACTTTGCATTCAGCCATCTTTGAGTTTCACAAAGCATGTGGAATTCTGTATTAAGGGGTAGTGATGAGCGGAGGTAGGAAAGTCATTTTTATTGGTTGATTTACATGTCTCATTTCACATGAGGAAACAAGATTTTGAAGATTCGTTAACGATCTCTTTAATCTTGTTTAAAATTCCTTGCACCTTTTACACAGGGAATAAAAATCGTATGAGATGATTTGGAATAGATGATTTTTATAAATTCCCTCATTTTACCATAAAGTCGAATTACGAATAAATAAGAAGCTAGAGACCGTTTCTATTTCTTTCAATTTCAAAAATATGTTCAACATTAAGTTTGAACGTGGAAGATCCACTTAACCAAAAATTCCTCATCCTGAGCCTACGTTCTGTAGCTCTAACGATAAAATTGGTGGAGAAACGGTTAAAAATGGATTTGTATCAATTTTCATGATTTATTGACAAATCGGTGAACACATCAAATTTTGTGAGCGTGGCATTCAATTTTTGACAGATAACTTGTGCACTGATAGGAAAATTTTTGGACGCATATTTTGAGCGTGATAAAGGTGTACACCGAAAAATTTTTTGTTGAAAAGACGTCGCAGTAAAAAAGCATATCGAAAAATCCCTAAATTTCAAAAGATGAATTAATTTCTTGGCAGCACTTTATAAAGTGTCAAAAACTAATTCAGAAAATTTTGCAGCTTTTTCTGCAAACTGCAGTGTTTTTGTTTTGATTTCCACTCGACACCCCACACAGCTTGTGACAGACTGCGTGGAACACGCGTTTCCTTTTTTTTTTTTTTTTGGTTTAAGAAAATTGTATTGGTATCAACTTATCAACTTCACCAGCTTAAGATGAACAATCAAGAAGTAATCGACTTTCTCAAAGAATGCGGCGTTTGTCAAGTTTGTCAGCTACGCTACTTAAAAGCTAGAGGTTCTGAATATAAAGACATAAAGGAATCCTTGGAAAAGGTATGCACTTTTCCTAAATAAATAAACAAACAAAAACCTAAATAATTGTAACTTTCAGCTAAATGTTAAACTTGAAATCAACGAAGACGAGTTGTTGCCAAAGAAGACACGTCCAAATCCGTGTACAACATGTCTTGGCCTATTTTCCGAAGAATTCCAACAGGAAATTATTGAGAAAATCACTAGATGCAATATTGATGAATTTGAATGCCAAACAGTAGGAATTGCTCTTTCCATGCCAATGCTCTTGCAAATTCGTCAACTTTCCATGTGGTTTGCATTAATTAAAAAGTTTGGATGTAAAATTGACGAAGAAAGATCACCAGATGTTCCCTTAAAGGAAGCCGCCAAGCTTATATTGAATCCGATTATTTGCAAAAAGCTAAATAAAACATACAACAGCGAAGGTATATTAATTAATGTATTCTTAGATCATCCTGACGAGGAAGACGACGTAGCCAAACTACTTAAAGTTAACGAAGCAGTATTTTCAATGAGAAATGCTAAAGGTAAGAAACAGTTCATCACCAGAGCTTATATGGAAAAAATGTTCATTCCAACTAAATTGTCGGCTGAAACATTTGCAAAACAATTTGAAATCCCCTGCCCGATTCCGAGTTCGTCTTTAGTTCTTAAAGAAGTAACATTATCGGGTCCTTGTGTCTTTGTGGCGGGACGTTATCGAAAGTTGTCACGAAAACTATCTCACTCGCCGTGGGTTCTGCAAGGCAAACGTGTCATGGAGGATAGCATACAAGAAATCATTATTCGGACTGTTGCTCCACACTATGGAGTCGACGAGGACAAAATTATCTTCTCTTCCAGTGGCCGAGAGGATGTCGATGTGCGCTGCCTGGGTCGAGGACGTCCCTTCGTCTTAGAAATACCTAATTCTAAGAGAATAACCTTGCCAAATGTCCTAGCCCGTGACATGGAGCTCGAAATAGAAAAGTCGTCGCAAATATCAGTTAAGAATTTGCAAATGGTCACACGTGAAGATTTGGTACACATTAAGACTGGAGAAGAGAAAAAGAAGAAATTCTACCGAGCTTTGTGTGTACTAGAGCAGCCCATCACTATGGAAGTTCTTAAAAAACTAGACCTGCCCAATGGATTCGAGATCGAACAGATAACACCTATTAGAGTGTTACATCGCAGACCATTACATCCAAGACCTAGAACAATATACAGCACAAAAGCATGGGTGGATAAGACAAATCCAAAGATTTTAATTATAGACATTATCAGTCAAGCAGGAACATACATCAAAGAGCTAGTGCATGGAGATTTTGGACGAACTAGTCCAAGCTTCGCTTCGATTATTGGACAACCAATAGACATAATTGCTTTAGATGTAGTTGGAATTGACTTAGATTGGCCAGAGAATATTGACAATAGAAATATAAACGATTGCGAAATGAAGGAGCTGGGTGCAGTTGGAACATAGTATTGTTCTCTATGGAGAATATTTTTAGTTGGCTTTTATTTAGTGTACAATTATTATTAAAGATAAATGTCGAAATAATTTCAAGTATTTTTTTAAATTTTGAATCCGGGGATTCTAGAGTCTTTATATAACTTCCAACTCTTACTGTTGTATAAACACAAGAGAGTCCAAATTAACGGGCATTATAAGAATTTTCAGGTGAGCTTATACTCTAATAAAAATAAAGACTACTGAAGATTTCAAAAAATTTATATTGAAGGGGCGCACACAGGTAAAATTTCCCAAAAACGGCCACAATATTTTTTTTTGTTTATTAATGCATTAGGTCATTGGAAAAAGCAATTTTTAAGTACATGCACTATTTTTAGTAAAATAATTTTTTTTAATTTTGTTGAAACACAAAAAAAAGTGAATATAAACAAAAATTTTATGTTTAGAAGAAGTTTTAGTTATTTTCAATTTTCTCAAAAACTAGAAGACATAGCACCATCTAGTTTTCAGCCTTTGATTAAAAAATAATATAAGTATTTAGTACTAAAGCCAAAATAGTACTTATTAACATAAATTTTTTTTTGTAAAAAATCAGTAATATTAATAATAAGTTTCTGAGCCGCACTTTTATTTTCACTTTTTTTAATATCTTGCATTGATATTATTTTAAAAAATCGCAAAATTGTTCGATTGATTCGGAATCAGAATACTTCAAGGTAAATTTTCAATGCTGAGCAATGCCCAGAAGTCAAACTTTTTCTTTACGAAACAAAAACTACGATTTGTTAATAGGTCCCAAAACTCGTCTTTTTGTTGTAAATAAAAAATCTGTCCCATAATTAAAATATCGCAAAAAAAATTATTGAAATTATTCTGTTTACTACCAGCAAAAAATTCCATAATAAATTTTTTTTATCAAAAAGCATATTATATAAAAAAGAAAAACCAATTAAATTCACTTTCTATCGCACTCCAAAATTGGTCCTGTACGTGATCTCTAAAAGCTACTTTAGACGCATCAACTGACGAAACGGTTGCAATTTTAATAGCGAGATTAATCATAAATTAAGCTTTTGTTAACTGTAAACAACTTTACATTTAAAGAAAAAACAACAAAACGATTTTAGTTTGGCCACGTTTTTGGGAAATTTTGCCTGTGTGGGGCGTTTTGAAACCAAAATTAATATGATTTTCGCTTTTTAAAATCCTTAAGTTTACGTTGCGACAAAATAGAAAAGTAAAAAATTAATTCGTGGCCTTCTAATTTCGAAGTTTATGCTAAATTTCGTAATTTTAAAAAACAACATACTACCCGCTTATTGCCCCAACCTTAAAAATAACTGAACTGAAGATTACCCAATAGTTAAAATGGGGTTCCCCATGGGCATTCCAAACGTTTGAAGATACTTACTACTGTAAATATATATAACATGCAACTATCATTATTTTAAGTACCTACTTCTATGATTTAAGTACTTTCTTTGCTCGTAGTCCCCTTTCACACGACGAAACAAGTTGCTGAAGATTTTTTGACGTTTTCTTTTAATTTTCAATTCCCACCAATCGTAGACCGTTCATTCCTCTTACTTGGTGCCCTTCTCACCCAAAAATGGAAACTCAGTTTCCTCGTGTGAAAGGGGACGTAGTTTCCCACGTCGCGTTGAAAAGCAGCAAATCCATTAATATGTGATATTAGACATATTTAGGAAGACCAAAAAGTTGGTACATAAGATATAATGATAACAAAACTCTTGAAATAAAAAAAAATATTTTGTTTTTTATTGTTTCATTTTTACCAAATACCAACTTGATTGATCTCTTCAAATTTTTTTTTATAAAACATTTCTACATACAATCCAAACTAGGCTGCGTAACCAATTAGACTGATGGCAGTAATTTGATCGAGATTTCGAATGCCATTCTTATCAACTACAGCAATATTGAATGCGGGCAGATTTACAATCAAACGTTTCTGAATCTCAAGGACGCATTTCTTTAAAACATCATAGGCTTCCTCTTGTGTTATATTTGCATGGTGATAGCGATCGAAAATACTGGCACAAAATAAACCGCCATATCCTTGTCCACCATATTTGACATCTTTAGCATTGGCCAAATAGTCAATGTAGTGAAGTTCAGGGCCATCCTTTTCATCGAATCTGTTGAAAGTACCATCTTTTAGTTAGAAACACGTTAGATTTTTTCTATGCTTACCCAGCAACAAACATGTTCACTTGGTAGGGTGTACGACTTCTCAGATAGTCGGCGAGGTTCTTGCGTGTGAAATGGGCAGCCGATTTGGGTGACAAGTCATAGCCATTTCTCATTTTATACAAGGCAATATTCTTTGAGATGAACTCGGTGAATTGAACCGTATCACCAGATTCTCCGATGGTTGCGATCATAAGTTTATCATTTATTTTGTGAATTTTATTCTGATCTGTTTAAATACATGAAATAAAACTTGTCTTTAAGGAAGCTTTTTTTCCTTTGTCGGCAAATTTTCAATGGGGGTTATAGCTTAGAACTTACCATCCTTCATGACAATTACAGAACGGGCGTGTGTTGTGTCGGCTGCAACCATGACAAAGTCGGGTCCTCTAATTCCTAGAATAGTTTCCATTTTTTAATTATTGGGGTTTTTAAAGTTTTATCGAAAATTAGTAAATTTCAGAATACAACTAAGCTGCTGGGCAATGACAAGTCAAGAATCGAGCAGTGCAAAATGTTGTCTGTCGGTTTTTGGTGTGAAGTGAGATGTGGTTTATCGTTGTCGGTAAAGTGGTAATCACAAGGTGACTCGCAAAAAAAGTGTTTCTGTATTCATTTTTTTTAATATCACGTTTTCATAGAGCCGAGATAGTAGCCGTGTTTTTTTGCAAGCCCGGGGGGAATTGGATGAAAAAAACGACGTCGGTGCTAAACAATTAACATGTTAAATGCAACAACAACTAATCCCGGAGAATTCTCGGGGTTTAACTTAAGCGCACCGAAAAACTGTGTTACCGGCATGAATTGCATACATGTTATCGATAGTTTGTATGAAAACTCCATGTTTTTTACTGTCATGGCGTCGCTAATCCCCGCTGTCGTTTTTTTCAACCAATTCCCCCCGGGCTTGCAAAAAAACACGCCTAGTACTACGTTTTCATTGGAGCCGGAATGAGGTAATTTCGTGTGTTTTCATTGCAAATTTGCTAATTTCGATTGACAGATAATTTCATTTTGAATTTGATTTGGCAGTTAATGGCTTCTTTTTGTTGTGTTCTGTTTCTGTGTCCTATTCATCAAATTTTGACATTTTCAATGGTTTCCAATGGGTTTCCCCTACGGATGCATTCCACCTGGGTATGTTCATAAAGTTTTTACGTCATTTCAAACCAAATTACGTGCAAATTTGGTTGAAATTACCTCATTTCGAAATGTGAATTTGTATGGGAAATGAAATAATTTGGAATCGAATTTGGAAATTTTCAACGAAATTACCTCATTTGGCCCAATGAAAACGTAGTATAAACTTATTTACTAGTAAAGCCTAGTACGCTGCTGATGCGAAACGAAAAATCCGATACAAAAATGACCCAACGAAATCATAAACGGAAAATTTCGTTCTGCTTTTCGTTTTTCAGTACGCTGTTCGAAGAGCGAAATTTATAATTGTAGCAGATTATTTGGAGAAGTCTCCGCTCCTTTTTCGCACTGATTTAATTATACAGACTATTTATTGTGTGCGGAAAAATGACATTTGAGTTTTATTTGTGTTTTTTTTTGTTTATCATTTTTTTACATGATGGGTTTCTCTGATTTTTGCGTTTATGTTTGATTTTGTTTTTGGAATTAGTGAAACTCTCCAAGGATATTTTCCGTTGTGTTTTCGCAAGCGTTTCGTTGTCTGTTTGGAGATCACAGAAAAATTTCGTTTCGCATCAGCAGCGTACTAGGCTTAAATGGGCAATTGTTTTCAATTGTAGATTTAAATAAATAAAGTTGAGTTTTTTTTAAAACTCGATTTGTTTCTAAATCTATTTAAACATTTGAGTGCTTAGTACTGTTATTAGGCATATTCAGGAAAATGAGATCTCGGAGATCTCACCATTCTCAGTTTCATGAACAAGATTCCTTAGTAAACATTTCTCACCTTTTTTATCAAAATTCTGTACCAAGAAGTCAAAACCACTCTTTTTTTTATCAACTGTTAAGTCTTAACTTCATTCAACTTACTTTTGTACAAAAGTGAACAAAATAGGGGTATTCCCGATCCGATGCAAACTGGTCTTGTATCATTGCAAAAGTGCAAAGTTTTTTTTGTACAATGGGGTTAGGGTATAGCAATTTTACACTTTTGCATTTTTGCAATGCTACAAGACCAGTTGCATCGGATCGGGAATACCCCTAATGTTTTGTTTTTTTCAACGTACTACAAAATCCTATCTTCTTTCTCAAATTTTACAAAAGTAAAAGTTAAAGCGGTCCTAACTTTTACTTTTGCACAAAAGTAAAACACAAACACACATAAATAATCAGTTTAAAAATCGACTAACGGTGTCACCACTGGGTGGGAAATTTTGGGGGAACAAAATTTTTTATTCAGATGGTGCTAGAGTTTTCTGATGAAATTGGCGTTTTGGTAAAAATATCTGAAAGGAGATGTCGCTAGAGTATGTGGTATTTTTTCACATTTGTACTTTTTGCAAAAAGTTTTGAATGTAATTAAAGGTAGAACTATAATAGTCGGAAGATGTCGGAAGAAAATTCTCTCAGTTCACTTACGCATGGAGCGGTCGGTGAGCGCTCTTCACTTCCGAAAGCAAAAGTTAACGAAAATTGGTCGAAACGAAGCAAAATCCAAAATTATGGGCATTTCATATGAATTCTTTGTATTCGTTTCATTTCGTACGACAACTTACGTAGGCATCCGACTATTATAGTTCTACCTTAAGGCCAGTCGCGCACCTGCAACTAAACAGTTTGGTTCCAATTTGAGCACAACGGGCTTATATGGTAACGGGCGCCTGGCCTAAACCTTTACAATTGATTTACTAAATTAAAAAATTTCTTTATGTAAAGCCAGTATAAATTTCAGGTGTTAATCTCTCTTGAAATCGGGATCAAAGATTTTGATCCAAAATCATGAGGGATCGATCTGTTTTGGCTGAAAGGAATTCGACATAAAATAATGGGTGATAGCCCTAATGAGATTATTCTGGCATCACTTTGTTACCGACAGCTAAAACAAAACGTCAAACGTCAAATAAAAATCGTCGCATCAAAATTCACAAAAATAAATCATCAAAAACGTAAAAACGAGCTCAAGATTTTATAAATTACAAATAACTTTTAAAGCAATCAAAATGGCATCAGCAGTTCATTGTCAGTTGTGGATGGGAAGTGTAAGTCTAAATAAAACTACACTTACAATGTTAATTCGGGTTATTTTCATAATTTTGTTTTATTTTAGCTTGAAACCTATATGACGGAGAATTTCGTTATTGCAGCCTTTCGCAAGATGGGCGAGGATCCTACTACAGTACGACTCATGAGAAATAAATATACTGGTGAACCAGCTGGATATTGCTTTGTTAACTTTGCAACAGATGATCTAGCCATGGATGCAATGCACAAGCTAAATGGTAAGCCTATTCCAGGAACAAATCCGATTGTAAGATTTCGATTGAACAGTGCCAGCAATTCTTATAAAATGCCTGGAAATGATCGTGAATTTAGCGTTTGGGTTGGCGATCTCAGTTCAGATGTTGATGATTATTCATTGTATAAAGTGTTCTCCTCCAAGTACACCTCAATCAAAACGGCCAAAGTTATTTTAGATAGTTCTGGTTTCTCAAAGGGCTATGGATTTGTTCGCTTTGGCATCGAGGACGAACAAAAGTCAGCTCTTTACGAAATGAATGGCTACATCGGTCTTGGTTGTAAACCACTTAAAATTTGCAATGCTGTACCAAAACCGAAGTCAGACACACCAACAACAGAGTACATGCCTACTGGTTACAGCACAACATCTACCTCAACTACAGCCCCCGCAGCTCCAGCTACAAACTATTCACAATATTACGATCCTTCGACTTATTGGCAAGGATACAATGCCTGGCAAGGTTACTATGACCAACAGACAGCGACTACGGATGCTAGTGCTTATTATCAACAAGCAATGCAGCAGCAACAGTCTTCACACGCAGACCCTCAAACCTTGGCTCAGCATGCTGAAGCCTGGAGTGCTCAGCGCAATAGTATAAACTACGAGCAACAACAGCAGCATGTTCAACAGCAACAAGAGCACGATGACGATTTGGCTCTGGTAGACCACAAATTCAATCTTGATATAGATAAGATGAATCGTGAAGCTATGGATAACGATCGGAACTTGTACGATGCTTTGGAGAGTTCCAAGTGGCTACCGATTGAACAACTGGAAGTTTTCTGAAAATAAAATATTGCTTAAGAACTTTTTTTTACAAAAATAAATGTGTAGGAAGTTACATAATACAAAACAATTCTTTTGTTAACCTTTCCATGCATAACATCTATCAGCTTTAACCCTTTAACCATGCTCTTATCAAAGTTCAAACTTTTTTTAAATCTTAATCTAAGAGGTTCTAACAGGTACTGGATCTACTACATACAAATGAGTAAAGGTAGCTGCAAAAGTTAAACGTACGTACCTACTTAATTTCGTTCACGTTTTTGTCTTCATCGGGAATCTCGAGAGCAATTATGTTTTCCACGGAATATTTTATTCCTCCGAAAATTTGTCTCCTATCGGGAATCTTTGTCAAATAATAATCTCAAATAATAAACCCAAACTCCTCTCGAAAATGTATTACCGATATCATATCCGGCATACGCCAAAATAGCCATGCCCGTATTTAAACAAAAAAACAACTGCACAAAACTGATTTCGAGTACCAATCTATGTACCCGGAAATTCAGAGGGAAACTTTCGAGCATCATTCACGAAGTACTTCCACAAATTTTGAAGGAGAAGTATTCCCAACCCAAAAAAAGATACCTGCAGAGTTGAACAATTTTTTTAATGATAGAATTCAGAATGCTTTTATAAAGTGTTTTATTTGTTTGGGTTTGCAGTCTCAATAATTCGCATTCGAAATCAATACTTTCGCTATTTTCTGTCAAAAACATTGACGCGAAAACGAAAACTATACGCACCATTATAGACTGGAAAAAAAATTCATCATTATTAAGAAAAAGTTTGTTTATTTTGATTCTCCATTTAAAAAATAAAATGCATTAGAGAATAAATAAATAAAAGTTTTGTTTGCCTTTTTTTCTGCCTAATTTAATTCTTTTGTTTCTGTTTGATTTATTTTAAATGCACATGACACGTACATTATTGAATTTAAATTGTAGAGGAAAAAATGCAAAGTAAAAAGTTTTTAGTTTTTTTTTCTTAACTGAACATCAGCAAAAGCTTTTTTGTTAATTTTAAAATTATTCATAAGTGTTGTGTGCATCTGTCGTTAAACCAATAAATTTTATATAAACAAATATATTTTTAAAAAAGACGTTAGCGTATGTATAGTATATACAGTAATTAGCATATTTGTTTTATGGTGGCAAACAAAATTATTTAGCTTTCTTTGATTCTTTTTTCTTGCTATCTTTAAGTTCTTTCTTCTCATTCTCCTTTTCTTCTGGATGATCTTCATATCTGTGGAATAAAAACATTTTTGATTATGTACAGTTAAATTCGGAATTCGCTAAACTTACGCAAATAAAGGCTTGATTTCTCCTCGAATCAGTGCTACCAACAATGGAGTACCCATGCATGCTGGAACCAAATACAACAAAGCTGGTTGTGCGTGTTTGAATACGTGCATTACGAAAATAGTTGCCATTAGTCCCATAAAATATGCAGCAAGAGTCGAGTAGAAATAAATACGGCTTTTCCTCTTAAGACTGTGATCAAAACGCAACAACAAAGCAATAAATATTCCAGGAATAACGATGTCTCCCAGACCGAGCATTGCGAAATTCGAGGCACTTAGACCGTTTGTGATGAGATCTTGGGGAAATACTAGTTTGATGGGAGCTTCAAAGCTTTTGGCCACGGTAACCATAACGTTGGTTCCAAATACCCAGAATATGTCATATAAGAAGAGTCCACTCAGGAGAATACATCCGGTCACGATGTTGTTCAAATGAAGCAATTCCACTCCGTTCACAGCGAATGCAAGACCAAAGAGGTTATTGGCTATCCAATGTTTTTGCAAAAGGTACCACACTCCGATAACAGAGGATATCATCAAGCAGACAATATCATGGGTGGAAAACTTATAGTTGATAATGTCTTCTTTTTTTTTGCCTTCACCTCTTGTGAAGAGAATGTGGAATGGAATTTTTGGAATTGACGTTGGTATCAGTGAGCCAACAATGGGACTGAGAAGATGGGCTAGAGCGACGACACCAAGGAAGAAGAAGTATCCAGTTATGAGCAAATTGATACGTCCCTTTGAGAAAATCTTAAAGAACAAATAAAGTCCGAATAGTGTGCAGGAAGCAATGATGGGAAAGAACATGGCATCACGATTTGTCATTGTGTCGGCTTTTTCTCCTGATTCCTGTAAGCATAAAATCGGTTTTAATTACATTTATTTTAAATTTGTTCATTTTCACATCCTCTTGAATACAAAAGAAATATAATTATAACGCTTTAATAAGAATAGTGTACGTGGTGTTCTAGTAATAATGCAAAAAATACAATATTAGTCATGTGATGTGGGGTGCATTAAGGCAAAGTCAACCATGAAGCTAATACAATTTTAGATCTATAAGATTTCAATTAGAAATTTTAAGATATATAGATTTTTCATTGCACCAAAATGATGTTGAAATATGAAAAAAAAAAAAAAACGTGTCTGAAGGGGAAATACAAGTTTCATAGCTTACTTTCTTCATTTTTTGATGTTTCACAGATCTTATGGAACCGAATACAATTGGTAAGATAGCCATAATGACGAGGCTTCCGTATGCAACGGCCATACCTTCAGGAGTCGACGGCGTTTTGGCATTTGTGATAGTTTCTGTAACATTTTCCACAGTTTCGACAACGGCTTCGGTTACTGTCTCGATTATTTCCTCGACTTTTTCCGACATGATAACAATATTTGCTTGTGCCTTTTTTACGAATTTGAAAACTTATCTAAAAAATAACTCGTATTTAATGTAGTTTCTGAGTGGACATCAACAGAAAATGACACGCACTCAAAATCGCTACGATGAGAGGGATCGAAAAGGCTTGTTAAGTCAAAAAGTACATAAATTATTTTGTTAAGGGTTTTTGGATTGGTACGACTGTTGATAAAAAAAGACGTGTCAAATTAGCTTAAAGTGAACGTATTCAACTAATTTAAAGATGACAATTAATGTCGATAATGTAGTTTTAGTTAGACGCTGTTCCTTCTAGGGGTTTTTTTTATCTCTGTTGTAATTTTTTTACGTAAATCGCACTAAGTTTTGTGTCGGAGTCAATTCTTTTTCTGAGTGCGCCATAGCACATTTCGGAGACATATTTTCTGTGGGTAACCCAGCGGCTCCATTAGCAATACTTGAGGAAATAAATTGCTTGGCTCATTGCCATTGCCTTGAATATTGCTAATGGAGACGCTTTGGCAATGACAATGACAATATTGCTCGGTTGATGGACGGCAATAATTATTGATTTCCAACGCTGTGGCAATAAATTTTGACGTTTCACCTTTTTCAAAATGGTTTCTCCGCGATATGAAATGAATTGTGCTTCGTTTTGAAATTAAAGTTGAAAATAAGTGAAATTAAGTGAATTAAAGTTTTTTTAATATCAAAAATTGTGAATTTAAGCCTAGTACGCAGATCGCACACGAAATAATTGTTCGGCACATTAGCTGTGTTTTATTTTCCCCGAGATCCGAACCAGATTGGATTTGCTTACGAAAATACATGTATTACAAAAACAACACAAGATCCAACTTTGTTTTGGATTTGGATTTCCAAATGCGTTTTGAACACACACCCTTAATTTGTAAATGTCGTCAGTAGTGTAAAGAAAAAAGACAACGGGTGTATACAAATAAAAAAACAAAAGGAAAAAAGAGTTGGGTATATAACAAGTTGTCACTGAGATCCTGGGTTGTTTTATTTTCATGATCTGATCTGGATTGGATCTGGGGGAAAATAAAACGCAGCTATTATTTCTCAAGCTAAATTTTAACAGATTCTGTAAATCTTGAATTTTGTATGAATTGTGTTCTGTGAAAACAAAAATTGAAATGGAGGAATATTTCGGAATAAACGATTTATCTCAGCCAAAGAAAAGAATCCATTTTATTTGATAAAATTTAGTTGCAATAATAAAAAAAGATCATTCAAATGGTTGAAAACAATTTCATCTCGGAGAACAGCTGCTTTCTTTTACATATTCTCCACAACGCATGCTCTATGTCAAAATTTAGCAAAGGTTTTTTGCTGATGTTTGGAGAGAATAGTGGGAGCTAAATTTAAGCGCGATCTGCGTACTAGGCTTTAAAAAGCGAAAAACACATGACTGGTCGTATTTTCTACACTGACATTTGACAACTGAAATTAGCTAGCAATAGAAGGCTGGGAAAAATAAGGGCCAGTTTCACAGTGCACACTTAACAAAATAAGTGGCACTTAATTTTCCCATTTTGGCACTTAAGCCGCAGTTTTACTACCTGAGTAAGTGCAACTTAAGTGGCCAACATGGGAGACTTAAGTGTCACTTATTCCGATAAGTTTACACTGTGAAATTGGGAATTAGTTTTCTATATTTGGCACTTAAGTGACACTTACTTCACTGTGAAACTGGCCCTAAAATGTATATAGGTACATAATTTGTTATCTGTACCTTAATTTATACTTTACCTTCGACACTACTTAACTTCCTCTTCAGTTCCCAGCAGACCAGCCCCAGTTGATTTTTGTCAATAGCTTAGCTTAGTTTAGTTGCATGTGCGCGCCTGGCCTATGGCCTCTGTTGGCTATCGTAGTTTGGACAGTCAATAGCTGCATTTTGTTATGCACATGATCTGGGGCCCATTTCTCAGATCATACATCACATACATTTCATACAACTAACAACACTTTCATACATCATACACATCATACAATTTTCTGTTTCTCAGATTTCATTGGAAGTGTTGTATGATATTTTGTTTGTTGTATGATGTGTATGATTTTGACATTTCATTACTATTGAGTGGCAATTTAAATAAATCTCAATTTTTTTGCTACGAAGTCAATTATAGAGCGTTTGTTTCCAGAAATAAAAGTAAATTATAATAATATGAAATAAGAAAAAGTCATCCTTTATTTACAATTCACAATGGTGTTACTTTCCATATGCCAAGGCCAAGGAAACTGTGTTGCTCGAAGCTAACGTTATCTCTTCTTTCGTTTTGTTCGATCCGGCAAATTGGCCAAAAAGTAATTCTTTTTGGCTTATCATTTCCCAATGGACAAGTATTTGTTGTTCTTTAGTTGTCTATTAAAAAGAAAAATCATCACAATTTACCATTTTTTTAATTCAAAAATTACTTACTTTTGTATATTTTCGTTTGTTTACGTTCATTTTGCCCTTACATTTTTAACAATTACAACAAATTTATATGCTGTATGAAATGTATGAAAAATTTGAGGTTAATTTGCTGTATGATGTGTATGATAAATTTCTGAGAAACAGAATCATACAACATTCCAATATTTCCAGTGTAATCTCCGGTCATACAATGTTGTATGACAGTAGATCATACAACAAATCTGAGAAACAGAAATCATACAACTGAACTGTCAAAATCATACAATGTATGTGATGTATGATTTGAGAAATAGGCCCCTGATCTGGATCAGATCTTCACAATAAAACAAACATAATCATAGTGACAGCCACTCTTACTCTTTTTTCATTGTTGTTAGATATTTTTCATGTGTTTGTTGGCTTTTTTCTGTGCACTACAGTTTACACTACCTTACCGTAATTATAATAAAAAAGTACTAGTTTTTTGAATTTTAAAATAGATCCAGATAAAAAGCAAGATTACATGTGTTTTTGTATACGTGTTAAAATTTGATCCGGATCAGATCATGTGGATAATAAAATGCACCTAATGACACGCCAAGCCACTGCACTAAACACCACGCAAATATGGTTCCGACTTCATTGAAGTTACTCTCCGAACATATCCACTCACCGTGATGCGACAACTCTACACAAAAAAGTATCTATCAACTGTCATTCGTCCGCCCTGTCTGCCGAAAAAAAATTAAAATATCTTTCGAAGAAAAAAGTTGTTATGCTATAACTTTAAATTAAAATCTGCGTAGAATTAATAAATAGATATAATGGCATTCAAGAAAGACCTCAGAATTCTTATTAAACCCTATTATTGGGTGAACATCCTGTTAAGTTTTTCCTATTTGATCGGAAAACGAATGCCATTTGTGTGTAATTATCTCTTCAAACACAAGGAGGAAACTTGTGAACTAGATGGCCGTGAGGTTGAAATTTTATTCTTTCTGGTAATTGTTGTGATGATTCGCTCAAGAAAGACTGGAAGTGTGACAATGATCAATTATTTGACTTCATCGTTTATCTACACTAAAGTGGCTAATTTGATCTTGTGGGCGTATGGTGATTTCCGCTACGGCATTGTTTATCTACTCATATTTGTTCTTGTTGGCTTGGTGTGCCCGGAGCCGACATACAAAGGACCCGAGCACGTAACCTATTTCCGTAGTGCACAAACCTTTGAAGAGGAACTCTCCAAGGACAAACGCATCGTGTGGATTGTGTGCTTCTACACGGTTTGGAATCCATCGTGTGTTAACTTTGCACCCGTTTTCTCAGAACTATCTGCTGACTACCATTTGGATAATTTACGTTTTGGCAAGATTGATGTTGGTCGGTTCCCAGATGCTGCCGCAAAGTTCCACATCTCTGATAGTAGTTTTTCGCGACAACTGCCTTCGGTGATTCTTTTCAAAAACGGAAAGGAAGTCGACCGTCGTCCGACCGTCGATTCAAAAGGAAAACTGCAGAAGTTCTTCTTTTCTAAAGATAATATTCGTGCGGCTTTAGGAATGAATGATTTGTACAAGAGCTGTGTGGAGAATCCTATAAAGCAGTCTAAGGTTGTGGAAAAGAAAACGAATTAAATTTTGGGTGGAGTTCAATGTCGAATATTCAGAGTAATTTTGCTAGTTTTTCGTGATCCCTTGTACTGGGAATCAAAGTATTTATGATTTGCCAAAGTGTGTAGGCATTCTACGATTCTCACAATTTTTAACACTGCGGAGTTTTGTTTTAGTTGCATAACCTAGTGTGCATTTAGTAATTTAATTTTATCAATTTTCTTGGTCGAGAAAAAACATTTTATTGTTTATTTATTTTTAATGAATTAAAATACAATAAAAAATCCATAAAAAACTGTATTCTTTCTAATTTTTACTCATCTATATTCAAAAAAAATACTGAGTTAAATTGGGATAAAACAAAAAAGGTAGGTAGGTAGGTATACATTTCCTCAATATATATGTACATATATAGGTATATTACAACTGCTACTAAAATTACTGATAGAATGAAAGTTACAACATGAAGATTCGACGATCACTTTAAAGAATTTTAATCTGTTGATTGTGCTATTAAAAATTTCATTCAGAGGTAATTCTGAGTTATTGGTTCAACTTCTAAGAATACATTTATGTGTGTTATTAATGAGTATAACCAGGGGCCTATTTCACGGAACATACATCACATACATTGTATGAATGTATGTTACCTTAAAGTAGTCGCCAAAGCTGGCTCAGTGTAAATTTTGAATTTTTTGAAAAACTGCGTCGACGCATAATTTAAAAAAAAATTTAAAATTTACGCCCACTCATATTGGATACATTTTATATATCATATTTTACATCACATACATTTCTGTAATGTATGTGATGTATGTTCTGTGAAATAGGCCCCAGGGTAAACAGAGAAAAGTGAAAGACACCAGCTTTGATATACATCGATTTCGGACGCCTGTAGTCAATGGCATTTTTTCACTAGAGATACAATTGGAGGATTTGCCAATTCCCCGCAAGGGACAGTTCCGTAAAAAACATCTATTTTTAGGCGCAAATGATTGGATTCGATTCCACGACCTTCGTCCTACGAAATTGATCTCTACTCACTACTGTTATTTCTTTAATTGGCCTATTTAACATTCAATCAATCGATCGGATCGAATATCAGAATGATTATTTTAATTTTCTTTCAAAACAAAATGGAATTGACATGCCCATTATAGGACCATACAAGAACTTTCGGAAGAGAACAACAGCTTTCTATCCAATAGAGAATTTTAGTAGAAGAAAAAGTTCATCAATGCTATTCAAACATATAATTTACCAGACGTCTTTCAAATTGTAACTTCCGGTCTGATGATTTGTGTATGCACACAAGCGACATTAATTAAAGATAATTAATTTATTCGTAGTTCTATGTATACAGTTGTTTTTTTTTGTGTAATCCAGTGGGTAGCTTAACTTAAAATCAAAAATAAATGCATAGGGAAAACTGACACTTTAACAACCTAAATAATACTAATGAGTTCGGTAAATACAGTTGATGGGGAATATTTTGTAAAGTCGTGTTAATAGTCAATTAGATATATACATACATGTTTCTTCAATTAGTTAATATAAAATCGTACATATTTCTTGAACGAATGACTGCCACTGAACATAAATAGAGAATTTTCTGCTTTTTTTAATTTTAGTATGTAAAATTTATTTAAATCAACGCAAGTTCGCATAATATTGTCGACAGATTTCGGGAAAAATGGATGTCTTGCCAATCAACACGGTCTGTTTTTTTTGATATTTTGCAATTTATGCCGCAAATATAAATATTATAATATTTTGAAAAACTTGCATTCGCAAAAGATCGAAAACGATCCTTCCAGTTTCTTCATCAAAAATATTTTAGATACTTCCAATTTAACCTCCACTCTTATCATTTAAATGTTTTACAGAACTTTTTGTCGTTAAGACGTTTTTTGCTACAGAATTGCAAGTTTCTGTTTCTGAGAATTCGAACATCATTTTATAATCGATTAAATTGGTGATCATGTATCTATGTCCTATAGGTATTTAGTGAAATATCAGAAAAACTCTCCCAATTTTAAGGAGCTCTTTTATTTCCAGTACCTTGACCTAAGGCGGCCGTTATAGCTTTCATTGAAAATTTTTATTTTGAGGCACTTAAAAAGCGAAATCAGTGATTATTTTGATCCCAATAAAAAGCTCATGATTCAATTATTATTTAGTCAAAAAATATTTAATTTTGGTGCAGCCTTTCACATGAAATGAGTTTCTTTATTTCAATGATTGAACTCCTTAGCATTGAAATCTTAGAAATCGTTTTATGTGAAAGGTTGGGCTAAAATTAAATATTATTTTTGACTAGAAATAATAATTGAGTCATCAGCTTTTTATTTGCAATAAAATAATCACTGATTTCGCCTTTTCAGTGTCTCAAAACTTAAAATTTTCAATGAAAGCTACAACTGGCGCCTAAATTAAAAAGCTTTCACTTCAAGCTTCTCTCCTGAAAACTAAAAGTAGCAATACAAGATAAAATCTTATCTCAAAGGAGTCCAATGTAATAGGTGTTTTCTGCTGTATTTTTTTCATTTTAGTCAATCCACTAACTTAAAAAAACAAGTTAAATTAGCGGTTTCTTATTTTTTCCTCTACTACGATTATTGTAGCAAACGATCGTCTTTTTGTGGGATTTTTTAACAATTATTTAAACTCAGTAACGTTTTACCGAGTTTATGAATTAACTTGATTATTGTGCATTATTTCAGTAACGATTGATTTTTTATTAAGTAGCTCTTTCAAAAATAATCTTCAGAAATTTAATGAACTGCTTTCAAGGAGAAGAACAAAAACATACTTGCTAAAGCTAATTTTATTATTGTTCAATGTAATTTATTATTTGGTATAATGATTTTTTTAAAGTCTTTGTCAATGCGAAGTCAAATTTAAAGCCTCATTAGTTTTTATGGTTAGCAATCAATTTAAGCTGCATTCGTCTGTCAATCATACCTGCAATAGAGAATAATATTTTAGAAAAACTTTTGCAATAGATTGGAAAAAGTATAGAATAGGAATAGTTTTATCAGATTAATAAGGTTTAGTAAATGAAGGTATCAGCAATTTTGTTTATGAAGACCGTCATGATTTTTTCATCATAATAGGCCAATTTATTTTTCTCAGTCTCGCGAGTCCTTAGAAATATAAACTGGTTCACTAGAAAATATTAATTACATTTATTTCTAAACTTACCTAAAAAAAAGTAGACATGCACAAGTCATAAGTACCAACGAACTGAAAGGATTGAAAAAAAAAAAAAACGGTGTAAATTTTTGCAAAATGTAAATAAAATAACAAGTTTATCTCACCTTTAATTTGAAAAATTAAGGCTTCCCTGTTTATTGTAATTCTAGAAAACGAAAAAAATACACAAACGATTTAGAAAAGATTTTCTTTATTTTTTAGTTCAGAAAGTTAATGATTTAAAATTTCTTAAAGCTCTTCTTGGCTCCTTGTCCCTTCGAGCATTTAAGCACGTTGAAACGCACAGTCTTCGATAATGGCCGGCATTCACCAATGGTAACAATATCTCCGGCTTCAACATCCCTAAAAAAACAACAATTTTTAGCTATGGATTGCAAAAATTAAAAGACAAGAGAACAATTTAATAGTTCAGATATTTTAGTTTAGTAAATCGAGTGGTTTCAGCAATTATGTTTATGAAGACCGTCATGATTTTTTCATCACAATGAAAGCTTGGAAAAAAAAATTTTAGCGAGAAATAATTAATTTTACCTGAAAGCTGGTGAACAGTGGACACTCATGTTCCTGTGACGCTTCTCGAAACGACTGTATTTGCGAACAAAGTGCAGGTAGTCCCGACGAATAACGATGGTCCTTTGCATTTTGCATTTGCGGACAACTCCGGTTAGGATGCGTCCACGAATCCTCACGTTGCCGGTGAATGGGCATTTCTTGTCAATGTATGTTCCATCGATAGCCTAAAGAATGATTGCACAACCAAATCTATCATTAAAATTTTAGGTAATGAAACAATTCATGAATCGATTCAACTCTCATGCAATGAATTGGGGAACAAGAAAAGTTGGTTTTGTTTGTAGGTTGATGCTTACTTACCTCACGTGGGGTTTTGAAGCCCAAGCCAATTTCTCGGCAGCGACGAAGAGACTTCTTCTTGGCCAAGCCAGGCTTGTTCTTACGGTTTAGGTTGATACCAAACTGTTTTTGGAAGGCTTTCTCGTTCTGTTACCATTTAGTGTTTTGGATTTGAGTTTGTTTTGTGTAGGAAGTGTTGTATCGTGTTTTATGGCGCACACAGAGAACATGGGAGGAAATGGGGACAAAACCATGCAAAGAAACAAAGAAAAGCCATTAGAATGGTGCTCATGTAGTTTTTACCTCGGCTGGAGTTTTAAATCCAAGACCAATGCTCCTATAGAAACGTAGCTTACGTTTGCTCATCACAGATTTCCTGCGTACAACAGGAATCGTGAATTGCTTGCTAAACGAACGTTCAGTTTGCTGAACAAGAAAAATATATTTAAATTTATATTTTAGAACTGTTTCAATAACCTTAAAATAATTAATTTTTGTTCATATTCACTTCGATTGGAATCGCGAGAATTATTTTTCAACACGCGTGCAATGTGTAACATTTTGAATTTAATCGATTTCGTCCATAAATTAGAGATTATTCACACAATTTTGTAATTGACCAACAGGGTATTCATTTTAGAATTTATTTTAATCAGAATTTAGCTCAAAAATTTAAATATTTTCAATTTATTTGTAAAATTAAGTTCACAAAATCGCGGCTTACCTGATCGGCCATATTGATGGAAAGGAAAAGAGCGAAACATGTGAAGGAAGTTGAAATAGCGATTGAGGGAATTTTTTCACTGTGGGAAATTTTATATTGAGCTGAAGTTAGCAATAATTTATTGGCTTCGTTCAGCAAGATTTATTGGTTTCTTTAAAAAAATGTTCTTTATGATACATTTTTAAGGTAGAGAACTCACCAGAAAAGACAAATTTAAATTTGAAAAAAACTGTAATTGAAAGTTTTAATTGAATTTTTGATCAACAACAACTTAAAGGTGCTAACACCAATTGTTTTAACGAATTAATAATTCGTGTTTTATTTTGGCTGGAGATATAGGGGCCAGTTATAGCTTTCATTGAAACTCATCATTGAAAAATTTAATTTCCTAATTTGAGACACTTAAGCTATGCGCAAACCGACACGGTGGCGGTGGCGATCGCGATAACTTTTATCGCGCGATAAAGATGCGTTCAAAAACCTGCTCACATCAACGCGATATATTTGTATCCCATATATATATTATATTTTTATAATCTTTGTTTGACAGATCATATAAAATGGAATTCTCCCGAATTTTTTCTATTAATTTTTCAGTTTTTGAAGTCATTTTCAAATTTTCTTTTTTAAACTGTCATTTTTCTTCAGGCGATAAAGCGATCAAATGGTGCTTGCTGCGTTCAAGAACAGTCGCGTACTGAACGCAGCAGTGGAACGTGAACGCAATCCACATATCGCGTCCATGTGTGCCCCTCCATTGATTTACGTGTGGGGCATCCGCATTGTTATCGCGATCGCCACCGCCATCGCGTAGGTTTGCGCGTAGCCTTAGGCGATATAGCGATCAAATGGTGCTTGCTGTGTTCAAGAAAAGTCGCGTAACTGAACGCAGCTGTGGAGCCTGAACGCAATCCACATTTCGCGTCGATGTGTGCCCCTCCATTGATTTTCGTGTGCGGCAACCATATTGTTATCGCCATCGCCACCGCCATCGCGTCGGTTTGCGCGTAGCTTAAGGGCGGTATTCACCGAACGTTCATAACTTAAAAGCTTCATAAATCTATTCACCAAGCAATAATAGCGAATATTTATGAGCGCTCATAAAACTTATGAGAGCTCCCGATCACTCATAAGTTATGAGCGCTCTCTCCGAAAACTTGTTCGCAAAATTTTAAAATAATTTGTTTTTTGTTTCTTTCAAATTGTCAACCTGTCACAATTTTGAATTTTTAGTTAAATTGTTTTTGGTATTCATTAAATTTATTTTCTTTCATTGTAAAGCCTCAACTACATAAGCCAAAAAAGTGAAAAAGTGCAAAAGTGAAAATTTAAGAGTCGTTTATGAGCGCTTGGTGAATACCGCCCTTAAAAAGCAAAATCAGGGAATATTTTGATGCCAATAAAAAGGTGATGACTCGATTATTATTTATAGTCAAAAAAATATTTTATTTTGGCCCTACCTTTCACATAAAACAATTTCTAAGATTTCAATGATCAATGATAAGGTAGTTCAATCATTGAAATAAAGAAATCCATTTCCTGCGATAGGCTGGGCCAAAATGAAATATTTTTGACTAGAAATAATAATTAAGTTATCAGCTTTTTATTGGCATCAAAATAATCACTTGTATCGCATTTTTTAGGGCCTCAAAACTGAAAATTAAAATTTTCAGTGATGAGTTTCAATGAAAGCTATAACTGGCCCCATAGTTAGAATGTCAGTTCATTGAATTTTTGAACAATAACAACAACAACAGCAACTTAAAGGTTCTGCCACCAATTGTTTTAATGAATTAATTTATAATTCGTTTTTTTATTTTGACTGGAGATATAGCTATTTCAAAGGGTGCCAAGCCCTATCATCAGTTTTAATTGTTAATTTTAGACGTTCTTAAAACAAATTAGAATTATTATAGCAAAACAATTAATTAATTTTGATGTAACGTTCCACATAAAATGATTTTATTATATCAATAGGGGTATTCCCGATCCGATGCAACTGGTCTTGTATCATTGCAAAAATGCAAAAGTGTAAAATTGCTATACCCTAACCCCATTGTAAAAAAAAACTTTGCAATGATGCAAGACCTATTTGCATCGGATCGGGAATACCCCTAATGATTGGACTATCTTACGGCCATATGATTAATTTAACTTAAATCTAGATGTAAATAATACAAATTTAATGTAAATCTGAATTTAAGTTTTAATCTGGATGTATATTCACTCGATGCATCCAGATAAAACTGTAAAAGTCAGCACAATTTTAGCTTCAACTTTAAGAGGCGTATTTTTTTGCAAGCCCGGGGGGAATTGCAGATGAAAAAAACGACGTCGGTGCCCCCGCGGGCTTAGCTAATCCCAGAGAATTCTCGGGGCTTAACTTAAACGCACAGAAAAACTAGGGGTATTCCCGATCCGATGCAAACTGGTCTTGCATCATTGCAAAAGTGCAAAGTTTTTTTTTACAATGGGGTTAGGGTTAGCAATTTTAAGGCTTAACTACATAAGCCAAAAAGTACTGAAGTACAAAAGTAAAAATATTTTTTTTACCGCTAGCGCCGTTGTTTTGTGAAAAAGAATACACAAATTTGTTTTTAAACCAAAATTTAAGCTTTCTGCATCATTTTTATAAGTTTTCTAGTCAGAAAAACTATCACAAAATCAATTTAAAAATTTTCACTTTTGCACTTTTTCACTTTTTTGGCTTATGTAGTTGAGGCTTTACACTTTTGCATTTTTGCAATGATACAAGACCAGTTGCATCGGATCGGGAATACCCCTACTGTGTTACCAGCATGAATTACATAAATGTTATCGATAGTTTGTACGAAAACTCCATGTTTTTTTTTTGTGATGGCATCGCTAATCCCCGTTATCGTTTTTTCAACCAATAACCCCTGGGCTTGCGAAAAAACACGCCTTAAGTAAGACCGCTCTCGGTGGAACTGCACTTCAGAGACCCCGCGCGCACTTTCGCACGAAACTGAGCGAAACTTCATGTCCTGACAAAGTTTATCAACTTGGTCAGGACATGACCAATGTCATGACCATGTCGCTTGGTGCGATATAGCTCATACAATTTTCTAGAAATAAGTCGTGAAGTTTAGTTCCGCTGAAGCCCAGTTCCGTCTAATGCATTCTTACCTTTAACATAACGGAAATATATGGTCCTAATTGGTTATATGTATATAAAATTCCCATTTTTTAATTTTATATTAATATTTTTGTATCAAAAACAAGATCCATTTTGTTCGTTAAAAATATCATACGTCTCCGTAGTATAAAATTTTTAAAAAGAAATAAGTTTTTAATTTTAATAAATAAATAAAGTTAAAATTGTTTGAAATTTTTTTTTTAAAATACAAGACCAAAATTTTCAGACACGAACAAATGTTATCCTTCTATAGGGGTATTTCCGATCCGCTGCAACTGGTCTTGTATCATTGCAAAAATGCAAAAGTGTAAAATTGCTATACCCTAACCCCATTGTAAAAAAAAAACTTTGCACTTTTGCAATGATGCAAGACCAGTTAGCATCGGATCGGGAATCCCCCTTATATTTTAAGTACAGATCATAGTTTTTGTAAAGTTTCTCGCAAACAGGCGTCAGGTAAATGTACGTGTTTTTTTTTCACTTTTGTACTTTTTGCAAAAAGTTTTCAATGTACGCACTTCAGTGGAACTGAACTTCTCGACTTATTTGTAGGAAATTGTATGAGCTATATCGCACTAAGCGACAACTGCACTTCACGGCGCCACACTATGCGACAAAGTTGGTAATCTGACCAACTGTGTCGCGACGTGAAGTTTCGTTCAGTTTCGTGCGAAAAAGCGCAGGGTGTCGCTGAAGTGCAGTTCCGCCTAGTGCGTTTCTACCTTTAAAGTAAATTTAAAAAAAAAACTTTAAAATAAAATAGTGTTGAAGTATTTCACCGAGCTTCAACTTCCGGTTGAATACAAATAAATTTCCCTTTATCACTGTCGGCAATGATGTTTACCTAAAATTTTCTCCATAACTGTTTCATCAGCTGATTGACTTGACATTTCATCAGACAAGAATTTTTTACTACAAAATAGACCCTTAAGTTTTTTTTAGTTTTGGTTAGCTAATCAATGCATTTTTGTACATAAAAATTAAAGAAAAATATATAAAATAAAAAATTATGGTTGTTCATGCCGAGTCAAAACCAATTCAAACTAAGGATAGCGACAATGCAAAACCAGAATCAGCTGCAGGAAAAGGTGCCAAAGAATGGGGTTACGACTTGTATCCCGAGCGAAGGGGTGAAACTTACAAACCGAAATGGTCCAAAATTATTATGGGCATGGAAGGAACTGAGAATATGGACAAAATAAAATGCGAACGTAATGTTTACTGGTGTATCAAGAACAGTCCTCTAGTCAAACTGATGATGGGCGCTTTGAAGTCTTCAGGGTGCCCAATTGATATTCGCCGGCATATTTCATGCGAGGTTTGTGATCCTTCAGTAACTGGCGGTTACGACCCGGTCATGAATCAAGTTGTTGTTTGTCAAAACATGGCTACAAAGGAGGGCATGGTTCAAGGAGTACTTACACATGAACTGATTCACATGTTTGACTATTGTAACAACGATCTTGATTTCAAAAATATCGATCATTTAGCCTGCACAGAGATTCGTGCGGCTAACTTGGCTCATTGTTCATTTTTGAGTGCTATGTTCCAAGGTGATGCATCGCCATTTAATATCAAGGAAGCCCATAAGGTTGGTGCCGTAAATTATGTTGCAATAAAATTAAATTTTAATTGAATATCTCGTAGAAATGCGTAAAGACCAAAGCATTATACTCCGTATTGGCTGTGCGAAATACAACTCCAGAAGAAGCTTCTGAAGCGGTTGAGCGTGTCTTTCCTAAGTGCTATGCAGACCTAGAACCTATTGGTAGAAGAATAAGAAGAAACTCTGCAGATCAACACAAAGCATACATGGAGGGTCCAATGTACGGATATGATGTTTAGTTGAATAGTGCATTGTTTTCTGTCGATATTAGAGCAAAATAAATTTTAGTTTTATTTAAACTTATTTTTTTTTTAAGTTGAAATAAAAAACATAGTTTAGTAAATGAAGGTTTGACTAAAACTTAACTTAAGTGAAAATGAAATATGAACGCTATGCAAAACAATTCGCAGACTTATTTCACGCGGTCATATTTCCACCCACCAACTTGAGTCACAGTCCGTAACATTTGAATAGCCTCATACTTTAACTTTCTTACAATTAACTGTTTTTGATACTTCTTTTATTTGTGCATAAGAAAATATATATTTAAAGACAAGGTAAGAGAACGGTCTTTGAGATTAAGATAAATTTAACATTAGAAATGTTTAAGCGGAGGCATACCTACTAACAATGTGAAAAAATCAACAGAATTTCAAAAAAGTGTAACGCCGAGTAGAGAAAGAGGGCGCAACATCAGGGGAATAGACAAAATTATTGCGTTCATGCTATATGTTCTTACTGGTCTGAGGAAACAGAATACGAAGATGATAAAACGGACACCAAAAAAAGGAGAAGTGTTCGTAGGCAGGGATGGCCACTACATTTTTCACATTTGCTACGTAGTTTATGTAGTTAATGAAAGAAGCTTAGTTTCAAATATCAAATGATCTGCTAGTTATTACTTTGAATCTTGAATTTTGAGTTAAAATGTTCAAATTTTTATTGAAATTTTATTATTTCTCTAAATTTACTTTGTATGTATATGAAAACGTAACAATTTGTAGAAAATAAGACGTAGTTTATTAAATTAACTACGCGTGGTTAATGATGTAGAAAATGTAGTATACTTAATTTGTATGTGAAGAGCAAATTTAAAAAAGAATTTATTCAAAGTTTAAAAATACATAAATGCTTTTTTCATTTCTAATGTACCTCAACTATGCTGGAATGGCAAATCGGGTAAATTTTTTAACAAATTTCTTAAAGTTAACTAAATTTTCTGTGCTTGTTTGTTTGCAGTCACTTTTGATCATTTGTTTTGTAACATTTGAATAGCCTCAATTGATTTTATTCCACATTGTAAGCTTTAATTAAGCAGCGTAGGTCTCGGAAAGTTATCAGGAAGTAATTTCAAATTTGCAGAGAAAATTCATTAAAGGCTACAGAGATTGCCAATACAGAGGCCTATCGGAAGCAAGGACTGACGAAACGTTTTATTGGTCAGAAAATATATCAAAATCTCAATTTGGTTTGCTATTTAAAAAAAAATCTGTTAATGTAGACAACTACAAAGAACGAACTTTTTCAATTCTATCTTATCTATCAATGACGAAAATAATAAGCTTCCAAAATCAAGATACGGAGCTGGGTTAGAAGTGAGCCGACTGACCTTAAGTCGGGTTATCAGAAGTACCGGAAGTAACCTAAAGCACTTAATGCTGATGAAAACATCTCCGTTTAACAAAGCGTGTGAACTGTAGCAGCTTAATTTAGCAAGATGCCGAATGGTGAGGGCAGCATCCATTCAAACAATTGGCAAAAAATTATCTTTTTAGTAGAAGAGAGTTCAACTTAAACAGACCGGATGGATATAAATACTACTTCCATGATTTAAGAAAAGAAAATTTGTGTTTCGATCGCTCTCATATCCGTGAATTATGGTACGGGAATGCAGTACCATTTTATGGCACTGTTGATTTAGATTTTGTTGACTGTAAAATGACATCGAAATTATACAAATCCTTATTGGAAACAGTCTTGCTTCAGTTTCAGTGTATTTTAAGACTGCTGCCGATTTTTTTGAAGCAGTGCAATCTGCCGATTCACACAGTTTTTATTAAAATGTTGCAAACCTTAATTAAACAGCAATTATCCTTACCATCCTACTCTCATTAAAAATGTGTGGAGTTGTCAGACACGCAAGGTTTATGGAAATGGGAGGATGTAAACAAGAAAAGTAAAGTTCATCGTATAGCTATCAAAGTGGCCAAGGAAAACATTTCGTTAGATTTTTTAGGAATCGTTTGCCATTGTTTAAGAAATCGAACATTGATTTTGTATGATTCCTTAAACGATCGCTTTTTTGAGGTAATTCAAAACAAGGAGGGCTCTTAAAATTTCTAAAATATTGTGTTACAGTAGAAAATAAATACAAATTATTTTCTTTAAAAAAATTATTCAAATTCTACTAAATAAATACTGTGAGGGTGAGGCTATTCTAATCTTACAGCAAATAATACACATTTTTGTGAATGTTAACAAAACTATTTGAGAAAATTGCTTTAGCTTTTAGAAATTAGTCAAAACTTCTCTTAATACTAGTAACCATGTTCTAATACACATTTTCTAATAAGACCTCATAGAAGTACCAAAAACAGTTAATTGTAAAATGAACTATGTGTGAGGCTATCCAAATTGTACGGACTGTATGTCTCAAAAACATGCACCCGCGATAATAAATTTTATTCTATGTATAAAAACAGAATGTATGTTTATAACCCTTATGAATTTGCGCTTTTCGCAAATTCATTTAATTTTAAATGAATCGGATTTTGTAGGTACTACATCCGTTTTTATTATTTTTGTATTGACCTTTCTTTTTTTAAGACCCATTTTGTTGTTGTATACAAGAATCAAAAACAAAACTACATTTTTGATATTCATTTGAGTTACTTTTGTTTGTTGTGTATTTTTCCAATATAAAACAACATTTACAATTATTGAAGAATATACCAAATAACTAAGGTAGTTAATATATTTTATTTAATACATACAAAAATAGAAATAAATGGTTTTGTGGAGCTATGTATTTATAATACGTACTAATGTAACTCAACACGATAATATAAAATAAAGTACCTAAAATCTATATTCATACTTGCAACACGAGTCATTGTTTTCCACACCCAATTAAAAACTCCCTTACACACACATTTCAGACTCTTCTCCTTTTTCGGAAAACGGCCACTTTAGATTTATTGTTTGATTTGAATTGAGGAACTTATTTCATTTGGGCTTAAACCAATATCCTGGAGCATAGATACAAGTTTTCGATTTTGTCGCAGAATAACAACCACCTCTTTTTGTTGTTCTTGAATAAACTAAAAAGAAAATAACATTTTCCAGTATTATACCATCATCAGAAAAATATTCCGTATTAAACTTACTTTCATAAAATTCTTTTGTTCATTTTTAGATATCTTATTTATTTGATCGTTATCTTTGTCTTCTTTTTGTTGTATTTTCAAATTGCATCTTATTTCATTGAGATTTCCGCGTATCGATTGCAATTTCCTATCACAATCTCGAACGTCTTTCTCCAGGATTTGTGACTTTAAATAAACCGTTTGTGCCAATTTATACCAATCAGCAAGACATTCTGCCATGTGTGCCACAGATGGTTTGACATCATCCAAAAGAAGGGTTTTAATCCGTTTACCATTTCTGTCCACCTTTTTTTTTAAATTAAATCAATAAAATATTTTTTTAGACAAAAGAATTATATTTACTTTTATCTTCTCCAACGCATGGAACTGTTCGTCATTGTAAGTTAAAGTTCGTGTTGCTCTATCTCTGAGCAAATGTTGCCATGAATCTCTCAAGCGGTCTATTAGATATTTGGCTTTTGCACTAGAACGAGCTTTACATGCACATATTTTACCATGCATCGCTGAACGCCATTCGTCACTTTAAACATAACAACTATTATAGGCACATTATGTTTAAAAGGGATAAAATATTACCTAAGAGTATCTTCTTCGACAAAATGTTTATACAGCTGTGAAATGACGTCAGCAGCTCTATCAAAGTTGGCTTTAACGTCTTCCAGAATTTTTGGATCATCTTCAGGTTTTGCCTAAGAATTTGTTTTTATAAATAAAAATTCGTATTAAAAGTGAAAAAGAAAATCTTACAGCTTTATTCGCATACGAAACAACTTCGGCATATTCGATCACAGTTGATAATAATTCATCAAAACTTTTAGTTTTTCTAGGAAATGTAAAAATGGAAAAAATAATTATATAATGAAGATATGATAAGATTATGATTGTATTTAGAATTACTTTTGTAAAAGTTTTAAAGTTATTGTTAATGTTTCAATAAACTGTTGTACAGACTTTTTAATTAGTATGTCTATTGATGTGAGGGTCTCAATTCGGCGTTTACATTCATGACCAACACTACATGCAGCCTAAAAGTAAAAAGAAATAATTAAATATAACTTTAGTTAAAAAAATCAGTTTATATCAATTTAAAACTTACTACCCTCTTACACGATGACTATTTGTCCCTGAATCTTTTCAACGAGTAGAAAGACTAGATAAAAAAGAAACATTTGCTAACCCTGCTTTTTCGAGATAAGAAGGTGATTGTGTAGCAAAGCCGTTTATCTCGAGTAACTTAAGTGTTCTTTGTATATTTTGGTACTGAGCTATTTTTTGTTAAACTGCCCTGTAGTAATTTCAGAATATATTTTTATATTTTCCATGAAATCTATTAATTAATCTTCTATCTGTTGAGTATGAACGCAACACTCTCTATGCTTAGATCTCAGCTCTCATGTAACTGAGGTACATAAATACTTAAATACGACTACTCAGAAAGAATTCTGTTTGATGTCAAAATTCTGAAAACAAATTTTGAATTGGATTTTAAAATATTTTTTTTGTGTTTGAATTTAAGGGTTAGATTTGTGGGTTAATGTTTCTAACATTAGTTTTTTATAGAGTGAAGAAAAAACAACAGGGCTGTATATACACATGTATATTTTGGCTTTATGGCTTAATATTGACCCCATTAAGCTTTTTTAAGGGTGAAATGGGGTAGAGGCAAAAAATAACGTCCGATTCAAAAAAAAAATTTATTTGTATTCAACAATTTATAGGATAAAATTGGTTAAAAGCAAAATATAGGTTGCTTACATCGAAAAAATTAAAATTACCGTAATTTTTTGTGGGCAAGAAGAACTGTTTTGACAGAGGTTACGGGCTTCGGAAGCTCAACGAAGACGGGTAATGAATCGTGCCGATTATGAAATCCGTAATATTTGACTACCGGGGAATTAGGAACTTTTCACATTTATCTTAAGGCAGTTGCGTATCAAAATTTTTTTTTTATTTTTTGAACCGCAACACTTTTTAGTGGATATAAAAGGAAAATAAATATATTCAGAGCCAATAGTGCTTGGATCCACAGGTTCTTGAGTTCTGAATATGAAATAAGCTGTCGGATTGAGTCATTGGAGTGATTGACATTTTGTGTTTAATTATTTATTTATCAAATCAAAAAATAGAACTTACCTTTGCGAAACTGGCATCATTTTCAAACGAACCATTGCTTGGCAAAGCAGGAAACTTTGGTAGTTCCAATTGAGTTGGCAGCTGAACATTATTATCTTCATTGCTATATAAGAAAATTGGATTTTCTCGATCAGTCGGTGGGAATGCACTGGCTGAAAAAAGAAAAAAAAATCAACAACTTAAACGAAGGTATTTATAAATAAATAACTTACCACACAAAGTACCTAGTCTTGACTCCAAATGCTCATTACAAAATAAAAGAATTTGCTTTTCGCATGGTACTTCAGTCTGAATGAATAAATGATCTTTGAATTCTTCAATTTGATCTTCGGGCTCGAGGAAGACTTCAATGCTGTCTGTGCGATTAATGAAAAAGACATGGAAGACTTTTTTCCTCAAAACCAAAGTAACCTGCTGGAAGAATGTATCAAATGACCAAGTTTTTGATCGGTCTTCTTCAAGTAGGCCAGCAAGCAGAGGGGTAACTAGTGTTTTTAAGCCGGCAGTTAAGTGACAGTGTTGTGGTAGAGTTGTGGACCATTCTATTTGACCATTCTCTGACAACTGGGTGCCTGATATAACACCGGATGCCTTTCTAGTAGTAATTTGATGCATAGTTTCGCGGTTTTTTCTACCACCAAACGGACGGAATGGTAAATTGCCAGTGGCTACGTGGTAGAGTGTAACTCCAATTGACCAAAGGTCTACGTTTGCTGTAAACGAACGATTCACTGACCTACGAAGAACAGCTCGTTCATACAAATCAGGATGAAGATACTCTTCTGTGCCATATAAAGAAGCGAAGGGTTGATTTTCTTCTAATTCCCTAGCAGCACCAAAGTCTGTGAGCTTGTATATTGTCTGCCCGTCTTCAGACATGAATTTCATGATGTTTCCTGGCTTCAAGTCCCGATGAACTATATTGTTATCACGTAAGTGCTTCATTCCTGCACACAGGTGCTCTAGCACAAGAAGAAACTCCTTTTCTGGCAAACCATATGCGTTCTCAGGGTCGTCTAAGATATTAAATAAACTTCCGCCTGTGCAGAGTTCCATAACGATTACTTTGCCTCGCCCCTCTTGATCATCTTCAATTGCCAGCAGTTTGACAATGTTCTCATGGTTTACCTTTTTTAGAACTTCAAATTCACGCATTTGTACTTCCTGCGGCCGCATGTGGCTGTAAGGATTGAATGTCTTTACCGCTACCGATTCTCCAGTGTTCTTATGAACACCCTAAACATAAATAAAAGCGGAACTTTAAATTGAAGTTTTTTTATTTACGAACATTGATAAGATAAAAGAAGCTAATTCTGTTATGATGTCATGACTAATAGATACACATATCCATACAAAACAAAGAACATGTTAAGCTAACTGCTAAATAAATACTTGCCTGAAAAACTGATCCAGTTGCTCCTTTTCCAAGTACACTTGTTGTACACCAAACATAATTAAGTGATCCCCTCAGAAACGACATGCTTGTTCAAATATTCAAAATAATTTCAATACTGAAAATGCTAAACAATACTTATTTGGTAATATTTCTTTGTCAATACGCAGAAGCTGCTTTCACTTTTTATTATTTATATAAATAAACGAATTTTGAAAGTTCTTTATTTTCTTTTAGATTTTAAAATGTTTATTTAAGGTAATAAACTATAGATAGGTTACTTTTTTTTTGGGTTGCGAATTAAAGTTTACATTTTAATTTTTTATTAGAAAAAACTAGGGAACCCCCATGCAAATTTTCTGAACTGCAGCGTTGTTTTTTCCAATTGTCAACTAGTCAGCTGTCGGATGCAGTTTTTTCATTGTACAGTAAGATGGTAAAATATAAAATCTGCTTTATCGACACAGTTTATGCGTTCAGTTCTTTAAAGGAAATTTTTGAAGGGCCTGTTTAGATTAGGTGTGTTTTTTCCAATCCCGGAGGGAATTGGTTGAAAAAAAAAGATATCGGGAGTTAGCGACGCTATTACAGGACAAAAAATGGAGTTTCCATACAAACTATCGATAACAAGTATGTAATTCCCACCAGTAATACAGTTTTTCTCCGCGCTTAAGTTAAGCCCCGAAAATTATCTGGGTTTAGGTAAGTCCATTGGGATTAGTTGTTTGGGATTGTTAAGGCTTAACTACATAAGCCAAAAAAGTGAAAAAGTAAAAAAGTGAAAATTTTCAAACTCATTTTAGGATAGTGTAAAATATTTTTACTTTTGTACTTCAGTACTTTTTGGCTTATGTAGTTAAGCCTTTAGTTTAGAAAAAAACACGCCTATTGCGACTTTTCACTACTTTGCTAGTATCCCATATAGGTCTTTCTCATGAAAATAAAACTATACGGATCCTAATGAAAACAGTGTTGTATGCTCATTTATCTTTTCCTAATATTTGTTTACTTTTCATGTGTTTCTTGTATTTTTATTTACGGTAGGTACACTACTAACTTTTTGTATAGTTATACTTTAAAAAAATAGGAAAAAAGAATAAATATTTTACTTCACACAAGCCATAGTTAACCACATTTATGTACACAAAATATTGAAAATGCTCTAATAATATGGGTCCTTTACTTTGAAACTCTGTAGGTACCTACATTTGTGTGAATTTCAAAAATTCACGCAAAGGCACAGTATTTCAAAGTAAATGTCGAATTCCTTTCAACAAAAGAATCAAATTTTGTTCTAAAGAATCAATTTTCTTTCTGAACAATTCGAATTTTTTCTGTCAAACAAATCTTGCTAATTTTGCAAGATTCTTAGAATAAGAAGATAAGGAAGACTTATATATCACATATACAGTGTATAACATTAACATTAAGAAGAGATCGTCAAATCTTTTATATTCCTAGAATAATACCCGAACAAAAAATATTAAGCTTTTAGAATCTTCAAACACAAACCATGACCTGCAAAATACATATAACGAGATAGAAAACATAATCAAAACCACTTCAAAATATTCAATTATGAACATTAAGGGCCAGTTGTACAATAGTGGTTCAGCCTCAGTTCAAGATTTTAACTCACCGATTTCGGGGGATTAACTAAGGTTCAACGCTGGTTCAAGTATGTAATTGGTTATTATCATAAACTTGAACAGTTGTAGTGTATCCACATATGCGCCGCCGATTGCATTGATTGTCACTCAATAGTAATAAGATCCTTATTTAAATATTGTAGCCAATAGGAAAATAGAATAACGTTTGAATGTGAAATTGAATGTGTAGAAGTAAGATAGAAAAGTATTATAACAGTTAGACAAATTAATATATAAGGAATGTTAAGATTCAATAAAAATCACACTTGTGTTTTGAACACGGAAACCAACGTTTATCATTTTTAAATTTGGCGGCGAGTAATCGCTCTATCCAATATAGCGTAGTACTCTTAAATTACTGATAGCGTGGTACGCTTAAAGGACTAAAAAACTTAGGGACCTATACCACCACACAGTAAACCATGCTGTTGAAACTCAATTAATCCGCCGGAATCTGTGGATAAAAATTGCTGAACCATGGTTTAAATATTTGTACAACTGGCCCTAAGACTTCCAAAGAAAAAATATTAGAAGAAACCAAAGCCCTTATTTCAAGAAGAAATACTTTATGGACTAAACCAAAACTACTCAATCAAGAAAAAAAAGAGCTATATGAATTAAGGAAAACTATACTATCTAAAATAACGAAAGATATTCAAAAATTTAACGAGATAACGATAAAAGATAATCTTAGACAAACTAAATCTATAAAAAAGACAAAGATATTATTAAATAAACAACAAGAATGGATAATTAGTTTGAAAAACCAAAACACAGGCAATATAACAAACAGAAAAGACCTCAATGAAAATGCCACTTTATTTTTTGAAAAACTGTTTTCCTCGACCAAGAAATTTACAGAAGAAGAAAACTATAGATGACACAGAATCCCTATTGACACAAACCCCTATGTTTAACAAAGAACTCGTTGAAAATACCATAGACGATCTGAAGAAGGACAAATGCACTGGAACTGATGGAATATCAGCTGAAATGTTAATAGGCGTGTTTTTTTGCACGCCCGGGGGGAATTGGTTGAAAAAAACAACAGCGGGGATTAGCGACGCCAGGACAGGAAAACCCCGAGAATTCTCTAGGATTAGTTGTTGTTGCATTTAACATGTTAATTGTTTAGCACCAACGTCGTTTTTTTCATCCAATTCCCTCCGGGCTTGCAAAAATAAACACGGCTAATATACGGAAAAAAATCACTTTCTAACATCTTAGCGAATATGTTCAACACAATATTAAAAACCAAACAAATCCCTAAACAATGGAGAGAAACAAACATAACATTACTACATAAAAAAAAGAAAGAAAGACGATATGAATAACTATAGACCCATAAGCAACATTTCGACAATTTACAAGCTCTTCTCAAAAACTCTCTATTTATTGACTTTAGTAAAGCATTTGACTCCGTTGAACACGAAATGAAATGGACTTCTCTGAAAAACCAAAACATGAATCCAATTATTGCTATTGATATAATTAAAAAAATATACGAAAACAATACAGCTCGGATAGAAACAGAGAGCTTAGGACGAAAATTTAAGGTAACAAGAGGAGTAAGACAAGGGGACCCGCTTTCACCACCACTGTTTAGTGCAGTCCTAGAAGACATTTTTCAAAAAGCGAACTAAAAGACAAAATATGGAATAAATATATGTGGACAAGTTCTTAACAATTTAAGATTTGCAGACGATATGATTCTTATTTCTACAAAAACTACACATATTCAAGAAATGTTGACGGATCTCACAAGAACATGTAAGAATTATGGACTACATATTAACGAATCAAAAACTAAAGTCATGACGAATCACACGAAAGATGAAATTAATCTGAACGAAGGAAAAATTGATTACGTAGAGGACTACATAATATACTTGGGACAAATAAAATCATTTAAGGACCAAGAAAAGAAAAGAAATTGACAGACGCATATCAAACAGCTGGAAACAATTCTGGAGCCTAAAACATATTTTACAATTAGACCAAAGTAAAGAGACACGAAAATACATCCTTGACTCCGCTATATTGCCGACTTTAACATATGGACTACAAACATTAAGCTTGACTACAAAAACACTTGACCAACTACGGATCTGCCAAACAAAAATGGAAAGAAAAATCCCTAACATCCGACCCAGCCAAAGAGTAAGAAATGATGACATCCGAATCGAGACTGGAATAATAGACGTAATTGAAAGAGTAAAAAGATTGAAATGGAGTTGGGCAGGACACATATCAAGACTACAGGATCAAAGATGGACGAAGATAACAACAAAATGGAAACCAGTAGACAAGAGACCAGCAGGACGACCCAAGAAAAGATGGAGTGACGATTTATCCCATATAAATGGAAATTGGTACAATGACGCAAAAAACAGAGATGGATGGACCGCCTTGGGGAAGGCTTATGCCAGAAGTTAAAAATTTACATATATATATTTATTTTTTCATTTTTTAATTTTGTATTTTAATTTTAATTTTGTAATTTTTAATCTTGTACTTTTTATTTTTTAATGTAACTTTTAATTGTAACTTTATTTTTTGTAATTTTTAATTATAATTATTGTAAATTCAATTAAAGGCAATTAAAAAGCTTCTAATAATAATAATAATAATAATAATAATACAGTGTATGTGAGTGAATCAGCAAATTTCAAAAAAAAACAAAAAGGTGCCTATCTGTCATTTTGCCTATCTAAAGGAAAATGTTTCGAGATTTTCAATCTTTAAAATAATTAAAAAAGATAATAAAAGTGAGAATAGTGAAAACTTGCAATACTTTGTTAAAAAAATATAAAACAACTGTTGTGTTAAATTGTGTAAAAACACCTATAATATGGAGTTAACAATCCTTTCATTTCACGGGCTGATTGTGTCTCAAATTCCACATAAATTAATGTGAAGTGATGTTTTTTATGTAAATACATTATCGTAGAATACTTTAAAATTGATATTTCATAGCATTTTTCTATAAAAAAGCCAAATTTGTTGAAAATACAAATATACTATGAAACGTGATATGTCAGGTGCCTACCTATCAAAATTGAAATTCTCACCCAGGGTCGAACTAGCTTTTGTTGGTGATTGTAAGGCACTCAAATGCATTGAGCGCCCGTAGTGCAAGTAATTTGACTTACTTCATGTGGAATATGAGACACATCTTACATGTGAAATGAACAAAAATTGCACTGCTTATTATAGGTGTTTTTACAGGATTTAACGGAGCACCGCTTGTAGTTTTATATTTTTATTTCAATGAAGAATAGCATATATATTCACTTTATTTACTTTTATTTCACTTGTTTATTTAATTTACTAAGCTTTTGTTTTCTATTTTGGTCAATCGATTTTTTTTGTGATTGTGTGTGTGGCACTTGACAGCAGAAATTTTGAAGTAAAATGTCCAGAAAATATTAATTTTGGAAATTATTATTAATTGAAAAACAACGCACAAATATTTACTATAAAATTCACCGAAAATTCGTTGCAACCAAAAACACAATTTGTTTTCTTAAAACACCGCGGCATTGAATTTGACGTTTTTAGAAATTTCAAATCTTGCAAGTGTGTGTGCAAATCGGTGTAAAATCTTTCTTGAATCTTGCAAAATTAGCAAGATTTGTTTTGACAGAAAAAATTCGAATTGTTCAGAAATAAATCGATTCGTTTGGAAAAAAATTCGATTCTTTTGTTGAAGGGAATTCGACATAAAATTTTCAGTTTCTTCCCATGCAAAAGTTTTCTAAATCAATCTTGTAGAGAATTTTATGACCTACAAATTCCATGTACCAATTTTTATTTTGCGCTCAAAAGAAGCAGCTGAGAGCTAAGAAAGTGTTTTTTGGTTTAAACGTTTTAATCAACTCGGTATCTTCTACGTCTATCTATTTGCTCTAAATTTTGCAATCGATTTTAAAATAACTTGCCGATCAACTTTGCATTATCTATTGCATTGACCCTACGTTCTTCTTTTTAATTATTGAAATTTTGAAAACTTTATTTTTAGATTTTCGCACTTACATCTACAGCATATAAGCCGTTTTTTATTATGGCTCATATGGATCATCCTGCGAAAATAAAATAGCCTCATAGTGAGGAGAGAGGCAGAAGTCCTCTTTTCGGATCATGAAACGTGAACCCGATAAAGAGCAGGTTCATAAGTTGTTGTTGGATCAATTCTGATAATAAAAAACGGCTACTGTTTTATGATATGACAAAAATATTTATTTCAGTAGTGAAACGACAAAGCAATTACATATTCATAGCAACAAATTTAAAATCCCAGTTTCTTTATTACTACATCAAAAGCGTAGGATAGAAAAAAAAAGGTACCCAAAAACTTGTTCAGTACGTACCTGTATAGTTTAAGTTATTCATTGATTTTGAATACGGGCCGAATTACGGTATCAATGACTGAAAGACACGTGAGGGAAATTTCATACAAAATATCGATTATAACCCATATTGATTTGATTCTTCAATTAACAAGTATAACATATTTACACTCTCATACGCTTAGAAGAAAGTGGAGTATGAGATAGAGTAGGAGGAGATTGTGTAGAAGGATGTGGAGTAGGAGGGGGAGAATGAAGAGAGAAGGTGTCGTTGTGCAAATAGTCTTCATCTGATGGTATTGATATTATAGGATCTTTATCATCATCGTCTCCATCGAAAATTGGATCTGGACGGTTTTGGCAAGACTTCCCACAACAAACTTTGCACAAGATCGAACATTTTAGACCAGATTTTCTACAGCCACAAGCTCCCATGCAGCCTGTCACACATTTGCATGACACAGTTTACATTAATTTATGAGGAGCAGCATCCTGTGTGGTTTTAATGGGGTGCAACCCTCGGCACTATCTCGTCCAGCACCAATCCAGGGGGTTTTTCTCAACTCCCATCAACTTCATGACCTGGTGGTACATATGTCCGGAAAGAATGGAAGCATGCGGCATCTGTTGTAGGTGGTAACTTCGATAAATTCAGTTTCGTTGAGTTGTTTATGAATTTGTAATAGCGAAGCGAGCTAAGGGATTGCCCTCTGTCCCCACCATATAAACTCAACAAAATGCGCTCTCATGCTTCTGAAATTTCTTGAGCTCTTGTATTTGTATCTTTAAACTTTTCTGCAGCCTCAAGTGTTTTTTTTGTTGAAAAATTTGGCAAAATTTATTTTTTCCGAAGCCAAAGATATTTGAAGTGGTGTCACATGCACGTATGGCATGAAGGAGTAGAACGTTCTCCAGTATATTGAAATTAAAGGATGAGGATGAGTACAACTAATCAGTCGAATTCGTCCTCCCAAGCTTTCGGAAATGAACGTTTTCGACCCCAGGTATAGTTCCAGAGAGCAAAACTAGCAAGTCGATATCTTCTCCAACAATAATCACTGCATTATACTGTGAAGCCATGGATTTTGCAGTGGAGACTATTAAAATATCAGTATCTTCTTCAGCTTGTAATGTGTAGATGTTTGCGTCCTCAAGTTCAGTCTCAAGAATTTCTATAAATCGATTTTTGTTGCGCTCATTCGACAGGAATTTATCTTGTGGGGTTTGGTTGACAGTTATTTTGTCAAACATCACTTCAGCTATAGTGTTCTTGAATCGCCAAAATCGCCAATTTTTGTAGGACTTAAAGGCCGTTAAAAGCTATTTGGAAAAACGAGATCATTAGGAAATAAGAGAGAAAGAAGAGAATAGTCCAAAGAAAAAGAAATGAAACCGGATTTCATTTTGCTTTATGACGTGTTTTTATTTTCATAAATTTCTTTGGTTTATTGGCTGAAACCTTGTGAAATAAAAATTTGAGAAAATAACGAAGCAATTTGTTTAAGGAACTTAAAAATCATTTTTTTAGAGCAAACAAATTGAAAACTCTACGTTGAAGTTAAGAGGCCTTTAAATAACGTTGCTTAAATGTGAACATTTATTATATACACCGATTTCGCACTTAATTGCTATTTAGAAATATTTGCTTCAAAATTTCATTATAGGGCTGTTAATGATTAAAAATTAAAAAAATTAAAAAAATGATAGCGAATCTAATTTATTAAAAAAAAATATTAAAAGATATTTAACTATTTCTGATGGAATCCATCACATTTCGATCCCAATTTACATATTTCAAAGAAACTGCTTGAGCTGCTGCTAATATCTTCATAGAAAGTGTTTTCGAATCGTTCTCTTTGCTCAGCGGTACAGAATGGGGGTGCCTGTTGTCCCTCTAGGTTACACTTGAATAAATATTCAGCTAAAAAGTCTACAGGATCATCTGGTTGGAGCTCAGCAATTTTTAAAATTCCTTCAGTAAGTGTGGGCAAAACATATTTTTCTAAATATTGCCGCAGAGGTAATGTTTTAACATCATGTAACTCATCTTCGTGCTCTCGAATTTGTTCGTATTTTTTAGTCTGAAATTAAGGAAAATTAGTAAGCTAGCACAGGTGTATATTCGATTGTTTTGATTAATGAACTACCAAACTCTAACCGCCATATAATTCACTTGATTTAACCAGCTTAAAACTTAAACCCGGATGTAAATTAATTTAAATATACCTACCCATTCTAAAATTTTTCGTTCACGTTCCATTGTCAGTGATTTAAGCAACTCCTCCTTTCTCAGACATTCTTGTTCTTTTTCTTTAAGTCGTTTTTCGGCAATCTTGTCACTTAAAGCTTTTTGTTGAGCGCTAGACAATGGATAGACGAAAGGTAAACCAATTTCATTTTTTATAATTTGAACAGTATCTATAACTTGTGTATCTTGATCTAAATGAATAAATATCGGTATCAAATCATTGTCATAGAAAACATTTGCTAAACACTGTGATCCTTCATTTCTTTCACGATACGCATCCAATCGAGGAAGCATTTGATGTCGAAGACATCGGCGAATTATAGCATCAGTTTCTGTTAAATTCATAGCGTGCTTGCAGAGGAGTTCATCTGGGGCATCAAGTATAATAGCGTGGGTAGGTCGTAATGGTAAAACAAAATGTATATTTTTATCTTGTGCATAAGTGTCAGTTTGAAATTTTTCGATTCTCATAATGGTGTTGTAGAAAATTGAATTAGCTTGATCATATGTAAAAGGGAAGTTATCAATTATATAACCCTGATTAACATTGTATTGCTTCATTGAGATTAGTGCAATTAGACATCTAAAGAGATATTAGAAAATTACAAAGAGCTTCAATTATAAGAAATTTTACAACCGTGACACATTTTGAAAATCTTGATCTTCAAAATCTTTATGTGATGCAATGTAAACTTTAAGATCAAACAATTCTTTTGAGCAGTTTTTAATTTTAGTTTTAAGATTTTCTATCAAAATTATGTCTTCTTTATCCTTTTTAGTAGAATCTTTCCCAGCATTTGATCCATCCTCGAGACTGTCTAGAACAATATTACTGTCATTGATATGCTCCTCCTATATTAATATACAAAAAAATATTGATCCACATTTTTCATTTCATTGAATTGTCAATATACACATAGATGAATCATTTCATTCAACGTGTAAAATGTTAAATGGAATATCGTCATTGACACTCTAAAAAGACTTATGTCACTTTTTTGAGAATTTGATGATCATTGATTGTGTTTGTTCACTAAAATTTTAATCAAGGAATCCATGATTTAAGTTGATAATCATTAATTTCTCTAATCAACCAATTTTGGTTGATAGATAAACTAGAACAAATTGTGAAAAAGCTTTGATTTGTTAATCAAACTAAAAAAAAGTGAACAAACACACTATGATTATCAAGGATCCTATATCACAAATTAAGAAGAATCCATGATAATCAAATTGCAGATTTAACACTAGAGAAACTATGTGAGATCCTTTACTTTGTGCCCCGAAACAGACTGTCAAATTCAAATTCACAAAAATTTTTTAAGTCTCATGATAGTCTACATTTTACTAAACTGTGAATTTCTGTTCAAAGAAATTGTTAGAGCAGAAATTCACAGATATGAAAAATTTTGTGCTCTCTCAAGAGGGCTCACTTAATAGGTGTGTTCCTTTACTTTGAAAATCTGTGTATTTTTGTGAATTTTTACACATTTTATTTTTTATATGAATTTGACAGACTTTTGTGTAGAAATTCACACAAATGCACAGAATTTTAAAGTAAAGGAACTAGGTTAATGTGAACCCTGTTTTAATTCGGTAATGACTACTGAAAATTCAATAGCGAAGCGGACCAACTATTTATATTTTGTATGTTTTTTCACTTATGAATTGTTTAAGACTAAAAAATGCTTTGAAACAATAAATTAATTATTAATTAAATAAATAAATGGTAAATTTATGAAATCTCACCAAAAATTTAATGTAAATATTGATAATTTCACACATATCAATACGTGGAATTTGATAGTATTCTGATAGCATCTGCGCATGTTTTGTTTTTCCTACTAAAGGCGGACCATCCACAATAATTTTTAATGGATGTAAGTTTCTGGAAGAACGAAATTCTTCTGCTAATTGACACCAAAATTCTTCAGTTACTTGATGAAATTGAAAATCTTTCAGGAATGTAAGGCCCATTTTTAAATTAAGAGACAATAAATCTACGACAGTTTTCTGTAAATAGGCACATTAAATTTGGTTTAGATTATTTAAGTGCTTTGTAATATTACTACCGGAAACAATTCTTTTTCGAACATTAACAACTCTATATCATGTAGAAATCGAATTTTACTGCAATTTCCATTGAATGCCTTACATATGTTGTAGGAAAATTGTTTAAGAGTCATTAAAGTAGGTTGAACTGCAAAGATATGCCGAATTTTCGATTCGGGAAAGTTATCAAAAACATTCTTCATTATACTGTAAAAGACAATCTTTAGTAAAATCTCGTAACACCTCTTAAGAATTTTATACTAACTGAACAAAGTCCTTAATGTAGATCATTGGTATAAATTGACGTCCAGTGTTGACTATAGGAACCAGTTGATTATAAAATGCAAATTTAAAAATATAATGAAATGTATCGTTTTCTGCTCCGTATGTTACCCCAGGACAGATTACTAGTGTCTTCAGAAGATGATAACATTTATTCTGTAGCCAAGTGACATCGCGCTCTAAAAGTTTGTGCTTGCAATAATTCTTATGCGCCTTCCGACGCCTATAGTCTTCTTCTAAGACAAAATCGCTCGGATTATCATCTTCTTCATCATTGGTTGTGACATCATGTGGTGTAAGAGCCCATGTCAATGGAGAGGAAATAAGTATTAAATACTTATTTCCCGATATATACGTTTTTCCCGATATTTTGTCTTCATCCTTATATAATTCTTCTAGTCCTTTCATAACTCGGCGCATCTCAGAACACACTTTTTCGAAATTAAACGAATTCACATTAAAGACAAGCATATCGCAATTTATTATTTTCTGAATGTAGTTGTCACTTGCGCAATTGAAAATTTCTAACGGATGTCTTTCGTGCATTACTTTGGCAAGGTTCTCTTGTTTATTCAAGCATCCAAAGATTTCATATTTCAAACAATGCGTTTCGATGTTATTCTCTATTAAATGTTTTCTGATTTCATTAGTTTCAAAATCATCGATATGATGCAGAAATATTTGCTTGCTCCTTTCACTTTCGTGTGCTTCAACCACTTGGTCAAGCGACATTTTTAGTTTTGTTTTTGTTGAGTTTCGACCGGAAAAATGTGTTTTTTTACGTAAAATATAAACGAAATATAGAAATTTCTTTTTTTCATAAAACAAAAAATTTCTGGTTGTAGGTATATATGATATATAATTAGGCGTATTTATTAGATTTTTTGTTAGTTAGACAGTGTCTAGATAGTTCAAAATAGTTGGAAATAACGGGTGATTTTTTAGCTGGTTTGGTTTTGACAACACTGGTTTTGACAGCTGACGTGTGTTTAGTACCTTGTGTCACTGTCAAACAGCTTCAGTTTGGTTTGCAATTTAACCATGGATCGTCTTACAAATGAACAACGCTTGCAAATTATTGAATTTTACTATCAAAATTCGTGCTCGGTTCGAAATGTTCATCGCGCGCTGCTTCCATTTTATGGTCGGCATTCTCGACCTTCTGAGCAGTCTATTCGGAAGATTGTGACCAAATTTCGCACCAAATTTACTTTGTTGGACATTAAACCACCAACACGTTTACGTACTGTGCGTAGTGAAGAAAATATTGCGGCCGTATCAGCTAGTGTGACAGAAGACCGCGAAATGTCGATTCGGCGCCGTTCCCAGCAGTTAGGCCTTTGTTACAGCACTACATGGAAAATTTTGCGGAAGGATTTGGGCGTAAAGCCTTTTAAGATACAGCTGGTGCAAGAACTAAAGCCAGCCGACCTACCACAACGCCGAATTTTTGGTGAATGGGCTCTTGGAAAGCTGGCCGAGGATCCGCTTTTTTATCGAAAAATTGTGTTCAGCGATGAGGCTCATTTTTGGTTGAATGGGTACGTAAATAAGCACAATTGCCGCATTTGGAGTGAAGATCAGCCAGAAGCATTGCAACAGCTACCAATGCATCCCGAAAAAGCCACTGTTTGGTGCGGTTTATGGGCCGGCGGCATTATTGGGCCATATTTCTTCAAAGATGATGCGAATCGCAGCGTTACTGTCAATGGTGAACGCTACCGAGCGATGATAACAAACTTTTTTTTGCCCGAAATGGAAGTTCTTGACTTGCATGATATGTGGTTTCAACAAGACGGTGCCACATGCCACACAGCACGCGAAACAATGGCGCAATTGCGAGGCGAGTTTGGTGAACAGTTAATTTCACGTTTCGGGCCGGTCAATTGGCCGCCTAGATCGTGCGATTTGACACCATTAGACTATTTTTTGTGGGGGTATGTCAAGGCTAATGTCTATAGGGACAAGCCCGCTTCGATTGACGCACTGGAAACCAACATCCATGCATTCATTCGTGAGATACCGGCCGATATGTGTGAAAGAGTATGCCAAAATTGGACTCAGCGGATGGGCTACCTGAGACGCAGCCGCGGTCAACATTTGCATGAAATTATCTTTAAACATTAAATTGCAAGGTTCAAACTATCGATTCAAATAAATATTTCATTCATTTTTTCGAATTTTTTGTGTTTTTTTTTTTTTTTTAAGTTCTAAACCTCTTAAAAAATCACCCTTTATATGCTTTATTTGATTAAATAAAATGTTTCATAAGCCAGGGTTTAGACAACTGAGTCCGTTGTCTAAGTTAAATAGCTCTTAAACATCAAATAAAAATGTTTATCTATAACTTGGACGGCTGTCCAAAGTTAGACAGAGCCTTTATAAATACAAACAAATATATATCCGAAATAGAAAATTCTTCAGAACAAGTAGGTCTGTAGCGGAGGGATATAACTCCACAGGGCAAATGTAAATGTCCAAACTCAGTCGCATATAGTTCCATCATTGTATATAAAATCTATAGTACTATCATGAACACAAATTTTTTAGTCGAACATGTGGCCTGTACGCGTCGCTGAGATCGCCACAAATTAGACTACATATTGAGACTTAGCTAAATGTAGGGAATAAGTAAATAGAGCGAGAAGAATCTATTATTTAAATTCTGCAAACATAATAAGATTCCTTAAAAGGGTCAAGTTAACGTGCATGAAAATATTTTGTTTAATTAAATTTGTGTTTCAATTAAATTTTAAATTAATTACATTTTTTTACACATACTTTTATGTTCCTCCGCAATGATTTCGTAAAAAAATGTAACCCGACATTCTACCTAAATTTTAAGGCCTCAACCTTAACGATCCGATTATTACAACAAAATTTATCAGCCCACCAAACCAACTACGAGGGGACCTTTACAATTATTATGAATAAAAAAACCTACTGCAAACGTGCATACCTACATATACCCAATTTTTTTTCCGATGCGAAGCCAATTTGTCAAGGTTATAGTTTTTTATTGTGTTTTTTCACTTCCTCGCACTCTCATAAAATTAGTATACAGCGTTCCCGTTCTTATTTTATTATTACGTTTCTTGTTTTGTGAATATTCGGGATTTCAACCATCACATCACAAAGAAGTCGAACATATGTCCTTAAGATGTCGCTACCGTCACTCCTCTTCATGATATTACTATAGATTTTATATACAATGGTTCCATAGTTTTAGTCTTTTAAAGATGAGTATATTTATGTCCATAATCTATATGCGTATACCTACATAGTCACAAAACCATAGTCTGATCGCGCGAAGTGGGTTTTTAGTTGTTATACAATTCGATATAGAAAAAAAGAATGCTACTTTTAAATATAAATGCTCTCCCATTCCAACGACAAATATATTCGGTACAACGAAGAAACTTTCGGCTGTCAACATATTTTACTTGAGATTGCTTAATCACATCGTCGCGTTAGTGTGGGTACTGGGTACTCCAATCACCCTCTAAATATATTGAATAAATAAACTATAAAGTTTTGGGGAGCCTTAAAGTTAATGACTCAAGCCTGAAGCCCTGATTCACAATGCGACAAGGAAACGAAACGAAAGTGTGACGTGAACTCTTCGCAGTTGTCAATTCAATTTCAAGTAATGAAAGTATACAAGAGTTTACACAAAAAAATTCTAATTTAAATTGACGATTGGTATTTATTTGTATCATTTCGGGCCAATCAATGTAATAACTTTTAAGATCAATGGGAAGATAGTTCAATCATTGAAATAATAAAAGTGAATCTTGCGTCAATATGAATTTTTTTTGGAGGAATTATTAATTGAGTCATAAGCTTTACATTAGTATCAAAATAATTACTGATTTTTCCTTCAAAACGTCTTAAAATAAACAATTAAAATTAACACCTATGCTGCCAATTATAATCTTCATTTAAAACGATTTTGAAACATTTTAGTTTTTAATTTTGAGGCGTTTAGAAAGCAAAATAAATGTTTATTTATATGCCAAAATAAAGGTTATGCCTTATGATCCAAGTTTATTTTCTCTGATAAATAATTTTCATAATTTATTTTGTTTTTCTATCGTGATTATTCATTTTGGTTTAATTGCGGTTCAAAAATATAAGCAAATGTAGTACCTACTGGTATATTTGATAAAAGAATTATTATAATCGTACATTTTCATGCTTCAATTACTCCTAAAATTGTTGTAATGGGCTTTCGTTTCTCACAAATGTGAGTTTAATTTAGTTAAAATAAGTTATAGCTAAAACAGACATGCTTTGGGACATTTTATTCGGAATATTTAATTTTATATGGGATATGATTTTTCCAAGTGAGTTTTCAATAATAATTACAGAAAGCAGCAAGAGAATCCAAAGAATATAAAATTCTAAAAATCTGTTAAAATCCTTAAACTTCCCTACAAATATTTTTGGAATTAGTGAAACCGTCTATTTATTGTTTTTTTTTTTTTATTCACAGGTGCAGATGATGAACCTGATTCTTCGGAAGTGGAAACAGTTACAACATGATGTACGAAAAATAAAAAATAGAATGATCCTTATTTTGAACTTTATTTATTTTTAAATATGCTTTAAAACTCTTCAATTAAACTATTTTTACTTTTGTATAAAATAAACCTTTTAAAGAAACTAAGACATTCCATTTCTTTAAATAATTTATAGTTTTTTCCATAAAAATATATCATGATTATTTGTGATTAACCTTTTTTATTTTAAATTGGAACATTCAAAGTACTTTTCAGCCTAAAATTATTTATGTGGGTGCAGTAGCCTTCGAATAATTTATTTATGACCCGATACAGCAGGTCCGATAGAATTGATTTATTTGGTATGTTATATCTTTATAAATTCTTGCGTCAGATCATAAAAATCTTAATAAAAATAAAAGTTTTAATTAAATTTAACTTAAAATAAAATTCGTATTTTTTTACGGTTATTTACACATTTCACAAAGCTTATACATATAATAGCTCCTTAAAGCTTTTAAAATTTATGTTTTTGCTTTCTATTCATATCAGTTAAAGCTGATCTTTTCGTTTCGATATTCTTGAGCGCTTTAAGTTTTAACATTTTATTTTCATCCGCACATTTTGTTGTGATAGCTGAACGAACTTCCTTTGCAGATACGGCGCATTTTGTCGTTACAACAAATATTATATCTTCAATAGCTCCTGAATCTAGTTTTCTTTTGACAGGTTTATCAAGATCCTTAAATGCAGGTGATGCTTTTCCCGTCATTGAGTGCGTAGCAAGAGTTTCACGATCAAATATAAATCCTAGTAATTTTCTGGTTGCTATTGAAGCCGATCTCCATGTTATTTTTTCAAATTCTGCTGCTGGAACTTTCGTGTTATTTGGTCCAATCGAAACTAGTGGTCCTTCTGTATTTTGTAACTTTTTCACTTGAGAATTCGAAATCGGAGTTTTTGCAATTTGAGCGTACATATGCTCAACTAAAGAATTCTCTTTTTGGTCTACGTTAAGTGTTTCAGAAATTTCGCACCTAGAATCTTCTGTATTATCATCACTTATTTCTATCTCTATTTGGGTTTCATTATTCGATCCATTAATTTTGTTTATTATTCTATACTCAATAGGAGTCGCATCTGAAGGAGTATTTGGTTGGGAGACTACCGTTCGAACAGGCGTTGGACTTCGAGCTTTCGATTGGTTCATTTTATTGATCATCTCAGATTGAACTTTGAGTTTTTGTTCAAGTTGTTGAATATTTGCCAGAAGTGCAGCTTCGTTATTATTTGTTATTATTGATGGAAAGTCATCAGAATTAGTTTGTGTCCAAGCGTTTAGCATCATCGGTGGTTCATAACTCTCAATTTTTATAATTTCTGTATTTTGTGATAGTCCTTGTTGATGAGAACGAAACAGCTGGTTTGATGGTTGCTTGTAGGATTGCTGAGAGGTTTCCAAATTGCATTCATTTGCAGGTATGTATTGAATATATTGAAGTTGTGGAACTTGTCTTTGACTTTGTGATCCATCATATGTGGATTGTGAAAAATACGTTGGTTGTTCAACTAGGCGTTTTTTGAAGGGCTAAATTATGAAATAAATATTCGTTAGAAAAGATAATGCATTAATATAGACCATTAAAGCTTATTTTTGAAGACAATTCATAAGCTGAGTTTTTTAAGTCAATTTTACTATAAATATCACAGAATTTCATGCATTTTTCTCAAAAAAATAAATGTTGTTATAGATGTTTAATTTTGGTATGAAATACAAATTCTATTTTCAAGAAGCATATACTGATTTCTAATCCTGAAATCTTTTAAGATAAGAAACATGATGTGGGGAAAAAAGAAGAATCCTTAAATACCTATTGTATGCTAGTTGAGCTATGTACATGAATTGGACTGAATTAGAGACTAATATAAAAAGTGTAGGAAAAAGAGCAAATCAAATTCTTTAAATCATGGAAAGTTATAGAAAGCGGATAAAAAAAAAAAAAAACCATAGCGAAAAAAAAATGTATCCCGAGTACCTTGTAACCTACCTAACGTGTTTTTTATACTCATGATGTTGGATAAGAAATTCTATTTTATTTTAAGTTTTAACATAAAGTTAAATAGGGAGGTATGGCTGAAGTAATTAAAAAAAATATTTGGATATTTAAAAAGTTTTGGGAACCCTTATTACTTTACTGGGAATAAATTATTATCAAACTGGCCGGGTAATAGACACTGGATACGTATTCAGAAATATTTAAACTTAAACTGCCGAAGAAAATTTAAAACTGCTTTAAAAAATGGAACACAAAAGTACCAGTAATTCAACATGAAGCATAATTAAATTTATGCTGTCCATGCAAAAAAAAAAAAATCGCAAGCATAGGTCAACCAACTCCATATATCTAACTGAAAAAGTTTCTTTCCAGTTCTAATAGGAATCCAAAATAAAGAAATGATTAGAATATAAACTCACTTGAATTTGTTCCATCTTGATAATATTTTTCACTAACACAATTTATTTTATCAGCTGATTTATGATATTTTCTACTTAAATATATCCGATTAAATTAAACTATCACGTCAAGGAATCCGCAGTTAGAATAGAACCGGTGCAACCAAAAGTCGTTTTCAAACTAATCATTCTTCTTCGTCTGACTGGGATATTTTTTTTCAAATTCCGTTTCAGCAATTGTTGTTGTAATTTAAAAAAAAAAAAAAACTACCTACCTAACTAGGTACCTACTGGTAAACTATTAAAGTACCAACTCAGTATTTTGCGCGCGCGTCCTTTCTATCCTCGCAAAACACATTTATACAGTCCCATAAATATGTATGTATGTTGTTATTAAGTAAAAATGAATATGTGTGTGTGTTTGTTTTTATCCCTATTATATTGTTTGAACTGTTAAAAAGGGACGAATGGTAAAAGATATATACAGTGCAAGATACCTACCTCGTTAAACCGCAGGCCCAGGTACTTAAAGTAACGCATCGAAACCGGAATGCATAAAAATTCTATTTTCTTGTTATCCTGATATAATAGGAAATTACAAAAATGATTATAGTCAAGCGTCATGCATGCACTGCAAGGTTGTTCAAGGCCCCTTTTTTTAACATGCGGATAAAAATGGAGTACTCATAATATTGCAGTGTTGTTGTCTATTTTATCAGTTGGTTTTATTTCCACATTGGACTGGCTTGTTAATAGTAAGACCAACTACATTTGTGTCCCTTATTCTGATTACACTAATAAGATCACTATGTTAGTATTGGTATATATTCCAACAAATAAAGGGGGTTTTAGTTTCGGTGACCATATTTTTAAGGCAAAGTATCAACCTATACTAATACAGAGCGCAAAACGAAAAGGCAAATATTTCGTTACAAAAGTATCTAGATACACAAGTTTTGGACAACAAAAAATCATAATTTAAAGATTGGTGATATTCTGAGTTCCACCGTTCTTTTATCAAGCAGTACATACTACATATTAATATAGATTATTGGTTTATTTTGCATAATATATAGTATTAGTAAGTACCTACCTATTTAAAATTTCGTACAAAGGTAACAATCTCTGGATTCTAAAACGGAATCTACCTATTGATTAAAGGTTCCCCCACACCAACGCGAATTTTCGGTGGCGACGACAAAAACAACAATAACAACACGTGGATGTCAATGAAAACAACACGTTGTTATTATTGTTTTCGTCGTCGCCACCAAAAATTCACGTTGATGTGGGGGAACCTTAAATCTATATAGTAAAGATATTTTTAAAGAATCTATATTTTTATGTTCTTATCAGTTCAAGAAGATAAGAAATAGGTACTGAAAATGGAATAAACTAAAATTAGTGTTTTAAAGAAATATAAATTTGTACCCATAGTTGAGAAAGGTTGGTCACCATATAATTAAAATATTTGTGTTAAAGAAAATGAGATATGAATTACATAGGTATATCAAAAGAGAAATGTTTGTATATTTTTAAACATAAAATCCTCAATGTTTCAAAAATTTGCAAGATTTTTTGAAAGCGCCCTTTTCTATAATTGCACCCATATACATACATAAATACACATGGCAAATCGCAGGGGCCCTACTATGTAACTTGCTTCTACTTTCGAATCCATTCGAAAGTTGTTTTCAATGCTTATTTTAAGTGGTAATATGTATGAAAGTGGGATCAAATTTTGCAGCTTCCGACTTTTTGCCACATAATCTTCAACTTGTGCTGTTTTATTTCCGTTTATATGCGTTTGCTAAAGAATTAGCGAGCTGAGATTTTGCGAATTCGAACATTTTTATTGTAGAATCGAGTTACATAGTTGGGCCCCAGTACATATTTGTTTGCGCAAGATCAGATTACATTTTCTTGCACTCGGTAATGCGCCCCCAGAATTTTGCGCCCTCTGCATTTGCACATCTTGCACATATGGTTGGTCTGGCGTTCCTCTTTATATATGTTAAACTTTATGAATTTTGTTAATTAAAATATTTAAACCTCATCGAGTAACGGAATTAAAAAATAAAGATCAGAAAATCTCCAAATAAATTAAGCTATTTTTTCAAGTTAAAAAATGCTGTTTTTTAAAGCATTATACGACTGGCTCTATGACATGTATGTTGTAGGGTAAGTCAGGCGAATATGCCAACTTTCAATATTTAATACTTCTAAAATGATATTGGCAATCCAATTTTTCAGCTCAGTTATGCTAAAATCTCTGAACACACGAATGCGCAAGTTATTAAGTAATTCGGTAAAGTATAAATCCGACTCATCTTATGTATTCATAATCAACTTTATTCAAAACAACAATTTGGAGACACCTGTGCAGTACATACCTAGTTTTGGTAACCGAATGGGTTGATTTTTTTTATTCCTCATATCTTATTTTTGTTACTTAAAATTTATATTTTTAATTTAAATTTATTTATATTTTTGTTACTTAAAATTACAACTTGCTGTAGTAATCCGTACACGAACCCCGTCTACTTTAAAAAAAAGTCCGCAATGAATTATGAAAACAAAACTTTTACCAATTTTGTTAAAAAATTCAAATCGGTAAGTTCAAAAGCTTCTACATTTCGGAGTTTAACGGTAACTAGGTATATGAAAGATAATTATACAGGATTTTTTACAAACAGAATTTTGAAGTACAATTTTTTTGTTTTTGTGTTAATGATATACCAAAGAAATATAAAAACAAATATTTGGTAATTTTTGCAATTTTTCAAAAATATTTATTTATTAAATAAAGTTGATCAGAAGTTATAAATCTCCAACAATTGTTAAATTTGTTTGACTATAAATTCTTTAAAGCTATCAAGATTTCATGCCAATACGTCGAAATTTTTTAGAAGCATCAGCACATTTTGTTGTTATTGCAGCTCGGACAACCTGAGGATTGACCTTACATTTAAGAGTTACAATGTATATGATGTCCGAAATTTTTATAGGATCAAGTTTACTCTTTGGTGCTCTTTCTCGTCCACGAAATGCTGGCGACTGGTTTCCTGTTAAACTATGCGTTGCCAAAACTGCATCACCAAATAAAAAAGTTAAAAGCTTTCTTGTTGAAGATGCAGCATCTTTCCAATTTAACTGTTCAAAGTTACTATGAGTTATCTCTGTTCCATTAGGACCAATAATCACCAATAATTCAGAACTGCTCGAAATTTTCGGATATTCCTCTTTGCATTTGCGTTTAGTCGAATTAGTTTCAACGTCGCTTTGTTCACTGCTGCAGCTTGATTTATTGTCATCATCAATAACAATAGTTGATGCTGCAGAATATCTATCACATGGTCCTTTTAGATTCTGATCACTTTTTCGCTTCAAAAGTACGATTTTGTAATCTGTATTTTTAAATTCTTTTTTACATTCCTCAAGTTTCTCTGTTGTTTTGCCCCAAAGTTCAATGTAAATTCCTTGGAGATTCTCAATGCGATTCAAACGTTGTTCAAAAGTTTCCATATTTTTATTTACATCCCGAACAAATTGCATATCTTCTGGATCTATGTCTATTAAATATCGTTTTTTTTCTTCTGATTTTGATCGACGGATAATAATTTCAAAACAAACTCCCTTTACCATTTGTTCACATCTTTTTAGAATATTATCTACATCAGGGTAAATGGACGTAGTATTTTGCAGTGATATTTTTGATTTAACGGAAAAGTTCATGATTATTTTTAATGTTTGTTTAAGACGTGACTCCTATATAAAACTAATACTTATTTTACCATACACCTGAATTTATATAGTGACAAAGAAAAAAATTCGGATTAGTGTTAAGTGATATGGCAGGTAGAAAATCATAAACAGCCTATTTTAAATAATTAGAAGTACAAAGCAATAAAAAAGATGAAATAGTAGGATACCTAAGTGATGGATCAGGAAAGACCTATCATTTCTAAAGCTGTGCTCACACTAACGAAATATTTCAAAATATATTAAATCTAAAGAAAAGAAACCAGAAAAAAATTAACTAGTTTCGGAAATATCGAAAAGACTATAATGAAGTAAATGATATTCCTCAATTTTCCTGATTAAGATAAGACCCGAAAATTCTCTGGACCTAGCCTAGACTATAGGAAATATTAGTGCTTCCGTTGCGTTTTAAATGTGAATTTTTTAGCCTTGACCTCGTTTTTTGTCCAATTCTTATCAGGCTTGAAAAAAAAAACACACCTGTTGTTAATTAAAATATTTGAACTCGGGTTGGGTTCGATATCCCGATTTTTATAATCTGTTTTTTTTTTAATCTCTCTTTTTATATGCCTGTTTTTATAACCCCGCTTTTTGGAAATACCGCTTTTGCAATAAAAAAATTTTATAAAATAGTTGTTTTAATTAAAAAGATAGCGCGATTTTGCACAAAAAAAAGATTTCCTTTACGGGTTTTAACACTTGTATGGGAGGTAACGTTATTTTTGGCTATAAGAACAATTTGTATTCAAAATCTAGCAGATAATATTAAAAAACTGCTGGGTGCTAAGTTTAATAAAAATCGATCAATTCTTTTTCGAATTATTAAGTTATCAAAACAAAAAAATTGAAACCTTTTTTACAAATCCAAACAAAATATTTGAAAAATTTTAAATACTTTTTGAAATCAATTGTACGGTTTTTGAGAAAATCAAAATAATGGTTCTATGGGAGGTCTATTTATAATAATTTTTCCGATTTTTTTATAAAATGGTATAGCATGTTTTGTAAAAGAAATTACTGAGTATTTTTTTTTTTTATTGTAGGCAAGTTTTGGAGAAACATAAGATTTTCATTTTTTCCTAAAAAAAAATGTGTACCGCAGCTACTGTTATTTTTGGTACTAAAAAAATTAAAACAACGTGTGGGAGGAATTCCCAAAAAACAGGATTAAAATACATCGGGATTTTAGAAGAAAGGATTTTAAAACTTTTTTTTTGGGTTTTTGAAAAACGGGATTTTGAAAACAATATTGCAAGAATTTAGGATTTATTTATAATATTATTTTATGTTTTGAAAAGTAAGTATAATAGTTTGTCCTATCTAAATTTCGGGTGATCTTCCCAAAAAATGCTTTGGATGTTGTGTCTCCTTCTTATATGTTCAGCAAAAGAGCTAAGTCTCTATCATTGCTACTTGTTTTTGCTATAGAGCCCGTCTGGTTATGGCGATTCCCTCTTCTAGATTTTGTTCTGCAGAAATTTTCTTTTAAAAATATTTATAATAGAGCACTGAAGTTATTTGACTTTGCTGGATTTTTGCATCAATAGCAAATTTAGCAGAAGTCTTCTAAACTATTGAACAACTATACGAATTGAATTGTAATTACTCGATGCACCTGTCAACCTGAACAATATTGCCTTTTTTCAAATCGCTTCTTGGCTACGGGTTTCCTTCGTATTCTTTTGCAGGTTAAAAACTGTCAAGGACAGGATTTCTTTTCCTGGAAATATTTTTTTAAGCTATAAAGTAAAATTGATCTTGCAACTACAATAAACTTCCGAATAGAATTTTTTACTTTTTTTTATGAAGTCTTTTTTGAAACACATTTACATAATATGTGATCGAGCAGTTTAATTACACGCTTTTGTAAAAGTATAACATCTGAAATATTAAAATTATTCCTTTCCTAAAGTTTTAATATCAAAATCATAAACAAAAAAATAATACATCCAATGATAACAGGGTGATATCAATTGGTCTCACTGAGCTGGGAAAATCTTTGTTGTTTTGGTAATAAATGAGACCAACTTAAATGCTCTTGCGAGTCTATAAATCCGCTTGCATGTTGGTTTGGTTTGCATTCTCGCTTTCTTAGGAATATAAAGAATCAGCTTTTGTCACAAAAAGGTATAGAAAGGTATCTTTCAACTGTGAAATCAACTCAATAGAAGATATTAGTTATTTGGTTATATGTACATTTTTCACAAAATCCATATACACAGTATCTATACACATCCTTGAAAATTAAATGCTTCCAATGCTGGGCTCACAAAAAAAAATTAAACTGCAGAAATCTATAAGTCTTATGGTTGGAATTTCCCTCAATCCGGTTTTCATCCCTTACCTGGACATTGCATATTGTACCGAACCCCCTCAGTCTTTGTCTTCTTCAAAAATTATATAAAGGTGGCTTCAAAGAATCATACATAATAAAAAAAATGTAAAACATTATGGTAGTTGCAAAAAAAAAAAGAATCCTTCTTAACACCTTTGTGTTGGAAAAATATAGGACTAGGTTAGGTATATATGGGTTACATTTTCTAAACAACAATCAAAGAAAGGTACATTATACATTCTCTTCAAATTAAATCAGCATGTCCCATGTAAGGCAAAAAAAAAACAATTTATAGCATTTTCAGTTTGAAAATGAACGTTGACTTGAAAAGTTTCACCCGGACAATGAATTAACAAATTTTTTTAGAAAAACTAGTTCGAAATCTATACAAGTGCTCCTTATTGTGTTTAATTAAGAAAATCAGTGCTACACGCAGTTATAATTATTTTGTAGTTATTTATTTATTTCAAAATATCTGACTTATTATATTAAAATGGATAACATTCAAGTGAGTTAGTAAATTGCGTGAGTTTTCAAATAACTATAGCTGAAGGATCTAGTTGTTGGTGTATGGTTTTATTTTTTTATAATTTTGTACATACACATAATATTATTTCCGATGAATAGTTGTTTTGAATTAAAAATTAAATATAAAATTAATGCGCGTTTGTTTTATCATTAAATTAATTTTTTTTATCTATTTTGTTTTAGATCGTGAAACAACAAAATTCTGAAGAACCGGTATATCATCTTCAAATGGAATCCCCTTCCCCTATAAATTATTCTAACTCACGACCAACACAATTCTATCAATACAATATACCAATGCCTGAAAACCAACCACGACAATATCAACAAAATGATCATCAAATAAATAATTGTCAAAAAACGATAATTCATCAACAACAACTTGTAAAAAATGATCATGGCTACTTCCAGAATCAATCGAAACAAGAAATAGAAATATATCAACCTGTAAAGAAGGATTTGTATTTTGAGAAAGATGAAAAACCCATGATGCTTAATGCATGGTCTCAGACGATTTCAGAAGATTTTCCTAGACTTTCTTGTGGATCTAATCAGGAAGTCGAAACGGGACTTTTAGCTAGAATAAAAGATCTAGAAGCAACACTGAGATCTCAAAATGATTTAATTTCATATCTTCAAGAACAAACAATTAGAACACCATCTCCCCGTCAAGATGTTCCGAATTCCACAACTTTGACTCCAGTGTCAACTAAACTAGAAGGCACTAGATATCGGATATTAGCTCAGTCAAATGAAATTGCAAGTGATGCACAAATTCAAATAGAACTCAGCGATGAAGTAGAAGCTATGCCTAGTTTGAATAGCTCTGATGATTCTGATCGTTTAGAAATTTGTGTTAGCGATGAAAATGATCCCAACCCAGATAGACCTGATCTAGAACATGCAACGGTATCAATAGGACCAAATGGCACACGAATTCCTGTTAATGCCTACGAAAAGATGACATGGTCATCATCCTCATTAGCAACACGAAAACTTCTCAGTCTAGTTTTTGATCGAAATACTCTGGCAACCCATTCAATGACAGGAAAAGCCTCACCGGCATTTAAAGATTTGGATAAACCAATTAAAGGAAAATTAGATCCAAATGCAATTCAGGATATAATATTTATTGTATCGAAAAAATGTGGAGTCTCACCAAAGGAGATTCGATCTGCGATCACAACAAAATGTGCAGATGAAAATAAAATGTGCAAACTGAAAGCTTTGAAAAGATTGGAAACATCAAACACATCAACTAGATCAGCGCTTAAGGAGATTCTAAAAAATAAATCAAATCGACTTAATGACAATAGTTGGATGAAATGAATTAAAATTAGCGTTGATTATAAATATTATTATGTAGGATTTGATTCTTAAGGAAATATTATGTTTGATATTATGGGTGAAACCTGTGACTGCGAACACAACACAAAAAAACGTTAAGTTATTGACGTATCTATACAAAAAGGGCTAACCTTTGGGTTTGTCATAAAAAAAATATGTACTATCTTATAAGGCATAAATTATTATATTTAAAGGATTATAAAATACAATTTTTACAAATATTCATACATTTATAAATATTTAATATTAAAATCTAATAGAAAGTGTTTAAAAAAGTATTGAGGTTTTTTTTTCCTAATTTTTCTTTGCAGGTTAGATTTTGATCAATTTTTTTATTTTTATGTAAATTGATAATTTTGTATGTATTTTGAAATGCAATATTGTTTGAAATATTTGAAGGCTTCCGAATAATTTTCATATTTTTGAAAATTTAAAAACTTTGTTATTTACTAAATTATCGATACTCTAGAAGTTAAATCTTAATGTATCATTGTAATTTGAACCCTTCTTCAAAATAAATGAAATGAAAAATTAAATTCTTTTTGGCAAACATTTAAAAAGCAGTTTTATTACTTTGGACAATGTTGAAGTATTGAAATATTAAAATAAATTGATTCTGTTCTTTCTTTATTGATTTTGTTTGTTAAAATCACGCATTGTAATTATTGTACTTCAAATTTTGCCTAACTATTGAAACTCTTAGTGCACCACTTTTCTTGTTGACTCGCTAAGATTGTTTTCAAAACTGGCGCGAACTGGATATTCATTTTCTACTTTTACGAATGTTAAGAAGTAGCAAAAGTGATGCCAAAATATATGAAGAAATATTTAAAGCAAATATTCTTGACAAAAATTAATGTCGACTTCCTGCCAACCAAAGAATTTCTGTTTAGAAATTTTTCTAAACAAAATCGAACTTTTCTGTCAAAAGAAATCTTGCATGTTAAGCAAGATTTCAGAAAGATTTTATACCGATGTGAACACACACTACCAAGATTTGACATTTTCTAAAATAAATGTCGTAGTGTTTTGAGAAGACAAGAGTTTGGTTTTGGTTGCAACGAATTTAATTTGCAATAAATATTCAGTGAAAATCCGATCGAATTTAAATTGAAGAACACCGTAATTTCAATTATGATGTGAATTCACATAAGATAATAATGGAATGAAAAAAAATTTTAAATTATAACCTCATTACAATTTATCTTCAAAGACGATGATATTTGAGCTCACAACCGCCTTATTATTTCCAAATCGAGTCTTTTACAAATTCCTTCAACGACAGAAAAATTCGATTATGTTTAGAAAAAAATTTCGATTTCTTTTTTAAAGGAATTCGACATAAGAAAAACTAAAAACATTATCAAGTTTACCATACAAAAAAATATGTTCACACCCAAAACATGAGTGAACAAATTAAACCACTTTTCTCTTTAGAAAAATGGCAAACAAAACAATTTTTTGTATTAGTTTTAAATTCTAATAATAATATTTTAATAATTTTTTCTTTTTTCAACAAGAGTAATTTTACATTTCTTTCCTTTATACCATTTGTTTACTGTTTTAAGTCCTTCAGTTGCTTCTTTCGCAAGTAAATCACAATTTGTTTGTAATGTTTTGATGTGGTCCAACCGTTGCTTCAGTGATTCAATTTCGCTCGAAAACCTAGGTTTCAACTGTTTTATGGGAATTTCTGTATTCAATTGATCAACCGTATAACGAATTGGTTCTATTCCTGATTCATTTAGTTTAACAATTATTTCAAAAAAATCTCCTTCCAATAACTTTTCGATGGAATCCAAGATTTTCATTGCATTTGCAAATACTGATTTGTTTCTTATGGATTTTCTTCGATTCTCCAATGAAGTTGTCCAAGTATTTAAAAGAGAACTATTTGTTTTTGCCATTGATTATCCTGTTTCTGTATGTACTTGAGGCACTTTGAATGCGGCGAAAGACGAAATGAACAGTGTGATGCTAATCTTGATGATTATTATAGGAAATTTAAATACTTAATTGAAACTATACCTACATTTTTACAACCAATCAGGTAGAAATTTGAAAATTGTAAAAAATAACAGATACCTACATAATATAATATTTATATTTTTTTGGATAAATACCTGAATTATCTTTCTCAAATGAAACAAAAGCTGACTGTGGCCAATCAAGGATAACAGGAAGAGGTAGTAGAAATAATAAAAGGTTCTATAACTCCAAGAAAAAGACCAAAGAATTTAGATAATTAAAACAGGAAAAAAGAGAGCACGAAAACAAAGAAATTGTTCAATTATATTTCGTTATGTCAAACTTTGGTAGCGACACGTCAAAAGCTACAATTTAAGAAGGTGTTACAATTTTTTAGAGATGGAGCGAGTACAATAAAGCGTCCACTGTAAGAAACATTTATATAGCTTCCGTTTTTGATGAAATATAAATTTTGATGCAGAAATAAAAAAAAACGAAAATTCCTGATTTGTTGATGTTGAAATGAAAAGACAAATAAACACGTTCACTTTTAATCAGAAAAACAAAATTATGTGCATCTACTGGAATTGTTTTGATAATAGTGTTACAGAAGCTTTAGGGACTTAAGCTAAGTACAGACGATTGTCAGATCTTACAATATTGTCAGATGTGTCAGTGAAAAAACTGTTTCAAATGTCTTACACTCGTCTGAACACACAATTTTGTCTGACAATATTGTCAGAAGCGTCATTGTCAGACGACAATCTGAAAAAAATTGTCAGGTATCTTACAATTGTCTGAACACACAATTTTTATCATTGTCAGTCAATTAGGACATTTTCAGACTCATTGGTCATTGTCAGATGTTTTCATTGAAAACATCTTACAATTGCTGACAATTTCTTCATTGTTCGAAATGTCAATGAGTTGGTGAAAGAGAGAGAAAAAAATAGCTGACAATCAAATTGGGTAGAAATCTACCAACCGTGTGAACGGACAATTTTTCATTGTAAGAAATATGTCAATTGTCAGCTAATTGTTAGCTATTGTCAGACCATTGACAATTCTGTAAATATTTTAAGATCTGACAATCGTCTGTACTTAGCTTTAAGACTCAAACCGTGCTTTCGCTTCGAGATTTTGAATCATCATTTAACTTGCGAGACACCTTATCAAATTTTGTTATTGTTTCGTTCATTTGAAAAGAATCAAGTGTGAACTATATAAAATTAACAAGCACAAAATAACAAAAATAATGTCTGTTCCCGTATACTGTCCAATACTGTGAATTTCTACGAATTTTAATCAAAAGTTTTAGAACAAGAACCCATAGCTATTTTTGGATTTGAGTGATAGCAAAAATTCATTGGTATTTTTAGATATATCTTGTACTTTCCGTATCCAAATATGAAAGTCTTGCATGCCGTGGTTGGGGCCTTTGTCGGTAAACTGCATTATCTTAGTGCATCTGGTAGATAAGCGGCCCCATGGAAAAAGTCTTGGATTACCAACGATATTATGTCATCAGAGGGGAAACTTCTATCAGTGAGAACCTATTTCTAAATGCTATCACATATTATTTAGAGACCGGTTTCATACTCATCTTTGGATTCGTCTTAGATGCAGAAGACCCTATCCAAGACGTCTTGGACTCCCATTTTCATGTCTATAGAGATTAGAGCGGCCAGATCTTTTGTTAAATATAACGATTTAGTCGCTATACCAGTTTTATAGTGCATAAATTAAGTCTGAGTTAAATCGAACTCAGTTAATCCTGCAAATGAACCCGAGTTAACTATAGACATGTGCTTTGCAGCATTATATGGAAAGGGCGACTTCTCTATTTCCATAGTTTTATGACACACGTCAGCTATCAAAAATTTACAGTTAACACACCAAATTTGATGATTTAACTCGGGATCGGAATTGACTTTAAAACATTTTTTCAAGGTTTAACTTGGGTTTAACTCCGAAAATGGGTGCACAGAAAAACTGGGTCTAAGGAGAAGGTATATACACAAAATTGTTTCCACCCTTTAGTTTAATTTAAAGGACGATTAAGTCAACCGACTTTTAAATTAAATTTTTTTTGACATGTAATTTATATATCTATAATTTTTTTAAACTTAAGACATTGTGTAACGTTAGGCCCCTTATGTGCCAACAAATGTAAATTTATCATAGAATCATATTAGTTATAAGCCAAATTGTATATATTTTATGTTCAATAAAAACTAAACTAAACTAAAAAACCCTTTAGTTTAGTTTTAGTTTTTTAGTTTTATTTATTTGTCAATATCAGATAACATGGAAGGCTAAGAAAATGGATTTACATCATTTAGAAAAAAATTAAATAGTAGATTAATAATTTAATATACATTATTAGAATATCCATATAATAATATAATATTAAAATGAAAAAAGGGAATAAGGAAATAAAAATATAACAATATTTACCTACAAAGAAGACTCACACATCATTCGCGACAATATAGTTTCTTTGAAAGCTTCTCTACTCATATTAATATTGTAGAAGTCAGTAAATTCATTAAATGTTTTACTACACCGGTTGAACGGTTCATGATTTGCATAGCTTGTTTTGTGTATTGCTTCTTTCAAAAATTTGGTACCTATGCCTTAGACAACAAGAATTTTGTAAACATATTTTAGAACATAAAGTGGTTGAAGCAATATTAACATTTAAAATATTATAAACATACAGGGCTTCAGAAAGCATCCTACGATTTGCAAGACTTAACAAATTTATTAGTTTTAAAGGGCTTTCGTATGGTGGCAACACAAAATTCTCGCGATTCCAATTGAAGTTTCTCAGTGCAAATAAAAGGAACTGTTTTTGTACGGATTCTAGTTTTTTAACGTCGACATCAAATAAAGGTGACCATACGATGCTGCAGTATTCTAGAAGAGGACGAACTAAGGAACAATATAATGCTTTGGAAATGTAAGGGTCGTTAAATTTTTGACCTACGCTTCCCAAATCCTAACATGCTGTTTCTCTTAGAACAAACTTTGTCAATTTGATGCTTAAAAGTGAGGCGAGAATCGACAAGTATACCCAAGTCTTTTAAAACTTCACTTCTTTCAATGTTTTTTCCGTCAATAATATAGTTTATAAGACATAAATTTTTTCTTCTTGCAAAAGAGATAACATTACATTTAGCGACATTTAACGACATACTATTTATATTGCACCATTTGACTAGAGTATTAATATTTTTTTGCATTTTGAGCCCATCACTCACATTGTTAACTATATTGAATAACTTCAGATCATCTGCAAATAACAGAAACCGACAATATATAAACAATTCAGTCAAGTCATTAATAAATAATAAAAAGAACAGGGGACCAAGGTGGCTGCCTTGAGGAACGCCCGAAGTAACATTTATTGCACGAGAAGATACATCACAAAATTTCACATACTGCTTTCTGTCAAATAGATACGAAAAAATCCACATTAATAAATTACCTCGTACTCCAATTTTTTGTTACTTAAAAAATTAATAAACTACCTCGTACTCCAATTTTTTGTAACTTAAAAGTTAAATAATGAATAAATACTTTTTATAAAATAAAAAATAGTGTAAACAATTTTTTTATAATTATGGAGAACTCTTTATTTTATTCTAATGAGGAATGTCGATGTTAAATAATTTAAATAAAATAAAGTCTTTCTGTTTTTTTTTGTTTTTAAATATTTTTAATGATTTACAACAAAATAAGAATTATATATTTTTTTTTTACAAATTACACTTAAACTTCTTCTAAATATCTACATTCTGTTTCAACAATACTCCGAGCTTCGTGTTCCGAAATATAAGAATTCGAGCAAATTGCGGCATGAATATCGGCTAAGATCCGCTGATTCAAATGACCATAGGGAGGAACTCTTTCACCAAAAAATAATAACAACAAAGCACTTGCAGCACTTCTAGCTGTTTTCCAAGGAATCGTTTCATACATCGATTTTGAAAGACTTGTACAGTTCGGTCCAAGAATGATGAATTCTGCTTCACATTTATATAACCGAGATGATTTACGAGTATAATATGTTGATTCTCTTTCGCAATCTAATTTTGAGCTAGATTTTAATGAGACCTTTTCACTGATATCCATTGAAGATAATAGTTGTTCACTAATTTCATGATCATCGTCATACTTGAGTTCCTTACAGATTCCATTTGATTCTGGATCAAACTGAAATTGTTTTTCATTTAGACCTGATTTCAATTCAATTATTTTATCTGACTCATATTCAAGACTAACACTTGGTTCTGCAGAATTTGACTCTGAATCTGATTCCCAATTAAGTATTAATTCTTCATTCTGATTTAACTCAGATTTTAGTTCATCATCTGACTCAGAATCACATTCTTGTTGTTCGTTTGGTTCTGGTGTGGCAGGACGACCTGATTCTGAACCTGATTCCCAATTTAGCAGCCATTCATCTTCAGCATCTGATTCTGTTTGTAGTCCTGAATCCGATTCATTCTCAACTTCTGATTCTTCGGATGAATACAATTGTTGCTGTTGTTCGTATTCTGCAGGTGATTCTACTCCTGAATCTGATTCCCATACTCCATCCCATTCTTCTTCTGGTTCAGCATCTTCTTCCACTTCCGTTTCTATCTCAGATTCTGATTCAAATATATTAATTTCATGATTATCTTGGTTTGAATAATCCATCACTCTAAGTAGAGTCACTCTATATTTATCTCTGTACTGTTCTTTGATGTTTTCAATAGACTCATTGGCTGCCTTTAAAATGTTTTGGTAGTCTCGAAGTTTTCCAATTTCGATAAAAAGTTCGTCAAGTGAATATTCTCGATCTGGTTCGCCATCATTTAGTTCAAAGTCCTCAACACAATCGCGATAGTCAATTATATGACGTTCAGCTGTTTCACCTGGTTGTGGATTAATTGGATCGAGTAAAATTTCAAAGATAACGCCTTTCCAGATACTTTTGGCTTGTTCATAAAGATCTTTCACTCTATTGTATAAGGCTGAATTTCGTTCTTGCATCATTTTTCCGGCCGATAAATGTATGTAAATATTGGTTAAATAATATATTGATCTCGAGTGACTGAAAGTTAAACTTAAACTAGTTAACTCATGCAATGCGTAAGGTTTTTATATACGATATAGAAATATCATCTTAAGGATTAGCAAGATAGCAGGTATAGAAAAAGCATACTCATTAGGATTTTTTTAAATTATATAATCTACTTCAACATAAATATTAAGGTCTGATTGAGAAGGTTAAAAAGAGCTATAAATAGGTACCAATCATTTTTAATTAGTACCTAACTCAAATACATTTTATGGTAATCTAGAAATGGTATACCTATTATGTAAACTATAGGGTCATTATATTTTTTTTTAACTAAGCCACAACTTAAGTTTATATTTTAGTATTTTAATGCGGAAAGTAAGAACTTTTCGTTGCTTGTCTAACTAAATACTACATATTTATGTTAAAAATGTTAAAGGCCTCATTTCTTGTGACTTAAAAATCCTGTGATTAAAAAACACTAGTTTATCTCTTGTTGCGACTAAGAATTTTTAGTCGTCGAAATTTAAGTCGCAAGTGTGATCATAAAGGTATAATTATGCAATTGATTCATTTTTGTTGTCGCTTCGCCGGACCAACGCGAAACATTCGGAACGACGACGAAACTTTTAGTTGTCAAAATATATTTACAGGGCGATAAATGAGAGTACTCTCACCAACGCGGCGATTCGATTAAGCGAATATCATGTAAAATATATTGACAGCCGAAAGTTTCTTCGTCGTTCCAAATGTTTCGCCTTGGTTTAAGGGAGCCCTTAAGGTCCGCAATATTTTGGTATCATATGTGCGGTAATTCACATTGAAAATCATGCGTGTTTAATTTTTTTCGCGATTTTTTAATCGCAACGACTGAAAATCGCAAGGAGGTTTCTATGCCTTAGAACAAGTAAAAATTAACAAAAAACAAGTATTTAAAACCATTTTCGATTTGTTTCTTTGTTATCTTAAGGCAAAATTTAACACCATCAATGCGAATATTTTGGGGCAGAGTTTTATATTAATCAGATTCAATATACCATTTTTTTAAATTTCCTTTTCTTAAGTTTTTTTTTTTTTTTTTCTTGAAAACGTTAGAAACTTCTCCTACGATATATTTTAATATTTAATTTTAACACCAATGTTCTGTATTCCACTTATTGTGAATTCACTTGACAAAAATGGATTCGCTTCCTTTTTTTCCTTAAAAATGCCAATAATTCTGAGTCCAATTTCACATGCAGTGTAATTCCATTTCTCAAAACAATTAATGTCGAATTCCTTTCAAACAAAGAATCGAATTTTTTTCTAATGTCGAATTCCTTTCAACAAAAGAATCGAATTTTATTCTAAAAGAATCGAATTTTTTCTGTCAAAACAATGCTTGCTGATTTATTTGCACACACACTTTGAATTGAATGCCGCGGTGTTTTCGGTTGCAACGAATTTTCGGTGAATTTTATATTAAATATTTGGGCGGTGTTTTTCAACTAATAATAATAAATAAATAATTGACTTCCTCATAATTTATTGACGTTACTCTTCAAAATTGCTGCTGTCGTCCCACAAACACAATCGCAAAAAAATCGATTCTTTTCGCATTCCTTTCAACGACAGAAAAAATTCGATTCCTTTTTAGACAAAAAAAAATCGATTCTTTGGTTGAAAGGAATTTGACATACAAATGGATGCACCTTCAACTTTGACAGTTCATTTCGAGTGAAATGGAAAATCGATTTCAATTCGATTTCCTTCGAAATGCAGAACATGCGGGCGTAAGTTTCTCTTATTTTTACCGGTGAATTGCCCATCCATATAGCAGATTATGAAGGCTGTGTGTGAACTGGATTAAAATTTTGATTAAAATTAAAATATACGAGATTAAATTTTGATGCTTCGAAGTATAGATTCACAAAACTCAAACATCAAACTTATTTGGATACAATTTAATTGAATTTTAATGGAATTAACTCACGGCCTAAGTTGAGAATAAATCACAAACTATTTATGGCCATTTTATTCACTCTATTCATCCAGATTGAAATTTAAATCCAGGAGTGAATTATATAAGTTCAATATAAATATGTACATCGGATTTATGTTTTAATCTGGATATATCGAGTGAATAATATGGCGGTTACAGTCGTATTTATAAACTTTGTCTATCTTTATACAGCCGTCCAAATTATAAATAAACATTTTAAATTATTGTTTTTAGAATGATATTAACTTAGACAACTGAATCGGTTTACTAGACCTTGTCTAAAGTGACATTTTATTTAATTAAATAAAACATATTTGGAACTGTTTGCAACTATTAATAAACTATTTCTAACTAATCAACCGTTTAAGAAAATCTAATGATTACGTCTGTTAAATAGAAATTGACATAAGCCATTTTTTACTATCTGAATTGATCTATATGGATCATCAATAAGTAACATACATAACAACAACAACAACAACACATGAACCTGCTCTTTATCGGGTTCACGTTTCATGATCCGAAAACAGGCTGCTGATTCTCGCCACTGTGAGATTGTTTTATTTTCGCAGGATGATCCATATGGATCATGGGTCATAATAAAAAACGGCTATTATACAGCTTTGTTTAGATTCTGCATCTGATTTAAGATAAATCAAACGAAAATATTATTGATCTAATAAAAACAAAAAGTGTTTAAAATATTCAAACTCAACATTTAATTATAGGCACATAATAAATTAATAAATTGTTTCAGCTTTGAATTAAATATCCGGCATTTGACTCGAAATTAAATCATTGATTAGAAACTCACCGCGTTGTCGTTGTCTTCGGTTTAATTCAATTAAAGATTTATGTGATATCTCCTGAAGTAATTCATAAGTTGAATGAAAATGGTGTCCTGCATCATTGAGTCCTGGGCTATAATGTTCAACTTCTCTGGTTTCGTCAATACTAATTGAGGTGTTTTCTTCTGATTCTACCAGAGAATCATCTTTGGATTGAATTGATGAGTCATGATCTGGAAAACTAAAATCTGACGACATCGTACTTTCGTCAATGTTCTTGAATTCCGATCGCATTTCAGATTAAGTATCCAATTTAAAGTATATTGCAGGAATATATTCGAGATATTGGGATTCAGCGCTGTCATCCAGTTCATGGTTTAGTTTAGTCGTCCTTCTTACAAGTCTCAATTTATAATTTCGTCCTTTATAATAGCTTTTTATTTTGTTGAGTGCGACAGTTGATTTCTTCAAAAGTATCTCATACCTTTTTTGAATGGTTTTAGTCTTTTTAATTTTTCTCTTGAGTGAACCATTTATGTGTAGGTCTATATTGCGGGGAAGATTGTGCATGATGTCAACATCATCGTTAATAATAATATATCGATATGAGCTACCTGACCCAGCAGTTAGTGGCTCAACAAGTATCTCAAATGTTACCCCATCGTACATTCTTTCGATGGAATTAAGAATACTTAAAATATTTGTGTATTGTACACACGCAGGATAGTTTCGTGGAGATCTAAAACTACCCATAGGTATTGTATGATAAATATCTATGTTTCCAAACGCCTTCGAGCTTCGAGCTCACAGTGGAACGATCAATTGTTCTGAATACTAGTATATTTTTATTTTCCTATGGTTATAATAGTTTTCAAACATAAAAATAGATTAAATTCCTATTTAAATTCAATAAACTTATTTCTAAGCTAAATCTTTTGTCATTTCTTAGAAGTCATAAATACAGGTAGCAAACTTAAATGTTTTTTTAATAACATATTGAAAAATAAATTATTTCACATTCTATTCTCATTAAAGAGTAGAACGAAAGATAATTCTTATAGAATAATAGGTACTAACGTTAACAAAGTTTTAAGCATCTTCGTTTTATCTTGTTTTAAGGCCTCAACAGTTCCAATATTATGGTGCATTTATATAAATCCGCTTAAATCAGGAGAATCTGTATATATTATAAATGTTTTTTTTTTTATGATACTAATAAATTTTTGAATTTTTCAAAATTGAATAAATCGAGTTTTATAAAATCTACCCCTCTGTTCTGCATTTCTAACGAAATATAATTGAAATCGAATTTCAATTTCACTCGAAATGAAATTCCATTTTCTACAATTCGTTCGTTTTCGAAAATTTTGCAATTACTTTGAACTGAAATTGAAAATATATCCATTTTTAATTGTTTGGAAAAGTGAAATTACACTGCAGATGAAATTGGATGCGTTTTTAAGGGAAAAAAGGAAGCGAAAATCTTCTTTTTTTTTCTCTACAGGTGGAAATCTTCAAAAGACACTTGGTAATATTCGGTACCCAGTAGTGTGGAACTTGTACCGCACTGAAACCGCCGAGATATCAAGACCAATCAATGAAAGATCGACAAAAGGTTTTTATTTCTTGAATACAAAATGGCATTGGGGGAAGTTTAAAATTTGAATACTTTCCCATCGCATTTAGACCATCAGCTCATGAGGCTTGGTTCTTCTTAGTCTTTGAATATTGTCACGTACATTTAATACAGTCTCCATCTCGGAGTTAGAATGACTATGTAGTCGCTGATTATGTGTTTTCTAACCACTTTTGTAACCATTTCTATTTGTAGATCACGATGCAAGTCGCTATTTCTTATATACCTAGGGGCATTTATTATTCCACGAAGGATTTTGTTTTGGAATTTTTGGATGGTTTCAGCATTTGTTTTTTGTACAACCCCACAGTTGGATGCCATAAGTCCAAATAGGTTTTAGTACTTGTTTGTATAGCATTATTTTGTTCTGGATAGATAAGTCAGAATTATTACCCATTAACAAATACATTTTTCTATATTTTAGGTTAAGTTCTTCTCTTTTCTATTTCTATTAGCTTGGCATGCAAAGTCATTCCTAGGCATTTGGCAGTATTGGCGTAAGGTACAGCTTTACTGTTTATAACAATTGGAACATTAATAATCTTTTTGTTGGTAAAGTTTATAAAATGAGTTGATTTTGTTTCATTTAGTTTTATACGCCATTGTTGCGTCCAATCTCTTACTTTATCGGTTGCATTTTTCAATTTTTCTGTAGCCTTCACAACGAATTTATCAGGCACTAAAATGGCAGTATCATCTGCAAATGTGGCCATGATAGCATTATTTTCAACTGGAATATTCCTAGTATATAACAAATACAGTGTTGGTCCTAGGACACTTCCTTGTTGTACACCAGCTTTAATTTTATTAAGTTCCGAATACTCTTGCTCATACCGTACTCTAAAGAGTCGGTCGGTAACATAGGATTTCAGTATTTCGTAGAACTGCCTTGGAATATCTCTATGCAGTTTGTACTCAAGTCCCAAATGCCAAACCTTGTCAAAGGCTTGAGCAACATCTAGAAATAGAGCGGAACATACTTGTTTTTCTTCAAGTGCCTTTTCAACAACATCCGTAATTCGATGAACTTCGTCTATCGTGGAATGTTTGTTTCTGAATCCAAACTGATGGTTTGGGATTAGCTTTGTTTCTTCTATTACTTTGCTAATAGACGAACAATTTTTCCGAAAAAATCTAATAACTGTAGATATAGCATATTGTGTTATTTAATATGAATATTTATAAAGTTTTGTAACATTTTGCACTAAGAAATACAAAACTAACCACAACTGCACCAATTTCACAAAGCATAAATAAATTTTCTGAAATTCGTTACGGAAAATGAAACGAAACTAATGAAATGAAATTCCAATTCACAATTAGCATTTTGAAGGAATTTTAGAACACCCGAATTCATTTTCGTCATGTAAATTCACAATTAATGGAATGCAGAACATGGCCACTAGTCGCCGCTAAAGATTTTTCGGAGATCTAGATTGGGCCTCAATAAAATGAACTGTCCAAATCTTCCTGTATCTACCTTACCTATACCCTTAATATGTACAGGACGCGTGATGATTATGGCTGTCATAAAATTTAAGACAGAAATTAAATTTCATAATTGAGGAGGTGATTTCCAAAACCAGCTATCTGACTCGAAGGTAGTTTTGAGTAAAACGCGAAAAACATTTCCTTCACTATAGAGAAGACATAGAGCAAAAATATCTTCTACAAATTTGTTCCTCACGTTATTTTAATAAAAATAAAGTTTTCGAAATAAATGTAACTTTAGTTTTTATATATAAAATCTTCAGTTAAAAATTCAGTATATCCGCTTTTGGAAGTATAATTGAATATGTCTTCTTTTGGAAATAAAATTATTTAAAAAAAGATTATTTTGGAAGTAAAATCACAAAAACAATATTTTTTTTGCAAATAAACCTTTATTCAATAACAGTCTTTTAGTTTAAAAAAGGAACACAAAATACATTATTTAATGTAATTAAAATAAGAAAATAAAAATTATCAGTCCATATAGTAGGTATATGTAATCACATAAGTAGTTTTCATTTTCAAAACCTATCTTCGTTAGAAAACCTATCTTCGTTTCAACGTTCAAGTCCTCGTTTATTATTGTATTATTAATAATTTGTTTATAGAATTGAAAATTTTCTGCTTCCAGACCCATAGCTTTTAATAATTTGATAACATCGTCCCGTTTAGCTAGCTTAATATGACTTTCCTGTAATGTGTGGGAAGTGATTGCTCCACTGTATGTATCACAAAAATTTATTTGGTTTGAAGAAGTCATCATACCCAATATCTTGGAGTCCGAAATTTTAAAAGTTTTTTTGGTTTGAACCGCTGTTTTTAATAAAGTTTGCCATTCAAAGAGTGTTACATCATCAAAAAGGGTATGCACCGTTCCAAATTTTGAAAGTTGATCATCATAAGTTTCTGGCGAGGTAAATGTACTAATCCTCATAATTTCTTTTTCAACAAGGCCGAAAACTCTGTCAGCAGGCATATATGAGTGACCTCTAACAGGAAAATACCCCTCAAAACTTATTTTATTCTTTTGGCAAAACATTGCTATCATTAAAAGGACGGTAGTTTTTATTTTGTCCTGTGCAACTGTCCGAAAAAAAGCGAATGCTTTTTATGTTATTTGGAATAATAATAGGTTTTAAAATCGAATGAAGGAAATTCCAGATGCAAGATGCAATTTCATTGCATCCTGTTCCTGACTGGTTTTCCGTCCAGCGGTAAAAATGAATATTTTGTTTGTCACTTAAAAGATGTGCATTGTTAGGAAGGTGTATGACCATGGCAAAAATGTAATACCATATCTGAAAATTAGTTAGAAAATAGATAAATACTTTTTTAGTTGCTTAAAATTGCAAATTTAATAAATTAAAATAATTACCAGCCAATTCAATGTTATTATGTCGTGTCCTCCACTCAGCAAATCAAAATGTCAATGTGACACAAAATTAAACGTCAACTTAATACTTTTTGTACTGAAAAGGTCTTTTTGGAAAGAAAAGTTTTTTTAGGATGTTTTGGAAAAAACATTTGGAGTTCAATAGGCTATTTAGGAAATAAACTCGTTTTTTGACATTGAATTACTACGTCGGTGTTATGTTTAGGAAATAATTTTTGATTGCATTAGACGCGCGTTAAAAATACCTAAAAAATGATATGCATATCTCATTTTCGGATTTTTTTCCGATAGCATGTTTTGGAAATCAGCTCCTCAATTTAGTTTTGTTTTGAAAATGAGTTATGAGTTGTCGAACTTTTGTTTTCATGTATGTATGTTTGTACAGGTACTTTTTGAATCTTCATTAGTTTGTGCTTTGTTTTTAAAATTAATTTATTTAAAGTTTTTGTTACATCTACTATAATTTACTACATCTACTATAAGTTACTAAAGTTACTATACATTTTTATATATATAAGTTAAGTTTGATGGAGGTGCAGTTTGATTAAAAAATTGACAATTGTTAGTATTTATTAGTGTGGTGCTAAAAATTCAATTCGATCGTAATAATATTAACAGACACACAAATTTTAATGAAAATCGTAAGAGTCGTTTTCGAGAAAAATAAGATTTTCTTGAACGGTTTTTAAAAAGTTGTATGGGAATAAAGTACCGTTATTTTTTGTTTAAATCTGTCAAAAAATGTTTAAAAAACAGCTTGGGACCAAGTTTGATAGAAATCGATTATCAAGTCGTTTTAAAAATATTTAGCCTTATTCATAGTCATTTTTTAAACAGTTGCTAAGTTAAAACTGGGTTTAATTGAATTTTATGGCATTTATTTTAATAATTGTAATGGTTTTCATACCATTATATTTGAAGTCAAATAATCCAATGAACCTCTGCTTTGATAAATACATAATGAAATAATTTTATCAAAGAAAGGACCTCTATATTTATTGATCCAATAGATCTTAAACATGGGTTTATCGAACGACTATGAATACGCGCCATTGAGTTCTCAAAAAAATATGAAACTTTTTTTTTTAATTCAAAAAAATTTTCCAACGTTCAAAATTCTAATTATTGTTGTTATTAAATTTCATTAAATTGTGACCCTTGAAGAAGTATATATATGGAATTTTGTAATTTAGCATAGGAAAAAACTGATCAAAAAAGTCCATAAATAAAAAATTATTGCAATTTGAAGATTTGATACAAAAGTAAAAATTTTTTTCCGATATTTCTCCACCAAGAGATAACCTGGGTTTACATTTTTAAATTAACTATCTTTTTTTAACTGTGGAGCCATTTTTAAGAAAAATATGGTTTTCCAAAAATTATATGGCAAGTACCGTTATTTTTGATCTTAAAAAAAAATGAAAACAACGTGTCAGGGGAATGTCCAAAATACGCAAGATACCAATTTAAAGAAAATCGACCTTTCGTTTAGGCGATGCATGCGGCGATAATCATTTTTTTGCGACTTGTTCTTGTGACAGCTATTTTGGTGTCATTTTTATGTAAAATTGCCAAGGTTTTAAGAAAAATTAACTTATTTGTGATAATAGATATTATGTCTGTACCCGTATTGTCCAAAATTGCGAATTTCTTCGATTTTTTTTACATTAATAAAAATTTAGGCCCGTGATAAAACTCGTAGAAATTTGCATTTTTTAAACAGTGCGTACACAGACTTTTTAATTGGTAGGTAGTAGGTACATATAGGTACTATTTTATCTTATTTAAAAAAAATTATTGTATCTTGTTGTTGACGATTAAATTTAATATTATAATATTATAAACTGTTAATTGAGGAAAAAACAAAAAACACGAATATAATTATATTACAGCGAAATAATCCTTCGGAAAAGGAAATAGGACTGATTCAATAAGTAAGCAAACTTCTATTTGATATAAAACGTTTATTTTTTAAGTATCTACTTATGGGTCATACAATTTGATATTGAAACGAATAGTCACAACGACTTCTATCGTTTCTACATTGAAATTTAACCGATTTATCTTCTTCCTCCTTGATGCTTTCATTGTTATTAGTGTTGATATCTTCATTTTTTCTTTTACCGGTAGAAACTATTGCAAAATTTCTTCTCGATTCTTGATTTTGTTGTTCAACATTTTTTGATAACCATTCAAATACATTATTGTAAGCATTGTCGCTTATTTCCTCCATATTATGAAAATTACTTGGGCTTGGACTTCTTTGATATTTCGGATATACTGTCCAACAATCGATACATGTGCAAGTATCAATTAGATCTAATTCGTCATCAGAATCATTGGTCTTGCTGTTTTGCATTCTTCCAAATGATCTGGTGTGTTCCTCTTGTAAAGGAATTGTTATGGTTGATGCTTGAGATTCAATGTCATCATTATAAGGTTCAGGATTCGCTTCTATATTTATTGAATTAGATATTTTATCTCCATATGAATATGTAGAATTTTCTTGGTAGACGTCGTGATTGTCCTTGTGATGGATTTGCTGATAGTTGTCGGTTGCTGCCATTGTCGTTTTAAAATTAACAGTATTCTTGCTGTGCTTTTTTTTACTGTTGAAACTTTAAGTTATAGAACACAATTTTTGATTATAACAGTTGTATGTACTACGTATTTGATTAAATGCTTTAAATCAAAACTCGCAACTATTACAGTTTTTCGCTGGTCAGTTCTTTTTTTAAATTTATATAGTGTAGTTCGCTAGGTGGTTTTCAAGTGATTGCTTTTATATTGCATTTAACTGTGGTATTTAAGTAAAATTTAAATATGCCATCACCAGGTACTTTTGAAAGGCGATTTTAAAGGTCATTGGCATATACCTGGCTGCAAATTTGACAAAACAAAAATAAATTATTTGGTAGCCTAATGTTTATGCTAATTAGCAACATAAAAGTCATTAAAAAGGATTTCAAACATCATGTGTAGGTACCTATGGTAATTATATGAAAATATGCCAATTTTTGTAATATACGGTATAGAAACAGAAAAATCCAAGGAAGCATCATCTCGTGATGGCGTTAACCTATTAAATGTAATCAAATAGAAATATAATTCCGATTTTATTTAAAATATCTTTCTAAACAGCAAAATTATGTGTGTATGTATGTATGTATGTACATATGTATGCACATAGGTATTTTTATATTTCTTTATCTCTATTCCTAGCAATATATAGATTTTATACCCAAAAAGTGTGTAGGGGAGACCGGGGACAAAAGGAACACGTCATGAAAGTAACAAGCCCATTTACAGCCTCAATACTTGTGTTGAAGTGTTTTTTGTATGCAGTTTTGTAAACAACTTAACTCTTCTATTTACAAGTCGGTATATTTGACTCAGTGGTGAATTTAGGTTTGCTGCCGCTCTAGGCCCGGTGGAGTACGCGCTCCCCCTTGTTTATTTTTTAACTAAATTCCACTAATTACCTTTATACTCAATCGTTCTTGCAGAGCCTTTTTGCTGTACTGCAAGAAAACGCCCGAACATTTTTAACTCGCTTTTATTTGGTTGACCTACAATATGATATGTACAAATGTACATATTATGTAATAATGGAATCTCCGAACGTAATTTTCAACAACTTCTAAAAGTCGGATTAAATTGAAAAACTTGCACACTTATCAAGGACCGATGGCAATACAATTATCTCATAAATTCGTACCGGGACCGTCATCAGAGGAGAGGATGTAGGGGTTTATACCCTTATAAAGTACTACCCTACCATAAAGCATCTTTATTTTAAGTCTTAAAAATAAATTATATAAGTATAAGTGTTGCCATTGTTTTTTTTAATATTTTTTTTTTAAATTTAAGTCATTTTTTTTAAATTGCCACTACCTCCTTTTTCACGTAAACGTTTCAAGTCTTCTCCCGGTTCTTGTCTTCTTCATGATCAGTCCCTATCTATCGTCGAATCGATACGTGACCTTGGTATATTATACGATCAGGAGCTTAATTTCATCTCCCATTATGACGACATAATTCTTAAGGCCAATTCAGCACTTGGCTTCGTTAAACGTTGGTCCAAAGAATTTTCCAACCCATACGTGACCCGGACCCTCTATATAACCTTTGTCCGTCCTCTGCTCGAATACGCCTGTCAAGTATGGTCCCCTTACCAACAAATTCACATCGCCAGAATCGAGAGCATTCAACGTCGTAGGGTTCCCATGTTTTCAAAAAAAATCCCTTTTTTTTGGCATCAAAACGTTTTTTTTTCCCTTTCTTTCCCGAAAAAATGCAAGCATTTCAAGCATTTTTTAACAATTTGATTTTTATTCATAAAAAATAACACTTTGTTATGTTGGTAAACAAAAAATTAACAAAAATGAAAAAAAAACATTTCTTAACCAAAAAAAGTTCTTTATAAATCACATGTTGAGCGAAAAACTAAAAGATAAATACTTATTTAATGTACATAAAGTTGTTATGTAGAGTCGTATAAACAAAAATGTCCAATCGCAAGGCTATTTCACTATTGGACAAATTCTCTAAAATCGAAAAAGTTAAATGGGAGAAACAAAAGATGTCTGTTTTCACCTTTCTAAATTGGAAAATTTTTATAATAAAACAGAAAATAAATCTGTTCATGTGCAATCGAAAATTGATAAATTTCTTTAAAATGAGTTTTTTTGTAGGCACCTATAGCATTTTCTTATAAAAGAGCTCTTGCAGTGTTAAAAAATTTACATTCTCTATATAACGAATTTTGTATAGAACCTCTTTATAACGAAGCAATTTTTTGTTCCCATAAAGGTTCGTTATAGAGAAGTTTGACTGTACTTATAGTATAATAGTATAAGTTGTACAATGATGAATCAGATGAATGAGTGAGTCAGTCAGCAATATTTCCCAAGGAAATAACGCCCAAATCGATTTGGAAATATCACCCAGAAAAATATTGATTATTGTTGTTGTCTTTTTCTCGATTTGGGCGTTATTTCCAATTTTTTAATTTTTTTTTTAACCCCCTGGCAAGCAATTTTTATTTCTAATTTTATTTCAGAAGTATTTATTTCTTTGTTGAGTGGGCAAATTATTTCATAAAATTTTAATTGCAATCATGTCCCTCCCGAGCAAGCACCGCATTACTCGCGCTATTACCGCACTAAAAGTTAATTTATGTCCACATTTATTTCCAGGGTACCTTTTTTATTTAAAAACAGCACTATACATGTGATGGTATAGTGGTATAGTGGTTCGATGGTATCGATAGGTGATGACTGATGACTGACTATAATTAACATGACCAGATGTAGGGCGATATGCATACGAGTGCATTGTTGTTTAAATTTTTTTGTTTTGATTTATTTTATTTACATTTTGTTTTTAATTATATATCAATAATAAGTATTTGGGATCTTCATATCTACATATATGATCATAAAAAATGATTTTCTCAGAATCCTGATATGATAGATTGGGTAATATAATATTAGGGATATAAAAAGGTAGATGTGTATATTTTGTATATGTTGACTACCTACTCTCTTTCGTATGATAGTGATCTTTTAATTCGTTTCACTTCCTATTTTTTGTTATGTTATCATCATTTTCTTGGGACATTCACTTTTCATTTAGAGGGGTGTGTCCTGCAAAAGAAACTAAACGGATAGACGGAAAAAATTTAAATATTTATAGAACTTTAATGTAATTCCTAGAGTACAAACCTCTTTGCATAAAAAAAACCTTGCACTCCAAATATTTACATGTACTTTGAATGAATTTTCCCAGAATTGTTTTGATTGTATGATTATATGTATGGCATGGCATACAACCATTGAATATAATTATTATTATTATTATCTTTATTAGTTATAAAATAACTTTGAAATATTTTACAACTTACACATTTTGTTTCATATAAGAAAGTTAACATTGTTGGGATTTTATAAGATCTGTTAAAAGTTTTTTAAAACAATGGAAATTTGATTCATTTTTTATGCTGGTTGGCAGGTTATTAAAGAGTTTTAATCCACGGAACATCACCGAGTTTTGTGTGCTGCTAAGGTTACATCTCCCAAGTCTGAAATTATCTGCAGATCTTAGATTATAAGGTTGAACTTCATGAACATATTGGAGGTTCTCAGCAAGGTAATCAGGGAACCAGTTGTACTTGACCTTGAAAATAAAAATAAGAATTTTTAAGTAAAGACGTTGTCTAACATTAAGCCATTGTAGTGTTTCTAACATAAATGCAGTCCTTGTATAAAAACTACACTTGAGCAAAGACCGCATGGCTCGGTTCTGTAAAACTTGAAGCTTGGTTTTTGTCTCTTCATTACACATATACAAAATGGAAGCACAATAATCATAGTGAGGAAGAATTATTGTATTATAAATCATAGTAGCGTATTGAAAATTGAAACTTTTTCTAATTCGCCCGAAGAAGCCTACTTTTTTACTTATTTTTGAGCAAATAAAATTTGCATGCTCTTTAAAGTCTAAACGATTATCAATAATTACTCCAAGATATTTGATTGATTTCACTTCTATATTGTCATTTTCAATTTGAAGTTCCATATTTTGTTGCACAGGTTTTAACACCATGAATTTAGTTTTGTCAATGTTTATTTTTAACTTATTCATACACAACCACTTGAATAAGCTATCTATGTCTTCTTGTAATTTCATTTGCATTTCTGCTAAATTTCTTCCTTCAATGTATTACAAAGTATCATCTGCAAACAAGCCTACTTTACACCATTTAAGAACTTTATTAATATCATTTATATGGATCAAAAAAAGATCTACTCCCAAATTCAACAAATCAGGGGCCTATTTCACGACACATACATCACATACAATGTATGATTTTAAAAATTATTTTACATCAATTCTGTTTCACAAATTTGTTGTATGAACGCTGTCATACAATAATGTATGTGATGTGAATCGACTGGAATATTCCAGTGAAAGTTCTGTTTCACAGAATTTTATCATACATTGCCTGTAATCAATGTATTATAAATTTACATACATTTCATACAACAAACAAATTTGATGTACAAAGCGCATTTTTACTGAAATTAAGGAGCAAACCGTGTTAACGCAACGACATACAGAAGCCTTTGAAACTCCATGGATGTTTCCGATGCCATGGTACTGGCTTCCGTTTCCAAGCCAATGAAAAGTTATTAATATTTGTTGTAGTGGTGATAAAGATTGACTGCAATTAGTTGGATGAGCAATAAGTGCTTCCAATCGCTCTACCAGAAATTGAACGCTTGTGGAAGGCATTCTAAATTTCTCAATGAAATATGGGTCTTCCATGTTGAAATCTACTCGTTCGTAAGTTGTTCTTGGGCGTCTTCCAATGTTAATTCGAAGGTCTAAGAATTCATCCTCTTCAAAAATTAAATCCGCATCATTAATAATTATATCCATTGCCGATAAAAAGATTTCTTTTCACTTTTAATTAAATTAAACTGCACTTCAAATTTGTTAGCCTTTAATAATTTTTGCTGTTAAGTAATATCAAAGAATGGGTACGCAAATTAAGACTTTTTGTTTAGAATTTCGTCAATTAATGACAGTTAGCCAATCAGAGTTTTCAAAAAACTAAATAAAATTTCAAATAAATTTTAAATCATACATCACATACAACAATTATAGAAATCATACAACATTTCCAATGGAATCTGTGAAACAGAAAATTGTATGTGGTGTATGATAAAAAAATTGTTGTATGTTGTAAGTGATGTATGTGATGTATGTGCCGTGAAATAGACCCCAGGTGTTCGTTAAACGTCAAACAGCTTAAAATATTTAATCTAATTTTAACATTCGTAAAATTTGTCATCCACATTTTAAAAATGCCCAAAATAAGCCAAAAAAGTAAATTTATACAATTGTATGAATTGATTTGATATTGGAGATTTTTAACGTGTTCTTTCATGAAATAAATAAAAGATATTATTTTAAATAACTTAAAAACACTTATTTTATTTATTTATTTACTTAAATGCAAATGCATTTCCATCGTCAGTAAGTTTTATATAAAACTTACTGACGATGGAAGCATAGCTTCCGAAATGCATTTAAGTAAATAAATAAATAAAATAAGTGTTTTTAAGTTATTTAAAATAATATCTTTTATTTAATTGTATGAACAAATTGCTTTCAATGATCTATTAATTCTTAGGTAAGTTGTTGGGATCAAAACATAAGTGCATGTGTTAATGCAGTTGTGTTTGTGTAACTCACACTATTTAAAAAAAAAGAGTGTGCGTACTTATGTACACACGCTAGAAGTAAAACTTCTTTCACGACAACAGGGCAAGTATTTGCAAAATCGTGACGCTGAATTTTGAAATTCGTGACGGGAATTTGTATGTCGGTTTGACATGTCACTGACAGCTCCATAGAAAAATTTTTTACCCCCCTGCCGCAAAAGAAGTTTTACTTCAAAAAATCCTCAGAAATAAAATTCTTCCCACAAAAAACCCTTACTCGAATTGACTAACCATCTTAACGAATATATTAAATGCACGAACCATTGCATTTAACGAAAATATAATATCGTGACGCTGAATTTTGTAATTCGTGACGTGAATTTGTATGTCGGTTTGACATGTCACTGACAGCTCCATAGAAAAATTTGTTACCCCCATGCCGCAAAAGAAGTTTTACTTCAAAAAAAAAATCATTTTTCCTCGATGTGCCCGTTCCTCTATTTCTTTTTCTAAGGTTACAAGAGTTTACCATGTTTACGATGTTTACCATCTTCGTTTAACACACAAATTTGTGTCTTAAAGTTTAAGATTTGTTTGAAAAGATTTCCCATACAAATTTTGACAGTTCGTTTACGACGTCGTAAACTTTAAGACGTTTAAGACGTTTACGATGCTTTTCCGACGTTGCATGAATACCCTTATTATAAAATCCCTCGGTTAAGTGAAATGCAAAAATGCTAAAAGGAAATGATTTTCCCGAAAAGTACAATACGTTAGTTGTCTATTGTTTTAACTCTTCTTGATATTTTGTTGATGGATTTATTAAGTGTTGTTGCTCTTAGTAATTTTATTAAGTTAATTAACTGAAAAGAATGATTAAAAAAATTTAATTCTAACACCTTTAATTCATTGAAAACAATCTTCTTATTTACAAATATTTTTTGACGTTTTGCTTCAAAACAGCACACACAATCACAAAAAAAAATCGATTTTTTTCGTATTTTTATATTCCTTTCAAAACAGAAAAAAATCGTTTTGTTTAGAAAAAAAAATCGATCTGAGATCGATTCCTTTGTTGAAAAGAATTCGACATTAAACTACTGAACAGATTTTTATGTCAATATACAAAATTTGTTTGCGGCGAAAAAGCTGGATCGGGCCCTGCCCCCACACTAACGCGAATTTTCGGTGGCGACGACGAAAACAATAATAACAACGTGTTGTTTTCATTGACAACCACGTGTTGTTATTGTTTTTTTCGTCGTCGCCACAGAAAATTCGCGTTAGTGTGGGGGAACCTTAAATGTAAATACTATAAGGAAAATGCAGGAATTTGACACAATATGCCTGTTTGGTAACTTTTTTTACAACAAATTTGGCAAAAACTGAGTTTTTTCTCTATGGGTTTTGACAGCAAATTGTGAAATTTTGTGAAAATTTGTGCAAATTCGCAAGAAATTTCACGTTACCAAACAGACCAAATGATTTATTCGACTGAAATTTTATGTCGAATTCCTTTCAACAAAAGAATCGAATTTTTTTCTGAAGGAATCGATTTTTTTCTGAACAATTCGAATTTTTTCTGTCAAAACAAATCTTGCTAATTATGCAAGATTCAAGAAAGAATTTACACCGATTTGCACACACACTTGCAAGATTTGAAATTTCTAAAATGTCAAATTGAATGCCGCGGTGTTTTAAGAAAACAAATTTTTTTTTATGAGAACAAATTAGGGGTATTCCCGATCCGATGCAAACTGGTCTTGCATCTTTGCAAAAGTGCAAAGTTTTTTTTTACGGGTTAGGGTATAGCAATTTTACACTTTTGCATTTTTGCAATGATACAAGACCAGTTGCATCGGATCGGGAATACCCCTATTGTGTTTTTGGTTGCAACGAATTTTCGGTGAATTTTAAAGAATATTTGTGCGTTGTTTTTCAATTAATAATAAAAATTAATAAATTAATAATCCAAATTGAATATTAATTTCTGGACATTTTACTTCAAAATTGCTGCTGTCAAGACTCAAGTGCCACACGCACAATCACAAAAAAAATCGATTCTTTTCGTCTTTTCGTATTCCTTTCAACGACAAAAAAATTCGATTAGAAAATAAGACGTGTAGTTTATTAAATTAACTACGCGTAGTTAATGATGTAGAAAATGTAGTTTAGTTAATTCGGCCAACCCTGTTCGTAGGCTTTAAAGATTTGCATGTGAAGAAGAGCAAATTTAAAAAAGAATTTATTCAAAGTTTTAAAATACATACATAAAAGCTTTTTTCATTTCTAATGTACCTCAACTATGATGGAATGGCAAATCGGGTAAATTTTTTATTATACCTACTACTCCTCCCACCTAAACGGAGGAGATAGACCCCTTCCTATAGTGAAAAATGCGGTTTTTATCAAAAATGAAATATTTGATATTGTGGACAATCCGAGGACCCTATAGTGTCTCAATAAACGTACCGAAATTTTTAAGGTGGCCACGGGATGCATTAAGGAAATAAATTTGAAGCTGAAACTAAAAATAAATTCTCATCGCTGTAATTATTCTTGCAGCAGATAGTGTATTATCTATGGATGGTGGCATCACTTTTATTCAATGACGTACACGTACACAGCAAACATAAATTTTGTAATACAAATTCGTGTTGTTTTTTGTTTTTAGTTTTTACAGCAAGTGTTTGCTGATAAGTGATACTTTGAGTTTTGTTACCAATTTGTAATTTTTAATAAATAAAAATTGGAATTGATTCCTCTTGTTGATTTTAGTCATTATGAGAAGAAAAAAGGAAAAGCGTAATTTTTGGTGTAACAATGAAATCGGTTGCATGTTGAACCTTGTAAGGCAAATGCACTCCAGGCAAGGCACAACTACAACCACCCAGTATACCTTTGTTGAAATAGCAAATCAAATGAGATCGTTTGGATTTCCAAATAAGAGTCCTACACAAATTCGAAGAAAGTGGTTTCAAATGAAATCCGCCTACCTTTGCTACAAACGTGGAAACAAGGATCGAATCCTATTGATACCTGAAAAGTTTCGGCAAGTAATTGCTAGTTTTGTTGATGCTGAGTACCAAGGTATCCCTGGCCAGGCTTCAGAGATGATGGATGTGAAACCTATCATCAGAAGTCCAGTTAAGCCAATACATATACCCTTGGAAGCCCCCAAGCACATACCAATTATTCATAAACAAATCGATCAAAAGCCTAAAATTCAAGAGCAAACTATGGTCGATAAAAAGAAAAGTAAGAAAAAGTCTGAAGAGAGTGTCAGTGAAGGTATGTAAATTGCATTTTTTTTTAGTACCAACTACAAATATTATTTTTAGAACAAGGTTGTAGTGATTTTAAGTTCACCAAACTGACAAATCGCCTAAGGAGTGTACAGAAGTCTCTGCAAAAAGAATTCTCCAGCCGACAAAAGGCCTTAATGGAATACGAGCACACGTTGCAAAGAGAGCGCGACAAGACTTTGATGGAATACTTTACAAAAGCCACGGAACAGATATTATCAACTTCATTCAGCATATTTGGGCAGATTTCAATGAAATGAGTAGAATTAATAGACAAATTTAATTATAAGTTAAAAGTAAAATACAAGGGATTGGTGGTTTGGTATAAATTTTATTGATTTTTTGTTGTCAATTACATATTAATCTTCAGCCTTCTCTGGAGGTGGACCGCACGGTTGCAACATCCTTTCCATTATGTTGAATCGTATGCGAGCCTTTGATTCATTTTCAGCTATAGCGAAATAGTTCAACATGTCATAGTGGCCGAGGTAACTGGCGAGAGAATCGCGGTGTTGGTTCGTCAACCATTCGAATTTCGTTGTGTCGGCATGACCGGTCCCAATGTATTTGCTCTGTAAATGTTCAAGCTGACTATGAATGTTGTACCGATCACCCATGGCTATTTTTTATTTAATATTAAATTTTATTCGTGTGGGATTTAGCTTTTTATTTTTTTTTAAACAAATATTCTGCTTTTGCTGTACTGTACTGCTGTCCTTTACTAAAAATAAAAAATGCTGTTTTGAAATGTCACTAACATTTTTGGGTGGAAACCAAGTATCCAGGGATGGTTAAACTTGAGTGATGTAAATTCAGCTCTGCGTTATTAAGTAGCGAATAATAATTAAGTTTTAAGGTTTCCCCACACCAACGCGAATTTTCGGTTGTCAATGAAAAAAACACGTTGTTATTATTGTTTTCGTCGTCGCCACCGAAAATTCTCGTTGGTGTGGGGGAACCATTATTGGCACAAAAATTTAAAAAAAATTCTGAATCTGAAAAAACGCGAATCTGTCGCGGCGACGATGAAAACAATAATAACAACGTGTTGTGTTGCTGGTTGTTATTACTGTTTTCAACAAAACAATAATAACAACGAGTTGTGTTGTTGGTTGTTATTATTGTTTTCGTCGTTGCAGCGACAGTTTCACGCTGGTTTGGGGAGAGCCTTGAATTATTTTTAATGTCGAATTCCTTTAAACAAAAAATCGAATTTTTTTCTAAACGAATCGATTTTTTGTCTGAACAATTCGAATTTTTTCTGTCAAAACAAAGGAATTCGACATGAGTTTTCATCATTAAAATTTTGCTGTTTAAAGGTTCCCCACAACAACGCGATTTTCGGTGGCGACGACGAAAACAAGAAAAACAACGTGTTGTTTGTTTCTAAGTCGAAAAATGGAACAAAACTCATCGGAATCCTATGGGTTTTGTTCCATTTTTCGCCGTTTCTCGCCGCGAAAAGTTATCGCCGAGAACATGGGTCCAGATTGGATTTGCTTACGAAAATACATGTATTACAAAAACAACACATGATCCAACCCTGTTTTGGATTTGGATTTCCAAACCCGTTTTTAAAACACACCCTTAATTTGTAAATGTCGTCAGTAGTCTAAAGAAAAAGACAACGGGTGTATACAAATAAAAACAAAAAAAAAAATGAAAAAAAGAGTTGGGTATATTACAAGTTGTCACTGATATCGTGGGTTGTTTTATTTTCATGATCTGTGCCCACGTTCTGTAAGTCCCCTTTCACACGAGGAAAGAAGTTGCTGGAGATTTTTTGACATTTTCTTTTAATTTTCAATTCCCACCAATCGTAGACTGTTCAATCCTCTTACTTGGTGCCCTTCTCACCCAAAAACTGAAAGTTCCTCGTGTGAAAGGGGACTAATGTAACTCTCGCATCGACAAAATCAGTCGATAAACGATGAAAATTGAAACATATCGTATGAGTTTTGTTCCATTTTTCAACGTTTCTCGACCAATTTTAACGATGCGAGAGTAAAGGTAGAACTAGAATAGGCGGTAGCTGTCGGAAGCTAGTGTCAAAAGCGAACGAAAAGTTGCTTTCCAAAACGTCAAATTCATAAGTCACCCATAATGCACTTGAGTGGTTGGAAGTGATTTTTTTGATTTTTGAAGCTAGCTGTCAGTCCACGTACGAAAGAGCGGTCGGTGAGCGCTCTCACGTCCGACGGCGAAAGTTAACGAAAACTAAACGAAAAGTTCCAAATCGCAATTATGTGCGCGTCATATGAATTTCTTGTTTTCGCTCGGTTTCGTACGACCACGTACGTTGGCTTCCGCCTATTCTAGTTCTACCTTTACAGAACGTAGGCACTGATCTGGGGGAATATAAAATACAGCTATTATTGAGGTGAATATTCACACAATACCTTCAATTTGGAAACGAAAAAATAGTTTTTTATTAATTTATAAAAATTTAAGGTGCTATAAGTTCTAACTTCTGCTTGTACTTCCTGCCAAAGATGTGAATGAAATTTATCTAGAAAAAAATGCGTACCTATTCGGTTTACTCTCATGTTCATAATTCAATTCAATTTAAAATTATTCCATTTAATTAAAAAAAAATATATCTACAGAAAATTACACTTAAAAAGAGAAGGTACAAAAATTCAGTCTTTGTCTGCATCAAACTTAAACTTAAAAAACAATATACCACTTAGATAAAAAAGTTACAAAAAAATATAAAAACTTAAAATCTAATTTAACATAGATCATTTTTACCGATTTTGATATTTTTCTGAAGGTTAAATCTTCTTTACTAGGTTCTGGATTTTTCTGAATTATTCTTTGAACTAAACAACTGAGTTCGTAGTTGGTAATTTTAGTTATCAAAAAATATTTAACAGTTTCGATATTCATTTATTTTTTTTGTAATTGAATTTTACTTTAATATTTATGTTATTACTTTTAAGAATTTAGTACGAAATACAGAATAAATAATGAACAACCTCTGAAATATAGAACATTTATGTGTTTTTGTATAACAGATAATTCATAATGAACATCGTCTTCAAATACAGAACTGTTCATTATTATAATGAACGGATGGTCACCGTAACCATAGAACAAAATCACAAAAAACAACGAAGTTAAAGCGGAGATCTTTGAGATCGCGATCTCAAGTTCATCGAGTCACGACTCACGAGCTGTTGAGATCGATCTCATTTTTTTTTGCATACGAAACTGAGTCCGAGTTCCGCGCTGCTAGATCGATCTCACATGTGAGTTCCAGCTCGTTAGGTCAGACTCAGAGATCGAACTCATCATACGAAATTGATTTTGAAAAATAATGGCTACTATGGAATAAAATTTATATAGAAAAAATGCGCAGTCGGTTTACTCTCATATTATAATCGGACTCTCATTTAATTCTATAGAACTCAAAACCAAACTGTTTAGTTGCATGTGCGTGCCTGGCCTAAGGCCAATGAAAACACTTGCAAAAAATAAAATGCTGCGCAACAATAAATTTATTTATTTAAATTATGTAGTCTAGTCACCTGCTCTTGCGCGTACAAGAAAAGAACAATCAAAAACTGTTAAAAACAATTTTAATAATTTTATGCAAAACAATTGATTGTTTGTATGCGAAAAATGGTGTGGTCACTATGTACTAGGCAATAAAAAAATTAATTTAAATTTACAGTCTTCAATTTATTTAATCAAGGTTAATTAATTTTTTGCTTATGCCCCAAGATATTATACAATTCAGTTGAATAGGTAGACCATTTTTTGGAAAATTTTAATTTTTTTTTCGTGCGCGAACTATAAACAATTTTGACCTCCAAAAGAAGTTCACTTAAAAAATAAAGTAAATTTGGTGGCGCTGCAGCATGTAACTTCATACAATCGAGTTTATTTATTCGATACAATAGACCATAGGCATAAGGCAGTTCCTAATTTTGTAAAATAAAATCGAAAACAGTCGAGTGAGTCGACCGAGTTAAATTAGCAACTGCCTACCTCGATTGTACCAATGAACTCGATTGTAACAAAGTTACGTGCTAGACCCTGGCATTAAACCTAGGGAATGGTAACACTCTCAACCATTCCTGTCTACGTGTTATTGGAAGGAAGTGGGGATATACTTACTCTGCCCTAGCGAGGTATCCGTCGGAGCGGAATCGGAGGATTTTTGCTTCGTGGTATTCTTTCGAACAGCGTTCGCAACGTTTTTCCGACATTATGGAACGCGCATTGTTGTTTTGCGTGACATTTTTGACATCTCTAATGAACTTTGAACCTCCGGCGTCGTATGCATTTCGGAGAGGAGCTAGGGCAGATTATCTGCCCAATCCCAACATCAGAATTTGTCAGTTCCTCGGAATAGGCAGTAACTTGAGAAAAACATTTCTGTTTTTAATTCCATTCGAAATTAAATAAAAGCGATCGCTAATTGTTTAATTTTTTGTACATAGATTTAACAGATTCTGGTTTCAATTCTAATCTAATTCGAAGCAAAATGGTATATTTTTCGTAGTTAAATAAACAAAAATTGCAGTGTTTGACTTTGAATAGCTATATTTTACTCCAAACTACTGATAGCATAATAAATTGTCTATTGTGATTTTTTAGGATCCCAAGCTTCAACCTTTGGACGAGTCGTACTGTATGGCATGTATTGCGCTAAAATAAGCAATGCATAGACAAATTTATTCCATTTTTGTTATAAATAATTTCATACCTTTGGTTCCGGAAAGATTTTCAGAATGATCGGCCATCCACTTGTATTTTGGTCGACTTCCATCACGAATTGGAGGAAGGTCGGTCTAAAATGTTTGAGAACAAGAGAATGCTCATTGGTTTTGTAGAAACAAAAACTGTAAAATAACTTACTTTGTAATGCATCCATCCAAACCATTCAGCAGGAATTTGGGAACCATCGTAATCCATATTGACATGGGGAGCGAACTCTACCCAACGATTTCTGCCATAGAAGTAGTAAGGATTTTCAAAATATTTGTTGCCATATTTATCAGTGCCAACTAAAGTTCCAAGTTTCAGTTCATCATTTCTGAATTGAGTGATAATAAACAACGTAGATTAGTATAAATAAACATTTATCCGTGTACAACCTCAGGTTAAACGAAAATTATATAAGAACCTGTAAAGTTTTAGATAAGTAGCACGGATACCACCGTTCTGTTGGATTATTTGGAAAAGTTTCGCCAGACGGTTGATGCCCAGGAATTTTGCCATTTTTAAAGACTATATAAATTGAATAAGATTTCGCAAATATAAAAGAAAAGTTATATATTAAAAAATTGTTGTAGTTATACTTTACCAAAAAAAATTACAGAATCGAGAAAAATGACACTGATATGGTTGACAGATGTCAATTGATAAATGTTTTCAACTGTTGGTGGTGCTGTTGTTGCTATGAAGAAAATAAACGTACTCCAATAGGGTGGCTAAGAATTTTTGGGAAAACAATTATAATTGTAATTTATCATTCCTGATATCCCTTTTTCGATGTTTGGTTAGTAAACTGACTTAACAGACAGTTTTCCACAGAATTCGGAAGATAACAGCCGCGTTTTACTATCGCCAATAACCCATATGGTTCACCCCGATATAATAAAACGATACGGATCCAAATGAAAACAGTGTTGTATGCTCATCTCTTTTTGTCTTATGTTTGTTTATTTTACATGTTGATACTGTCTTTTTTCCTCTCACTGCAGTTTGTACTCTCTACCGACTAAAGAGCCGTCTACCCGCCAGAGTAAGAACCTATTTCTGGTTCCAAAAAGCAAACCCCAATAGAAACCTAGATCCAAATTTGTTTTTGTATTATGTGTTAAAGGATAACCCCGACCCAGACCCGTAGATAATACAACTCGGCTAACATTAGCCGCGTTTTATTATCTACGGGTCTGGGTCAGGGTTATATTTTAACACGTAATACAAACACAAATTTGGATGTAGGTTTCCATCGGGGTTTGCTTTATGGAACCAGGACCCATGTTCTGTAACTCGGCGATAACTTTTCGAGGCGATAAACGGCGAAAAATGGAACAAAACCCATAGGATTCCTATGAGTTTTGTTCCATTTTTGTTCCATTTTTCGCCGTTTCTCGCCACGAAAAGTTATCGCCGAGTTACAGAACATGGGTCCAGGACCCAAACTGCAGTGCGAGGAAAAAAGACAGTATCTACATGAAAAATAAACAAACATAAGACAAAAAGAGACGAGCATACAACAGTGTTTTCATTAGGATCCGTATCGTTTTATTATATCGGGGTGTGAACCATATGGGATTGGCGATAATAAAACGCGGCTAGAAATAAGTTCGTACTGTGGCGGGTAGACGGCTCTTCAGTCGGTAGGGACTACAAACTGTGGTGTAAGGAAACAAGACAGCATCTACATGAAAAATAAACAAACAGAAGACAAAAAAGATGAGCGCATACAACAGTGTTTTCATTAGGATCCGTATCGTTTTATTATAGGCGTGTTTTTCCAAGCCCGAAGGAAATTGGATGAAAAAAACGATTCGGGGCTAAATAATTTACATGTTAAATACAACAACAACTAACCTCCAATGGGCCTTACTAATAACCAAATTTAGTAAATAGTTAAACGAAAATCTCCAGATTACAGAACATTCGCATACTAATAACGAATTTACAGGGCTATTCTGGCGTTGTGAGGGCTCAAGGCTTAACTACATAAGCCAAAAAAGTGAAAAAGTAAAAAAGTGAAAATTTTCATACTCATTTTAGGATAGTGTTTCTGACTGGAAAACTTATAAAAATGATGCAGAAAGCTTAAATTTTGGTTTAAAAACAAATTTGTGTATTCTTTTTCACAAAACAACGGCGCTAGCGGTAAAAAAAATATTTTTACTTTTGTACTTCAGTACTTTTTGGCTTATGTAGTTAAGCCTTCACAACTCACAAGTCACAAGCCTTTGTGAGGTTGATTTCTTGTGAGGTTGTTGTGAGGTTCTCAAAAGGAGATCACAATTTCGATAGTTTTTGTGAGGCTCACAGTTGTGAGGCACAAAATCGATTTCACCTTTCCTTGTGAGGTTGTTGTGACTTGTGCGGTATCAGTGAGGTTTGCAAGAATAGGGCTGTTAGTCTCCAGGTTATTCACTAGCAAGACGTTAAAATTTAATACATGGAAATCCATCTTTAAGCTGTACAATAAACTCTAAATTCAAGGAATTCCTAAATGCATCCCGCAGATCGGATACGCGTGTTGTGAAAAGAAGAACCCATCGAACACCAAGTTCAAGATTCTTTGTTTTTAGTTTTTAGTTTTTTGTTTTTTTTTTCTTACTTTTTTTTGGAATTAATAACTTTAAAATGAAATGTCTGATTATTTTAAGTAGTGTTTTTTTTAGCATATCCTTTGTTGTTACTTAATACATATTTATGACATACAAATAAATGAAAAATATATAATTTATGAGAAGTGCTTTCCTATAAATTGAGTTCTATATACCCAGTCCCGCGCGCATTTGTTGATGGAATCGCTTCTTAAAATTCGCTGTTAAAATTATTTGATTTATCTCTCACCCTGTATGTAAGATGATTCGTGTATGTCAAAAATCCTCTTATCAAATTTGACAGTTAACTCTTTTGACTTTTGAGTCACTTTACTTTGATTTTCATAAAAATTTTCATATTTTATATACCGGATTTGCTCAGTGAATAATTATAATTCATAAATTAATTTCTTCTGCTATTCAAAATGGCAAAAAATACTTCAAGCTACGCATTCCGTAAAATCGATGTTGATCAATACAACGAGGATAATTTCAAAGAAGATGAACTCGATGCGGCTGTGTCTATGGGACCGGATGAAAACGAAATAACTAGCCTGCTGACTCAAGGAAAACACATAGAAGCTTTAGTAAGCGTCCTTCAAAGTGCTCCACTTCGTTGCAAACAACAGCATATAAAAGTATTTACCAGCAAATAAATATAACATACCTTCTTCTTGAAGCAATAATAACATTAATTTTGTTTGATATAGGACCACGCCTTAAGCGTTACACTCAGGGTTCTATTGTCCTTTAAGGCCTCACAAATGGACTCGGCAGTTGAAACTCTAGATCAAAATGATTTACTAGATATACTTATGAAGTATATATACCGTGGATTTGAGATACCATCCGAAGGTTCAAGTGGCCATCTGTTGCAGTGGCACGAAAAAGCATTTTCCAAAGGCGGAGTTGGTTGTATAGTTCGGGTGTTATCAGATACCAATAGAGCCTAAGAAACAACAGAATCGTAGTCAAAGTGAGACTATTTCAGCTCACAAAAAGACAAAATATAACTAAATTTATAATTTTTACATTGCAATTTCAGTTTCATTAGGGAAAATAATTATAAAAAAGAAAAAAAGTATTACAGTCCTAAGAACAAAAAAATATGTAGTTTTTGCGTATTATTTGATCGAATGATGTAAACAATAGTCTGAAATTAAATTTCAATGATGTTCCCTAATCGGGTTCATCTATTCACAATTCAATCTTTCTTTTTAATTCAATGACTAAGCCTGGCCTTAAATATTTAGTTAAAAATAATTAAATTCCACCAAATTATTCTGTGAAAAATATAAAAGGTTTGTCAAAGTGCTAGGTGTTCCGTACGCAGCCCACATGATGTGGAAAATATTAAAGGTTTGCCTAGTACTAGTGCGTATGCAGTCAGCATGATGTAAGCTCTTCTAAAAAAAGCTGTCAATTTAAGCACATATTTAACCACACCAAACTAAATAACCTCTAATATTTAGTTTAGTCTGATTAAATATTTAGATTTTAAATACTTAAGAAAATCGAATAGATATGGCTGACAGTTTGCTTATTTAAATATTTCATGTATAATCCCCAGTTTCAAAAATAAAACGAAGGTTCCCAGCAAAAATTCTTCAGAACTGTTTCATAAATGATTGACATAAGTGAACAAAACCTTCGAATATGAATTTATTTCTAAATCGATTTGGGTCCAAATTCCTCGTTAACGGTACACACATATGAATCTTTTAAATGAATAAATTCTGGGTTTAAGTGAATATACACAGGACGCATTCGTTTTCGACCACAATTAATGAAGCTGTTTTGAATCATTTCAATGATTCATAAGTGAAGTATCGCTACACAGGAGTTTAGTGATTCAAATCTATAAAGAAATGAATTAACAATTGTCAAAGGTTTTTTCACTTAAATTGATCAATCATAAAAGATACTGCTCCGAATATTTGCCTTAGTTTTTTTGTTTTTGAGGGCTATAATTACAAACTAATTAATAAATAATTTTATAAATTTTGTAAGTGTCCAATATACTTACACCAAATCCATTGAAAAACTGAATTGAACTCACAAATTTTGTTTTGGTATAACTAAATGAAAAGAACAACATCAACTTTCCTTCATTTGTTATGAATAAAAGTGAATTCATCCTATTGACTTCTTTGAAGGATTACTTGTGTACGTTCACTTTTATTCAACTACAAGGAGAATAGAATCTAAATCACTTTGATCTTGAAATCCTTTCATTAGGTAAAAATGATAGGCTTTTAGAGTATTTTCAGATTTCATTCGCTAAAAATGGATACTTATCGAATGATATTCTTCATTTTTGCTGAATGTTAAGTGAATATTCACCTAAATGTTTGCTGGATTATTACACATAACAATTGTACATACAACAAATATTTTGATAAACTACATGTACATAATTGTAGTTTCCTTACAAGCTTCAGTTAATTGCAGTTCAATTGAAAACAAATAAAAAAACATAAACACCAATGAGGAACAACAATTTAAATATAAAAAATTAATTTGTTTGGTCGTTTAACGATAGCTGCCTTCAGTGAAATTATTTTCCTTATTATTAAGTTCCTTATCTTTTCTAAAATCTTCCATATGAACGCAATCTATAACTAGAGTTGTTATAGTCTAATTTCTAGGTTAAGTTATTTAGTTGAGATGAAATGTTTCTGAGTTTTTAATTCCAATGTGTTTCTCAAGCTTCAAAGACCACACTTTTAGATTATTTGATTCAAATACAAATTAAAATTTTTAAAATAGAACTGAGGTGATAATGACAACGATTTAATAAAAATATTTTTATCAAAAATAAATAAGACAACGGCAAATTTAATAAAAGGACAAAAGGCCAATGTTTAAATTAAATGAATACGAAGTCATTCATTCGTACTTATTTGTAGCTACATATATCTTCAAAAATAGATATTTTAAGAAATTTTTATCGACCATAAACCAAAAGAAACTTTTTCAAAAACATTTCCGTAATGTTAAGAAACATGTACATAATTCAAACGAATCATGTTTTGAAATGTAGATGTAAAAAAAGAGCATAAGTTGGGTCGAAACAAGAACAAAATAGGATGGAAGGGGGTCTATTCCCCCCGTTCCCGAAAGAGAACTTTTCTAAAATATACCTACTTAGAAGAGACAAAGAATTGTTAAAATCGCCAATGCTTACGTTGTAATGACAATGGGTATGAAAATGCGATTATATTACATATTTATAAATACATACATACGTTATATACATAAGGTAGGGGAGACCGGGGACAAAATTAAAATTATTTTACTTTTGAGGTTCCTGCTCTTTCGTTTGTAGGAATAACAGAAAACAAAATATGTCACCTTTAAAATGGTTTGGTATGGGGTTCGTTTATCATACTATTTTGACCAGGGAATTGTAGATTCACAGTAGTTAATGATGAAAGAGAAGCGACGTTTAAATATAAACGTGTTTATAAATAGATGTGTCAATCGTTCCTTGAAATCGTGGTAAAAATGATCTTCCAATCAAACTTTAGTTGCCTAAACTTTTAACGGAACTCTGGAAAATAATTTTTGTTTCTTTATTTTATGACCACGATCTTAAAGAATGAAGTATATTATAATATATATTATAATATTTTTTGATATAAAATTTAGATTCCGCTAGTACCGAAAAAAGTTACATATATAGTACTCAAGTGCCAAAATATAAAATGCAAAATTGGCGTATTCTAATTGGTTTATTCAAGTTCCTTTTAAAAAAGTCTTTATAAAAAAGCTTGAAGTTTCGACTATTTATTGACAAGTCATAATGTCTGTACTTGGTGCCAAAAAATCTTAATGGCAGCAAAGACTCCAAATTAAGCCTTTTTCAAGTTTTGGGATAAGAAATTTAATGCAAGCATAGGGTTAGTAAATTACCTTAATAAAATCTTATTACTTTAAACGAGTTATTCTTGTATATTTATTTATATATTTATATATATTTGGTTTCTCGGAAATGGCTCCAACGATTTTGATAAAATTTTCAGAGTTTATTACGATAAACGAGAAAAAAAATAAAAAATTAAATTTAGTAAAATCCGCCCACCCCGCGCCCACTTTTCTTACTTTTAAGTATGACGGAATCGGTCTGAAATATCTTTATTACTCGGAAACGGCTCAAGCGATTTGAATAAAATTTTCAGAGTTTACTTTCATGGGTAAGAAAAAAATTAAAAAAATAAAATCAGTAAAATCCGCCTACTACCACGCCCACTGTTATTAGTTATTGGCTATTCGAAAACGGCTCCAACGATTCGGATGAAATTTTCAGTGTTTATTGTTATAATCGAGAAAAAAAATAAAAAAATATATTTAGTAAAATTCTATGACTGCCACGCCCACTTTTATCATTTCTTAGTTTCTCTTAAGCAATTCAAACGATTTCAATGAGGTTATAAGAGTTTATTCTTATAACAAAAAATTGGAAAATTCTTTTACTAAAATCCACCCACTGCCACGCCCACTTTTATTATTGCTTGCTTTCTCGGAAACGAAGCTAGCCATTTTAATACATTTTTCCGAGTTTTTTTCTCCTCAATAAGAAGAAAAATTTAAAGAAAAATTTAGTGAAATCCGCACACAGCAACGCCCACTGCACCGCCCACTTATTTCGTTTTTAGTTTATCGGAAACGGGTCCGACAACTTAGATACAATTTTATGAGAGCGTTCTCTTTTTTAGGTAGGAACAAAATTTAAAAAGAAATAAGTAGAATCCACCTACTGCCACGCCCACGTTTATTATTTCTTAGTGTCTCGAAAACAATTCAAACGATTTAAATGAGGTTATGAGGTTATAAGAGTTTATTCTTATAAAAAAAAATTGAAAAATTATTTTACTAAAATCCACCCACTGCCACGCCCACTTTTATTATTGCTTGGTTTCTCGGAAACGGAACTAGCCATTTTAATGAATTTTTCAGATTTTTTTCTCCTCAATAAGACGAAAAAGGTAAAGGAAAGTTTAGTGAAATCCGCCCACAGCAACACCCACTGCACCGCCCACTTATTACGTTTTTAGTTTATCGGAAACGGGTCTTACAACTTAGATGAAATTTTATGAGAACGTTCTCTTTTATAGGTAGAAACAAAATTTAAAAAGAAATAAGTAGAATCCGCCTGCTGCCACGCCCACTTTTATTATTTCTTAGTGTCTCGAAAACAATTCAAACGATTTAAATGAGGTTATAAGAGTTCATTCTTATAACAAAAAATTGAAAAATTCTTTTACTAAAATCCACACACTGCCACGCCCACTTTTATTATTGCTTGGTTTCTCGGAAACGGAACTAGCCATTTTAATGAATTTTTCAGATTTTTTTCTCCTCAATAAGACGAAAAAAGTTAAGAAAAGTTTAGTGAAATCCGCCCACTGCTCTGTCCACTTTTGTCGTTTTTAGTTTATCGGAAACGGCTCCGACAATTTGCATAAAATTTTCAGTGAGCGTTCTCTTTTATAAGTAGGAACAAAATTTTAAAAGAAATATGTAGAATTCGCCTACTGCCACACCCACTTTTATTAGTTTTTGGTTTCTCGAACACAATTCGAAATTTTCAGTTTATTTTTAGATATGAACAAGAAATAAATTGAAAATTGATTTTAATAAAATCCGCCAATGTCACGACTACTTTTATTATTTCTATTTCACGGAAGCTACTCAAACTATTTGAGTAAAAGTTTTAGAGTTCATTCTTATGAGTGAGAAAAATTGAAAAACAAAAAATATCCGAAACGGATCCAACGATTTGCATGAAATTTTTTACTTCTTAGGTTTTTCGGGAATGGTCAGATTTGAATGAAATTTGCAGTTTGCATAGCTTAACGAGAATTTTTTTTGGAATTCAGCGTTATTTAAATCCGCCACTGCCACGCCCACTTTTGTTATATATTGGAATCTTGTAAATGGCTTCAGCGATTTGGATGAAATTATCAGGAAGTGTACTGATAAGCAAGAACAAAATAAAAAAAAAAATTGGAAAAACCGCCCACGCCCTTCCATGCCCACTTTTGTTGTATCACCCAGGCCCTTAACTAAAGGGGCGCTAAAGCAACAGTTCTAACTATATGGAGGAAATTTTGTATTTAAATAATGATTTAACTTTCAAAGCTAATAAAAATAAGTATCATCCAGACCTTATAAGGAGGTGCCAAAGGATGCTGAATTCTATTTTAAGTCTAACGATGCAATTTTATTTTTAAAAGAGGAGCTAAGCTTTAGTTTTTTCAATTTTGATGATTTTGTTTTCGACTTAAAATGACCTCAGAAACTCTTGGTTTTCTTCTGAGGCGGTGATTTCGGGACACCCTGTATATGGGAAAGGAAGAATTATTGTATAATTTTCGAAGAAAATGTATTTTATTATGGGTCACTTAGACGTATGTGGAACATTTTTTTGTTCGACAAAATTATAAAATTTGTACATTATGTCAAACTGTCTACATATTTATCTCCATATACAAAATATGGAAGCATCTCCATTGAACGCATTTATAAAGTGAACAAATTTAATGGATGACATATGTTGTTTTCTATTAACTGCCATGTCTATATTTCTCATACATATTTCACTTTTTTCAATTAGAAAAAGCCGAGCGAAGCTCGGTCTCCCAGGTACTTACTATTAAATGGAAATGTATGTAATTCTCGGTAATCGTACTTAACCGATTACATTACCTCTACTTTGTTCAAAAATCATTATTTTGAACCAAAAGAAGAATTAAATTATAAACGGTGGTATTATTTCCAAGAAAATTTAGTGAACCACAATTATTGGGAAGTGTTTAAAATGATTATAGTCTTTAAGTAGCCACTAATTTACAACTATAGTTATAGATGGAACCATTATTATTAGATTACGTTAGCTGCGATCTAATCTTGACCATGCCAGAACCAGTTCGTTAGTTAGTTAACAGAAACTTTATTTAATATTATTACTTAAATATAAATACAAAATTCACAATTCCATTTAAACTAAGTTTATTTTGGGGTGGACAAAGGCCGTCTACCATGAATGTTGATGATGGTTTCCAATTGTTTATACCTACGTCGTTTCTGAACGCTTTCTCGATCATCTGGCCATCTTCAAGACCTTTATTTCGACATCCATATTAAGACGCTAGGATATACGGATTGTCCACAATAGATACTCCTCATTTTTTGAAAAAAAAAAAAAAACGATCCCGAGTTCATAGAGATGTTGCACTTTCTTTATGCATCGGGTGGCATATAAAAGTGTTTCATCTTTATGTATTTTTATAAATCGGTAAGCTATCTTCGAGAACTGTATTTGGTCCGCATATTGATTCGCTAGGGTTCTGGATTGTCCACAAAAGTTAGATCCTTAATTTTTTTCTTAAAAACGTCTGGATCATAATCCGAACAGTCGCAATGCAGGAACCAAATGCTTAGATTAGATTGACGGAGGCAGTAATCAAGAATATGAAAGTTAAATAAAAATAAATTATGTTTATGAAGTCAATGAAATATTCCACAGTAGCTTTGTTTGATAATTGTCATATTTATATACGATTTGAAATTTTTATTTTTCTAAGTCATTGAATTTTCAAAAATTTAAATCATTCAACAAAAAAAAAACGCCAAGAAAGAAGAGAAGAAAAATGAATTTTAAGAGGATAAATTTAAAAATTATTGGAATGGAAGCAGGAAAACGGGTAAAAAAAATATTAAAAATATTTTAATATCTAAATTAATGTTTTTAAATAATTTTTTTTTCAGTTTGCATCATGGACGTTCAGAAAATACAGAGAAGACGTATATAATGAAGAACAAAAATTAAAAGAAAAGAATAAATTTTTGGAAGAATTATATAGGAATCAGTGCGTGGTGAGTAAAAATGTTTAATAGTAAAAATATTGGTATATATTGTGTTCTTTTCAATTTAGCGAGGATCATTAGTATGTGAAAATCGGATTTCAATCATGCTCCATACAAGGATGAAAAAATCTAAAAAAAATTTTTTCGATTCGCTGGTATCTGTGTGATGAAGCATGGATATCAAAATGATGGTATGTAGGTTTATTTAATTGATTTATTTTAATAAACTTCTTAAATTTTGTTTTGGTTTTTTTAGGTCGGTTTATATTTCCAAGCCTTCAAATATTCAAAAATTGAAAAAGACGGAAATATTTTTTTTTTATTTTTGACATAAAAATTGAGAAATTTTGCTGAGAAATATTATTTTCGTTTTCGAGTCCTACCTGGGCATAGAAAATTTTTTCAATTAAAATTGAACAAAGACCGAGCACTGATGGAGTCTGATGATCGGCGTGGCAGTCGTGAAATAGCTATAACTCCAGCCTATAAAAACTTGGTGGTAGCTCACTTAAGTGTTTTTGTTCATTCAAACCTTCAATATTAATATGATGGTGCGAAAGCTTGGCAGCCTAACTGCAAGTGTGTTATCACACAAAAAAAACTCTTATACGAATATTATTTTCATTTTTGAGTTTGAAGAAATCTCGAAGATGTCTGAAATATAAACTGACTATAGGTATTAAATAATATTTGTTTCTTGTATGTTAATCTTATAATAAGATTTTTTTGTTTACATATTATATAAAATATTAAATAATTTTGCATTAATAAATCTTTTTTAAAAACGTATATCGTGGTTATAGCATGTTTTATTTTTAACTTGAAGATTTTTTTTCGCTGAAAGGAAAAATAATACAAATTTTCACCTCGAAATTCTAGAAAGAACTTTGAATCTTGGAACTGAAAAAATACATTTCAGTATGGATATTTATTTAGAATTGAAAACAATTTAAGGCGAACTACGGATAAACCCCTTCAATTATTAGCAACGTTAATTTAATTTTTCACCTAATGGTGTTTTTTTTTCTTTACTTTGAAAGACTAATAACTCAAATCGATGATTATGTTATAAACTTGTAACAAAGTTTATTCAATCAATTGGAATTTTCTTGCCTTTTTTCAAAAGTAAATTTAAAAGAAATTATTAACATTCAGCACGACGAGGAAACTTGCGGCTGTCAATATTCGCTTAATCGAATCGTCTCGTTGGTGTGGATACTCTCATCTATCGACCTGTAAGTATATTTTGACAACCGAATGTTTCATCGTCTTTCCGAACGCCTTTAACCTGTTTTTTTTTTTTTAAATGTATTGAATTGAAATTTAATTGATTTTAATAAAAATTATGGAAAATTTAAGATTTGCATTACAATTTTAAGACCTGCATGATTTTTTTTTTCTACAACGGTTTTATGCCATATAACCATACAATCAAAACAATTCTATGAAAATTAATTTAAAGTATGTATGTATTTGGATTCCTAGGTTTTTTTTGATCAAAGAGGTACTCTAAGAATTACATTAATGTTTTATAAATATTGAAAATTTTCAGTCTATCCCTTTAGGTTCTTTTGCAGAAAGAACTCTAAAAGAAAAGTGAATGTCCCAACAAAATGATGATAATAGAACAAAAAATAAGAAGAAATAAATAAAATAAAGTGTAAAAATCCTCATGGTAAAATTATGGTGTTAGAAGCTCAATATGTACAAGTTTATATAAAAATAATACATAATTTTTTTTTCAATAAATACAATTTAATTCCCCACAGCACATACACAATTAAACACTGCCAACATAACAAAATTCTTTTATGCTAATTTTTTCGTTTATTTAATCTCTTATTTTCACCAAGTTGTAAAAACCAATGTCAGACTAGCTTGTTTTATGGTTGGTTTGGAACAATTTTGACAAAACTTTTAATATCGTAATAATATTTCTTAATTGTTAATTAATTTTCTTTCGTTTCCGGGAATGGTATTTTATACAATTTCTTTTCCGATGCACACAATGTAATTTTTCTTTATATTTAATATGAGATGTAATATAATAATAAATGTTGCTAGTAGCGAATAAAGAACACAATTTTATTTAGAGTGCATTAAATTATTTCACGAAAAGGTATTTTTGCACTTGAGACAAACATTTTCGACGAACATTAATTTGAAAGAAAATTTCTTTGGACATAGACAATATTTGTTTCTGTTTAAATGAAAAGAAAACAAACAATGAACATTGATTTATACTACGACATAAGTTTATGATGGAAAATATAATTTTGTTTAAAATAGAAATTCAATAGCTTTAACAAGTGCAAAGTAATCGTTTGTAACTATCATTTAAGCATTTTGCTTAAAGTTCAATTTTTTTTATGAATCGCACTATAATATCAAACTTTTTCTCCTTTTTTTATAAATATAATGCCTAAATATTATTATAAAAAACACAGTTTCAATAGGTTGAGTGCTGAATATATATCAAACTCTGTATCGGCTATACAGAATAATATACACCATTCTGAGAGCAAAACGTACACCGATATTATCAACAACCGACCAATTGTAAACGTGCAAATAAATACGTTCTGGCCTTTTTATTGAAAGATTTACCACATGTGGGTTTCTCGAATCTCACTGATGATGTGATTAGCACGAGTTAATGCCTAAAAGAAAGAAAACATGAAAGATTGCGTTTTGTTTTTTTTTTATTTGTATCTTTATTACCTGTAACATATCAGCAGCCTCTTTCCTTCTAATAGCAATATGATCTGATTCATTAAGAAGAGTCTCGGCTCTATCAGATTTATATAAATGTGTTACAAGTTCACTCTGAAGATTATCCTTAACATAGTTAACTAAGAAATGCATTATAGCCTTTGGTACTGAATCTTGAATTGATTTCCGAATAATGTAGAAATATGATTTGATGAGACGTTCTGTTTGGATGATATAAATTTAGATATTTATGTTTTACTTGATAGAAAGAAAGATAAATTACCAATAACGTCACAATCTTTTTGTTCCTTATCGGTTAGTCTTCTTGATGAATTATGACTGGGGACATCGGGGAGTAAATTAACAGCTTTAACTGGGCTTGATATCATATTATGAATAGGTGTGTTGCTCGCTGAATTTTCCATGCTTTGTGCTGGCGGAGGAAGCATGTTTGATAACCAATTGCTAGGTGTTGAGTGCTCACCGTTGTGGTTCTGTTGAAATTTAAAAACATTTCTTTTAATATCGCTATGTATATAATATTCCAAATAAAAATATTTAGATAATTTGTTCCCTAAAAAGGGTAAGCAAAATATTGAATGAAAGTTTTAAACAAAAATACTCTGCAATAGACGATAGCGGGAGAACAAAATGATTGTTGCACACTTCTTGTCCACAAAAATTATATTTTCCAACAATGAAAGCTTGTTTTTATCAAATGAGTAGGTATATTTTTGATAACATTACAACATCCGCGCTAACGGAATCAAGGACATTCAATTCGAACGTTAAACCATTAAAACCTTACTTTTTGAAAGAAAACTTTTGAAAAGACAGCCAATTCTAAATATGTAATTTTTTTAAATGCTGAAAGACAATACCCAGGGACGACATACAAAAAAATATTACAAATATTACCAACCTGATAATTGTCTTGTCGTTCATTTCCGTCTTGATTGTGTTGTGCCGTTACTTGCGGTGATGAGTTAGTTGTTCTTGGCATTTGTTGTTGGCGACGTTGAATATTCGTTTGCATTTGCATTTGCGAAAATGGTTCATTTATGTTATCGTTCTTCAATAGACTAGGAACTAAGGCAGCGTCCTTATGAAAATCTGGATGTTTTGTATTTATATAAGCCAATTCGATTGCAACTAAATTTTCCACCATAACATTAGTTGTTGGTAAACGGCGTCTGAGTAATTGAGTCACGACATCGACAATTTTTTCATGTAATTTTGGGAATCTTAAAACAAAAAGTTTAAGATTAAAAAAAAAAATTAAAAAAAGATTGAACTAACCGCAACATTTCCTGTTGAACTTCATTGCCACAATGCTGAATAATTCTTTGCATTTCTTCATGAATCAATTCAACGCATCGCAATGAAGGTTCTTCCAAACGACGAATTTGACGTTTAACCAATAATTCAAATGAGACTTCAGGCACAAACAAAGCTGGCCTTGGACCAGTTGCATTACGAATAGCTGTTAGAATATCCATTTTAGTCAGTCCCGATAGTGGATGAATGGAATCCAAAGTTCGACCGAAAGTCTCATGGAAAATATAGCAAATTCTAGCACCACCACAAAGTTCAGTAGTTTCTATGTTCCTGGATGTGCCTTCAATAGTTGCACAGTATGCACTAGCGAATTTGGTTATTATTTGAAGTAGAGTTTGACTTTTGTCGGTAACATCCTCTCCGTATGAGTGCAATAATGATTGAAACTGTGATGACATGACGTTAACACGTGTCTAAAATTTCCAAAAAATAAACTTTAGTTAGTTGCAATTTAACATTTTATTTATTTACCTTAAGATCAGGCAGGCAATCCCTGATGTGATGCATCAAAAGACGGTTAAGAGTCTTAGCTAAGTATGGCGTACCATTTCTAGTAGCAAGCGTTGGATATTTTCTCTGCAAGAAGGCCGACTCATCCTTTAACTGATCTTCAATTGTTTTCCTATCCATAATATCTTGTTGAGATCGATTCATTACACCAATTATGCCTAGTTTGACTGGAATCACACGTCCGCACAATATATCAATTGCGTCAGTACCAGCATCCATGAGATCAAGTTTCGTTACAACTGCCAACGTACGTCGACCATCTGGATCAACATCCTTGGCTAGCTTTAATGCTTCACTTGTTGCCATATCGGTGTTGGCCGAAGTCACCGCCAAAATAATCGAATTTGGATTTTCAATATATTTTACAATTAAATCTTTAATTTGTGATTCAATATCATCTGGTTGATCGCCAACTGGTACTTTTGTAATGCCAGGTAAATCGACAAGTGTTAAATTAACCACTCGTGTAGAATAAATCTTTAGATTGATTGGCTCTGGGCATATTCCTTTGTTGCTGCCCGCAGCACGATCTGTTTCATTTTCGATTTCTTGACGGATCTCATCGAAGTCAGTAAAGGTTTTCTTCGTATGTAGGAATTTTCCCCATTCTTCGATATTGACTGTGCCTGTGGGGCGAGCAACAAAAGGATTACGGAAAATTCCACTTACAGTGTTAGACATACCATTTTCCGCTGAACGATGTTCTTTGTCATCGATTGGGGAATATATAAGCTGTAAGATAAGAGGGCGCCGTGTAACAATGCCAGTTCCTCGTGGTAAAAATGATCTTCCAACCAAACTTTCGATTACTGAACTTTTACCGGAACTCTAAAAAATAAAATTTTTTTCTTTATTCTATGAGCATCTGAAATCTAGGATGAAGAATATTATAATATTTTGCATTTTTTGATATAAAATTTGGATTCCGCTAGTACTGATTACAGGAAAAAGTTGCATAAATATTACTCAAGTGTCAAAATATAAAATGCAAAATTGGCATTTTTTAATTGTTTTTTTTTTTAAGTTCTTTTTGTAAAAGTATTAAGTAAAAAAAGCTTGAAGTTTCGAACATTTATTGACCAGTTATAATCATTGTAGTTAATGCAAAAAAATTATAAAGGGCTGCAAAGACCTCAAATTTAGCCTTTGCACTAGTTTTGGCATCAGAAATTTAATGAAAACAGAGGGTTAGTAAATTACATAAATGAAATTACTATTAAATGGAAACATGTAATATTGTTATCAAATCACCGTAAACCGATCACCATAATCCTGTACCTATCTACACCATTGGCCACAAATCATTATTTTGAACCAAAATTATGTGATTGAAAGATTAAATTATAAACAGTGGTATTATCTCCAAGAAATTTAAGTGAACCACAATTATTGGGAAGTGTTTAAAATGATTAGTTTAGTAATAGTCCATAAGTAGCAACTCATTTACTATATTTACAGATGGAACCATTCTAAAGTAAATTCGATTACGAGAGCTGCGATATAATTTTGACCATGGTACCTACAACCATGAATGTTGATGATGGTTCCCAATTGTTTATACTTCATTTTTGAATCCATATCAGCTGGCCATCTTCAAGACCTTTATTTCGACATCCATATTAATACGCTGAGATAAACGAATTGTCCACAATAGATACTTTTCATTTTTTGATAAAATACGATCTGGAGTTCAAAGAGATATTGCACGTTTTCTTTACGCATCGGGTGGCCACTTTCAAGACCTTTATTTTGATATACATATTGGTACCCTTGGGTGCTCGTATTGTCTACAATAGGTAAAACTTAATTTTTTGATAAAAAGCGCTCAAATGTGCATATAAATGGGTTATTTGCGTTTCAACTTTATGCATTTTTTATGAATCGGTAAGCCATCTTCGAGAACTTTATTTTGGTACGCATATTGATTCGCTAGGGTTCTGGGTTGTCCACAAAAGTTAAATCCTTAATTTTGTTCTTAAAAATGTCGGGATCATTATCCGAACAGTCCCAATGCAGTAATCAAACTGCATCATCCATTGCTGAAAGGAATTATACAAATTTCCTCCTCCAGATTCTCGATATTAGTCTGAATCTGGGAATTGAATATACATTTCGTTATGGTAAAAGAGAGATTTTAGAACTAAAAACAATTTAAGGGGAACTACGGATGAACACCCTCAATTATTAACAACGTTAATTTAATTTGTCACCTAATGATGTTTTTTTTTCTTTACTTTAATAGAACCCCCTATCTGACTAATAACTCAAATCAGTGATTAAACAACGTTATAAACTTGTAACAACGTTTATTCGATTATTGATGTAGGTACTCCAATTGGAATATTTTTGTGGAACACAATATAATTTATGAATGTACATATTATGTAGGTCAACGACCTCATAAAGGTGTTCAAACCATTTGCAGAAAAAAATTAAATTGCGACGACATAGATGATAGGTAACGCAATGATTATAATTTTTAATTCTATTTTCCATACAAATTTATATATTATTCAAGGTAGATTATTGGAAAAAAAATCTGGGCTGCAAAAAAAGTAAACAAAAAGTTGCCCTGAAAAAACATTCGCCGTCTTTTATTTTTCGTTTTGCATTATGGTAGCTGTTGTGTAACTGCTACCCGCCTCCTATTTTTAGAATAAGGAACGGAACCCTTCCGACATCAAATGTAAATAGTCTTATGAAAAAAAATATGTGCACAAAAAAGGAGTTGATGTGCGACGTCTTTTTGTTAGAACAACAAATTAATAACCTCGAAAATAATAACGAAATCATTAGCAATAGAGTGTATAATTCCTGACTAATTGTTCTCGATTTATTTTCAACAAAACAATAGAAAACTTCACCATTCAAAGATCCAATTTTTGTTTTTGAAGATGCATGAATTATACTGCCGGCAAAAAGGATTACATAATTTAAAACAAATTAAGGAAAATTTGCAGGCCTAATGGATCTACAATGATAAAATCAATTTAATTTTTCTTGATCGCAGAGAAATGTATTCTTTACAGTGGGCCGAGCAAAAAGGAATCTTACCTGACTGCCAAGTACAACAATTTGCGGAAGTTGTATTGAATCCGATCCAACTGTGTTAAAGACATCTTGTAATTTGTTAATAACCGGAATTAATGCTTCCATTATTTAAGAAAAATATTAGACACGAAAGGTTTTTTTTGGGTTCAATATACAATCCGAAAAATTTGCAGCACAAAAGTCAAAATTTTCTTCCTAGCCCGTTACTCGTTAGCGTTTCTAAAGCACCAGTGCTGACAAACAATTGAATTTAAAATGTCATATTAACAGGTTGGGCAACATTTAAAAATTAATTTGCAAGTGTATAGTAAGAACAGAAAGTTTATAGAATCTGGTTTGAAATTATGGGTGGCGCTGAAGTTTTTCAGTTTTGGTGGTGTAACCCAGCGGCTCCTTGGTAATAATTAATTGAGTTTTTATTATAAATAATAATGACTTTAAAGAGCAAAAATACATTTTTCAAAGGAGGTGGGTAATAATTGTAATTGATAAAAAAATATTTAGACAAAAATATCTTCCATGCATTTTTAAAACGAAAATATATAAGATTTGGTGAGCGCTTGCAAATTCTTTTCTGCCAGTATTGAAACCCATGAGATTTTTAAAATAGCTGACAATTTGCTCACGTGAATGGGCAAATAATTGAATATGTTAGCAAAGTCAAATACCTTGGTTTTAAAATTAATAATAATTTAAGCTGTATTCCCGATCCGATGCAAACTGGTTTTCCATCATTGCAAAAGTGCAAAGTTTTTTTTACAATGGGTTAGGGCATAGCAATTTTACACTTTTGCATTTTTGCAATAATACAAGACCAGTTGCATCGGATCGGGAATACCCCTTATGTCTGAGGGCCAGTTGTACATATATTTAAACCGTGGTTCAGCAATTTTTATCCACTGATTTTGGCAGATTAATTGAGTTTCAACAATGGTTTACTGTTCAAGTGTGTGATAAAAAAAAAACGACGTCGGTGCTAAACAATTAACATGTTAAATGCAACAACAACTAATCCCGGAGAATTCTCGAAGCTTAACTTAAGCGCACCGAAAAACTGTGTTACCGGCATGAATTGCATACATGTTATCGATAGTTTGTATGAAAACTCCATGTTTTTTACTGTCATGGCGTCGCTAATCCCCGCTGTCGTTTTTTTCAACCAATTCCCCCCGGGCTTGCAAAAAAACACGCCTTATATTACATTCTACTTTGAAAGATCTAAGTAAAGGAAGAACATTTTGGATTTTATTAAAATGGCTGAGGTGAGATTTAATTTAAAAGAAAATAATAAAATAACAAACAAAAGCCGTTTTTTTTTGCAAGCTCGGGGGGAATTGGATGAAAAAAACGACGTCGGTGCTAAACAATTAACATGTTAAATGCAACTAATCCTGGAGAATTCTCGGGGCTTGACTTAAGCGTACCGAAAAACTGTGTTACCGGCATGAATTGCATACATGTTATCGATAGTTTGTATGAAAACTCCATGTTTTTCATTGTCATGGCGTCGAAAAATCCCCGCTGTCGTTTTTTTCAACCAATTCCCCCGGGATTGCAAAAAAACACGCTTAAAAATATCTTTAAATTTTTGTTTAGAAATTCGAACAATAGCTGCATTTTTTTATCCACATGATCTGATCAGGATACAAATAAAATAAATACAGAAACAACATGTAATCCCGCTTTTTTTCTGGATCTATTTCATGATCCAAAATCTAGTACTTTTTATTATTACTGTGGTAAGGTAGTGTAAACTGTAGTGAAAAGAAAAAAGCAAACATGAAAATTATACAAACACAATGCAAAAAGAGAAGGATATATACCCTGACTGTCACTGTGATCCTGTTTGTTTAATATGGGGATCTCATTCAGATCAGATCATGTGGATAATAAAATGCATTTAATATAATTCTTAAATATAACTGTGCTTAAACAATCTAGTACCTAGGTAGGGCTGGCCTCAGCCAAACTTGCGCCCTGTGCAAGATTTGTAGAAAGCGCCCCTTTTTTATATTTGCACACATACATACACTGATACACGACACATTACCCCGAGTAACAGAAGAGACAAAAACTGCCCTTTTCTTCATCTGACAAGATAGATATGAGGATTTCTGTGAAGAAAAGTAATGTATCCCCTTTCATCAGTTACCCAGCGGGAAAAATCAAAAAATTCATTGAGGAAAAACCTGCCATTTCTTTGAGGAATGGAAGCTGCATCTGCTACTTTTCAGCTTATTCCTCTGATAAATTTAACATGGGCGTGTCATTGGCAGGAAGCACATGCCACTTTCTCGATGAAAATTCCACAGCTAAATCACTACTTCCATGGAAGTTGCTTATTCACCAGTTTGACTGAAAACTCGGATTAAAAATATGATGAATATTCAACGAAGAAATCAATAAAGAAAAGTAACTTGCTTATTCATCAGATCATTAATTTTTGATGAAAAATATGATGAAAATTCTTTTATGAAATCACTACATAATTTGAACTTGTTTTTTCATTACCTCAATATTTTCCAATGAAAACTATGATGAATATTCAAAAAATAAATCACTAAATGACTGTTACTTTATTTTAATACTTAATATTTTCGATGAAAATTATGATGAAAATTTAGTAGTGAAATCACTAGGGAATTAGGGGTTGTTTAATCATTACCTCTTTCAATTGAATACCTATAACAATATTAGACGCAAATTATGGTCAATGTTTACCGACTCTTATAAAAAGCACAGCATGAACAAACTGTGAATTATATTTTTCTAAGGGAATTTGTTTAAATTCAGACAATTTTAATGGTCAGCTGAATGTATGATAAAGTCGTTAACTGATGAAAAAATACATTACTTTTCCTCACAGAAATCCTCATATTTATCGTGTCAGGTAAATAATTGATTACTTCTCATTAAAGAAATCATAACATTTTGTGACGTTTGAAAACGTCGGTTGTAATTCAGCACCTATTTCAATAACATTTTGTTAGGCGGAATAAGAAAGAGAGAGAGTCGCGTCGTGAGAGAATTATTTTTTTCCTCTCTCTATACTTTACAAAGCAGATGAGTGGATTCAGATGATGAACTGATGAACTTGTATATTACATTTCAACAGTTTTTTCATCGCATAATTTTTCCTATTAAAATACCAATTTGTAAGGGTTGTTTCCTAAACACAAAGCAGAAAGTGCGGTCAAAGCCATGAACTGAGGAAACTTTGCATTACTCTTCACCTACTTAGTCATTGCATGTCGCTTCTCCTTTGATTTGGCAAGTGAATTCATTGACGAATTCAGCTATAAAATTCATTTAGGACGATATTTCCCGCTGGGTAACGACTTTTATCATACATTCAGCTGAGCATTAAAAATGTCTGAATTTAAAAAAATTTTCAAAGACAAAATAAAAGTCACAGTATGTTCATGCTGTGGTTTTTATAAGAGTTGCTAATCATTGACTATAGTTTGCGTCTTAGAGACGCATTTTGGAGTTGAGGTCACTTGAACTTTTAATTGAATTATATTCAATCGCTCCAACTAAGTAGAAGTATTTTTCTTATTTATAATTGAAAGAGGTAGTGATTAAGCAGCCCCCAATTCCCTAGTAATTTCACTACTAAATTTTCATCATAATTTTCATTGAAAATATTAAGATGATCAATAAGCAAGTAACATTTATTTAGTGATTTCTTTGTTGTATATTCATCATATTTTTCATCGCCAAATATTTATGTAATGAAAAGAAGTGAGTTCATAAACAAGTTACTTTTGTTTAGTGATTTCTTCGTTGAATATTCATCATATTTTTCATTGGAGTCCTCAGTCCAACATGGTGAATAAGAAATTTTTGTTTTTAAAGCACGGTGTATAATATAATGCAAAACCATACACGTTCTGGCCCACATGCTTCAGTAGGAATAAGTTTTTTTCTTTGTCATATTTTCCCATGTTAATTTTGGGACTCAGTGTGTATGAAATAAAACTTGCACAGTGGTCCGTTCTTTTTCTATAAAATGTTAATATTGTTGTTGTGTCAAAAAAAGTGTTAAAATGTCATTGTTAAAAGTGTTACACTGTGTAACATTTCATTTAGGAACGATCAATTTTAAAAATATTGTTGATCTGTCAATCGAAAGGGGTTGAAACAAAATTGAAACACATTTGGAATGAATAAATCAAAGAAATTTTTTGATTGCATGAAATTTTATTGCATATCTACAATATTTAAAACAAATTCACATTAATTTTATTTTCGTACAAAATCGAATCATTAACAAAATACATAGAATTTTTTTTTTCATTCATAATGGACACAAATTCCTCTGTAAAAAATTTACCGAATTGAAAGATTAAACATTTAAAAAAAACAAAACTCATCAGAAAATAACTGAAAACAATCGCAAAACTCAAAATTCAGAAATATATTAATTATGTTGAAAAGAAATACAAAAATTAAAATAATTCCAAATCGAAAGAACGAAAAGTAAACAAAAGACATAAACACATTTCCAAATTCAGCTGCTTTTGACAGATCAACACTTCAATTCATATCAAGGAGGTGAGTTGAAAATTGTTAGAAAGTGTAACACTCTGACACTTCAACACTGAATTTAGGAACGATGTAATGACGTCATAATGTTATAAAGTGTAACACTCTTCCATTTAGGAACGACCGAAGTTAACAATAGTGCAACAATAGTTAACATTTTATAGAAAAAGAACGCACCACAGATGATGTGGCGTGAAACTTTTTTGTGTTCAGATTTTTATGCAATTTTTTTTATATAGGGTGGAATATTTTGAGAGGTAAGTAAGATTGAACTTGCATAGGTCTAGTGGGATCTTTAATTTTAGGATATTTTGAGTTAAATTCTCCTTGAATGCAACAATGAAAGTGATGTTAGTTAGCGTGCAAGAAATAACTTAGCACAGTTGTGACGGATGATAATATTTTGGGATTATTTGAACAAATTTTGTGGTTAGAATTCAAATGGCAGTACACATTTGTTTGCGCAAGATCAGATTACATTTTCTTTCTCCTGTGAATGCGCCCCCAGAATTTTACGCCCTATGCATTTGCACATATGGTTGCTCCGGCCCAACCTAGGTCTAGTATCTAGGTTGTATACTGTGCAGCTTGTCAAATTTTAAAGTTTCAGAAATTAAAAATGACTGCTCAGCGCATTACTGCTGAATTTGCTTGGCAGTTTTGACTTCATAATATCTACATCATTTTCAGTTTAATATGTTTTTTTTAAGCATATGCACATAATATTATGTACTATGTATAGGTATTATGTAATTCAATATGTACTTCTAACAGTGTTTGTATTCATAGATTGTAATATGTACCAATAGCTGTAAATCATATATACATATACATTACTGTACATATAACAACTTTGAACTTGAAATGCATGTCAGAATTCCTAATAGCGTACCGACCACTATTATTGGCACCCCTAAGGAAATTTTTGACTTTCAACAACCATAACTATTGCGTTTATAGAGTTATAAAAATAATTTTTACATCAAAGTAACATTAAACTTATTTTGCGTTGATTTAGTTAATAAAATTAAGGTTTTATTAATAAAAACCAGTTAAAAATATCAAATTTAAAAAAAGCTTATCAAAAACCACAATTATTGGCACCCTGATACAATTATTGTCACCCCAAGACTACAATTATTGGCATCCTTCAAAACAGAACAAAAATTATGTTTAATCAATGGTTTATTGTTTTATTCATACATTTAAGACGTTTTATTTTAAATAAAAAGTAAAAGATAAATAATGGTAATAATATTAATTAATAAATGAATTAATACAAATATTTATTTTTAGAGGAACTTTAATTTACTTAATATTGCTATTTTTTTTATATTTATTTAGTTAACAAAAATAAAGATTATCAAGCATATAGTAGCTAACAAATGCATAAAAACATAAAGAAAATAAACAAACAAATTTTTAATTCGTTTCAAATTATAAAAATTAAAATAACAAAAAAAACGTTTGAATGATACAACTGTTGGCACTCATAAAAGTGCAACTATATTGGCAGTGTCAATAGTTGTAGCTCCATAGGATACAATTATTGACACCCCCCGCCATTAATTGAACTCTTGTTTTTTTTTGACCCAATTATTTGCACCCCTTTTATTTATAAAACAAATAACTTTTTTAACAAAATATATTTAAAAAAAACTTATTTAATATATTATTATTGTAAATAAAAAAAGTTTTCATTAAACAATTTGAAAGAAATTAGTGAAAACAAATTTACAAAATTGTGTGTCCTTAACGAAAACAACGTGTTTACTCTTTCACTTATAAATCAGAACTGGGAAGGAAATTATCCAAAGTTAAGGCATAATAATGTGATAAAAATATGCAAGTTGGAAACAAAAAATAAATCGACCAATTCGGACAAAGGAGTACTGAGAAAATCACTATTGAATGATGGGGTGCCAATATAGTTGGGTCAAAAATTTGGGGTGTCAATAGTTGTAGTCGGTAGGTACGCTAACTGATTAATTTTTTCCGCTCACAGTAGGTATAACTATTTGGTTTAGTGCTCCATACCTGATATTCACAACTAACTTAATTCAATCGTTTTATTTTTATCACAAATATAAAAATTAAACCTTTAGATATTATGAATGTAAGCCATGTGCATTTACAGTAGTTTAAATTTAAATTGTAGTAGATCGATAAAACCTTGGTACTTACAATAATTCTTGAACGCTTAACCCAAAAAAAAAAAAAAATAGTACGTATGCCTGCGTATACATATGCATTATAACCTGAATTAAAAAAAATATTTTTATTTCCCTAAATATAAAAGCTAAGTGATCGTTATTTTAAAACTGATATTAAAACTTAACGTCAGGTCAATAGAAGTTAATGAGGGTATAGCATAAAAAATTTTATTATTTCAATTATTGCGAAAGTGATTCGTTAAGCAGAAAAAAATTATTAAAAAGTAATCAAAACGCAATTATTTTGCTTTCCACAGGAGTGATAATATTAAAGTAGACTTGAAATTATGCTTTATAAACAAAATATTGAAATGAACGTAGGTATGCATGTTATGAATTGAAAGATAACCTTGAACGATAGTAATTTGATTGATCTAAAAAACAAACAAAAAAAACTTTCAATTTAATGGTTAGGAATTCTAGTCTTGTTGGATATAGTTCACACTAGATATCTTTCACAAAATCTATGTAACATGAACTGAACTTAGCAAAAATTGAGTATTGACAAAGGCCCTCACTACTCACTACTCACTAGTCAACTGATGAGTCCAAGACCCAAGTGAGATCGCCGAGTTACCAAATGCGTGGTGAGGTGATAAAAGTCTAGAATGAATTATAAAAATAAGTAATTTGGGAATATTACCAATTTCGCTGAACAATTTAAAGAATTATCAGTTAATTCTAGAATTTCCATATTTTGGGGTTTTACACTGACATATACAGTAAAAGCCTCATCAGATTCCCCAAAACGTACATGGAAATCAGGAACACAATTCTAACCATGAGATAAGCTATATACCTACCTAAGTGTCTACAAATCATGGATCATAATAGAACCTAAATTAAAACTATATAACGTTTGAACCAGTTAAATTTTGCAAATCCAAATTTAAAACTCATCCAATTAAAACAAGTAATTTAATGCCATATTCTATAAAAAGATCATGTTTCTCATAGGTATAATATAGTTTTATAAGTTGTTAATTGTATAAAACAACATAACCATATAGAATCACTGCTTAAGGTAAAGGTAGGTACTCAAATTATTAAAATATAACCAGAATTATACAAAAAGAATTATAATGAAGCTCAAGTCCGACTAGTTAGGATAGCCATCGCACGTGACTTGTTTTTTAATTTGAACATATGTACATATGCACATAATAAATAAGAGTAAGGCCAAATAATTTTCAATCAAAGCAACAATAAATTCAATAACTGTATCACATCACCATGTTGTTTGTGTTCATGCATATCACTTTTACTTCAATGCAAAGAGTTAATGACCGTGTTATCTACATACCTACATATAGTATGGAACTGAAGTGACGTTTAACTACATATAGGTACATAAAATTCAATTCGAATATATGCCATATTTGCTTTGACGTTAGTGGATTATTTTTTTTTATTTGTTTAAACATTTATTTCAGATTTAGTATTCAATAAAAGTTTTTATTTTTACTCTTTCAAGAGTTTATTGACTCAATTCGATTACCGAAACACAAGCAAAAAAATGTGAGACTTCTATCACCTTTATGCAGTAGTTTTAAGATACCACGCTATTAAAATCCAATTATCACTTATATCTAAGCGCCACTGTTATAATAATATCACAACTAACGTGATAATGACCTTGTTGGGCATGGAAGAACGAGTTAAGGCGTGAAATAGGGGTATACGCACTACTTTATGCAGAATCACAATTTTTGTTAATAAACAATTAACTAATTCACGTCAAGTACCAAGTATTAACGAAAATTTACTATTTACATTCAATAAGAACTCTGCTGTTGCCAAAAAGTTTTATTCAGTCTCCACATAAACACTTTTCCATTCCAACAAAGTATGAACTTTTACATTTTTTATTCATTTAAGCTTTTAAATAAAATATTTGTCATATATTAGGTATTTGAAGTTAATTATTTGTTAATCCACCTTCTTGGATGAATTATACCTAATAATTTACATGATTTAACTTTTTGTTTGTTTTATTGATAAGATTCCCCATTTAATGTATTGACTAAAAATAATTTAGGTTTTATTTGAGTTTATTAATAGGATTTATATTTAGTCCTTATCTAACTCAAAGTCGATGTCGTTTTGTCATAGAACTTCTGAAGTTCTGAAGATAAATGCTGTAGTACCTATACGGTTTTGAAGTCGATGAAGAGATTGTAAGTCCCTGTCCCTGTGCTTCGGTAACTAACTTAGACCTTCGCTGTTTCGAAGAGCATATGAGTATAACTAGGTACGTCCCGTTCTTAGAACCAGCAGAAAATTAGTTCTTATAAAACTTCCCGGTTTTTTTTTTCGATAAAAAGAATCATCGAGCTGGAAGACTGCATATGCCTACTTTTTTAACGCAAGATTTTCTCTTTCTTACTCCCTTTCCCTTCTCCCCGCTGACTAGTGTACTGGGTCTTATATATATTTTTGAATTTAATGTTTATATGCGATGCTTCTCGTGTCGATTTCATAATAGGTTAGTATTACATATATTACGTAAGTTAACCCAACGACACGATCTTCAAAACAAGGGTACCGGGCCCTTGCCTAAGTCTAGGACAGCAGGCTGGATAATCCGTTGGCAGTAACCCATTACGGAGATATGAGAGCAGCCGTAAAGTGCCATCAGCCGTGTTTTTTTGCAAGCCCGGGGGGAATTGGTTGAAAAAAACGACAGCGGGGATTAGCGACGCCATGACAGTAAAAAACATGGAGTTTTCATACAAACTATCGACAACATGTATGTAATTCATGCCGGTAACACAGTTTTTCTGTGCGCTTAAGTCAAACCCCGAGAATTCTCTGGGATTAGTTGTTGTTGCATTTAACATGTTAATTGTTTAGCACCGACGTGGTTTTTTTCATTCAATTCCCCCCGGGCTTGCAAAAAAACACGGTTATTAACGTGTAAATCGCTTAGTTCCCATGTCGTTTTGTTCGTCAAGTTCTTAGCATTTCATCTCTCGCAATTGTATTGAGCTAAAATGTAATTTGGAAATTTTTAATATTGTTGGAATCATATTACATACCTTTACATTAGGCGTGTTCCTTTGGGCTGCAGCATCTACTGCCAAGTACTTCTGGCTGCAGTCAACTACTTATACTCTTAATAGTAAAAGTAGTTCAAAGCACTTCATTAATGTAGTAACGAAATAAATCCACACAAATTACATAGTAAATTATTGTTGTTGATGTTTTCTATAATTTAAAATAAAATACAAATACAAACAAGAAAGCTTTCGTCTACATTGAGATTAGATTTTTCTTTAAAAAAAAATTAAAGCGTTCGATTCATCATCTACTGACTACTGGGAAGTACTAAAAAGTACTTTGCAAGGCCCAAAGGAACACACCGATTATATGTTTACGTGCATTCCCACACAGATATATAAGTCCCTGTTCCTTTTCTTTTAAACTCCTGGTTTGGAAAACTACGTATAGATATACTGTTGCGAGGCAAGAGGAGGTGTAGGAAGTGTCGGTAAAGGAGTAGGACCGGAAAAGGAATAGGTAGGAAAATTGGAAAGGAAGAGGTCAGAAGATAGGGTTGGAATGTCAAGTTCCGGGGGACGCGGCCTGCTTGCGATGCTCGGCAGTTAGCTCGCCGGAATGGGGGGGGATCTTGCCCCCGAAACTCAACCTCACCTGCAACAAAACACATATCAGGCCTGAGGGAACGAAAGATACACAAAAACTCTCTAATATGACCACGGACGGACGATCACCACTTCAAGGGCACTACAGGTGTTGGTGTAGTGATGCCAACCCTCCCAACCTAGAAATCTGTTGGCCGATCTGTTCAGATTTCCCCAAAAAAAAGGCGATTACCGTGTTCCAGTTATACCATCTTCACCGTCGTTATTCTGCTACCATCGGCACCCCTGAAAATTTGAACCTTAAAAAATCATGTTTCGTTCACACGAAACAAGGAAACACAATAGTTTCATCGAAAGGCGTTAATTGAAGTTTTATTTGTATGATAATCAAGAATCATTAGCAGGTACTTTGCTTTGAAATTATTAATCAAGTTGCAAAATTATAACAAACTAAAAACTTTAAATATTTAACCAGATAGTTAACAACAAGAAACGAAAACATAATCAAAAAAAAACTAAGCAAGAAAATGTGACACAGAGATGTTTCCAACGATAAATTTATCAGTACTCTTTTTAGTACTCCGATGGGGTAAAAATTGAAGTTTCGGAAACCTAATTCCCTACCTACAGAGAGCTCTTTGAAGGTGGTCTATTAGCTGAAAACCATATGCATAAATCGCGACAAACGGAGGAAACAATACCTTGCACTTACAAAAATAAAGTTATCATTAAGGAAATATATAAAAAAAATAATAAATAAATAAATAAATTAATAAATATATAAAAAAACTTCAACGCCACTTATAATTATAACAAGAAAACTGGTATATCAAACAGCAAACAAAGTAAATCAAAATCGATACTAAATGAAGATAATTTGTATCTAAGTACTAGGATATAATTTTCCTTCTATATTGGTGCTTAAATCTATCACAATCGTAAGTATTTTTTTTTTTGTATCAAATTTAACTACGTATATATAAATATAATTTCACTTTTCTTTATGTTCATTTCGGTATACTCTATAGATTTATGTTTAGATGTAAATACCTTCTTTTTTTTTTCTTTTGCTTTATAGGTTTCTTATTGTGGCTGGATTTGGTTTAAAGCTGCTTCGGCTGAGGCACCAGAGTCGGAACTCTCATGAACGCTGGTTTCGGATTTGGTGAGTGTATCCAGTTTATTTTTTGGATTTGTAACCACTACAGTTTTGTTTGGAAATTCCACAGGTATCGGTGGCGCTTCGATTTCAAGAGGATGGGATCCCCGGGAGAGTACGGTAGCAGTTTGGTATCCCAATGGACTGTACCGCACGCTCAACATGTGACCTCCAGAAGTCGGCCGTATCACCAGAAAAATTTGGTCCAATGAGGCACAATATCAAACTCTTTATGTATTAAAATTATTGTATAACACAAAAAAAAATGGCCATACAAAAATGTAATATAACACCAATTGTTATAGTGTCGTAGCCAAAAAATGTAACAAAAAAAAGGTGCTTGGCGGCCCAGTGCTTCACTGGCTACTTGGGACCGCCAAAATCCAAAAGAATAAAGTTGTTCGAAAATCTGTATTAAATTTCGTAGTTTTAGCATATTTTCTCCAAAAAAAATACATTTCTATTAAACTCACCACATAAAGTTCTTTTCACTATCTTATAATATTTTTTATTTTGATTTTATTTGATCTCAAATCCCCGGTTTTTAGATAGCGTAAGTATCTCAGAAAATCTTAAACAAAAAATATGAAAATAAACGATTTAATATACTAAGAAAAACACTTTAATTCCAGTAAACGCACCGTGTAAGTACAATGTAAGAAAACTCGTTAAACTTTTAAATTACAGGAATTTTCCTTTAAGTTTTATTAAGGCAAACGAAATTTAAATATTTGAATTGAACAGACGTCCAATCTCTATCAACCGGCGGAGAAGATTTATATATGAGTAGGCTATATGTCTACCTCAATGACGTGGTTTTCTGTATGGAACATACCACCTTTTTTCACATCCTCCTCCCACATCATTTGAACATCATCCGATCAGAATCACCCGCTAGTCATTTTCCCTATTTTTGTTTTTGTTTTTAAATGTTTCCGTGTAGAGGTGAACCTACTTTATTTCCCCTCTTTTTCTGACATTTCAGAAACGTCACCTCTCAATTTCTTAAAATCTGCCACCTAGAGGGCGCTAAGGTTCGTCAGTAAGGCTCTGTTTTCATTTCTGTCTAGTTCAGAGGAAATATTGTCACCCATATCGTACTTAATGAAGCAGTAATGTTTATGGAGGTAGTTTAGGGCGTTCACAACAAAATTCGTACTTTGGTTGGATAGACTCCGACCAAAGGATGAAGAAAAAGATCGCCTGAGGTGTATGTTTAAGGTCAAACGTTAAAAAAATAATTTTTTACTTCAGTATCCTTCAATTCAATAATTCTCCACATATACCCTATTTGTTTCTTCTCTGTTATTCTAGCCTCCTAAGAGTGTAGACGGGACCTATCTATGATTACTAATTAATAACTAGCCTGGGACTAAAAGCAAAAAAAATTTACTTAAGGTAGCGCGTCCTGGCGTCGCTTCTCTTGTGTTCGAGGGTCTGTTGGAATTTCCTAATTTAATTTTTTGTTTGAACTTGGAACGCGACCATCTGACATTTATATTGGGAAATTTATTTCTTCATTCATTCAATTTAATTTCATTCATCATCAATTATCATTTTCCCACTAGAAGTCAAAGATGCCGGAAGTCTGGTAAGTGTTTAATGTATTTGTATTTTCTACGGGTATATTCTTTCATTTCGTGTAATTTTTCCCTTGTATTTTATATATTTTCTATTCCTAACATTACGAATTTTGTTTTTTTTTTTTTCTTGGTTTCCTAGTTTTTCCCCATCGCATTATCCGAGTCCCAGTAGTTATGATGGCATCCATTGTCGCAAAAATAGAGGACGCCAAAAAAAAATATGTATCGTGGTGAGCTACCCACGCTATCCAAGCCGGGCAAACTGCTCATTGCCTAACGTGCAGTTATGTCTTTTTGTTAGAGGTTATATTCCGCCTAACCCTATATGTTGCTACGTACCTATTTACTACACGCCACAATCAAGTTAAGTAAGTATACAACTAGTCCGATTAATTTAATAATATTTTCCTTAACTTTCTTTTCTTAATTTCATTTTTAGATAACTATATTCTTATATAGTTTTTATAACTCCCCTTGTGGTGGCACTTAACTAATGCCCATACGACGACCCTCATAACTATCTGCCGCATAGGTGGGTATTGGCAAACAAAGTTTTTCTTCGATCGCATATGGTAACTAAGTTTATATACTCTCTAACAATTTCATTCATTTATTTATTTACTTTTTTTTCAGGTTATCTAACTCCATATAATAGAATATCGTTGAGATTTACTTCCTGCATCTAGTCAGTAGTCAACGTGCTCGAATTTTTTTTCTCCAAATTTGGAATTACAACCTGCTGGTGTTGACCAAGGTCATTGACCGCCGATGTACGTAATGTATATACATACCGCCAGCTGATTCTGTACGATGCAGGTGAGTCAATTTAATTTACGTTGTATATCGTTGCTAGAGTTCAAGGATCAACATTTTTAAAAGATGTTTTATCAAACAATAAATGAACATATAAATACAGTATAGAGAGAATTAAAACAAAATCTTAAATTATATCACAGATCGTAAGGGCTAAATTTGATTTAACGCCAGTTTTTGGTCAGGTACATAAGTATATCACAGCAGAGTTATCACATATCGTATTTTAAAGCTAAAGAATAATGAAGATATAATCTTCGGAAGCTATCTAAAAACAATATAGTTTATTAGAAATTAGACATAGACAGTAAGTCAATGTTAATAAATAAATAAATAGAAAATAAGTTAACGTTTAAGACAATTGTGCGTGCAAATACAAAAATAATAAATAACAAATAATTGAATTGAAATTTGAAACAAAACTTTTTTAACTGGAATGAATGTGGGTACTGTGTGAGCATATAAAATAAAATGAGTGTTCGTGGAAATTTATACTAAACCTAGATCAGGTACCGTGTGTGGAAAATTTAATAATTTTGAAAGAGGGTTTGCGGACAATTACTAATATTAATCAGGTACGATGTGAACATTTATCCATTGGTTGGTAAATTTTGTTTTCTTTTTATATTAAATGCTGGATTTCTGAAATTATCGTGAACATGAAGTGAACATGGGGACATTTTTTTTTTTTTTCATCGGTTGTATTACACAGTCCGGTTCTTTCGATGAGGTCGATTAAAACTACACAGTCCGGTTCTTTCGATGAGGTCGATTAAATTTTGATTTCTTTTAATATTTAATGTTGAATTCCTGAATTCATCCTGACTGGTGTGTGAATTATACTAAACGATAAATGGGATACGTGGAATATTAGCGTGCGTTTTGAGACAGTAACTCTGTAGGTTACGAACGATAGGTACTCATGTTTTGGTGAAAAATTATTTCGGTTGTGTTTTTAGTCAAAAATTATTTTGCTTATTGCTTCAAATCTTTTGCGTGGAATACGCCAATTTTCTTCCCGTTTAGATTCTCGACTTCGTACATTTGATTACCTATTTTTTTTATTATACGGCATTTTACGTATTTAGGACACAGCTTGGCTGACAAGATTTTCGAAGCATCACTCAGTATAAAATTTTTTCGAAATACTTCCTGACCGGGTAGATATCTAACCTTCCGTGTACGAACATTGTAAGTTTTGGCAGATCGTTCATTTGCTTTCAAGATGTTTTCGCGTATTCGTTTTCTTATGCACTCCAATCGATCGCGTCGTGGTAGGATAATCAATTCGCTGTCCTCAATAGCATTTAACTTTTGTGCTAGTTCATAACCACTACCGTGCATAATCATATTGGTTCCGAACAACGCAAAGTACGGAGATACCCCGGTAGAGTTATGAACTGCACTTCTCAGAGCACAAGCGATGTCGCTGAGGTAATAATCCCAATCTCGTTGATCCGTTTTCAGATAGGAACGGATTGCTGCCAACAACGTGCGGTTAACCCTTTCTGACGCGTTTGACTGGGGTGCATAGTTCGCCGTTCTAAAATGTTGAATTCCGTATTTTTGTAAAAGATTTTGGAATTCCTTCGCGAGGAACTGCTTTCCATTGTCGGAATGGACAACACGAGGCACCCCAAACATATTAAACACCTCATGGTGCAAGAATTTTATAACATTTGTAGTGTTTGCGTTTTTCAAGGCTTTTAAAAATACAAATTTAGACAAATGGTCCAGAACAACAAAAACATAGGCATTTCCTGATTTCGATCTGGGATAAGGACCCAGAAAATCAATGTACAGTTTTTCAAACGGACGGTCAGTACAATATGAATGGACTATAGGAGGACGTGATACTTGATTCGAGGCCTTACATTCTTTACACACAGAACAATTAGACACATATACGCGGATTTGTACAGTCATATTCGGCCAATAAAAGTTTTGACGAATTCTATATTGCGTTTTAGCAATTCCTCCGTGTGCTACTTGAGGTGGATTGTGAGCCTTTTTAATGAGTTCTTCGGTTAAGCCTGACGGTACCCAAAGAAGCCAAGAATGCTCTTGCATTACTTCTTCACCTACACTACTTCTAAACGCTCGCTTATATACAAACCCGTCTTCTATCTTAAGATCAGGGAGTTCGTCGGTATGATCTTCAATTGTTTGAATTAAATTCAAGTATTCGTCAGATTGGAATTCGGAAGAGTTCAAATCAATTAACGGTGCTACTTCTTCTAAGTCCAGAGAATCTACATGTATCCGAGAAAGAGTGTCTGGAACTACATTCAGGCTGCCCTTCCTGTGCTGTATGTCGAAGGCATAAGATTGCAGTAACAGACTCCACCTGGCGAGCTTTCCACTAAGGTCTTTCATGCTCATGAGCCATTTGAGACTCGAATGGTCGGTAATCACTGTAAAATCCATGCCCTCGACATACGGCCGGAATTTTTGGACAGCCATCACCGCCGCCATGCACTCCTTCTCGGTCACACTGTAGTTTCTCTGGCTTTTGTTAAATTTCTGAGAAAAGAAGGAAATTGGGGCTTCTTCATCCTCCGCGTTCTTTTGAAATAATACCGCGCCGATTCCCGCATCTGAAGCATCACACTGGATGAAAAATCTTTTTGAAAAATCAGGATGCGTAAGAACCGGTGCGGTAGTTAACGTCTTCTTCAGATTCTCGAACGCTCTCAGGGCCTCGTCCGTCATCTTGAATTTTTCATTTCTCTTCTTCAGCAGGTCCGTTAAGGGTGCAGTCAGACTAGAAAAATCTCTGATGAACTTCCGATACCACCCTGCTAAACCAAGCAGCCGCCGAACCTGCCTTGGTGTTTTGGGGACCGGGAAGTCAACAATGGCCTCCACTTTAGCAGGGTCGGTTTTAAGCTTCCCACCACCAACTATGAATCCCAAGTACTTCAGCTCTTTGAAGCAAAATTTGGATTTATTCAAGTTGATGGTGAGATTAGCTTTGCGTAAGCAGTCGGCTACCTCGTTCAACAGGGCGATATGCGTCTCGAAATCCGGCGCCATGATGAGCAAATCGTCAAGGTAGACGAAGACACGATCCCTGAGTCGGGCGGGAATCACCTTGTCCATCAACTGGCATAACCTTTGAGCTGCATTACACAACCCAAAGGGCATGACAGTGAATTGGTACAAGGGTCTTCCCGGCACCGCAAAGGCAGTCTTTTCCCTACTCTGTCTCTCCAACGGTATCTGCCAGAATGCCTCTTTGAGGTCTATGCTACTAATAAAGAAGGTGTCTGGGAGCCGGCTGAGGAGCCCCTCGATATGTGGGAGAGGATTCGCGTTTTTCTTCGTCAGTGAGTTCACCTTGCGAGAATCCAGACAAAGTCTATTCTTGCCTGGTTTTCGCAAGAGAACCACTGGCGAACACCACGGACTCTCACTCTCCTCAATAACGCCGAGGCTCAACATCCGGTCCAGCTCCTCATACAAAATGGCTTGCACCGCTGGAGAAACAGGGTAGTGACGCTGTTTCACAGGGATCGCATCCCCGGTATCAATGACGTGCTCCATGAGCGCCGTCTTTCCAAGACCATCCCGGTCGAAACAGAGAAATTTCTGCCTGACCGCATCCAGCCTGGCCTGCTGATCCGAGTTCAACTGATGAGCGTTCGAGAGATCTGCATCATCAGTTAACGAAATAGAACTAATTAGGTTTGGAGCTAATTGGAAGGTCTTCCAAAAGTCTACCCCTAGGTAGATCTCCTGGTCTAAGTTGGGCACCAAGAAAAACGTAATAAGCTCTTCTCTTTTCTGATACTGTACTTTTGCTTCTACTTTCCCCACTATACTCTGACTTTTACCGTCCGCTGTCTTGATTCCCGAATGAAACGTTTTTACCGGAAGTTTCAACGATTCGACCAGCTGTAAACAATTCTTGCCAAGAATGCTTACGCTGGCCCCACTATCCAATAGTCCCAAGACTTCTTTATCTTCAATTTTTATTTTTGCATAAGGACGGGGGTCTGACGATAGATCTATTCTAGTGGAAGAAATTCGGTTTTTGATATCTTTTCTGATCTTGTATCTGGCTCTAGCATTCAGGACGTTTTTTGACGGTGTATGAATATTAGTATTGAAAATTCTATCTCTAGCACGATAGTATTCTTCGATTCTAACATGAAGGGGTTTAATGATATGTAAATTAGGTTCTCTACTTTTTCCTGTATTCAACTCTTTTTTAGTTGTTTCTCTTTTTAAAATTGTAATTTTTTCCTTGCCCTCTACAGTACGAGGGCTCTCAAGCACATCTGTTTGAGTAAAAACTTCAGATTCAAAAATTACTGGGGGTTCTGGGTTTGGGACGAACGCGAATCCCCCGAAACCTTCGCGTTCAGCGATCGGTTTCCCGGATTACAGCGCTTGCAGTGCGGAGTCTTCACTCCTTCTAGACCGCACTTAAAACAAAATACATTAAGGACTTCTGAATCACAATCAAAGTACGTATGTCCCTGCACTTTGCAGTTCCAACAATTCAAATTTTGAGGATCTGCATATTTGCGAGACGGAATTTTTGGACGGGCCCCACCAAACTGGTAGGCGGCCAGTTGTTCATCATAAGGTTGATGCTGGTCCTCATATTCTAACTCATTCACCATAAATTTGCCTTGTGGTCTTACAGATGGTTTAGAAACGTCTCTATCTTTTCTTGGAAATGCTGTTTCCACATCCTTACAAGCATTCCTCAGCTGATCTAAGGAAAAGATGGGCATAGGATATACTAATCCCACAAATCGCTCATTCAAATTCTTTTTAAGGATCTTTACCAATTCCACTTCCGGAATTGGTATTCTTAACTGTGATTTTATTTTGTTGATGGCTACAAAGAAGTCATCGATTTTTTCTGAGAATCCCTGTCTACGATCAGTTATCTCACGAATTATTTCGTAATCTGATCGAGGGTTCTTGAATTGACGCATCAGAGCGTCTCTAAGCATTGACCAGTTCGGCTGGTAGTTATCTCGCTGAAACTGCCAGAACCAGTCGTGGGCATTACCTGAAAGCAAGAGATGGAAATCTCGCAATATTTCTGCCCACGGACACTGATATTGGCTCTGTAGCGTCTCCAGCCTAAAAATGAAATCTTCCACCGTCAAAGTTGACGGTGGGCCTTCGAATTTAAGACCCCATTTGTTGATTTTGATTGGAGCTTTAAATCCAGAAGTCAACAAATGAGGTGCAAAAGGGACTTGATATGCGTAAGGTACTTGAGGATTCGGTGGATTTCTAGTCTGAGCTTGGTGAGCATCACGAAATTCATTTGGTTGGTTTATCCTATCCTGACTTCGCCTATATGCGTCTGACGGTCTGCTATGTTGTTGTCCAGCATGGACGAAAGCACTTCGGCTGGTATCAGGCTGCGGACGTTGTGTTGGTGGATGGTTTGGTGGTGGAAAACTATACGAAGGTATTGACGGTCTAGGTACTTGGTTATCGTTTGGTGGATTAGGTTTTCCTAGATTCAACTCTTTGAGGAATCCTCCAAGCTGATGCTGAATTTCATCTTTCAGACAGTTGGTTATCTCAGATTGAATGGAATGTTTGCATGAGGAAAGTGCATTTACTACCGTTAAATTAATGTATGCCTTCAAATCCTCGGAAAAGATTTCTTTTTCTTTTCGAGTATTTGCTGGTGGTCTTTGGGATAAACTTTCCAAAATGTCTCTAGAACCACCGCCGTTGAGTAAACCTGAACTAGGGAGTCTAGGAGCTGATAACCTACCTACTCTAGGCATTACTGTTTCATTGAAAGAGCCAAAGCTTCCACCACGTTGAGGAGGTAGCGCTTCTGCTCCCAATCCACTAAGGTGACTATACGTAGGGGTAAGAACTGATTCTCTAGAATTACTGTTGGACTGAATATTATCGATAGGAATACCTGAACTAGCGGGTAAATTGGATGTAGATCGGAATGGTCTTTCAAATGTGAGAGGAGAATGCAATAAGCGACGCCTCTCGTTGTCGTTTAATTGTTGGCTGACTGACCTGGTCAGTCTGACATTATCTTCGATTTCGGATTCTCTAATAATTCGGTTTATACGATCGTCTTCGTCTTTACCGGTGGTATCCATTTTTATTTTCGGAATTAAGAAGAATTTACTAAAAAAAAAAATAATATGTTTTGTAGCAAGCTGTGCTACACGAAATATAATAATTTTAAACAGAACAAAATGGTAATTTAATTATCTTAAAAAAAAGGTGAGTTATCTTATGAAAAACGTTTTCTTGTTATTGGAAATTTATGCCAAAACTTAGAAATTTCTGTTACCAAATATCACTTACTTTAGTACGTAAAAAATGTAAATTATCGAAAAAAAAAAAATGAATAGAATTAAGAAACTAGTATAAGAATGTAAATTACGTATAAGGTCAATTTAGAAAATTTCAATAAATTAACGAAAAAAGATGTAAATAAACAAAACAAAAAAAATATAATACTTATCAAACTTAAATCGCTTTTTCTTAAAAAAAAACGTTAAGTTATTATAAGTAACAACTATAAACTTTAATTTAACTTAGTTTCGAAGCAGAATAAACGTAAAGTTTTTCGTTTCGAAAACAAGTAAATTTGAGTACGTATCAATATGTAACTATAGTGCGTAAGAAAAATGTAGAATAATATAAATAAATAACAAAAAAATACTTAAACAAAGATGATGAACTTTTACTCTTTTATTTCAGAAGATATTGACTATTTCGTAGAAAAATTTCGAATTTTGCTTTCAAATTTTGTGTTTTCTAGAGTGAATTTGTTGTTTGTTTTTTTTTTTTTTTTCATATGCATACGGGGTGCTTCAGGTAGCGTCTCTGGTGGTTTTTTTTGACGACATGGTATGACTTTGCTAACGGAATCTTTGAAAAATAAGACTTCAGACGGACATAATTAAATCCCCTGACGTAGTGAGGTAGAAAAGGAATGACATAAAGAAGAGAAAAGACGAACAAAAACATGGTTCCTCTCCCCGTTCCAGCGATTCCAATCAGTCTCCAAGGACTTTGCTGGAAGACATGAAACGGTGACGGAAACAAAAAAAAACTAAAAAAGTAAGGTTGGAACAGTGCATCGATGTTCGACGATTCGTCAGACACGGCCACTGTGACCAAATCAAAACCTAACAAGACAAACTAGGAAAGAAATTGAAAATGTAGATAGAAAAGTAAAAATTGGGATTGAGGATAAAGGTAAAACAAAACATCGAAAGGGTGACTGTCCTCGCTGCAAATCCCTGAAATTCGTCGCGATTCACCTAAGTGCGTCATATGACCTTCTTGGTGAAGACATACGAATTCAGAAACCCGCAACGAGTCAGGTCGAAAAAAGGAAAGACAGAAGAAAAAAAGGAAGAAAATATTTCTTATCCGCCGTTGCTGCGAGATCTTCAAGAATTCGTCGCAATTCACCTAAGTGCGTCAGAGACCTTCTTGGTGAAGACATACGAATCTTGAAATCCCACAGCAAGTTTGGTTTCGAAAATCAAACACTCATGAACAGCAGTCACTGTGAACTTTCAGAGACTCGTCGCGATTTATCTAAGTACGTCCGAGACCTTCTTGATAAAGACTTACGAGCTCTAAAAACTCACAGTAAGTTTGGTTCGACTATCACGAAAACGAATACTACAAAAATCTTGGCAAAAATGCTAAGACGTTGGGCGCCATTTGTTGCGAGGCAAGAGGAGGTGTAGGAAGTGTCGGTAAAGGAGTAGGACCGGAAAAGGAATAGGTAGGAAAATTGGAAAGGAAGAGGTCAGAAGATAGGGTTGGAATGTCAAGTTCCGGGGGACGCGGCCTGCTTGCGATGCTCGGCAGTTAGCTCGCCGGAATGGGGGGGGATCTTGCCCCCGAAACTCAACCTCACCTGCAACAAAACACATATCAGGCCTGAGGGAACGAAAGATACACAAAAACTCTCTAATATGACCAAGGACGGACGATCACCACTTCAAGGGCACTACAGGTGTTGGTGTAGTGATGCCAACCCTCCCAACCTAGAAATCTGTTGGCCGATCTGTTCAGATTTCCCCAAAAAAAAGGCGATTACCGTGTTCCAGTTATACCATCTTCACCGTCGTTATTCTGCTACCATCGGCACCCCTGAAAATTTGAACCTTAAAAAATCATGTTTCGTTCACACGAAACAAGGAAACACAATAGTTTCATCGAAAGGCGTTAATTGAAGTTTTATTTGTATGATAATCAAGAATCATTAGCAGGTACTTTGCTTTGAAATTATTAATCAAGTTGCAAAATTATAACAAACTAAAAACTTTAAATATTTAACCAGATAGTTAACAACAAGAAACGAAAACATAATCAAAAAAAAACTAAGCAAGAAAATGTGACACAGAGATGTTTCCAACGATAAATTTATCAGTACTCTTTTTAGTACTCCGATGGGGTAAAAATTGAAGTTTCGGAAACCTAATTCCCTACCTACAGAGAGCTCTTTGAAGGTGGTCTATTAGCTGAAAACCATATGCATAAATCGCGACAAACGGAGGAAACAATACCTTGCACTTACAAAAATAAAGTTATCATTAAGGAAATATATAAAAAAAATAATAAATAAATAAATAAATTAATAAATATATAAAAAAACTTCAACGCCACTTATAATTATAACAAGAAAACTGGTATATCAAACAGCAAACAAAGTAAATCAAAATCGATACTAAATGAAGATAATTTGTATCTAAGTACTAGGATATAATTTTCCTTCTATATTGGTGCTTAAATCTATCACAATCGTAAGTATTTTTTTTTTTGTATCAAATTTAACTACGTATATATAAATATAATTTCACTTTTCTTTATGTTCATTTCGGTATACTCTATAGATTTATGTTTAGATGTAAATACCTTCTTTTTTTTTTCTTTTGCTTTATAGGTTTCTTATTGTGGCTGGATTTGGTTTAAAGCTGCTTCGGCTGAGGCACCAGAGTCGGAACTCTCATGAACGCTGGTTTCGGATTTGGTGAGTGTATCCAGTTTATTTTTTGGATTTGTAACCACTACAGTTTTGTTTGGAAATTCCACAGGTATCGGTGGCGCTTCGATTTCAAGAGGATGGGATCCCCGGGAGAGTACGGTAGCAGTTTGGTATCCCAATGGACTGTACCGCACGCTCAACATGTGACCTCCAGAAGTCGGCCGTATCACCAGAAAAATTTGGTCCAATGAGGCACAATATCAAACTCTTTATGTATTAAAATTATTGTATAACACAAAAAAAAATGGCCATACAGAAATGTAATATAACACCAATTGTTATAGTGTCGTAGCCAAAAAATGTAACAAAAAAAAGGTGCTTGGCGGCCCAGTGCTTCACTGGCTACTTGGGACCGCCAAAATCCAAAAGAATAAAGTTGTTCGAAAATCTGTATTAAATTTCGTAGTTTTAGCATATTTTCTCCAAAAAAAATACATTTCTATTAAACTCACCACATAAAGTTCTTTTCACTATCTTATAATATTTTTTATTTTGATTTTATTTGATCTCAAATCCCCGGTTTTTAGATAGCGTAAGTATCTCAGAAAATCTTAAACAAAAAATATGAAAATAAACGATTTAATATACTAAGAAAAACACTTTAATTCCAGTAAACGCACCGTGTAAGTACAATGTAAGAAAACTCGTTAAACTTTTAAATTACAGGAATTTTCCTTTAAGTTTTATTAAGGCAAACGAAATTTAAATATTTGAATTGAACAGACGTCCAATCTCTATCAACCGGCGGAGAAGATTTATATATGAGTAGGCTATATGTCTACCTCAATGACGTGGTTTTCTGTATGGAACATACCACCTTTTTTCACATCCTCCTCCCACATCATTTGAACATCATCCGATCAGAATCACCCGCTAGTCATTTTCCCTATTTTTGTTTTTGTTTTTAAATGTTTCCGTGTAGAGGTGAACCTACTTTATTTCCCCTCTTTTTCTGACATTTCAGAAACGTCACCTCTCAATTTCTTAAAATCTGCCACCTAGAGGGCGCTAAGGTTCGTCAGTAAGGCTCTGTTTTCATTTCTGTCTAGTTCAGAGGAAATATTGTCACCCATATCGTACTTAATGAAGCAGTAATGTTTATGGAGGTAGTTTAGGGCGTTCACAACAATACATTACATAGAACTACATATAATTTAAATTATAATGAATTAAACGTATTCAAGAGCGAATTGCATCACCTTACTTTGTTTATTCTCCAAAACCGCATGTAAACGCACAATATACCTACATACAGGGTCGGCCCCAGCCAAACTTGCGCGCTGTGCAAGATTTGTTGAAAGCGCCCTTTTTTATATTTGCACACATACATACATACATACACATGGCAAATGGCATACATATTTGTTTGCGCAAGATCAGATTATACATTTTCTTGCTCCCGATAATACGCCCCCAAATTTGCACCCTGTGCATTTGCACATCTTGCACATATATTTGGTCCGGCCTTGCCTGCATATAGCCATTATCATTCAATTAAAAACAATCTATCAATGTACCTGACCTCTCTTATATATAGAATCACGTGTTGTATTTTGATCACAAGATCATGGTGAACTGCAAACGATGTGAACCAATACTTTAATTACTTGCTGTATAAAATTACAATATCATATATACTTAGGTAAGTATGTACCAATATGAATTGTAATTTTTTTGAAGAATTATCCGGGAAATTATAATTGTAGCATTCTTTTTTAGAAAAATAGTGCACTGAAATATAGATTTACAAGATTTTTAAAAACAAATGTAAATGAAATCAACAAAAGTTGCAAATATTCCATTTATATTCTTCATCGCGTTGTCGCCTGATTGCATTTTACTATCATCAGTGCTGTTATTGAGGAAAAGTCTGTTTGACAGTAAATGACTTGACTGATAAAAAATAAGTCAATTTTGTTTGAGAAGATTTGCATGAAAAAAAATTGTCAAACAAAAAAATTAAAAGAAATTTTCTGTTTCTGTCTGTTTCTTTATTTCTCAAAACTTTTACTTTCTACCCATTTTAGCCCAAAGTTCTGTCAGAGTGCATATAAAAAAAAAAAAAATTGGACTAGAATTGGCAGTTTTTGGAAGTATAAATATCACCTATTGTGATGGAGGTAGAGAGAAAATTAAATACTTTTTTTTTGACAAAATTTGCATGGAAAATCGATAGAAAACAACTTCAAAAAAGTAATCTACTACAAAATTGTTTTTCAACATTTTTTACAAAGCATATACAACATAATACATAGGTGTTTTTGAAAATGTCCTCCATTGAAAATGGCAATCGACTTTTTTTAATCGACTGTACCACCATATATTTTTGAATAATATCTATTAAATATTTTTTATTTCATTCTAGAAATTCTAACTAATATTTTGATATAAAATTTTTGAAAACATTTCGGTCCACCTATATTAAAGCTCTTACTTGATATACTAGGGAACGTACAAGACGCATAACTTTTTTGGACTTCACCATCATCGTAGTATTAAGTTTTTTTATTGTGTTACATTTTTAAAACATAATTAAATTAAAGCAAAAAAGGTAAAAAAAATGTCATTAAAAGATGACAGACGGTTGCGTTGAGCTTTAATGGTATAGCCATGAATGTAACATATTCATAAAAAAAAATAAGTTTACACACGATGATTTCCACATAAAGCAATTTCAGTAAAGTATAAGTTTGTGATTTGTTTCTTTTCTAGGTCAAAAAACTTAAAATTAATGTAGGCATATGTAACTGAAAATGAGTAAGATAATTAGGTAGGTAAATTTCTTTTTTAATTGAAGGTATATTCATTTTAGAAATTTTAATAACAATAGGCGTGTTTTTTTTTATTTGATTCTATGCGTAGTACAGTATTAATCCTGTTTTTTTTTTTATTCACATTTGGTACTACCGAGCATCTGTCAAAATAATTTGAAATTTAAAAAAATCTATCCATAGTAGGATTCTATACTTTAGCTTTTATCGGCCGTCATCCTACTGCCGATGTTGTATTTGTAATGCATGTAAAATCGCACTATACGACGCATAGCTTTTTCAATAAAACACACCTAATATTTCGGAACTTCATTTCTTATTTAAAGCCTAGTACGCTGCTGATGCGAAACGAAAATTTCCTGTGATCTCCAAACAGACAACGAAACGCTTGCGAAACACAATGGAAAATATCGTTGGAGAGTTTCACTAATTCCAAAAACAAAATCAAACATAAATGCAAAAAATCAGAGAAACTCATGATGTAAGGAAACGATAAACAAAAAAAAAACACAAATAAAACTCAAATGTCATTTTTCCGCACACAATAAGTAGTCTGTACAATTAATTCAGTGCGAAAAATGAGCGGAGACTTCTCCAAATAATCTGCTACAATTATAAATTTCGCTCTTTGAACAGCGTACTGCAAAACAAAAAGCAGAACGAAATTTTCCGTTTATGATTTCGTTGTGTCATTTTTGTATGGGATTTTTCTTTTCGCATCAGCAGCGTACTAGGCTTAAAACTATGTTTTGGTAAGCATAACTTTTCAGCAAGTTTGTCAATAATCAGCGATAAAAATTATCATTTTTAAAGAAGACGACTTTAAAGGAACTGAAGTTCCCAAATGTTAAGGATCGATGCCTTTAGGAAATTAAGTAAAAAAACACCCGTATTGTGGAACGAAATATACAGGAAGTCTGATTTTTTCAAGTCTAAAAAAAAGAACTACATATTAGAAAAGCTTGAAGACTCTCCCAAATCAATACAAAACACGCCTGTGTACATACATCCACTTAAAAATTATTTTCATGTAAAATACAACAACAATTCTGTTAAGTAAGCGGCGCGGCGGCGGAAAAAATGTCGGCTTATGAGTTAATAAGCTCAAATAAAAACCAACTTATTACTATTATAACTGTTATACATAGGGTAAGCGGCAAAAGAGTTTTTTTTTTGTACTCTTTCTCTTAAAACAAAGAAGTGAAAAAAAAAACACATGTATTATAATATGTCACCTTGACATTTTCAAATTTCAAAAAATTTCAAAAGATATAGATATATTTGACGTGTTCAGAAAAATGAGATCTCAGAGATTTTTCTCACTCAAAAAGTGAGCAAACGAATCCAATATTTTTTTTTCAGAGTTTTGACAGCAAAGCTGAGAAATTTTCCTGAGGAATCCTGTTCAGGTAATTGAGATTGTAGAGATCTCCGAGATCTCATTTTCCTGAACATGCTTATTTGCTTTGTTTTTTACATGAACAACTCTGACATTGTTTTATGGGTGTTCAGCTGGGTGAGTGGGCATTATTAAGAAAATATGTTCAGTGTGATAATGGTTAAAAAATATTTTTAAAGTAGGAAACTTTAATAAAGACTTTTAAAGTTAGAAAATTGTTGGTTAGTATCATACTAATATACCTTTATATCACACTGTTAAAAATGTTAAACAATTTTTATTATTAAAAAAATAAAAAATAAATACTCGTCATAATATATACCTAATTGTAATATTGTGGCAACGCCGATTATGCTCTATATAAAGAGCTTTACTTATCTAACGTTAAACATATTCTTCTGATCGTGTATAGTAATTAAGACTTTAGTCCTAGCGGTAAATAAGGGAAAACCATAAGCAAATATAAACAGTTAATTGAATGAATTTATTTAATTATTTATCATCAATTAAGACACATATACTCACAACTCATATATAATTAAACATGTTTGTCAAAGTCACTTGTCTTCCAACAAGTTTCACCTTTAATAGAGAACAATGTAGCACACTGTTAGTGCGTTACACATTATCAACTTTGTGCTAAATTGTACTTTATAACAAAAAACAGCTAAGGTATAAAACCCTATAGCCTTGATTTTTGCCTATGATTTTGTTTTATTACAATAACAAAAAAAAAAAATTGTAAATAAAGAAAAACTTGCTCAATTGTGCCACCGCGCACCGGCCCAATATGTGTTATTGTCGATGACGTTTCATTCAGTTCAGACAGACTTTACGCGATAACTTAGCTGGCTTTCAAGTCGATGTACGCAACTTAAATCAGTCTGAGTAGCGAATGGCTTTCAAACAGAGCTACGCGGCATTGTTAAAGTTTTAATACGAAGAATTCGCGAATCAATAAAATTAAGCGCGACGCTAGATATATTTCTTTTGTTTTTCTTACTTTGTACGAATTGTTATTTCTATTACCTATGTAACAAAGTACCTATAAATGTACATACAATAACATTAAACAATAAATATAAAACAAATTTAAGGTACTGTTTGAAAATGTTTAATTAAACGGGGTTGTGATATTTATAGCCAATAGTGCAAATCAAAAACTTATTGGAATATTTGATCAATTTAAAAATCTAAATAGAAATTGTTAATTAATAGAAAGCCCACCAACGTACCTGTATATACCTACATAGATGAACTTTCGGAATTGAATTATAAAATAAATAAGGTTCGTTATAAAATGTGAAGATATTATTTTAAATGCTCATCTCTTTATTATGGCTAAGATCTTGTACTTAGCTTAAAATTTTGAAGGATTCATTTATCATGTGTATGTGATCAGTGCGAATTAAAATCAAAGTATAACTTCTTCAATTGTATTATAATTTATAATATATGTACCTACATTCAAAAGTCTATAGAGTATAGGTACCTATAAAAAAACGAAAAGAACAATTTTAATTTATTGATTCAATTTTGTGTTTGCATATTTATTTGAAAACAATCGATTGATGTGTGAATGTGTAAAATTTACGCTTGATTTAAACTCTAAAAACCTACTCTAAATTCAAATTTTAAATGTATTCACAGTTAAAAACAAAACACTATGAATTGAATTTATTTCCTTGGTGTTCCTTTTTCGCTTTTAGAAATGTGTTTATTAAACAAGCACTTAGTTATACAATTTTTGCATCAGTATACAAAAATAAATAAATTTGAATCAATTATAAATATTTAAGCGAATATAATTTTTGACAGAACCATTTTTATCAACACAAGAAGTAATTTTTTTGACATAAGATAATGGGAAATATTTATTGATTAATCTATATTGCACTTGATTAAATATCAATGGGCTAAAGGCCGATAAATTAATAATTTTGCGTAAGATTGGAGGGGCTGTTGAATTTAGAGGGTTGAGGCAAAGATGGATTTTCGTAGACCAAAGTGAAATAAAAAGAAGTTCCTCATTCAATAATGCAACAGTATCATCTTTCTTCTCCCCGAAAGGTTGACTTATCAGGAGCTGCACATCATCAGAGTAAGGATGAATCAGAAAATGTTTAACAACTTTTAGAAGCTTATTTTTGTAAAATGAGAAGAGAATTGGACCAAGGATGGATTCCTGTGGCACTTCAGTTAAAATATTGTAGAAATGTAGATAATTTACCGTTTACCACCACGCGATATTTGCAGTTTATTTATAAACCCATTCCAAAGTATGTCTAACTTTAGACAGCTGTACTACAAAATCTTATTTATATTCATGTTCCATCGAGTGTCTAACTTAGACACTGTAATTGGCTGTCCAAACCTATTCTAAAGTGGGTATGTTCAATGCACAAAAAGTTGAAAATTAAATGAAATGTTCATTGAACGTATCCAAATGTTCACGAAATTGACAGATTACAGGGATGTTTGTGAGTGTTTGAGAACATATTTCGACAGCTGTTGGAATGCCTTTATAAATAAGGAAATGTCCAAATATTTAGACAGTGGCTAGTTGGACAACTGTCCAAGAGTGTTCTAAGGAAATTTAATAAATACGACTGTTGATATTTATAAAGCAAAGTATCTGGGAAAGCAATTACTTTAGAAACAAGGCCAGTAGCATTCGATTTAATTGATATTATTACCTGAACTATGTCTTTCTCTCTATATACACATACAGTTTTAATAACCTAGTATCATACTTAAAATGCTTTAACGTCGTTCTTAATCATCTCAAATTTTGAATCAATGTCTTTTTAAACGGAAGATATTAATGGTAATATCAGGCGTGTTTTTTTGCAAGCCCGGGGATAATTGGTTGAAAAAAATGACATCGGGGATTAGCGATGCCATCACAGAAACAAAATGGAGTTTTCATACAAACTATCGATATAATATGCATGTAATTCACGCCGGTAATACAGTTTTTCGGCGCGCTTAAGTTAAGCCCCGAGAATTTTCTGGGATTAGCTAACCCTGCAGGGGATTAGTTGTTGTTGTATTTAACATGTAAATTGTTTAGCATCGACGGGCTTGCAAAAAAACATGCCTATCATTACAGCATTTTCATTTTTTTTTTTCATTTCTGCGCATCTATAAACATCGAGCTCGAGGAAAATGGTGAATCTAGTGCCCATTCTCTTGTCTAATTTCAATATTATGTTGTTGTTTCTAATGATGCGGTAAGTACTTCTTATGGACATTCGAACAACCGCATTTTTAATTTCTGACACTTTCAACGTTCACAACCTGCGCAATATATTATGCCTGTTTGGTAACTTTTTATTTCAACAAATTTCCGAGCTTTTCTTCTATGCGTTTTGACAGCCAATTGTGAAATTTTGTGCCTCAATTACCTTCGATTTGTGTACTGTATAGTACAACCGACGTAGTACAATTAACTGTCAAATCCCATAGAAATTTTTGACAAGCTATAAACTGTAGCAAAAGTTGCCCAGTTAACAAACATACATTATTATTCATTATGGAATGAAATTTACTTTTCTTTATTGGTCGAATGACCTAATACTAAAAATAAACCCTTAGAATCATGTAATATGCGATAAAATTATAAATTATTTTTGTAATTCTTATAGGTGTCTACGAACGATTGCAAAAAATAGTAATAATGTTATTAAATCAAAGCAAATAAATACCGGTTAATCATTATATATTGAATATAGATTTTATAGCAGTGATGATAGAACAACATCTATCTGTCGATAACATATTAAGTAAACAGTTAACCCTATGACTCGTGCTGAGTAAACTTTAATTTCTTCCTTATTTTTGTTTTTTTTATTATTTATTTTTTTTAATATGCATGTAGAACTGGAGGTACATTGTACAGATATAGTTCTTTTTGTAAACTGATGCATTGCATTTAATCTATTTTGTTTTAGTTATGGTATGATTGCAAGTTTATCAAGTTTAAGCGACTCAATAATTCTTTATTTTTTAAGTATACATTATTATAATTACGTATTATCAGTTTTGAGCCCACGTTTATGAACTATTTAATCGTATAGACACAGATAGAAGCAGAGGCAATATATTAGGTAGATATACATTGTTTTGAAGAATATAAACACCCTTTTATTTTGTTACATTTAGTTGAGTTTGAATTATTTCAAATAAAAAAAAACTTTTGTTGATAAGAAAAGTTGTTTAGAATAAGAGGAAATCGATCAAAAATTGCAAAAGCTTCAAACTTTATAACACATTTTTATGTAAATTTGTACAAATTTATAATTTAAAAACTGATATGGTGAATTCCTGAAGACATTTATACTCCTATTGACAAAAAATGCTTAATTGTCTTCTAATTTACAAATCAACTAAAACGTTAATCAAGACATAAATTAATTAACAATAAACTGTTCATTCACAGTTAATATATCAAATCTAAACAAAAATCTACTACATTCAAGAAAGAACTCTGCTATCGCCAGAGTTTTTTCTCACAAGTGTGAATTTTTGAAAATAGAATTTCTCTGTTGAGCTTGTAACACAATACTTTTTAAATTAAACAAAAAATCACAAAAAAATTGCACGATAAATTTGAAATTATCACATCTAATTAACGGCACCTAAGCCCTTTTCGATCGGTGAATTTTCCGTCGCTTACTTGACTTTCATATAAAATCGAAGGTTTACTTTACGAAAAAGTGAGAGATAAGATGAGTAACTTGGTCTTAAGCTCAGCTACAAAATAATACAATTCAAAATGCATATTGTTGTTTTTTTTTTAAATGCAAAAAAAAAAAAAAAAAAAAAAAAAAAAAAAAAAACTTTATTCATGAAAAGTGATCTGAAAATTGATTTGCGTGTTAAACAAGATGACATATCTATACGTTTACGACAAAAACAACTTATCTAACATATGTATAATATGTAATAATCGCATGCTATTACATTTTTTTACGACACAATTAATTTGCTACCCATCATGGAAACAGCAACAACAGTAAATGAGCTTTAAAGTTAAAGTTTATAATTTTTTCTCTAGAATTTTCTTAAGAAAAAAAAAACTAGTTAAAATCAACTTAATCGATAGAATCCAATGTCTATCCTACGCAAGTCTTATTAAAAATCAAAAGAAATTCTAGTTTTTTATTACAAGACGGAGATAATAAATCTTTATCAACTTTTCTAATAAAATCCAAAAACAATTTTCTTTCAAAACACACAATTTAAATAATTATTAAGAATTTTTGTTTACAAATAAAACTAAGTATCAACTAAAATGTAGGCAACGAGGTGTTCTATATATTTTTGCCATCATCAGACGGGTCACGACCCACATAAAATTTATGATTGCGATGGCCTAGAAATGAAATAGAATTTAAAAAAAAAAGTTTATGTAAAAATGTTGAAAAAATGCATTAAACTTAATTCAAAAAATTAAATTGATAAGAATTTGAAATTTATAAAAAGAATGAATATTTTTTTTTAAGTACATATATTGCTTTAGGTTATATGTAGTTAGTTAGGTTTTCTTCTTCTATTTTAACACACGTGTCTTTGATAATTTTTGTTCGATGAGTAAATTGTGTACTCTCTTTATAACTACATAATAGTAATTGAGATCTTCTTACGTTTGATAAGATGTTTTTAGAAAAATTTAAATTACACAATATATTGACAAAATTTAAGAAGATTAAGTACGATGTTAAAGCACTTTTATGTAGCATCATGAAACAGGATTTTAAAAAAATCAAAAGAGTTAGCATCGTGCTATCTTTTTAACATTTTATTAAAATTAAAACCACCAAATGTCTATTTTATAGTTTTAGTGAAAATGTGAAAATGGTATGTTTGCTTACTTGTTTGGACGAACTGTCACTTTTTTAGGTGTGTTCAGTTGAAATTCATTAAGAAAATAGGTTTAGTATGATACTAATTAAAAAATGTTTAAAACTATCAGTAGTATCATGCTAATACCTGAACATCAGGCTGTTTGAAATTTTGCGCCAGTTTTTTTTTATGTAAAATTTACCTGTAGTTTTTAAAACACACTTACCCCTAGTTTCACAGTGGAAGTTTAAACTCCAGTTTTGGTTTAAACCTTGAACTGAGTTAATTTTGTAGTTTAAATTGAATGACAGTTGGTCTGTTTGGTAACGTGAAATTTCATGCGAATTTGCACAAATTTTCACAATTTTCTGTCAAAACCCATAGAAAAAAACTCAGTTTTTGGGAAATTTGTTAAAAAAAAAAGTTACCAAACAGGCATAGTATTCTGCCGTTTAACCCTCAGCCCAACGTTTATAACGATTTGAAAGCACGTTGAAATGTTCGTATTTGGTCTTTAGAACATCCAATGATCGGTAATGGGAGCCACTTTTGGAGTTGAAATCTTCTGCAATGGACTCCCATGCCGTGGTTTATTTCTATCCATTGAACTTTATCAGTTTTTTTTTGTTTTCTATAATGTACTTATTTTTCATCACCAATTCCGTAAGCAATGTACGTCGCATTTTGAAAATTTATTACTTCTTTTTTGGCACAATTTTCGTTTTCTTGATATTACTTTCCATTTTTATATATTTTCGTCTCAAAGTCACAGGTCTTGATTTTCAACAACACAAAATATTTGTTGTTTCGCGTTTTTTTTGTTGCCTTAAAGACAGAAAGAGAAGACAAGGAATAATTTTGGAAAAGCTGCATAAAAACTACGTACTGTTTACATTACGACACATGACAGCAGAACGATGTACAATGATGCCAATTTCTATTCATACAATTTATTTAAACTACGTTCAATCCTGTTAATAATTTCAGAGATCACTTGACACTTAAAATTATACTCCTTACTCAACCTTATTATTATACATTCAAATAATGATTTTAACTTTGTTAAGTGTTTAATTTAAAAGAATGAAATAATTGAGCTAACTTAACCATTTACTAATTTGATATAACGTCTGCTAATAAATTGAATATTTTTATATGTATTAAAAAAAAAAATTCGCACATACTTAAATTGTCTTAATATTGGGTGTTAAGTTATTTCTCTAAGACCTAGGTACATGAATGACTTAAATAACTAACTAACGAGTTCTTTATTAATAAATAAATTAAAAATTCAACTATATGATGCATGACAAGAAAAAAATACATTGCACTTTTGACTTGTTAATAAATTAATTAAAGTAGCTCAGCTATAAATCATATACAATAGAAAATATTTATTCAGTTATTAATATGCAAAATATAGAAATTAATTATTTTTTTTCTTCTCAGTGGAAGATATAAATGTATGTACAATGTACATATGTATATGCATAGAAGTGTGAAGAAAAATGTATTACAACAACAACAATATTTAAAAGAAAAGTTTTTAAATGGAGTAAATTTCTTTTAATCGATTTTGTAATTACATAAATATAAAATTAATCTTTGACATGCATTAAAGTTTGAGTGTAGATACATACCTATATTTATAAAAGTCAGCATATTAAAACGTCTATTAAAATATATGCCAATAAAAATAACAATTTCAAATAAATCGAACAACTTCACATTAAAGTATACGGTGTAAGGTACTTCCAAAATCTGATTGAACATTTGAGTATTCTTTACTCTGTCCATTTGATGGATTTATTCTGTAGTTAGTTATTCTTTAGTTAAATCAAACTTAGAAACACAACTATAAAAACGCAAATAAAATTGGCGTTCCCGGTCTTAAAAAGCAAACGGGTATTGCTACGGAGTTCTGGCCAATCGCCATTTTACCGTTTCTTTCAAAGATGTTTAAAAAAAAACCTTACAAAAATATCTGTCGATCAACAATCTTTTAAAAGCTGTCAGTCTGGTTTTAGACCAAAGCGTTAGACTTCTAAAGTTCTTCAAAGGCTTTTGACACTGTTAAACATTCTATTCTATGTAAAAAAAATGCGATATTGGTTTGGGTTTTCTTTAGAGTTCTAGAAGTTGATTGTTTCATACTTTAGCAGAAAGAAAAACAACGCGCGGTGGCAAACGGTCAATCATCTACATTTCTCAATGTTTTAACTGGAGTGCCACAGGGATGCATCCTTGGCCCAATTCTATTCTTACTTTACATAAATGAGCTTCCAAAAGATGTAAGACACTGTCTGATTTATCTTTACGGTGATTATGAGCAGCTTTTGATAAGTCGACCTTTCGGAAAGAAGAATGATGCGGTTGCATTAATGAATGAGGATCTTCTCTTCATTTTATGTTGGTCTAAGAAAAACCATCTTTGCCTTAACCCTGTCAAATCAATAGCCCTTCGTATCTGCGCATAGTTTCGATTATTTTTTATTTCTGTAAATATAATTGATTAAGAATAATTAATATATATAATGTGTGTTTTTTTTGCAATCCCGGCCCCGGGGGCAATTAGTTTGAAAAAAAAACCACAACGGGGATTAGCGATGCCATCACAGAAACAAAATGTAGTTTTCATAAAAACTATCGATAACAAGTATGTAATACACCCCGGTAATACAATTTTTCTGCGCGCTTTAATTAAGCCCCGAGAATTCTCTGGGTTTAGCTAAGCGCGCAGGGGATTGGTTGTTGTTGTATTTATTTAACATTGGTGTTAAACAACGTTTTTTTTCATCCAATTCCGCCCGGGCTTGCAAAAAAACACGCCTATAATTTCTTAAGAATAATATCACATATCGCACAAAAATGTAGGCCCATGTTTCACAATCGAAGTAAGTGTCACTTAAGTGCCTATAATATGGAAAACTAATGCCCAATTTCACAGGGCAAACTCACATAAATAAGTAGCACTTAAGTCTCCAATATTGGCCACTTAAGTGCCACTTACTTAGGCAGTAAAACTGGTAAAATTAAGTGCCGCTTATTTTGTTAAAATGTGCACTGTGAAACTGACCCTCTCTCTCTTCATATAGGTACTGGTACATACCTTAATCGTGACGCCATCTATCGCAAAAAAAATATGCATCTACATAAATAAATTACCTAATTATAGACATGTTTAAAATTAAAAATGTTAATTTATTGTTTAAGTTTTCTCTTTTTTGTTGTGAAAATTTTATTTGAAACCAAACTGAATCTGAGGCTACTGGACTTGCTTTATCTATACAAAATAAAAGGCAAGTCTAACACGGTTCAGTGCAAATAATTAAGAGATTCAGAATTAACATATCAATTAGGGAGATGGATCTGCACCTTAAACATGCACCCATCTATTTATAAATCGATCTGTACCAGCTCATAAAATTTTCATATTCCTTATAATTGGTTTACATTTTTATGATTTTTAGGATGAGAAATTTGATTTTATATATTTTTGCCCACTAAAGTGTTTTTCTTTCAAAATTTCTTCACATCTACTCTAAAAGTATTGATAAATTCATATCTGTTATGATCTCATTTGACATTGGATTATAAGTTCAAGCTAAAATCCCAAAAAGAAAATGTATGGTGTTGACAGTTTTTGGTTTTTTTATTTTATTATTTGAAATTCTTAAACAGGTATTTCTAAAAATCCCAAATATATTTATATTTTGTTATTTTTTTTTTCATACAATTTCTCCTTAAAATTGTCATTATATTAATTAAACAATATATTTTCAACTTTAGTTCTAAGCCAATAACCTTGAATCAAAAAAAAAAAAAAAAAACAAATAAGTACGATCCATTTTATTTTTTCATATCAATTTCATTTCATTTATATACCAAATAAATAAAAATTAATTTCAGCTCTTTTTCTTTGTATTTAATTTTTTGTTTATAACGAGAACTTTATATATATTTTATTGCCTTGTGAAATCAAGTTGGTGTTAATTAAAAATGTTTAAACTTAAAACTTGTTTCCAAAGTGGTGTCTGTAATTCGAAAAAAGTGATTAATTACTCAAGTTCTTGTTTTTAATTTGACAAAAATGTACATACCTACATAAATAATTTTAATCCTATATTTTATATTTGGGTCTTTTGTTATTATTTCTCTGGGTTAGTTTTACTTAAAAGGAAAAGCAATATTTAAAACAATTTCTAATTTCTTAAAGAAATAAGAAAATCATCTATAAATATACACTATAAATTGTTATACCTATAATATGTAGATAACCTGATGAGGGTCAGAAAGTTGAACAAAAACATTAGGTGATTACGTATTAAATATATTATTCGTATGATTATTTTTCGGGTCAGGTTTCCATTAAGAACATTGAAGAAAAAATTTTTTTTTTTAAATTGTTGTGAAATAGCGCATAAAACAAGAAAATATTTTTTTAAATGCGGAAATTGTTATTAACACAGCTATAAACAATTAAAGTTCGCACCATAGCTTAAGGAAAATAGCTTAATTTACTTAATAAATGCACTGCAAAATGGTTATTTGTGATTTTCTGTGTAGAACAATATCCATTTAATTAAAAACAATCATAAAACAATATAAACATTATAAACAATTAACAAAATTATAGAAGTAAACGTATAGATGCAATTGACAGATTAAAAATACTTACCTAAAAGCAAATGCGCTATTCACCTAAAAGTATACAACACTTCAGATATAATTGTGTCAGTGAAAATGTTTTTGTTGTCAGTTGGGTTGATATCAATTTTTTTTGTAATAAACAGTACTGTGGGTTGCCACCCACGCGGATTCAAAGTATTTTAACTCCCTTTTTGGGGTTCCAGTCCTTGCAGTACCGTAAGTGACCCTACTAGAAAATTTTAATAGCAACGATTTTTCTGATACAATGATATCAAAAAGGTTGCTTACTTTTAGGAAAACGGCCTTTTTCATATTTTGTTTCGTATAGTAAGTGTTAATAAACTCAATAGTGCGGGGATTTAACACTTGGTGGAAATCAAATTGAGTTAGCATATATTGTTAAATTAAAAATAATTTAATAATAAAAGAAAACACTTTTAAAAAAATTTAAAAAAAAATTTATTTAAGGCCAACGCGTTTCGTCATCTTCAGGGCACATTTTTAATTTAACAATATGCTAACTTAAATTGTTTATAACTTTGTTAATAATCATTTCCCCAAAAAAATATTACTTTCGTGTTTTATAGCTCACCTGACATTAAAAACATATTTGTTCATATTTTTTTTAATGTTCCTAATAGAATGGAGTCGAACTTCTTTAAGCTTCGTGTCCCAAATTTGACCTAATACAATTATACATCTTTCTCCATTTAAAATTATAAGTTAAAAAATTTTTATAACACGCTGGATTTTGCATTTTATTGTTCCTCAAAGACTTCAAAACAAATTTGACGTTTTTCTCTATCCCGCGTTTTCTTTTTTCTTTAGGGGCCAGTTATAGCTTTCATTGAAACTCATCATTGAAAAATTTAATTTCCTATTTTGAGACACTTTGAAAGCAAAATCAGAATATTTTGATCCCAATAAAGAGGTGATGACTCAATTATTAATTTTAGTAAAAAAAAAAATTCATTTTGGCTATACCTTACAAATCAAATGAATTTCTTTATTTCAATAATTGAACTACCTTATCATTGATCATTGAAATCTTAGAAATCGTTTTATGTAACAGATTGGGCCAAAATGAAATATTTTTTTGACTGGAAATAATAATTGAGTCAAGAGCTTTTTATTGGCATCAAAATAACTACTGATTTTGCTTTCTAAGTGTCTCAAAATAAGAAATTAAAATTTTCAATGATGAGTTTCAATGAAAGCTATAACTGGCACCTACACTACAGTTTACACTACCTTACCGATTTTCAAAACTTAAAAGCCATCTACCCGCTAGAGTAAGACTTTATGTTCTTTAAATAGATCCAGATAGAGAAGTAGATCCCAAGTTTTTGTTGTATATTAAAAATGATCTTGATCCAGATCCTTAGATAATAAAACTAAAACAAATATAGATAAAAAAGTCACAGTATAATGTTGATTCCAATATTTTAATATTTTGTTTAGTGTACCTACACTTTCATTATCATAATTAATTTTTTGCATCATATCGTATCCTAAAAGTACACACCGAATACTACCTATTGTTTTTATTTACGTATTCAGAAATGTCTTTTAATTTGCAAATAACTAAAACGTTGATCAAAGATTACTTCACAATTCAAAATATTTTTATTAATAAACAATCAACTTATAATTCACGTTAAATAGCAAATCTTGATGAAAATCTACTACATTCAACAAGAACTCTGTTGTTACACTAGCAGCTGCTTTTTTTTATCCTCACGATCTGATCTGGATCAGATCCTCATAATAAAAGAAACAGGATCACAGTGACAGCCCAGGGTGTATAATAATCTCTTTTTGCATTTTATTTGTATATTTTTTATATTTTTGTTGGCTTTTTTCTTTGCACTTATACAGTTTTAACTACCTTATACCATAATAATAATAAAATAGTACTAGTTTTTGGATCATGAAATAGATCCAGATAAAAGCAGGATTACATTTTGTTTTTGTATTTCCTTGCTAAAATTTGATCCGGATCAGATCATTTGGATACTAAAATGCTGCTATTATAAAGTCTGCAAACAAAAATTATCTTACAAAGTGTGAACTTTTGAACACACACTTTGTCATTTGGGCGTTTAATTTGTATCACTATTTTTAACTTAATTACTTGCCAATCCACCTACTTAGTTGAATTAGTTAATTAACATGAATTAACTTCAATTTTATTTCACTGATAAGATTTCACACTTACTTCATCGATTAAAAATAATTCATGTTTTTTTTGCTTTTATTAATAGAGGTGTAAAATTTCAAGCAACTCGAATTGTAAAAGCAAGTACGTGCGGCCCATGGTCGTGCATAATTTCATTTTTGTTTTTGTATATCTTCAATTATACGTACTTATAATATGTACTTGAATATTTTTAATAATTGACTATAAGAGAGAGAGTTTTAAAATTCGGAAGCAAAAGAACTTGAACTTTGTTTGTCTATGTGATTATTATATAGTAACACAAATATAACCTTCTATTTAACTAATTTCTTTATGATAGCTTGACATTGAATAACTTTAACTTATAAGGTATAATTAACAACTGACAATCATCATATCATGGTGATTATACACCAATTAATATAAAATATTTTACACTATGTACTGTATTTAAAATATCTTCATATATATACATATAAATGGTCAGCAACTATGTAAGTAAAGTACAAATATCTATATGATACCTACATATATTATAAATAGAAGATTCGCTATTTTCTTATATCGATCTATTTACGTCACTTGCAATTTTTGTGTATTAACTGTACTGTGACTCAAACATATTTTTGAACAAATTAAATTACCAAAAATATAGTAATTAAAAGCAATAAAAAATGATTTTATTAAAAGTGTTGATCGCCATATTTATTGCGAGAGTAAGTGTAATTAAAATTCAAATCACAATTTAAAACTCAGTGAGGAACTAACTTAGAATATTTAATTTGAAAACCACAAATTTATAAATTGTTCGCTAAGCTTACATCTATATCCATCTTGTGTTGGCTTTAAGTAGATGTGATAAAATAACGATTAACATTTATATCTGCTTCCGAATTTTTGAAAATGATTTCCCAATTATATAGTTTTCCTATTGTTATAACAATAGACTTATGATATGTATTATTTCCCGCTTGCATCTAAAATTCAACCTCAGTCCTGACGTCTGCCATTGCCTCTTAATTTTATATTCTGTTGTCTTCTTATGTCCAATGAATTTAAAAATTTAATTAATTTAATTTCTAAATAGAACCTGTAATTGTTGATCTATAAAAAAAACCCACCAACAACTTTAACTTACATTCAAACTGGAATAATTCCAGTTTAAAATTAAATACCAAGTCATTAAAATTATCTTTAAAAATTAAAAAAAAAACTTAATTTGTATATTATAAAGAAATTTTGTAATTTATTTTACAATGTTTATGATTGTGATATATTTGTTTATTAAATTTATAAGATATACATTAGGTACACAGATATGTACACTTAACAGTTGCATTTATTAGATTTTTTTTTAAATGCGGCGATTTAGTTAGCTAAAAGAACTTAATGTAACAAGGCAAAAAAAATATCAAATCTGCTACAGACTATATGTATGAATTTCTAGTACATTTTATAAATCTGGGCTTTTGACAGCTTGCAAAAAAAAAAATGAAAAAAAAAACAAGAGCTCATCAATTCAATAGGGAGAAAGAGTAGGCGTTTTTTTGCAAGCCCGGGGGGAATTGGATGAAAAAAACGACGTCGGTGCGAAAAAATTTACATGTAAAATGCAACAACAACTAACCCCCTGCGGGCTTAGCTAATCCCAGAGAATTCTCGGGGCTTAACTTAAGCGCACAGAAAAACTGTGTTACCGGCATGAATTACATACATGTTATCGATAGTTTGTATGAAAACTCCATGTTTTTTCTGTGATGGCGTCGCGTCGTTAATCCCCGTTGTCATTTTTTAAAACCAATTACCCCCCGGCTTGCAAAAAAACACGCCTAAAGAAGCAAGTGGAACTAGACTATACATTTGGTTTATGATCTTTTTTGTTTTGGTTATTTGTTTCTTTCGAATAAAATCGGCAACAGTGAGAAACAGCGTATTTAGATTCATATAGCTCAACATAAGACTAAAAAATGTGTTTCCTGCATAACTTGCATCTTGTCACTTACGATGATTCTAATGATTCTTCTGTGCAACGAAATTATGCCTGTTTGGTAACTTTTTTTTCAAAAAATTTCCCGAAAACAAAGTTTTTTTTGCTATGGGTTTTGACAGCAAATTGTGAAATTTTGTGAAAATTTGTGCAAATTCGCAAGAAATTTCACGTTACCAAACAGACCAATTCTTTTACGTCTATATACGCACCATGTAAGAATCTAATAGTATCATTAAAAGCAACTTGCAGTGAATGAGAGTGAATCAAGGTTATGATGTTGTAAAATACCTGAGTGTAGTTGCACTTATGGACATGGTTGATGAGTGCAGTGAAACGGGCTTTAATCCATAATAATTTTTGAAGGTAAACATTATATCTGTTTGGTAACTTGAAACGTTGTATGACGTCTTTTAGACATACATACATGTCGATGCGAGAGTAACAGAACGTAGGCACGGGATAAAATTGCTAGTAACAAAGCTGAGACATGTTGGGGCTTCAACTATAGCGTAGTTCTTAAAAATTGTGAAGTCTTGTTTAAAATATAGGGATGACGTTTTAAGACTAAGAATATGTTAAATTAATTTAACAAAAGATAAATCTCCAATTAATTACCTTTTGAAACAGAATGACTCATGACACCCCTATATAAATAAACTCAAAACAAACATGAATTACTTTTAAATCAATGAAGAAAGTGCGACATTTTACAATACAATAAAAAAAAAATCTAATTTATGTCAAAAACTAAAATTCACCCGCAAGTAGGTGGAATACAATTTCTTTTAATTTTTTCCAATGACAATTAACAAAAAGAAAGCAAACGCTAGTGATTTACCTACAAGCTCAAATTAAAATGTGTGTGTGCAAAAGTTCACACTTTGTAAGAAAATGTGGAAACTAAATAATAGCTGCATTTTATTATCCAGATGATCGGATGAAATTTTAACACGTAACTTCAAAAACAACATACAATCCTACTTCTATCCTACAAACTATCGATAAAAGCCCTTCCACACTATCCCACTGAGTATTAATACAAAGTGGAAAAGAATTCCATGCTACTGCCAAATTTGTGAGAGAGAAATTTCTTTTCATTTTTTGACCACACACAACAGTTTAATTTAACCTCAATAAAAATGTGATGAAATGTGTGACAGAATTAGAACCGTTTCTAAAAATTCTCATGTATTAACACATGTCAAATCGTGTAGGCTGGGATTATCATATTTTGTTTCCACACTATTATACATGACTTGTTTCACACTTTTTTGACATGTGTTAATACTCAGTGGGATAGTGTGGAAGGGCTTTAACAAGTATGTAATACACGCCGGTAATACAGTTTTTCTACGCGCTTGAATTAAGCCCCGAAAATTCTCTGGGATTAGCTAAGCCCACATGGGATTAGTTGTTGTTCCATTTAACATGTAAATTGTTTAGCACCGACGCCACGTCGTTTTTTTCATCCAATTCCCCACGGGCTTGCAACAAAAAAAAAACGACTACTGTTTGTTTTATTATGAGAGTCTGATCCAGATCAGATCATGTGGATATGAAAAATGCAGCTTATGCCTAATCTTTGGCGAAAAAAATTTCTTGTTGAATGTAGTAGATTTTTGTTACCCAAATTGAATCATCTGTTGATTGGTTGTTAATAAAATATTTTAATTCGAGAATTAATTGCTGATCAACGTTTAAGTTAATTTATGAATTAGGGGCCAGTTATAGCTTTCATTGAAAACGATCATTGAAAATTTTAATTTTCAGTTTTGAGGCCTTGAGAAAGGAAAATTAGTGTTTATTTATATGCCAAAATGAAGGTTATGACTCAATTATTATATTTACCCCAAAAAAAATTTTCATTTTGGCCCAAGATTTCGCATAAAATAACTTTTATTTTTTCAATGATTGAACTACCTTACCATTGATCATTGAAAACTTTAAAGTTATTGCATGTGAAAGGTTGAGCCGAAATGGAAATTTTTTGGATAGAAATAATAATTGAGCTATAAGCTTTATATTGGCATCAAAATATTAACTTATTTTTCTTTCTAGAAGCCTCAAAATTAACGATTAAAATTTTCAATGATCGTTTTCAATGAAAGCTATAACTGGCAACTTAGAATATAACGGGTGATTTTTTAGCTGGTTTGGTTTTGGCAACACTGGTTTTGACAGCTGACGTGTGTTTAGTACCTTGTGTCACTGTCAAACAGCTTCAGTTTGGTTTGCAATTTAACCATGGATCGTCTTACAAATGAACAACGCTTGCAAATTATTGAATTTTACTATCAAAATTCGTGCTCGGTTCGAAATGTTCGCGCGCTTTTTTATCGAAAAATTGTGTTCAGCGATGAGGCTCATTTTTGGTTGAATGGGTACGTAAATAAGCACAATTGCCGCATTTGGAGTAAAGATCAGCCAGAAGCATTGCAACAGCTACCAATGCATCCCGAAAAAGCCACTGTTTGGTGCGGTTTATGGGCCGGCGGCATTATTGGGCCATATTTCTTCAAAGATGATGCGAATCGCAGCGTTACTGTCAATGGTGAACGCTACCGAGCGATGATAACAAACTTTTTTTTGCCCGAAATGGAAGTTCTTGACTTGCATGATATGTGGTTTCAACAAGACGGTGCCACATGCCACACAGCACGCGAAACAATGGCGCAATTGCGAGGCGAGTTTGGTGAACAGTTAATTTCACGTTTCGGGCCGGTCAATTGGCCGCCTAGATCGTGCGATTTGACACCATTAGACTATTTTTTGTGGGGGTATGTCAAGGCTAATGTCTGCTTCGATTGACGCACTGGAAGCCAACATCCTTGCATTCATTCGTGAGATACCAGCCGATATGTGTGAAAGAGTATGCCAAAATTGGACTCAGCGGATGGGCTACCTGAGACGCAGCCGCGGTCAACATTTGCATGAAATTATCTTTAAACATTAAATTGCAAGATTCAAACTATCGATTCAAATAAATATTTCATTCATTTTTTTGAATTTTTTGTGTTTTTTTTTTTTAAAAAGTTCTAAACCTCTTAAAAAATCACCCGTAATAACTAAGCATTTTCATTAATAGGAATGTAAAAGATTTAGAGTCTTAAATCATATATATTAACTGATTCGGTGAAGTTCCAATTGGAAAGAAATGAACAAATAACAATTAATTTAATTTAAATCAAATATATCCTAGGTATTTTTTAAAATAATATACATAAATCGTAAATCATATTAAATTATTTATTCTGGTTCATTACAAAAACAAAACTGTGAGAAAGAAAATTTCGTCATTCTTAAAATTATCGATGTACGCACCAAAGTTTGATGAGTAAATTTACCAACTCATCACAAATAACTCTCATAAATAACTCATATTTAATGATTCATAAAAAAAATTTACGAAGTGATTAACTTCGCAATTCTTACAATGGAAGGTTAAGAAGTTTTTGATTTATTGTGCGTTTATTTTGGAGCATGCGATAAACAATCTGAGCAGCGAGAGGGGAGTGGTTTTTCTATTTGAGTTTATATTGAAGCAGCAGCGCTTATAACAACGTCAACAACAATCAGTCTTATACACTGTTCAAAATCATTTATCACAGCTCCAACCTTATAGTCCCAATTGGGCTTTTCCTAAAACTATCTCTTTCTAATTTGACAGTTCTATTACAATACAAACAAATAAACTTACATATACAACGACAAATCGCAATGTTCACACTATGGGCGTTTTTCTTTCTTAGTTCAGAGTAGAGCTCTGAACAGAGTCTGAACCAGCGTTGTTCTTGGAACAAAAAATCCTGGGGCCATTCTTGGGGCAATTTCAAATTTCTTATATTATTATGATATTGGAGTAAAATGACAAATGATAATGCACTAAATTGTAGATATAGATAGTCATTTAAAATATTGTTGGCTAATTTTTCCAGAGTTGGTCCAGAATTAAAAAATGAAGCTATTTCTTCTATTAAATTGAAATAAATTTTCAAAACATCTCCTTTAATAGATTTGATGGGTATCATGGAAATCATTCTTATAAAATCACAAATAATATTGTAATCAAATAATCGGAGAGCACAGCTTTATTCTTAACTACTTTGAATTGAGTAGATAATATTGGTAAGCTCAATGTAATAATTTCAAAAATATTTGCGTTTCTGACAGATTTATGAAAGCTAACATATTAAAGCTTGTCAAAACAATACATTGTCATTTTCTACAAATTCTCTTACAATAATATTTCTTTTTTATATTATTCGACAAAATTTGAAACTAACGCGAGCTTGTTGAAAACTTGGTATTTTTTTTTAATTTGTGAAATCAAATATTTTTGTTCTATTGTTGTGAACATTTGTTTTTAAATTTATGAAGCTTTTGAAACTGGGGCCACTTCATGTTGGCCCGGGGCATGTGGCCAAAATACAAAACTGGGGGCCAAATGGCCCAATTGGGCACTTTAGCACAACGCTGGTCTGAACACTCCGAACATACTCTGAGCGATCTCTGAACTGAGCCTGCTCTGCTCTGAGAGTTCAGATTTATTTAAAGAAACAGGCTTCACCAGATGTCACTTTTTTATTTGTTCACAGTTGTCATTTTCTTTGTGTTCAGCTATTCAACTCCGCCTGCTCTATCAATTTATTCTGAGCTCATAGAGCGCGCTCTGAACATGCTCAGAGCAAAAAAAGAAACACAAAATTTGAGCTCTGAATGCTCTGAGCTAAAAAAGAAATACGATTTCTTTTTTGACAGTTCAAGCTCTGCTCTGAACTAAAAAAGAAAAACGCCCTATAGTTGACCCTTTTAAAAAGTATTTGTTTTTGTTGCTTGTGTCACATTGACGTATGGGAGAATTTCAGAATTAAATTAAGACCATTAAAAATGGGAAATTTATCGATAAAAAAATTTACAGATTTCACTCATAGAGTAACTATGGGGACATTGAAAATGACTTGTGTTAGCTCGATAAAATAAAAACATGAATAATCTTGGTAATTTCTAATTTGTATCCTATAGTTGCACCAAAACTTCTGAAGATGTCTAAGAAACCATTCTTCAGTCTGAAATTACAATATGTAGATATTTTTGATGTCGAATCCCAGTTGGCGGTTAAATTAATGTTGTTCAGTTCAGTTTATTTAATCACGGCGCGGCGTTGATGTTGAAGAAATTCAAATATTTGCTCAAATTGATTTACAAGTCTCTCAACTTATTGAACTATTTATATATAGGCAAGTTATTTGATTTACTATCAAAGTGAACCCTTTTTAACGCGAGACCAAATTTATAAATAATTTGATGTGTAGCTCAAACTCAATGCAAACCTGATTTACCTAATTGTTTTTAGATATTCTATAATATTTTGCATTTTGAACTCATCTTTTGATAAATTTAATAAACTCGAGTCGTGTAATTTCTTAAGACAATATAAATGGTTTTGACAGCTAAGCAGTATTCTTTTATCTGTGTATAAAGGGTGGTCCTTATTTGTATGGAAGAAAAAAAATTGTTTTTTTTTTACTGAGCACCATTTTTTTTTGTTCCTCTATATTCAAAATATGTACAAAAAAATTTTTGAGAAAATCGGATTATATTAACACGTGCCGCAATGAGTCTGAAATCCGAAGAATTATCTTCTATAGGACAAAAACAAATAAATGCAATCGGTATTGAAATTTTAATTTTGAAGTGATATTTTCATACTTAAATAAGACAAATAAAGACTTTTCAATAAATAAATCTATAGATAATGTTTTTATAAATTAATATCAGAATGAATCGTAGTCATCGTAACGAGTTTTAAGACTTTCTCGGCTAAATCCTGGGTATTTTTGGCGATAATTTCGAACAGTCTGAAAATTTTAATAGAAATTTGGAATAAATTGATATAAGTTCTCAGTTTTTAAAAAGGGTATACTGACTTGAAGTAAGAATTGCTTTTGGCCCTCGTTTTTAGTGAGTTTATTATTGAACTCCTCCATGAGTTTAACTCCACGTTCAGCTGTATCATTGACTACTTTTAAGGATCCGACTATTTCCTTTCCTCGTCTATAGTCAGGTTGCTCATTCCAAAGTAATGGATCAATATGTAAAAAGTCTGTAGATATACCAAACCTTTCGAACACTTTCATGGATTTAGCTGACATTAGTTCTGATGGAAGGTTTTTGGTGATAAAATGTGAAACATCAGCTGGTTGCAGATGCATTTTTTTCTTTGCTTCTTCTTCTTTTTGACTATCGTCTTCCAACACTTTTAAAACCATTCTTCGTTTTTCTTCAACATCCAGTCGTTCGTCAAAAAAGGCAAAAGCGACACATTCTTCATTTAGGTACCATAAATGGTTTAGAAACTTATTTATTGCAGTTTCGGCTATAACATAGTCATCTTCTTTATAAGAGTTAAGTTTTTTTAAAAAATTAATGTCATTCAATGGTGCTTGCAAGGCATTTGGAGCAGAAAACCAAGATTGTGCGTAACATTTGATTATAAAGCAGCAAATAGTTGACAGAGCTCTTTCGTCCTTAGCATTCAGCTTAAATTGTTGTTGGAATAATATTATTTTAAGACAATATATTCCCTTTGCCATCCACCTAGCCAAATGATAAGCTCCTGGTGCACGAAATTTAATGCCACCTGGAGGAGTTCCCCCCAAATAAACAACAATCAGCTCAAGGAACTCTTTATAGTCATCGCGGGGAAAATTCTCATTCAGCGTTGTCATAGCAAACAGCAAAATTTCTTCCCTTATATCTGTAAGAACGTTCACAGCCTTTTCATTCTTTAACCATATAGAAAATTGCCCCTTATCCATTGTTTTCCACTGCGCTTTGAATCTTTTAAACAAAGGAATGTCAGGTCCAGAAGATGGATCAAATTTACATTTATTAAACACTCCTTGAAGAATAATTTCAAAAATGTGATGTCTGCAAGCTAGGTATAGTATGTCGCGGCCAATTTTATTCTCTAGCAGGACACAAGCTCCGTTTAAACGCCCCGTATTTGATGCAGTTGTGTCAAAAACAAAAGCTTGGACCTTATCTATCAATGACCAATCTTCCAATACCTCATACACTGCAGACGATACTTCAATACCAGTTCCAGCTGAAAGTTCTGGTACTCCAAGGAGTTGTTCAATTTCTGGAGCAGTTGCAATAATTGGAAGTCTGTCAACTTTGGCTTGGCCAGTTATATCGGGAAGAAGTTTTGAGTCCCAGTGTAATACCGCAAAGCTTAAATTTAAGTTGATAAATTTTGTTTTACTTGCTGTAGCTGTTTGCTCGCGAAAATATTGCCGAGATAGCCTGATAGAGGTACGGTTGATTACATACTTTAAAGGGTCTAGGGATGTGGCTTCAATACAGGCTGTCAAAAGGTGAACGGCATCTCTGTCACTTATCTTACATTTGTCAAGTACCGCCGATAACCTGGGGGTTAATATATCAACTCTTGCTCTTTTAGAGCCTGACGGTCCTGCCACTGGTGACTCTGGCGATTCAAAGCTACAATTTTCGACTTCAACCTCCTCTTCGTCAGATGAAAACGTAGTATAAAGTTCCACTAGCAAGACAATTTTGCATTCAATTACATATTTGTATATACAACTATTACCTACCATTGTCATAATTGGGTGAACTTTGATCTTCAACTCGTTGTTTAGCTCTTTTTTCACGATCCTCCTTTCTCTTTTCCATACCTGCAAGTTTGAAGTCTGTTCCAAGCATGCACCCAGGTCGACCTTTCTGTCTTTGTAAAAGCAAAAACTTTTTATCCTCTTCGATTTTAATAAAGTCCAAGGCAGATGCGTGTGCGATATCAAATAAATCATTTAAAGTTTCCGCAAAATCAGATTCTTTTTTTTTTGATGTCTCAGTGTTTCTATTTTTACTCTTCTCAATGTTTCGTAGCTCTTCGTAAAGTTTTTTCAATTGTTTTAAGCAATGACATCGATCACGAGTAGGAATTCTTGCCTTTTTCCAAAATATTGAACACTCATCTATAACCAAACTAACACTATTTGCTAAGCTTAACTTCACACTTCGCATATTATAAAAAAGAACACTTAACACATCTCGTTTTGAAGGTAATTTAGACCCGAGAATTTGATTTTTCATAACACCGACTAAAAATAAATTTTCACGTGGCATTTTTAATCGATTCAACTAACCAGGACTATTAAAAGTTTTGATTGACAGAAAAAATATGTACAATTTTAATTCTGTCACCTACGCTTGCTTAGATAAACAAAAAATTCTACAAGAGAGTAACAGAAAATTACATCCCTAGGTACTAAAACAGTAGAAGTACTCTCACAAGAGCGTACATTTTAAGCTCAGTGCGGCACGTGTTAACGTGGTTGTAAAAAAAAAAAAAAAAGGGTATTGTATTAAGATATCAAGGAACAAAAAAATTGGGTGCTCAAAAAAAAATAACAACTTTTGAAAATAAGGACCACCCACTGTATATGAAAAGCAAAGCACCAATTAAGTTGACAGCTGAGTTGACAACCAAATTGAATCGTTTTTTTTTTCATTTGAGGACCTTAAGGTAGAACTGTAATAGTCGGAAGATGTTGGAAGAAAATTCTCTCAGTTCACTTACGCATGGAGCGGTCGGTGAGCGCTCTTCACTTCCGGAAGCAAAAGTAAAAAATTGGTCGAAACAAGCAAAACTCAATTATGGGCACGTCATATGAATTTTTTTTATTCGTTTCGTTTCGTACGACCACTTATAGGTCGGCATCCGACTATTATAGTTCTACCTTTAACCTTGAACATCTGAACATTAGATTTAAATCTATATAAGTTTATTAAAGAAATTCAATTATATTGCAGTACCTATGAATATTCTAAGTTCAATAATCGCATTGGCTTAGACGTAGGTAAAGTTTTGTAACATAGCAGGAAATTTTACTTGAATTCTAAGACCTTAAATTATATTAAAGTTGCTTAGGTAAGTTAATCCTACCTCTAGACGGATTAACGTTAACTTAAATACCTTAACCTTTAATAACTTAGAACTAATGTTGTAAGTTTATTAAAGAGAAACGCAAGTAGGTACCTTTGCATATTTCAGGCTCAAAAATAACATTGGTTTGGACGTATAGTTCAAGTTCAAAAATCGCATTGGTTAAGACGTTGGTCAAGTTCCAAAATCGCATTGGCTTAGACTTAGGTAAAGTTTTGTGACATAAATTTATAGCCTTAGATTTTATCTTAATTTTAAGACCTTAACCTCAAAGATCCGATAGTTAGAACAGAAAATAAAAGCTTACCAAGTCAACCCTTTTCGATTACTACATTTAAGTTGCTTCGCTAAGTTAATCCTACCTCTAGGCTTATTAATGTTAATTTAAATACCTTAACCTTCAACAACTGGCCCTTAGAGCTAATGTTGTAAGTTTATTAAAGAGATTCACAAGTAGGTATCTTTGCATATTTTAGGTCCAAAAATCGCATTGGTTTGGACGTAGGTCAAGTTCAAAAATCGCATTGGCTTAGACGTAAGTCAAGTCCAAAAATCGCATTGGCTTAGACGTTGGTCAAGCTCAAAAATCGAATTGGTTTAGACGTATAGTTCAAGTTAAAAAATCACATTGGTAGGTCAAGTTCAAAAGTCGCATTGGTTTAGACGTTGGTCAAGTTCAAAAAAACGCATTGGTTTAGATGTTGTTTTGTAACATAAATTTGTAGCCTAAGATTTTACCTTAATTCTAAGACATTAACCTTAAAGATCCGATAATTAGAACAGAAGATACCAAATCAACCCTTTTCGATTAGGTAGGCCTAGTTAACCTTAATTAAAATACCTTAACCTTCAACATCTGGCCCTTATATAACTAAAGTTATAAGTTATAATCATAGAGGTTCAAGTATACCTAGGTCTCTGTGCATATTCTAGGTTCAACAATCGAATTGATTAAGAATGAAGTCAAGTTTTGTCACACAAAATTTTGAAGCCTATTATTTAACTTATTTCAAAACCTTAATCTTTAAGATCCGATTATTAGCACAGAAGTAAAAAGGCAACCGCAGAACAACTAAATCAATCCTTTTATATAAATGTACATACCTACATAATGTCATACTAAGGGGTCGAACTTCTTACGTCTCTGAGCCATTCTGAGACATTCCAAACCATTTACATCCACAGGTCCAACGAGTTATGGTCACAAAACGGCGCACTCTAGCGCTAATTGGGTCAACGAGCTATGTTGCTCGTGATCGCCATTTCTACCTACCTACCTACCTACATACATAATGTATGTACCTATATAGATACTCAGGTATATGAATTTTGTTGGCCAAGCCAATTTTGTTATTCAATTTTTGCAATTATTTATTTTGATGAATTAAACCCAAACGTTTTTCACCTACACTTTTATGTTATTTCAATTATTTTTTAACTGAATAAATTAGTTTGATATTTTACCTTCATTTTAAGACCTTTATTTTAAATATCCAATTGTTAGAACAGAAGTTATAAGCCAACCAAACCAACCTAATCGTACCATTACGAATAATATTTGCAAAATACCTACAACAATTTAATCAACATAACATTTTACAGACATACCTAACCTACTTAATAATGTAGCTATGTATGTATGTATATCATTTTTGTTCCCGATGCGAAGCCAATTGTGTTTGCCACCAGCCACAGTGCAGTGGTGGTTTTTTATTGCACACATTCCACTCCAACTAACTTCTTGCCAACACCCTTACAGCAATGTATATTCTTTGTGGGTACGTTTTTTTCTTTTTCTTTTTGTTTTCTTGTTCCTCATGTCATTTGCCGTGATGAAATTAGTTCTCAAAAGCCAATCTTTCACGTTTTTAGTATGAAATTTTGTAAGCTTTTGCAAACATTTTGATGCAGATTTGTAGCCTGTCATTTTATCTTTAATTATCTATCTTAACAGCATCCGATAATTATAACCTGAGTAAAAGGCTTTAAGTGCGCTCAAATCGAGTGATTTTAAGATTTCGTTCAAATTCAACTATCCTCCACTGAAGCTCGTCGGTTGGCGACGATCAACATGTAGGTACGATTCATCGATTGTGTCTTTAGGTTCATTTTGGAATTTTCTTTGGTAACACCAACCAAAAATTCGATCCTGAGCCCCCTATACGCTAGAGTTCATTTCGTTCATTTGTTATATATTCATTTGTTCATTTAATCATTTTGGTAACACCATATTTTTCTCAAAACGACCCTATAAACATTTTCAATGTTAAAATACATTTATCCACACAGCTTTATCGACTAATTTTCCATGTTATTTAAAGCGACATCCTATTTATTGATACATCTTGACTTTCAAAACATTAATTGGAAAAAAAAAATTATAATAATTTGATACCCGCAACCTTGGATTGTCTGTGATCGCACTGTGTGCATTAAAGGGAACTTTTACCAATGTTGCTGAAAAATTCTAAGATTTGCTTTTATATTCTAGAATTTCCTAATTCAGTTCCATTTAACTTTTATTCCGTTAAGGCTCAAATGATACTAAACAACCTGCATGTGCGCGGAACTATTCTATTACAAAAAAAAACATTGATAAGATTTTTTTTTTTTTTTTTATTTAACACATAATTTATATTATCTACACAGACAGAAAATGTTCTCTAGTGAAGCTCTTTACAATAAAACACAAAATAAGATAACAACAAACTGATATCGCAATCAATTTTTTGTCTCCAAAGTTAATATTTATGTATATCTAACTGTGTTCAATGTTTCATTCACAAAAAGGTGTAATAAGTTTTTAACCTAAGGAATTATTTCATCGCAGTATCAATAACGTGGAAATAATATTGACTGCTGATAGAGCATTATTCGCCTTTCTTTTTAATTATATTTTTTGTAAATTAGAACAAAAAAACTTACACATTTGAATTTTTAAGTAACATTACACTTCTTTGTAGATTTAAGTAAGTTCACAGTCATTTAGCCTATATAGGAAGAAAATATTTTCCTTCAGCTATACCTACTTATATGTGCATAAAATCGAAATAAAAAAATAAATAAATAAAAAAGCGATATTCTTTGTCGTAGGGATTAGCTTCTATTAAGGTGCTTAGGGCTATTTTTTCAACAGCAGTATTTACTAGATTTTCTCAAAATACCTCTCACTAGTGAATTAGTTAGCTAAAAGATCTTAATGTTACGTAAGGCAAGCAAAATATCAAATCTGCTACGGATTAAATGAATTTCTGTACCTACGTTTTATAAATCTGGGCTTTGTTAGCTTGGAAAAAAATTCAAACAAAAACAGAGCCCACCAATTCAATTGTGCCAATGGTGGAAAATTTTAAATATTTTTTAACTAGTAAACTTACTAAACCTATTTTCTTAAAAAAACTTCAACTGAAAACGTCTTAAATTGTAACAGCCAAATTAATAAACGAGGAACAGCGAAGGGTTAGGTCTTATTCCGTGGACTAAGTGCAAAATGTTATGAATAAAAGAAAATATCTAAAAATAGACGTTTACTAAGTTAAACCACCGGAGAAGGTGGTTTAGCGAAGGAATAAGAACCAGATGTGTCAAACTTATTCTGAAATAAAAAAAAAATACCTAATTTAACTTTGAATAAAATTAATAATGTCTGCTAGATTTATCGAGTTTTTAAACCATTAATTCTAATTATTGAACAATCAGCCATCAACCATTTAAATAATCCATTTAAATAAATAAAAACAAAACAGAAAACAGACACAACACAACAATATTGACAGAAATATATTAACAAGACAATTCTTAGATGTGTTTGGTAACTTAAGCTTTTTTTTTACAAATTATCATAATTTTCTGTCAGAACCCATACGAAAAATACCCACGTTTGCGAAACTTGGGGAAAATTTCAAGTTGCCAAACAGGCATCTTATTTATTGTAGTAGATTTTCTTAAGGTAAACGTCAATTTACTATTCCACGAACATTTTGGTTTTATTCATGGAAATTTTTAACCCATAGCTTAACTCTTATTCCCTGCTTTAGTTAACTCGTGGAATAAAGGTGGAATAAGCGTTTTTTATTAATTTGGCTGTAACAGTTCATACAATCAAGTAAGCAAACATACCATTTTCACTTTTATAACTGTCACAGTGACATTTGAAGTAAGAATGATACTGAAAAGTCGAAATAGGCATTTGTTGAATTTAAATTTAATGAAATGTTAAAAAGATGCAAAATCATTTAAAATTTTTAAAATAATTAGCATCATGCTAAAAATGCATATTACATTATTACTTAATCGTCTAAGATTTTGAGCCAATATTTGTTTGTTTTTTTTTTTTTAATTCAAACTGTTTGTATTCTCTATCATCGTAATATAAGGTCATGATTTAAATTTCGAGGTCACGAATCTAAAACTTGCCCTTTAGTAAACTTTATATAGGTACCTTACCGCAAGTAAAAATAGTATTAAATAGAATTCATCTTCTACATATTTATGTAAAAGTTTAGATCGATTCAAATTGCAATTGGAAACTGACCAAAAGCTGTATACTTATTTTTCAGCTTAGAACTTATTCAATGTTAAAATATAATATTTTTTAATACCAACAGATTTTCTTACACAAAATGACAAAACCAATAATATACCTTTAAATTTAAAAACTATAATACATATAAACAAAATTTTCTCACAATTCCTATACCTACGAACTATGTATAAGTTTTGAAATTTAACACCTTTTTTCCTTTTCAAATAATAAAATGATGATGAAGATAATTTTGATTTCAGCAAAAAAAAAAAATGGAAGTATTTTTCATTAAAATATGTATTCATTTTTTTGCTCTTGATAAAATAACTTTATTTTGTTGCTCTTTAAAAGTGCGTTGTTATATAAATTTACAATTTGCTCACTCCAAGAATTATTGACTATCTGTGCTTTTTCTGTTCAGTTCAAGTATTCGAATGTCAGTTGCAGCTGCATAGTATTTGTTGAATGCATTTAGTTGATTGCATATTCAGTTTTTCTTTTCAGTTCGGCTTCTGTAAGTAGTGATAGATGTGTTTGCGATTCTTAAAAAAACATGACTTCATAAATTAAAACTACGTATGATAAATTTGCGTTAATAGAAATTTATTATAATAAATGAAAGTTGTCAATAATTGTGGTAAAAAACAAAATAGTTTTCTTTAAGAAAATATAGAGAGCGAATGTGCAAAACGAAAAGTAAGTATCTTCCTATTTCTATCTATATCTTGCAACAGGTACATACAAATTATATCAAACAGCTGTTTTATTTCGTTTGTGTATCTATAGCCCTTCTACAAGTGTGTTGCTGTCGGAAGTATCTGTCTATAGAATTATATTTATAACTATAGAATAGAGATTTGGTATACATTCATAGTGTCAAATAGTAAAAGCTTAGAAACATTTTCAAGGTTAATATTGTTTGAGTGCATCTGAGGTGAAAGATATAGTTTAATGAACCTTTTGAGTAGGTATTTATTTATTAACAACAAAAAAAAAAAAAAGAAAAAGAGAAATGCTAATTTTGCATTTTGTGGTAGGTACCTACATACTTAACTTTTTTTATATTTGGTAATTTTAAATGCATATATATTTTTAACGTTGCGGTTGTTCCCCTTTTCAATTCATATATACGGCAAGTAGGAACGGGTACATACATACATATGTATGTATATGTACATACTTTTGTAATGTGCTTCTTATAAGGGATTTCACCATGATGTGTGAATAAAACAAACAATTTTAAAATAATTTGAAAACTTAAATCAGTATTGTAGTTATCTACAATAGGTGTGTTGCTTTTTGGGCTCCAATACCTACCTACTGGTACTTCTGGCTGCATTCAAATATTTCTACTATTTGGCTGACGTATTTCAAACTTTTTGCAATTAATATAGCAAGAACTGAATCAACATCCCACAAGAATGCAAAACATAAGTAAAAGAAAATTAAGTAGTACCTTATAAATTATTTTTCTTGAAGTTTCTCTACTGTAAAATAAAATACAAAACAAAAATATCCTACGAATATTACATCTATATTAGCCTATATAGTTCTTTACTTTTAAACTCTATGCATTTCTATGAATTTCTACACAAAAGTCTGTCAAAGTTCATATACAAAATTAAATGTGTAGAAATTCACACAAATACACAGAGTTCCAATTAAAAGGAACACACCTATTGATGTTACATTATGCCTGTTTGGTAACTTTTCTTTCAACAAATTTCCCAAAAATTGAGTTTTTTTTCTATGGGTTTTTGAGTTTTTTCTCTATGGGTTTTGACAACAATTTGTGAAATTTTGTGAAAATTTGTGCAAATTCGGAAGAAATTTCACGTTACCAAACAGTCCAATTGTATACTACTTTTTCACCCCGACCGCTAAATCGTAATTAAAATCTCGAATATCTCGAAGAAGTCTTTTTGTACAAATCGAACACACTTAATCTCGTTGTGACAAAAAGACAATATTTGTTTCATTTGAACTGCAGCCCATGCAAAAATAATTTTTAGTTAAAAAGGTCACTAACATCAAAAGACACCTAATGTCATGATGACGTAGTGTCGATTTTCTTTTTGCCATTTGAGATTTTGATCTGAGATTGTGGATTTTTCGTGGTAAAAGGAAAGCAAAATGGGATTGATTTCTTTTGTAATTATGTGTGAGGCATGTCAAATATGGCACTATTTTCTTGATGATACCAGTGATAGTATGGGTAGGGAAAAATTCCTAAAAGTAACTATTTTCAAACTATAAAAGAACGTTTTTTTGTATTTAAACACATGTTTGTGTTGTAACCAATTTGTTACAGTGTATTTTTGTTGCAATACAAAATTGCCGGTTATATTAAAAAGGAAACACAATTGTTGTTATTTCTTGATAAAAGTAATTTTGGAGATGTAATTTACACGAATGATTATATTTTCTTTTTTTTTATCATTTAGTTTTAAATGGTCCAAAATCTGCCAGTATTTTCACAATAAAAAAAACTGATAATAGTCCAACCGGGGTTTTAATTTTACTGGCAATAATTACTGTGCTTTCTCCACTTTGTAAACTATATAACAAAATATTAGAAAGATTCAAATTAATCATTATTTTCGGGCAAATAAATACATAGTATCTTCAGAGTGCCGGGATCAAAATCTCTCACAGGGTGAAAAGAATTCGACATTATTTTGCTGAGTAAAATATAAAAGAATCGAGAGTACAATATTCGAGGATCAAATTTTTGTCATCGTTTGAAACAAATCGAACAATTTACCTCACTTCCACTTCTGAAAAAAAAATGAAACAACATTTGCATTTTGCAAGGAACTCTCAAAGTTTGAATTCTTTTTAAACTATTTTTTCTTCAAAATTTTACGCAATTAAGTACTATTTTTTTTCTAATATTCAGTGCTCTTTTTTATTTTTGATCAAACACAAAAAAATCGGATGCCGAAATGTTTTGTAGTTTCTGAGAAATTCAAAAATAACTAAAACTAGTTTTGTCTAAGAAAAACATTTTATTTTAGTTTTTACGTTATTGGATTACTAGGTGAATTTACGAAAGAAAGAATTAACTTTCTTTTTACTATATATTTATTTGTTTTATTATTTAGCCGTATAAGCATATACAATAAAGTGACAAAGTACTGGATTAACCATATTTCACACATTTTTTCGTTGAAAACACCTGCGTGAGAGCTTTGGGTTATAATTGAATGGATTTCTGGCTTTTCATAATGCTATAGCATGACTCTGTTGGTGTTACCGTTATTTTTTAATATTTTTTTCTGTTTTAAGTGATTTTTTTTTTGAAAATTGCCCCTCACCTTGTATAATTCATCAAAACAAATACGTTAATACGCGTTTCGGAGTGTTTACACCATCATCGGGCGAAATACTTTCTTCTTTAAAAAACTGCAGTACTCAAATTATAATTCATCAAAATATATACTTCAATACTTGAGAAGGACTAGCAAAAACTATACAAAAAACGCCCTTGAGAATATATTCTGCATCAGCTAATTAGACTTTTTTTATTACACAGCTTTACGATTGGTATTTTTTTAGAGTTTATTGTCTATAAGAGTAATAAATAATTAAAACTGGTTGTTATTTATTATAATTATTTCTTTTTATAATATGTAAAGATTATTTTAAATTCCTCAGACATTAAACTTATTTGTATACCTATTTAAATGTAATTTTATTTAAGTGGCCTTTATGCGTTGACATGATAGATACTTATAAGTTTTAAATACTTCTTTAATTACCATCCAATTACCAGAATATAACAAATGAATGTTTTCTATTAAGTGTAAATAATAATTTTTAATGCACGGGAATGTTATTTTTTTTAAACGTACCTATTTGTCATTTAATAACAATCTTACAGTTGATTTTTAATGTTTTATGAGGCTTTGAATTCGATAAGTTCCTAACTGCGAGCATCAGTTTGACACCAATACCTAATGTCGTATTAAACCAACAAAATAGTTTTTATTTAGATTTTTTTTTTTCCTTCAAATATCGGTTTCAATCTAGACTTGCAAGTACTTGCACTGTGCTTAAACTCTAAAGTAAGGTGACATTTATCTAAGTTGAAATGAGGCACATAGCGGTTAAGAGGTGTTGGTTGAAGAAATTGTTCATACAAAAAATGTGATTCACAAAATTACATAAAAGAAAAAAATCTCTGATGTTCTATTTGACAGCTTAAATCTGAAGTGACAAAGGGAAAACGACATGAGCTGTCACGAAATACTCTCAAAACATTTGGCAAGTTCAGAAAAATGAGATCTCAGAAATTTTTCTCACTCAAAAAGTGAGAGGAATCCTGTTCATGTAACTGAGAATGCTGAGATCTCTGAGATCTCATTTTCCTGAACATGCCTTTAAGACAAGAACTCGGAGATCTGAACAATTGCATTTACATGAATATAGGAATCCTCAACAAAATTGCTGTCAAAATTCTTAGGAAAAAAAAATTGGAATCGCTTCCTCATTTTTTTACGGAGCGAAATCTTCGAAATCTCAATTTTCTGATTATTTCGTTATTATTGCTCTTTCTGTTTAGAGATCCTGCTCCTTTCGTTCTGTAATTTGTCGTGGAACGATGAAAATTGAAACAAATCATATGAGTCCCGTTCCATTTTTCAACGGCCATATAGAATCCGTCGCTTGCGTTGCGTGAACGTATACAACTGAAAGCTCTATTAAATACACATTTTCTTATGAATTTTTATTACAAAAAGACAAATAAATAGGTAGTAAAACTAGTGATTTGAAGGTTGTCTTTTCCGAAAATTTTAATTAAAGATGTCAAAACAACGCAACGGGTTAAATGGGTCACCCCTGTCTGTTTTATCCGTCAAAGTCAACGGATCAGGTGCGCAACGCAAGCGACGTATTCTATGGATCGGCCCCTTAAGATTGTTACAGAACGTAGAAAAGTGATATTTTCCATGTGCCATTTTGTTTTCAAAAAGAGAGTTTGATTAGAATATTTATTTAAAAAATTCAATACGAATTTAAGTTTTTTCCTGGCCATATATAAATCAAAATAATATCTAAAATTTGTATTCAACAATAAATACTTTCCATATGTATATTTATTTGACATTCAACCTTCACTAAAAGAGTACTCCAAATTTTGTTTCTCAAATTTGCGATAGTGTTACTTAGCCGTGACATCGAAATAAAAAGAACATGTTGATTAAAAGTTGAAAATATTTCAAAGTATAAACTCTTTATCAAAAGACCTTGACTTCTGTGAATATTACAAGAAATCCGCACAATCTGTGATCAATACAATATACATATATGTAGCTGTTTTTCCGTGACGTTTGGTTTTATATGTTTTTTTTTGCTTTTTTTTCAAGACCAACATGCCGGGCAACGATCTTTTTATTTGAAAGTTCATTCACGGAAAGAAAACCGGATTTCCCTCTGGTAAACTTGTATCATAAAGCTTTAGGTTGAAAAGCGAGCTATACAAATGGGCACCGTGATTGTGAGATCCAAAATGTATCTTTCTTTTTTATCTGCAAAAATACAAATACACAGTGAACGAAAAGTTTACAGGGTCACCCAAATTTTATTTCACAGTCATTATGTTTGTTTTAATAATTATTTTTACTTTTTTTGTAAATGAACACAGTCTTAGTGACAGCTGCAAAATTAGCATTCGTACAGTGCATCAACGCCAGCGGCGGTATTGCTAACAAATATTTATGAATTTTTTTTTTGTAAATTTATAAAACCGGTAGGTCAATGCTATTAAAAGATTTAGTATTCGGTTTAATTTTGCGATGATATTTGAAGGAGAAACAACATAATTAGCATGAGTAATAAATGGCAAACTTTGTATAAATAAATAGGTATAGGTATGAACGTTGCTAAACTTGTGATGTTAATATAAAAAACAAAAGTAAGCTTTATAGGCTTATTTTGTTACTTGATGTCTTTGGCATATATTGTATTCATATGTTTTGGTGGACAATATAAACAATAAAAGTAAAGATGTCGCGGTGCTGTGGAGGTTATAAGTTTATAGCAAAGTTGTAATACAAAAATAACTAAATACGTAGATGAGACAAGGATTTGACGTGAATTTTAATTCTTATAACTTTTTTTTAATTAAACCTAGGTTAGTTAAAAATGCCATAGGCTCCTGTATGGTAATTTGTTTCATTGTCATCCATTTGAATCAACCATTTTGAATTTAGACAGTAAAATTAAATTCTTATTTTTTCCTATGATATTTTTTTTAAATTTTGAATACTTATCAAATTAAAATCAGTTATGAAAAAAAAAATATGCACGACTATAGATCACACAAACTTGCTCTTGTTAATTACACTTTAATTAGGCTACATTTTCATGAAATAAAGTCAAAAAAGTCAAAAAATGTTTTGTTTGATTTTTTTTATTTAAAAAAAAATTATTTTCAAAATTTTTAAATAAAAAAATTGTGTAAAGTAGCAAAAAAACACCCGAATGAAAAATTAGTACAGAGCACAGTAGTAATGTAACAAAATTTAATCTTTCTAGGGATGTAAGTTAAGGAAGGAATTTAAAATATAATAATAGTGGGCGTGGTAGTGGGTGGATTTTACTCAAACCACTTTCTAAGCTGCTAATAAAAACTGAATTTTAAAATTTCAACGAAATTGGTTGATTTGTTTTCGAGTCTATTAGCACATAGCATTACTGAATATATTTAAAAAAAAAAATAATATTTCGCTTTTTGTCTCTAAGTTGTGTGTTTTAATGGAATATTTTATTTTAAAATAGTTATTAAGATGGAGTATACACTCTGAAACGCTCCTAGTGTAATAAATTGTATAAAAAAAAAGTTGTGAAATTAAGTTTTTTTTTAATAAAATTGAAATAAAAATACAAAATTTTAGTTTCAATTTTGTTTTAATTATTATTTTTAAATAAAATATTCCAATTAAAAAAAAATTAAAGTTAAAACAAAAAATAGTTTACCTTCATTATTTTTAGTAAAATTTAAAAGCTTCACAAAATATGTAAGTTCAACTTAATGAAATTCCTGCGGTACAAAAAAAAACACAAAAATATAGCTTGAATTTGAAAAAAGTTATTTTTTTTTAAATATAAAGTGATTCTATTAAAACAATCCTCTATTATTATTATTCCTTTGGCATTGTATAACTTTACCTTGAATTTGCAATTATTTTTTTTAGATTACTTATTCCAGCAAACTTTATGCCCGGTTTGTGAGTAAAAAAAAAGCGGTTCGTAAAAAATACGCAAATGGTGGCGGCGACGGGTGTGTGTTTCCGTATTACGTTTGACTCTTCATTTTTCTTATAAAAATAAACTAGTATATTATGTAGTACTCTGTAGTAACTTGTCTGTCATATTTTATCTAGCAAGACTTTCCTCAGTTGATTGCGAATAGAGCTACGTTAACCACACCAACTTCTTGAATGAACTCATTAAAAAAAATGTGTTCATCAAATTTTACTATACGCGAATTTGTTGTTAGTCACATTCAACAACGTGCAACGAAGTAGAACGATGTGACATTAGATTTTCTAGTCAAATTAAATACATAATAATATACCAAGTATGTCATAGTTAAATTTGTTTTTTTATTTTATGTATGTTTTTTATTTTAATATGGCCTTCCATATTATTTAACAAAGCAAATTTATGTAATGTTTTTAAAAAAAAAAAGATCTAAAAGTTGATTTAAAGTTCAAGTTGACATGGTCAAAAATAATAGATTAATTATATAGTCTCAGCGATACAAAAAAAAACTAAACTGTGTTGAACTTCATGTATAGTACCGTTAAAATAATAATTTTTATAATAGTTACTATAGGTACATTGTTATTATCTTTACAAATTAATTGGTTTTTATTTCATTATATTATTGTTAACAAAGTCTATTATGTACTTAACTTTCCTACATTATGTATGTATGTATTTATATCTGATTTTGCTTTCATTCCAAATGATATAGAAAAAAAACTTTCCTTTTCTATTCCATAAGATGTTGTTTGTTGAGTGAGTAGATACAAAAATAAAAACAAATTTGTTTTTCCTCGCCGAGATAAATGTTGTGGTTTATGAATGAAAATTAAATTTTCTGTTGCACATTATTGATATAGATATCAATTTATTTTTAACGATCGATATAAAATTATGGAAACATACTTTATTTAAGATTAATTTATTGACTTCTGATATAACGATGAAAAATAATTAGATATGTTTTTTTGTTTTGTTTACTTTCAGAATAAAAAAAAATTACTGTGTGCCTATTGAACTGTAGATATGAACTTAGTTTAAGTTAATGCAACAAAAATAATAACAAACACAAAATAATGGCGAAACCGGAGAAGAAAATTCGTTCTGTGGATATAAAATTTTCAAATTTAAAATACACTGTGGATGCAATGGGAAGTAAGTTAAATTACCATAGTTCCTTTACTTTGGAACTCGCTGTGGATTTTTTTTTGTGAATTTTAACAATTTATTACTATTTTTATAATTATTTATAAATGTGTGGTTGTTAGTATATTTTTGGTCGGAAAACCTTTTTTACAGAAAACTTTGGCTTGAAAAAAATCTTCTTTCGGTACTGTTTTTGATGAATTTTTATACTATTGGGGAAAGTGGATTAATTCATGGTCAGTAAGAAAAGTATTGCTTGTTTATAGGTTTAAAATAATGTGTCGGAAAAAAATAAAGAAATAATTGCTTTTCTTAGCAGCGGTCGATCTTTTTCTTTCCGGTATTGCGGATCACAATTTCTTTTCATTTTTTTAATCATTTAGTGTTTTTGTATAGTCTTAAACCTGTCAGCATTGTTGTCTACAAAAAAACTGATAAGTTCAACTGACGTTTAGAATTGGCATTCTGTAATTACTGCACTGACAGCATTTTGATAATTATAAAACAAAATAATAATTCTAATGGGCCATGACCACTGATCTCTATATACACTGGATAGTGTATTCATACAAAATTTTTGAGGAAAAAATATAGTCGTGGCCGCTACTCTACCTGCATTTTCTTTTATTTTTTTCAATATTTACAGCCGCAATGCTTGTCGACATCAACTGATATCAAATAAATGCTCAATTTCGGCAAATATCTTCAATCTCTTTCTTCGTTTGTATAGATCGAGATATGAGGTCGTGGCTGGTACCCTTTAAAAACCTTGCCTCAAAAAAACTGTAATACACTATAGGCTATTCACTATCCAGTATATTATAGAGATCAGTGGCCATGACACACTGGCTCAATTTTGAACGAAACTTAGTCCGGAGTTACTTTTGCATCAATCACACACAGAGTAATTTGACAATTCATACAACAAAATATTATTTTTTCGCCTAGAAACAAAACATTAGTAAGTTAACTTTGTTATTCTACTCGAAACAAGGAGGAACGTTTTGATCGTTTCATTCCATACTCTTCAGCTCCCTCGTCTACAAACTTCGATTTCCCCAGGTTGAATTGCTCTAGTGTGTGACGGCCAAATATTATTAGAATGATTATACTTGATCATTCTTTTCAAACAATGTGTCATTATATTTGTATTAAAAATCAATTTTGTCAACTGCATGTTTTGTGACAGAAAACTGTACACTTTGTTAGCCTGCATTACAAGATAAATTAAAGGTCAGTTTAGTCTAATGGTATATTTTCGATTGATCGCACAGAAGCCTTTTGAACCCCACAAAATGACAGTTCTTCTTCTCTATATAGAAGAGAAAATATTTTTGGACTTACCAATCAAAAACGCCATAGCTAACTTACCAGTTATATTAATGGTAAACATAGGATTCCTATATGGTAGGGTGGGTTATGGCCTCACTGCAACAACATCCGCAGTGCCTTGGTGTGACAATAGTTCGTCCGTGTATTTACTAGTCTGACGATTCTTTTTCCTAGTTTTCCTCAGGCCTGATAAGTGTTTTTAATTGCAGGCGAGGTTAAGTTTCGGGGGCAAGATCCCCCCCGTCCGACGAGCTGACGCCGCGGTGCATATGCAAGTAGGCCGCGTCTCCGGAACTTGACATTCCACCTTCCTCTTCTAAACTCTTCCTGTCTCTTTTTCCTACCTCTTCCTTTTCCTACCCTTCCGCATTACCGACATAGGTCTGTTTGGTATCTTTTTTAAGAAAAAAGTGTAAAACCTGTCAAACTTTGAAAGAAAGGAAAAAATACTCTCAGAGAGGGAGAACTTGTCTAAAAGTTAACAAACGCACTGAACCACTTTTTGTATAAAATGTCACTTTTGGGTAGGTACAAGACGTAAAACATTGACAATTCATTTTGAACCCTGTAATTTTTAAATTGTAAAATAATTTTTATACGGAAAAATATCGAGCGAAAATGTAACACTGGTTTTGATGGACTTATCTGAATCTTCATCAAGTGAATGAAGACAATCTGAATCAATATTTTGTAAATTCCTAGCCGACGTCAAGTAACAGACACTGACAGCTATGTATTGGACAGTTTTTACACTCCTTGCACACAGAAATTTGTGTAGCAGAAAATTGCAAGTTATCCAATGGAGGGGAAATAGTTTGCCTTCTCATTGTGCTCTCACGTTGGAATTTTTTTGAGTTAACAAACAAGAATTTCTGACAATTTGTGAAAAATTGTGAAAATTTGTGCAATTTTGCAAGAAATTTCACGTTACCAAACACAGCTCCTATGAACCTCCTCTTGCCACGCAACAAACTTGTCAGTCGTGTGAATACAAAATCAATGGTCAAAAAAAGTCAAAGATTTTCCTCCTCATGTGAAAGCAGTCTCATAACATATCAACTAAAAATAAAAAAAAAATTAGGAATATTTTTATCCTTAGCGGGAATTTTATTTTGTTCATATATTATCAATGCATAAATTTCAATTATTTTAACAAAAAAAAAACATCAAACACGTTTTAACTTCGGTAACTCCACTCAACTAGCGGGTGTACACCAATTTTTTTTGTTGTGCTTCGAGCTCATATTGAATTTGTATATATACATTAGCCATGTTTTGATAAAATTCGGCAAAATTTACACACAAACAATAACACTAATAATAACAAAGGCGCAACATTTTAAAGAGCCTAATGTTAAGGTATTCCCATGATACTATGTATTAACATTTTCCTAACTTTAAAGCACTTTAGTAAAGTTTTATAATTTTTAAACATTTTGTAACTAATATCATACTTAACCTATTTTCTTACGATCATATTATTCACTATCGATTCATACAGTTTAAAACTTAATTTCAATGTAAATACATCCGGATTTAAGTTTTAATCTGGATGTATCGAGTGAAAATAAAATGGTGGTTAATAAACTTCAGTTAACATACTTACAAAAAAGTAAACAAACACATCATTTTCTTACTTTTAATTGTCAAAGTGACATTTGGAGTTAATATAGAACTACAAATATAAAGTAGGTATTTGGTGATTTTAAATTAAATAAAATGTTAAAAAGAATGTACTATGGTAACTCTTTTAAAATTTTGGAAAATGCTGTTTTTAAGCTGGCATCATCTATACATGTTTTATATAATATCGTACTAAATTTTATAAATTTTGCGCCAAAGTATTTATAATCAGTTTTGTTTCGTTATTGTGTACGTGCAAAAGTTTTTACTGAGTTGGCTACATACTCTCACAAAAAAACAGCTATTAATTATTATTTAATCAAAGAATTAAATTTTTTATTTAAGGTATTTTTTTTAAAATGAAATACCTATATTGATAAATGAAATCAGCTGACCTTTGATAATATTTTTCCTTAGAATAACTTTATCTTGCTTTAAAAACAACAATTATAACTTTGTGTATTTTGTTAGTTGATCATATAGTATATCCTTAAAGTTATTGTTATTTGGGCTTTTATGATCATTCTAAATGGATGCAATTAATTGAAAACAACTAATTCATATTTTACCCAACGTTTCGCTTGGCTAATTTCCAGCTTCCTCAGGGGTTTATATTTATTTAGTTATTCTTTGAATTGTTTACATTTTAATTAGAAATTTAATAAATTAACATTTAAAACAAAAAACAATACTGAAATGAACAATTAAAAACAAAATATTTAATTTAATTTATTAAATTTCTAATTAAAATGTAAACAATTCAAAGAATAACTAAATAAATATAAACCCCTGAGGAAGCTGGAAATTAGCCAAGCGAAACGTTGGGTAAAATATGAATTAGTTGTTTTCAATTAATTGCATCCATTTAGAATGATCATAAAAGCCCAAATAACAATAACTTTAATTATAACTTTGAAACGCGGATCTTTCTCTGTTTTTTCTAACCACCGCCCGAACCGTTTGTAGAATTGTAAATTTTGGTGAAAATTTGATTTTTTCATTGGAAAGAAGTGAAGTATTATTATTAGCTGAATTTTATTTTTCCTTAAATTTTATTCTGTCAATAACACTTACAGTCGCACACAGGAATGATAGATTTGTAATTCACTATGTCCTAGTTCTATACAAAAAATTTATTTTTTATTCAATATTTGATCTAGATTGGATTCGCATTTGAAAATACAAACTTGTTTTAGAAAAGACAAGAAAAGACCCTGTTTTGCTTTTGGATTTGCGAACCCATTTTTTGAACATTTCCTTCTAAAAATTAGTTTTTCCACAGATTATCCGGCACAGACTATTGGCTATTTTGTAATTTCTAATAAATTTTCACAATAGCAAAAAAAATACATACACAATTTCTGAAAATTTGTAAGATGATATGAATGTTTTTTTGAGCAGTTTTCAAATATGTTAAAAAACCTCTAATTAGGATGTTTGAAACACAATAAGGTATCTTTCTTTACTTCCCAAAACTATCACTTTCTACCCATTTTAGCCCAAAGTTCTGTCGAAGTCTATATAAATAAAATAAACTTGAAATGGTAAAAATTGACAAATTTTGGGAAGTATAGAAACAGACCTATTTAAATTATTCAACACATAAACCCTGGTTTAGATTGTGCGTAGTCAAATGGTTTTGTGGATGAGATCAGAAAAGGGAACAGAGCTTCTCACTGCTCTCACCAATAAACTCATAGTCATGGGCGTAGTGAAAAGTCACAATCTAAACAGGGTCATAGGCTAATAGGTGCGTTTCATTACTTTAGAACTCTGTGAATTTCTGTGCATTTGTGTGAAAGTCCAGTATCGTTCCTGTACTCGAAAAATTCTCAGTTTTTCTCAAAAGAGAAAGGCTGTGGGAGAATAAAACATTGCCCCTATCTGTGATTTTCTGTTTAGGAAATTTCTTTGGACAGAAATTCACAGTGCAGTAATATAACAATATGTATATAAAAGTAAATGAATGAAAGGAAATTATCATGCCAAGTGTATCATTTGCAGAGTCGTACGGAATACTTTGAATAGTAGTAGTAGTAGTAGTAGTGGTGCTTTATTATTTCTATAATTTCAGAAGTTATTTTTTTTTACAAAATACACAATAGCATTGGCTTTTGCCGTCAGCCGAGAATGAGTGTTTTTCTGAATAATATATACTTTGAATATGCGTTCCTGTTGTTCTTCAAAATTTGACAGTTTGAGAGTTTCTGTGCACAACGGAACACACTTTTTAGATTGGGAAGACTGAGTACGGACTGGTGAGTCTCATCGTGTTTACATAAGAAACCTTGATTGATGCGCCTCAAAATACATTGAAACAAAAACAATTTTGACATTTCGCTCATTTAAACAACAACAAATGAGACTCACGAGTCCGTTTTTTATATTTTCTTCGCACCTCACGAGAGCCCTCATCCCACACTACTTTTGCATACGGACTGCCATGATACCGGACTCAATCTTCCCAATCTAAACAGCGTTTAAAGAATCAGACCTAAAAGCCCATCCACACTATCCCACTGAGTATTAATACAAAGTGGAAAAGAATTCCATGCTACTGCCAAATTTGTGAGAGAGAAATTTCTTTTCATTTTTTGACCACAAACAACAGTTTAATTTAACCTCAATAAAAATGTGATGAAATGTGTGACAGAATTAGAACCATTTCTAAAAATTCTCATGTATTAACACATTTCAAATCGTGTAGGCTGGGATTATCATATTTTGTTTCCACACTATTATACATGATTTGTTTCACACTTTTTTGACATGTATTAATACTCAGTGGGATAGTGTGGAAGGGCTTTACTTATACGACTCAAAAAGAAAATGAGTTTGAAACTAGGTATAAAATTAAAAACATCAAAACCCATTCGATCCCAAATATATAACAGAAAATTTATAGAGGCATTGTAATATGTATGTATATGTTCTTATCTATATAGCTTATTATTGTTTTTCTAATTGATTTTAATTTTCAGTTTAATAACACCCTGTACACACATGCTTTATTTAAATTATTGATTATATTTACCTCGTCATCTTGAACTTGAACCTTCCAACAATCTGTTGAATGCTGATTTTGGCTTAAGACAATTACAAAGAATTTAATTAATATACTTGTTTTTCTTTAAATTTAAACGTGTTTGTTGTTCATATTACAAGACGTGCCTATATAAAAGTGACGTATGTATGAAAAGATATGTTGTGTCTACGATCTTTTATATGCTTATGAATAAATTAAATATTTTTCAGCTGCCATAATGATAATAATGAATAGCTTTTAAAAATGTTAAATCCAGTTTTTTTTTGTTTTGATTTGGTTTTCTTTCCTGTATATGGAAAATAACGTTTTGGATAAGAAAACCATTTATCTGTAATACACACCCACTTTTATTTTGATTCCAATTATCATTATTTACTAAATACCTACCTAAAAACAAGAAATTATTGTACCTTTTTTTATGGCAAGGTTTTTTCCACTGTTTTGCAAAAAAATAATATGCATGAATGTAATAGTAATAAAAATTTTATAAGGCAGATAAAACAAGGAAATCGTACACAACAGTGTTAACACAAAAAACGACAAACTTAAACTGTTAAACCAAGTTCTCAAACAAAATGACCTTGTTCGTTTACTTCCCAAACATATACCCATTTCAACCATTTTTAGCCCAAAAGACTGTGAAAGTTCATATAAAAAACTGATAGAATCTGGCAGTTTTGGGCAAGTAAGCGAACAAATCTAATGTTACTCACGACAAATCAGCGCAAGACCTTTTTTTTTCCACAATAACGTACAAAAGCACACAGCAACCGGTGCACAATGGAAATCTGTACCCATTTTCGTGGATTATAATATAATATCATAAATCAATTTTGTGAACTTATAACCGAGAAAAACAGAGATTTATTCCAAATCATCTCGTTTGTCATATAAATTTACATTTATAAATTATATAATTTTAATCAAGTTTGCATGAAATTCGGTAGGAAATTTTGTACAAACTTTACGAAAACATCCTTTTAAGGTGAAAACCATTAAAAATGTCAACATTCGATGAATAAAAAGAGAAACAGAAAGAGACGACAACAAAAACATGTAATTAAAGTCGGAAGCACACTTATCTCGTGTGTTGTTTCACTATCGCTACAATGTATTTGTCCCCTTTTACCAAGTAAACTGAGTTTCTAGCAACCTTTAAGTTTTTAAATAAGAAGGGCACCAAGTAAGAGGAGTGAACGGTTTATGATTTGTGGATATTGGAAATTAATTGAAAACGTCAAAAAATCCTCGTCTGAAGGGGGACTTTGATAAGCTCAGAGTCACATATTTATCTCGTGTGATGTTTTGTTGTGTGGTGTTTCGGAATCAATCTTTTTCAGATTACGCCATACCACGCTGTGTCGAAAATATATTTTTTGTGGGAAAATGAAGACAATGCTCGGGAAAAGAGAATAAGCAACGGTTTGTAACACAAAACTGTGAATATGCCTGTTTGGTAACTTTTTTTTTCAACAAGTTTCCCAAAAACTGAGTTTTTTTTCTATGGGTTTTGACAGCAAATTGTGAAATTTTGTGCGAGTTCGCAAGAAATTTCACGTTACCAAACAAACCAATTTATTGTGCACAACTGGCGCTTCACGGCACACCACTCCACAACACAACACAACACAACACATCACATCACACAAGAAAAGTGTGTTGTCTCTAATGAAAACGAAGTATAAATGGATTGAAAAGAATTAAATCGGGTTTAACTCCAAAACTGTGATGATCTCGCACTGAAAAACTAGGCCTAAATTCACTTCATGAATTATTCAAAGTGGGTCTATTTCAAGTTATCCAAAGAAATCAATTTTGGAAGTAGTCAATTAAAATAGGCTGACAAAAGCGGTTGGTTAACAAAGCATTTATTGACAAATAAAAGTAAGAACACGACAAAATTAAACTTTTCATCTGTCATCTGTCATTCGTCTATCTTATAACATTATAACCTGCTTAATCATATTTATCAATTCTAATTACATGTGTACACATTTAAAATTTTGAATTGAAGCTGATGAGAATAATAAAATAGACACAATTATTATTTCTTGTCATGTAAAAGATGTCTTAAATGACAGCTATATATTGTTACTTCGCTACTAACATATGTATGTTCATGCTTATAACAATTTACCGTAAAAACAACTTGTTATTGCATAACAATAAGAGTATGTCATTACGATTCAATTTGCAAAAAAAAAACTTTTTAGTTATAATTATTGATGTACATGATGTTTGTATATAGTTACTATTCAGTCAACTTAATAAGAAGCAGTGGCGTTTAATTGTTTGCTCACATGAATAGGTAAATATTTGTCATAATACAGTTGGGTTTACCATCTTGAGTCATCTTAGAAGATTTAAGTATTAAAAATGTACATATATTTACACGAAGATAATCTCCGAACAAATAAATAAACACTTTGAAGCTATTATGATATTGACATAGTCGAGTTCATAAAAGTAAAATTTCGGCAGCACTGCTACATTCAAGTCCCATTTTTGTCCCGTTTCAAACGAGGAAACAAGTTGCCGGAGATTTTTTTGACGTTTTCTTTTAATTTCCTTAAAAATCTCTTGTACCTTTCACACGAAGAAACAAAATCGTGGAAATTTTCTGTTGTTTCTTTTTAAAGCAGCTTGGTTGAACACACACTACTGTGTATGTGAAGAGGAATGTAAAAAAAAATCTCCTCAAATCGTTGACCGGGGAGATTTCATTTTCCCCTCTTACTTCTCGCCCCTCTCACCTATAAACTGAAAGTTGCTGGTAACTCAGTTTCCTCGTGTGAAAGGGGACTTTGAAAGCAAAATAGCTACTGTTCGATTGAATTTTTTGTTACCGTTTTATAAGTACTGAATTTTGGTCACAGGAATGAAATCAAATTTTCACCAAAACGTACCTACTGTTTTTTTTGCATTTACTTTTAGCAGTAATTCAGCATGTTTACTTTTACGAACTCGAGGTACATTTTTGACAGGTTTTAGCTCAAAAGTATATAAAATACAAAACTATAAAAATGCCCAATGTATATAATGAAATTTAAATTTGAAAAATTAAATGGTATAATAATCGAATAGTCTTTTATTTATTAACTATTATTCTTACATCTAATTCGCGTGGGAATTTTTGTGACAGACAATGGAACACGCGAGTCATATTAATTTGAAAATTAATTATTTTGAATTAAATTACTATATATTTTAATTGTTGTTAACAAATGAAACAGAGATCTTCTCAATAAAAAAAAGTGTTAATAATAAATTTAAATTCACCATGTGTACAGAATTAAAAAAGGCATATTAATGTTAGGTATGAAAATACTCATAGTAAAAAATTCAATTACAATTCATTATTATCTGATCCATAAAAACAATCTTAAGTGATTATTTATTCTTTAATATTATAGTCGTTTATATTCTCATTTACTAAATTGTCTATTTAAACTTTTTCCTCATAGTTTTTCGTTTTAAATGGTTACATAATGAAATAAAGAGGAATATTACTTACACAAATGCAATTTAGTGGCACCCAGTTAATGCAATTGTTAATTAATAACGTCTGATTACTTTGAATGCGATTAATTCTTGATTGATGTATAAAGCTAGTAATATAACTTACAGGGCTATTCTGGCGTTGTGAGGGCTCACAACTCACAAGTCACAAGCCTTTGTGAGGTTGATTTCTTGTGAGGTTGTTGTGAGGTTCTCAAAAGGAGATCACAATTTCGAAAGTTTTTGTGAGGCTCACAGTTGTGAGGGTACGAAAACCTCACAAAATCGATTTCACCTTTCCTTGTGAGGTTGTTGTGACTTGTGAGGTATCAGTGAGGTGTGCCAGAATAGGGCTATTAGAGTCATTAATAGTTCTTATACCCCATTCTGGGTGCCTCAGGCTGTCTACATTTCATTTTACAGTACGAGCGAATTGATAATTTTAGCAGATTATTTGAAGAAGGCTCCAATCTTTTTTCGCACAGAATAAGCTAATTGTCCGGACCAATAATAAGATCTGTTCACTTACTTACCCGAAACAGCCAGATTTTACCAGTTTTATTTTTACATATGTACTTTGACAGTCTTTCGGGCTAAAATTGCTGGAAAATGCGTATGGCTTGGAAGTAAATGAACAAGGTTATTGTGTGCTGAAAATTGACATTTGAGCTTTATCCATGTTTACATTTGTTGTTTCTTCTATTAAAAGAAAGTTTTTTTGCGTTTCATTTTTGTTTCAATTGCTAACACTTTTGGCTATCGTGTTGGAAACCACCGAAAAATTTCGTTTCACATCACCAGCGTACTAAATGAAAACATTTCAATTCAAGCTCATAATTTTGGGTTTCAAGTACATATTTTTTAAAAATAAAAATTACGTATTTTTTAATTGTTTTTCTCATACATAATACAAAATATTAATTTATTAATTGTTTTTTATTTCTTCAATAGCAAAAAAAGATGTACTTAAATCAATATCGGGTACTTTCAAATCTGGAGAGCTCACAGCTATAATGGGTCCATCTGGAGCTGGTAAATCAAGTCTGATGAATATTTTAACTGGTTTTGTGTGAGTTAAATTTATTTATTTATTTTTAATATTATAATATTATATAGTATACTTACAACTCTTTTTACAGAAAATCTGGAGTCAATGGAACAGTATCGTTTGGAAGTACTGCAAAATCGCGCAAAGTGTGTTGTTATATTCTTCAAGATGATCATTTTTTCCCGTGGTTTACCGTAGAAGAGGCTATGATTTTAGCAGCTACATTAAAAATATCAAATAATTCAATGAATCTCAAGGAAAAACATATGCTTGTAAGTTTTTTTTTGTATTTTGAAATAATTATAGGATTAAGCCTTTAATGCGAAACAAAACAAATATAACACAAAAATGACAAAACAAAATCATAGACGAAACATTTCGTTTTACAGCAATTAATTACCTACGCTGTTCGATGAGTGAAATTGATAATTGTAGTAGATTATTCGGAGAAATTTTCACTGTTTTTTTGCACTAAATTAATTGCACAGGCTTCTAAATAATTCTTTTCGTTTACTTCACAAAACTGCCAAAACTGTTCTTCCGATATTAGTCCACAGTTCATTCAAAGTTTATATAACAAAATAAAATTGGACTAAAAGTAGTAGAAATTGGCAGTTTTACAAAGTAAACGAACATACCTATTGTGTGTGGGAAAGTGACATTTGGGTTTTATTCGCGTTTATTTGTGTTGTTTATTTTATTACAGAATGCGGCTTTTGGTAATTTTTTGCGTTCATTTTTATTTTTGAAATTAGTGAAACTCTCCATTCTGTTTTTGCAAGCATTTCGTTAAATTGTTGGAGATCATATTAAAATTTCATTTACACATTGCATGCGAAACGAAAATTGGCTATGGACAGCGAAATCTTGCAAAATTACAAAGGAAAATAACCGGATAGAAATTAACATGTTTTGAAAAAAAGAACAAACAAACAAAAATGCAAACAAAAAATCATGCACAATGAACGAACAATGAAAGAAACAAAAACAAACCAAATAAAACTCATATGTTATTTTTTCGCTCACAATTATTGATCCAATAGGTCTGTTTGGTATCTTTTTTAAGAAAAAAGTGTAAGACCTGTCAAACTTTGAAAGCAGGTGAAAATACTCTCAGAGAGGGAGAACTTGTCCAGAAGTTACCAAACGCACTGAACCACTTTTTGTATAAAATGTCACTTTTGAGTAGGTACAAGACGTAAAACATTGACATATCATTTTGAACCCTGTAATTTTAAAATTGTAAAGTAATTTTTATACTGAAAAATATCGAAAGAAAATGTAACACTGATTTTGATGGATTTATCTGAATCTTCATCAAGCGAATGAAGACAATCTGAATCAATATTTTGTAAATTCCTAGCCGACGTCAAGTAACAGACACTGACAGCTATGTATTTAATAGTTTTTCACTCCTTGCACACAGAAATTTGTGTAGCAGAAAATTGCAAGTTATCCAATGGAGGGGAAATAGTTTGCTCTCTCATTTGGTCTGTTCGGTAACGTGAAATTTCTTGCGAATTTGTACAAATTTTCAAAATTTGCTGTCAAAACCCATAGAAAAAAAACTCAGTTTTTTGGAATTTTGTTGAAAAAAAAGTTACCAAACAGGCATATTGTGCTCTCTCGTTGCAACTTTTTTGAGTTAACAAACAGGAATTTCTGAAAATTTGTGAAAATTTGTGCAATTTTGCAAGAAATTTCACGTTACCAAACACAGCCAATGAATTAATTCAGTGAATAAAAATGAGTGAAGACTCCTTCAAATAATCTGCTACAATTATCAAAGAACGAAAAGCAGAAAGACATTTTTCGTTCGTAATTTTGTTGCATCATTTTTGTATGGGGTTTTTCGTTTCGTATCAGAAGCGTACTAAACTTTAAGCAAAGTGAAAAAAATTAAAAAATGCATTCAATTTTTAACGAAAGTTGAGTTTTAATTCAATAGTATTCAATGTTATTTCTTCATTGAAAAACAACTTTTGAATTTGACTTTGATTTGAACTGCCTAAAATTGACTTAATTTGACTAAAATTTTATATTTTCAGATTGAGCATCTGTTAGATTTGTTAAATCTCACAGGAGCCAAGCAAACCAAATGTGCAAGACTATCCGGTGGACAAAAAAAGAGATTGTCTATTGCTTTAGAATTAATTGATAATCCTCCAGTTCTGTTTTTAGATGAACCAACGACGTAAGTAATGGAACAAATTGATTTTGTATTATTACACACCTCCGCCGGGGTCGTTTGCTAATACAGATTTTAAATAATTATATTCAATAACCAAAGTGGAACTTAGAGTCAGTTTCACCATCCGAACTTACTGGATCAAATGTCACATATTAAGGGTCAGTTTCACAGTGCACATTTAAATAAGTTGCACTTAATTTTCCCATTTTGGCACGAGTAAATTACATTTATCGGAAAATGAAGTGCCACCTATTCAAGTGTGCACGGCACATAAGCCACTCAAGTACCTACCCATTTATTTTGACTCTGAAACCGTAGTATTTTCTTTTGCCTAGTAGCTTTTGTCGTTTCTAATTGGATTTTGGGACTATTCTATGTACTACTTTTTTTTTATTTCAGAATGTGAAAATATTCATGTTGATTATAGAATCGGCAATTCTCGATCCGCAGTGATTCGCAGTGTAGTGCTCTCTTTTCTTCTTACCCATTTATCGTGAAAAGAAAAGAGAACACTGCACCGCATCATTAGAAACAACGACAAAATATTGAAATTAGACGAGTAAAAAGGCTCTGGATACACCATTTGACAGATACGCAGAACTGAACAAAAATCAAAACGCTAATGATATACCTTTAATATGTGTATTGTGATGTGAACGAAAACGACATTAGTGAAAGAGCTTTTATAGAACATTCCAATTTTTGGCCAATATTTTAAATGTGGAATAAGCAATAAATAAATAGAAAATCACATAAAAATACTTTGAAATAAATTTTAACCAAATCGGTCCACCCGTTCAGCCTTTATCCCAAATAACATTGGACGCAGGGATGCAAAAAACGACGCCGCACGGAGAGTACGATGAAACTCACTTTTTTCGAACTTCAGCATCATCGTAGTGTTAATTTTGATTATAACCTCGAAATTTTGTCTACACGAAACCAATACTTAGCTTATAGAGCAAGTACAAATGTATCAAATGTGTGAACGTGGTTTGATCAAATAAAAAAAGCGAGTCTTAAATCAAATTTTGCACTTGCAAATCGTAATGAAATGTTTAATAGCAAACGATTTCTTTTGAATTCCATAATCAGGCCATAAGTAACACACTACGATTGATATTATTTCCTTTGAATTTTATAGAAACAAAAATATGCATACATATGTTTATTCTTAATGTTTCAAATAATTTGGCACTCTTTTAGATTTAACTACTTTTAAACTAAACATGTTATACTTTGATAGCGTATACAATTCCCCGCATTCCAACAATTTCGAACGTGAATCATGCCGAATAATTGGCTGAATGAATTTTAATTCGATAGAATCTTACGATATCAGAGAATTTTTCATGAAATCTATTATTTTTGGAAGAAAACAAAATTGACCTAGAAATTCCAAATATTAAAAATAAAATTGTTTTTGTTATCTAATCTAACTATGATTGTTTAAGAAAATTAAAACCATTTTCATATCACTGAGATACAAAACAATATTTAAAATTACCTTTTAAAATGTTATCAATAAAATTAATCTCTATATTTACAGAGGTCTCGATAGTTCATCGTCATTTGATATAATAAACCTTTTGGATAAGCTTGCCTGCGAAGGACGCACAATTGTTTGCACAATTCATCAACCTTCATCAACTGTTTATAATATTTTTAAACATATTTATGTCTTAGATAAGGGCAAATGTGCTTATCAAGGATCACCTCAAAATACAGTACAATACCTTCGAACTTTAGGTTTGACTTGCCCTGAATATCATAATCCTGCCGATTACTGTAAGTACACACATACATTATTTTTGTTTGTATACCTAATCAATATAAAAAAATTTCAGTACTTGAGGTTGTATCCGGTGAATATGGAGATTATTCAGCAGAACTTGTTGAATCGGCACAACATAAAACGTGGAGATATGAAGAACTTCAAGATGTTGAAAACATGGACAGTGTTCAATTGGTTAAAATGAATGAAGCCATTGAATCTGGTCAAAAACGATGGCCATCAATTGAATCAACAAAACACATTTATCCACCACCTGAATGGGTTAAATTATGGTTACTTATTGGAAGGTGTCATGTTCAGTTCTTTAGAGATTGGGTAGGCATACAAAATAGTAGAAAATTTAATTGGAAAATGATTTAAAAAATTTTTGTTTTTTTTTTGAAGACGGTAACGTACTTGAAATTGGCTATGCATGTTATGTGTGCGTTACTTATTGGAATTTTATATGGAGATTCAGGATCAAATGCAACAAAGGCAATTTCAAATGTTGGACTTTTTATTTTTGGAATTGCATACTTATGGTATACGACAATGATGCCTGGAATTTTAAAGTGTAAGTTTTCCAAATATTTGATTTGATTTACTTTTGTATAATAATTCAATTGCAACCAAATCTGTTTAAGTGAAAATGAATTTTTTTAATTATGGGGTCACTTATGGCTATCAGCACACGAATATGAGTAAATTAGTTTAAAACGAATGACGCAAAACTTTTGATCATTTGAAAACGTTTCTTTCCAAGAGAATGAAGAATCGCAAATAGAATAACTCAGCTTTGCTGTCAAAATGCTGAAAAAAAATGGATTCGCTTCTTCACTTTTTGACGGAGCGAAATCTCTTAGATGTAATATTTCTGAACGAGCCTATTTTTTTTTACTGGTGTTATGACATTACGGCTGAATCAGCTAATTGGTTTATCACAACATCTATGCAAGACGATTTAATGGGCGTTCAAAAAACGTGACGTGTCGGAAACTTTACGATTTTACGACATGACGTCAGAGAATATGAGGCAAATTACTTGAAAACCATATAATTAGTCTTGAAGGCAACAATATAATCGCGTCAATGAGACAGTAGACTATCGACAAATTGATTTCAATGCAACGTTGCATAATAGTTGACTCATTTGCAGAGGTTCTATAGCTTTATGTTTATTTATGCTTTATTCATTTTTCCATTCCTAAATATTCAATATGAAGAAGAAGTAATTTTAAGAGGAGTTAATACAAGAAGGCAAATAAAAAAAATCTGTCAAAATTGACAATCGAGCCAATGGAAAGTTTCGCAAGTTTATCAATTGTGAATACAAACATAGGTACGATACTTTTTTATTTTGGTTAATCGATTTTCGTGAAAAAATAAGTGTGAGTGCCGGGACTCACGGTTAAGATGTGTAAACATACGTAACGTAACGTGAATCACGATCACAAGATACGTTACCCTACCGCCAGTATAAATGTTTACAGATCAAAAACGTCATTGATTCATATAAAACCGGAGTTGATTGTACATTATATACATTAAGATGATTGTAATAAATGAGTTCAAGCGCAGGTTATTCATAACATAAATAGATTTATTATTTTTACATGGAAAATATATGCGAGTCACGCGTTTTCAGTTGTTAAAATGATAAATGAAATAAACACGTAAGATAATAAATACATAGAAGCATGCAAGTTGGGTGTATCATCATACCTAAAGATCGCTTCTGATTAATCTGTCGGTAATATTTATTTGAAGAATCACTTTCGCAAAAAATGATTCAAACAACCTCATTTTTTCCCAGCTATCTTACTATCATTATATTGTCACGACAATATCAATAACTGTCTGTAATTGAATTGTTTGTAAATTATATACATATGTATATAATTACATCCGATTCTTGTTACTATATAAAGTAATATGCTTACTATAATTATACCTAAATGTTATTAAAAAAATTATTATTGTCCTTATATATTTAAAAGTATGATTAATGTTGGTGACAAACTAATTTCAATGGGAATGTCTTGACATATTAAGTGCTTACCATAGGCCACTGTAGCCACCTTTTTTCTGTAAGTAAGTAGGCAGTTACTCATTTTTTATTTTAAACGTGTTTCTTATGTTTTTTTTTATCGGATAAAATGAGTATAATAAAAACACGGCTATACATATGTATTCAGAAGTATTTTTTGATGTTAAGTTCTCCCCATAACTCAATATTTTCATTTTTTTGTGATTTAACAAAAAAAAATGAAATAACATGCGTCTACTGTGGCGTATACGTAATATTTTTTTCTATTTTTATTTATTTTTAATTTTTCTATTCTATTCAAAAAGCCAGTGCGATCCGCTGGACAGAAAGTAAATTCGTATATTAGTGTATATAAGTCTCAGATCAATTGGAATGTTATATTCTGAGTATTTAGCTATTTTTTTCGATATTTCAATATTAAAAATTATCAACAAAAATACAACAAAATTATTTTATTAATTTTTTTAAGATGTTTGTTAATATCATTTTAGTTCCATTGGAAATCGAAACGATTAAAAAGGAAACTTTTAATAATTGGTACAAACTTAAAACATACTACCTGGCAACTCTGATTACCTCAACACCAGTTCATGTAAGTATAATGAAGTTTTGTTGCACACTTCTGTTTGTTAATGAAAAATTGATTGCTTATATTATTCATATAATATTATGTATAATAAAATACATTGGTTTAACGACGGTTAAAGTTCAAAACCTCGAGTAATTTGTTTTTGCATATTTTTTGCAGAACTAGAAACAAAACCTGCCAAACTTTGTATGCGATATATAAAGGGTGTTTTTTTTTAGACGTGTGGTTTCAACAAGAAATAAAACGCATATAATTTAATGTTATGGCCAAGAATTTAGCTTTATTATAAAGATAAGGGTTTGCCATTATGTTTTAAAAATGATTTCGGGCAAGTGGCCGCCGCGGCTGGCTCGAATAAATTCCAGCCGAGTGGCCCAAGAGGCCCCAGCTCCAATTGTTGCGCACGATGGCGGATGGACTCATTCGGATCTTCTTCGATACTCTGCTCCACAGCAGCAATAGCGTCTTATGTGCGCTTTGTACGGCGTCTCTGAGGATGCGCATTATCCACTAAAGTAAACGTGGTGCGAAACCGATCCATGGTTGCTCGAATTACTTTGCTGGGCGATTACGTCGACCGAATATTGGACGCAGTACGCGATGCGTCGCGCGAACCGAACCATTATTTTGGTAATAAATTTGCACGATTTGCAAACGTTGTTCAGGAGTAAGTCTATTCATTATGAAATGGCAAATCAAACTGAGCATAAATGACAGCTGCCAAAAAGACCAACTTCGAAAAAAGTATTGCCAGATTGAAAACCACACGTCTAAAAAAACACCCATTTATATAGTATGAGGGTTTGAATTCTGCCTTTTTTCTGTAAAATGTTCAGACCAACATTATTCGGCTGAAATTGACAAAAGGTGGGTTTGATTCTGCTGATTTTTTGCATTAATAATATCTTTTGGAATTTTTCGACTTACGATGTCCTGCACTTTAACCCTGTCGAAAGTAATCCAGCAATATATTCTTCTTGATATTCACTTCAATTACACAATCCGATAAATTAATTGCAGAGGTTTATAATCAAACTCAATTTTGACATTTTTCTGATAGTGAAAATGTCAAAATTGAGTTTGATTCCATCCCGCAGCTTATTCATCAGATTCTATAAATGATTATGGAAATTATTTTATTGAACAAATTCTCTATTTCAATTTTATTAACATTTCAGATAATATTCTCATCAATTTTTTCTACGATACTTTATTTAATGACCGACCAACCGTTTGAATTGGAAAGATTTGTTAAGTTCGTTCTAATATTAATTACATTGACAATAGTTGCTGATGGATTTGGTGTTTTACTTGGAACCGTCTTAGATCCAGTTGTAAGTATAATTGAATTAATTTAAATTAAAAGAAAAATATGTATATATAAAAGACATTACAGGAATCCGTGCATAACTCTCGCATTGTTAAAATTAGTTGAGAAACAAGAAACGAAATCATAATATGAGTTTTGTTCTATTTTTCAACGTTTTTCGACCAATTTTATCGATGCGAGATTTACAGTATGTAGACACTGAAATTAAAAAAAGAATTGATGTAAATGATTAATTATTTTGCTTTAAAAATAAAACATAGTTTTTTATGCAATTTATTAAACAAATCAAAAAAAAATATTAAAATAAAAAAAAAATAAAAATTACTTCCTTTACTTTGAAACTTGTGTGCATTTGTTTGAATTTCTACTCAAAATTCTGACAAAGTTCATGATAAAAAAATTAAATGTGTAGAAATTCATATAAAAGCACAGAGTCTCAAAGTAAAGGAACATAACTATACTATTTGTTTTATATTTCACTTTTTGTGTAACAGCAAATAATTGGTCTGTTTGGTAACGTGAAATTTCTTGAGAATTTCCACAAAATTTCACAATTTGCTGTCAATACCCGAAAATTTCAATTTTACATATCTTTCAATTTGTTTCTTAAGATTTAAAGAAAATCTTAGATTCGCTTGCTCACTCTTTGATTTAGAAAGTCTCTGAGATCTCATTTTTTGGAACGCCCCAATTATATATTATAATAGCCGTTTTTATTATCAGAAATGATCCATATGGATCATCAAAATAACATACATAACAACAACAACACATGAACCACTCTTTATCGGGTTCACGCTTCATGATCCGAAAACAGACTTCTGCTTCTCGCAACTGTGAGGCTGTTTTATTTTCACAGGATGATCCATATGGATCATGGGTTAAAATAAAAAATGGCTAATGTTCTAATTTTCATTTTATTTACAGAATGGAACATTTGTAGGTGCCGTCTTGACATGCTTTATGGTCATTTACTCCGGATTTCTTATTCTTTTCACCCATATGTCATCAATTATGAGAGCAGTTTCGTATACCTCAGCTCATCGATATGCTTTGGAGAGCATGATACTATCAGTTTATGATAATGGAAGAGGTGATATGAAATGTCCACAGGATGTCATGTATTGTCATTTTAAGTAAGTAATATTTTAAACACCCTGATGTTAAAATTAATAAAACAATTTTTCTGAGGAATCTTGTTCTCATTTTCCTGAACATTCCTAATAGGTATGTTTCTTTACTTCCAAAACCTAGCAATTTTGACCAATTCTAGTCCAATTTAATTTTTTGTATGGACTTTGACAGAAATTTGGGCTAAAATGGGCAGAAAGTTGCAGTTTTGGGAAGTATAGAAATAGACCTACTTTTATTTATGATTTATTTCGATTTTTATGTGTTGGATTTTTATTAAAAAAGTAAATAATACTTTTTTTGTTTATTTTTTTTACAGAAGCGCAGATATTATTCTCAAAAATCTCGGAATGTCAGAATCCAACTATGGTTTTAATGTCACAATGCTGTTTCTGCAATTAGTTGCTTTCAAATGTTTGGCATATTTCACACTACGCAGAAAACTATTCTCTCAATGATACATGAACAATTAATTATTAAAATAGGTATATAATTTATAAATGTAAATAAATAGCTTTTATTTTATTTTTTTGTTCCATTTAAAAGTAAAAAAAAATGAATGCACAAAATATTATTGTGGAGTGTGATATTTAGCTTTAAGATAAATAATTATAACAAGGTTTCATGTTATTATGAAACATTTACAATTAATTTGGTAGATATTAAAAAAATTATATATATGCATGCCTATTTTTGCCAATTTGGATATTTGATATTTATTATTAAAAAGATGAATTAAATATACTTTATATGCAATTTAAACGACTTACAATTTATTTTATGGCACTGCGAAAATTCATACATTTTAATCAAAATATTTGCTTAGAATGGATGGAACTTATCAAGAAAACGATTCGTATTGAATTCCATAATCAGTTAAGGCCAGATATCTACCAGGACCAAACAATTTATAATTTAACTAGCTTTGTGAGCGAGTACCTAAATCTTAGCGTTGCTATGATTTTATCAGAGATCTGAGTTAAATTAGAACAACAATTGATGGGAAGTAACTCAAAATAACAGTGCTTGCCAAACCTAAAGCTTACCTTACGGTATTGTTTGTGACAGCTTCCCAAATGTGACCAAAGCACAAATAAGCGAAAAGTGGTCTGTTGGGTAATGCGAAATTTCTTGTACCTTTGCACAAATTTTCACAATTTGCTGTTAAAAAAAACTCAGGTTTTATTCGTTTAGTCAGAACCTATACATTCATATTTTTTACGACACTTGGATATTGTAGGTGTGTTCCTTTACTTTGAAACTCTGGGCATTTCTGTGAATTTCTACAAATTTAATTTTTTTTAATGAACTTTGAAAAACTTTCTTATATAAATTCACAGAAATGCATAGAATTTCAAAGTAAAGGAATAAAGGTTCCCCTACACCAATGCAAATTTTCGGTGGCGAAGACGAAAACAACAATAACAACACGTGGTTGTCAATGAAAACAACACGTTGTTATTATTAGCTGTGTTTTATTTTCCCCAAGATCCGAACCAGATTGGATTTGCTTACGAAAATACATGTATTACAAAAACAACACAAGATCCAACTTTGTTTTGGATTTGGATTTCCAAATCCGTTTTGAACACACACCCTTATTTTTTAAATGTCGTCAGTAGTGCAAAGAAAAAAGACAACGGGTGTATACAAATAAAAAAAACAAAAGGAAAAAAGAGTTGGGTATATAACAAGTTGTCACTGAGATCCTGGGTTGTTTTATTATCATGATCTGATCTGGATTGGATCTGGGGGAAAATAAAACGCAGCTAATGTTTTCGTCGTCGCCACCGAAAATTCGCGTTGGTGTGGGGGAACCTTAAGGCTTGTATTTCAGTTTTTGGAAAACTTATAAACAAAAATTAAATTTTGGAAAATAAACGCGTATGTACCTTTGTACATAAATGTTTCAGTTCGGTTATCTATACATAGTTATGTCCAAAAACTGTTCCATTTTTCAATTAGGTCAAGTTTGTTCATATTGGGTTAAATCTGTATCTTGACTTTCACAGCATGTTCTAATAAAATGACGCTAATCAACCAAAATCGACTGATTAGCGATTTCCATGATTAACAATTCAAATTATGGATTTCATAATAAAAATTATGGGGCATTTTATGTAATTAGGCCCGAGTAATTTTTTGTTTGGTTGAAACCGAATCTAATTTTAAACTTGAAAAAAAAACTAATCGTATTTAAAAAAAAATAACGACCATTAATTTTTACTACCCAAACATCCGCTGTACCCACTACCACATATTCTATTACATGTGCATTTTTTTTTGCAATGAAAATTCTACTACATTTATTTCATATGTCAACTTTGTATCAAAAAATTTGTAGCCAACTGTAAACGTCAAGCGGTGAAAACTGAAAATCGTCTTTTGTTTTATTTTTTTTTGTGAAATTTTTCAACAAAATATACGAAAATAAAGATGTTTCGCTCATCAACATTTGAAAAAACTCTTGGTAAATATGATTTAAATGTATATAATATTTGTTTTTCCTTTATTTTTATCTTTATAAGAGAATTATTTTTATTTCATTGAGTTATCAAAAATTGTGACTCATCATTTTTCTATTTTGTTGATTTTGCATTCTTATTAGCCAACGAATGAATAGATAATATATTAATTATGTATTTACATCTTTTGTTGTTTTTGTTATTTTTTCAGAAAATGCAACTAGCCACCTGCGTCTCGAACCAGATTGGCCGTCGATCCTTCTTATTTGCGATACAATTCGTCAAAATGATGTTACGTATGTATCAATTTCAATTAATACCTACATATTATAATTATTCTCTGTGACCCCCATTGACCTCGTTTTCCCTTCTTTTTTTTTTTTTAGACCAAAACAGGCGTTCCTGGCTATTAAGAAAAAAATGTCTTCTCCAAATCCACATTCAGCTTGTTATGCCCTTTTAGTGCTGGAGAGTGTCGTAAAGAATTGCGGACAACCTATTCACGAAGAAGTTTTTACAAAGGAGAACTGCGAAATGTTTAGCACTTTTCTCGAACAAACACCTCACGAGAATGTTCGGCAGAAGATGTTGGAACTTGTACAGACGTGGGCATGTGCATTCCGTACATCTGAAAAATATCAATCAATCAAGGTAAGATATATATTATTGATGTCTTGATGTGTAAATGTAAATTGATTTCATCAAATCCCATAACCATGGCCTCAACCAACAAACCGCTTTAGCCAGCTACCCTTTTTAGCTACCAATCTTTAATTAGGCACACCAATAGATAGAGGTTGCTATCCCCTTGTGTCCATGTTTCTGCCTTATACATTAGGAGTAGATGATTAAGGTCTGGTTAAGGGTTTACTTGGTTCTTTCAAAGAGGGCTCTACTACATAAACCCCTTTTTTGCTCGGAGAAACTGGGATGAGCAAGAGAGATTTTTCTTTTGATCTCTACACTGGTGTCACTTTGGGAGATAGTGAAAATCCCTTAGTGCTATTCCATTCATTCAACATAGTCGGCTTTACAAGTGGGTCCCGTTCTGGCCTCCTTCATAAAGTCTCTTTACCTGTGCTCCGAATGCATGCTGATGTCATCCAGTTGCAGAACCCGGCTTATTACTTTTATTTTATATCCTGAGAACAGAAGAGTCTCTTCTGAGAACAGAATTTTGCATAATGTTATTAAAACACTTGGTTTTGATTTCGAATCTGACCTCATCTGATTTCATTTATTACGTCAGGCTTTGTTCCTGAGTAAAAGGTACTTCGAACTCTTTGGTCTCGTCTGAGAAAATAGGGTATGAGTTAGTGGGCTTGGCGGAGAAAGATTGACGAAGACTCCAATGCTCGAATGCTTGGGGTGCCCAACTGAAAGACATACAATCGTAAGTCTCTTGGCATAATGGTCAAAATTCAACCAAAATCGCATAAGAAGAAATTTGTCTTTTTGTGATGAATTTTTGACTTTTCAGATGGCATACTAATTTTTTTAATATCCAACAAATAAAGTGTAAAGTAAATTTTAACAAATTGCTATGGCTGACCAATTCCTGAAAATAACTGACTTTTTGTGACGAATTATTGATGGCATACCAATTTTTTGAATATCCCATAAAAAATGTCAAAATCCCTCAAATAAAATAAATATCCCATAAATAGAGCGCTAAAACCCTCTTCGAAAATTTTTGCAAATCACCTATGACTGACCAATTTCCTAAAATAACTGACTTTTTGCGACGAATTATTGACTTTTCAGATGGCATACCTACTAATTTTTTGAATATACCACATATAAAGTGCTAACATCCGCCCTTTAAAAAAAATCTTTAAAAATTTTAACAAATCACCTGAGATCATTCATACCCATGAAAATAACTGACTTTTTGCTTCTAATTGTTGACTTCAGATGGGATACTAATTTTTTTTAATATGCCACAAATAAAGTTAATACATATCTCACAAATAAAGTGCTAACATCCGCACTTTAAAAAAATCTTTAAACATTTTAACAAATCCCCTATGGGTGATCAATTGATAAAAATAACTTAATTTTTGTGACGAATTATTGACTTTTCAGATCGAATACTAATTTTTTGAATATCCCACAAATAAAGTGAATATCCCACAAATAAATTGAATAACCCAGAAATAAAGTGCTAAAACCCTCCTTTAAAAAAATCTTCAAAAATTTTAACAAATCACCTATGACTCACCAATTACTGAAACTAACAGACTTTCTATGTCGAATTAGTGACCTTATACATAGCATGCTTTTTTCGAATATCCCACATGACATGCTAAAAAAACGGGGCGAAGAATTTGGCAGTCATTTATTGCTGTAACATTTTGTGTGAAATTTTAACCGAAAGAGTTGAAACGTCTTACGAAAACATGTCTGTTGTCACAAAATCAAGACTATTTATTACAAATAAAAAAAAATTCTATTTTTGAAGTTCACATATACATACAAATATAAGTTTTTAAATATTTATTTGAAGAGAAAATGATTAATACATACTTATCTCTCATTTTAATTACACATATTAAACAAATATCTGCTATCTTAACTTTTCTTATCTCGCACGAAAGTTCTATTTTTATTTTTCAAATGTAATTTTCGCTTTTACGACATGAAATAATAAATTTTTAAAATGACAACAAATTAATGGCAACACTCTTCACACCCACAGTCGCCAAACACCCAATCTACCCACATTTCATGATTTCCAAACTAATCCAATTGTAACAGTCTGCAAAAGAAAGCAACGTCAGTCTCACGTTGTGTGTTTATTTCATAATGTCTAATGAAGAAAAGGTTAAAAAAAAAACAATGATCTAAATTACACTAAATTACATATTCATATTTTTAGTGATTTAATCCTTTTTTTTTACAGGATACCATGACGATTCTTAAAGCCAAAGGCCATACATTCCCCGAATTAAAAGAAGCCGACGCAATGTTTACTGCTGATACAGCACCAGATTGGGCCGATGGCAAAGTATGCCACCGTTGTCGCGTTGAATTTTCATTTACACAACGTAAACATCATTGTAGAAATTGTGGACAAATCTTTTGCAGTCAATGTTCTACAAAACAATGCCCTCTGCCAAAATATGGCATCGAAAAAGATGTAAGTATTCTTGAATAAAAATTCTACTATTCTTGATTAAAATTGAAAAAAAAAAAAATACCTTCAGGTACGTGTTTGTGATGGATGTTACACAAGTTTACAGAAACCCTCCAGTGGAAAACCTCGTCCAGCTGAAAACGACCTACCAGCTGAGTATCTTAATAGTTCCCTGGCACAGCAGGTGCAGGTGGTAACAAAATAATATCCAATACAATCCCCCCAAAGCAGTAAAAATTAATGTAAACTAATTTTCATTTTCAGACACCACCAAGAAAAAGCGAACAAGAACTAAAAGAGGAAGAAGAATTGCAATTAGCTCTCGCACTTAGTCAATCAGAAGCCGAACTAAAGAAAAAACAGGTACATATTATATTTGTATAATTTGTTGTTTATAATTCAGTGTATGCGTAGCTGAAATGAGTATCAAGATTGTTTATCTCTCTTTTTATTTAATTTAATTTTATGTATATTGAGTGAGTCAGATTTTCGATATGAGTTGAAATAATTTGTAGAGCTTTAATTAGTACCTATTCCAACTCGTGGCTTGTGTGACTGACTGACAATGGATTATTTTTGTTTTTTTTTTTAATTTATATCTCAACTTTAGCCAGCAGTAACAACTTATCGAATGCTACAACGATCACCAAGTCCTGAAGCACCACCGCCAACTCCAGGTGTTGTTGAAGATCCCGATTTGGCGAAATATCTAAATCGCAGTTATTGGGAGCAAAGAAAAGTGAATGAATCACCAGCCAGTCCATCGGCACCCAGTCCAATGCCTCAATTGACAGCAGCTCCTATCATAAGTAACAAGGTAAACAATATGAAAAAATTTGTATTCAAAAGTTAGGGTTAGGGAATTTATTTATATTAATTTACCATAAAATGAGTTGACTTATCAATATTGTTTATAAATGTATGAAGATATGGCGTTTATTGTTTTTTGTTTTGACGTGAATTTTGATTTGCAACGTTGTTTAATTAGTATCTAGATCTTTTTATTGCATTTATTATTGTGACTTTGAAAAAGTACATGACACAAAATTCATACAAAGAAAGACTGATAAGTAGGTAGTTAATTTAATTTTAATTCGAAAAATTAAAAGAACTTTTTGATTTGCCCGTCATGAAATGTTAAAAATTATATATCAAACAAAAGGGTCTTCTTCTCCATCGATTATTTAAATATAAAGAGTATGTATTTGCATAAATACAAAAACTCAATTTAATTTAAGCCAATGCACTTAATAGAACTATATTTAACCCAAAAGCAATTTATTGAATTAACAATCATTCTTTCCATTCAGATGTTACCCGATGAAATACAAATTGATGAATTCGCCAATAATATGAGAAGTCAAGTTGAAATATTTGTCAATCGTATGAAATCTAATTCAAGTCGTGGACGAAGCATTTCCAATGATAGTTCTGTTCAAACTCTTTTCATGACTTTGACTTCTTTGCATTCGAATCAGCTGTCGTATATAAAAGAAATGGACGACAAACGTATGTGGTATGAACAGTTACAAGATAAATTAGCCCAAATTAAAGATTCTCGTGCTGCTCTCGATGTCCTTAGACAAGAACATATTGAAAAACTTCGTCGTATTGCCGAAGAGCAAGAACGTCAACGTCAAATTCAAATGGCACAAAAATTGGAAATAATGCGAAAGAAGAAACAAGAGTATTTACAATATCAAAGACAATTGGCTTTGCAGCGAATTCAAGAGCAAGAACGTGAAATGCAAATGCGTCAGGAACAACAAAAGGCCCAATATCGAATGGGTCAGACTGCATTTCCTTTTATGCCAAATCAAAATCCACATGCTTCACCAAATCATCAAATGAACAATATTTATAATCCTTACGGATTTAATCCTAATTCGCCTGGACAAGTGCCACAACCGTTTAATCCACAGGGACAGGTTGGGCCACAACCTGGACAAGTTATTCCTCCGCAGCAAGGTGTTCCGCCACATAATCAGGCAAATATGAATGCTGCACCAATGCCTGGTATGTATACGCCTGGGATGCCGGGTGTGCCACTACCAAATCACCCTGGCATGATGGTTGGTGGAATGCCACACAGCCCAATGGTGGGTGGGAATGGAGTTGGTCAACACATGAACCCACTTCCGAATCCTGCTGATGGAATGACAAATATGAATGGTAAAGATTGTTAAAGCTTATTTATCTTATTTATGTAAAATCCTATCCTTGTTTTTTTTTTCAGCTCCCAATCCAAGTACACCCCAACAACATCCACATTCGCAAATGACACATGTAATGTTGCAGCAACAAAATATCCAAAATCAATCTCCCATTTCTACTGGAATCATTCAAACAACTCAAGCCCCACCTTCTATGGTTCATCCAATGCAACAACAACCTCCAGTTAGCGGGCAACCAATAGTTGGACCTGTTTCAATGCCAAATATGAATCCACAACAAGCACCCGTTCAAACGACAACGACTCATCCTGTTCAGCCTATAGCCCCTGCTCCAGTTGAAAATACGGTAGTTGCCGAGCCAGCAGTTGCACAACAACAAAAAGTTGAAGAAACACCTAAAGAGGAAGTTACTACAGCTGAACTAATAAGTTTCGATTAAATTGTGCGCTTTTATTTATAATTTGTGAATTGAATTCAATTTTACTTCAGATTTTTTATTTTATTCGTGTAAGAAGGAAAGTTTAAAAAATATTTCATTCCGTATACAAAAAAAAAAAATTAAGATGCGATATTAATAATCAAATAAATTAAACTTACCTATTATTATTATTAAAATTATCAAAAGAAGTATTTTTATTTGTCAAAGTTTTTGTTTGAGATCTGTTGGACTTCTAATAATTATCATCTTTAATTTCTAAATTTAGAACTGCTTATTTTGTTTCTTCCTAAGTAAGTTATTTAAAATAAACTGGCAAGCACTAGGATAAGGCCACAAATTTTGCAATAAACTTTCGGTCTTATACCTTTTGGAAATTTTGTACCCGGAAACATATACTACCTGCGAATTGGTACATACTTATTTTCTCAAATTCATAAAATTGAATAGTAAATTAGAACCTGTTGTAATTAGACTATTGTAAACAGTTATCTTGCGTATCCAGAAAACTATGGGAAAAATCAAAAAGGAAGCAAACTAGTGATATCAAGTGAAGAAAACTGAAAAGAAACCTATTTTGAGAAGTACACAAGGAGCATCGAATGAATTTTGCTAATTTATTTAATTGTTTATTTATTTAATCTATTTCAATGTAAAGTCAATTTTGTAACAAAAAGTAAACTAAAGTCCGATTTTAACAACATTTTTAACAACGTAGATTCCAATTAATTTTCAAAAAAAAAACTTCATAAAAATCCCTTGTCAATCAATAATGTATTTTAATAGAAAATAGAAGATTTATTTGGAAAAACAAGGCACGAACACGATACTGAGATTTTGAGTATACTTTTTCAAGCCAAGGGGAAGGGGTAGCAAATTTTTAAATAAACTAATTTCTAAACATTTAATAAACATTTCTCCAATTCAAACCAGAAATTCACGAGAAAATTTATTTTGGTGGATTAGCAATCATCTTCATTCGAGTTCGGTAAAAACAAGGGATGATAAAAAATTTACATTTTGTTGAATAGAGAGAAGACCAAAATGCAGAGATCTTCCTGCTTCATGTAATTTTTTTTATCTACCATTCGTTGATCCGAAGTTATAAGGGTCTAAACTTGCCCGTGTTCCCTTTTAAGTTTCATGTCCAAAAAAGCTCAATAAAAAATAAAAAAAAAATAAGGAACATCGCCCCTAGAGAAACGTATGCTCTACATAGTGCAATTTTTTTTTATAAAACACTTATTATGGTCTAGCTGCACGTCTAAAAAAAATATAACTTAAAAAGTATAAAAACTCAGTCAAAAAAAATATAAAGAGGTTCAATTCAAAAAAAGTAACGGACATCGCCCCTGGAAAAACTTGCCCTCAAAATTTTGGTGTTTAAAGTTTTCCAAAACCATTGATACCTATCGAGAGCTGCAAGTCTAAAGAAAAAAAACTTCGGATGCAGCGATCTTCAACTTTATCAATATCTCAATTTCGGCCAAAAGCGGACTTAGCAGCTTTATCATGGTCTTATATTCGCATTTGCTTATAATTCCACAGTCAGGACTCAGCTGACAGCTCACATGCAATTGTGTCAATAAAAAAAAAACAGCCTTTGATTTATGTTTACACATCTAGTTTTATTTAAAAACAATAAATTTAATCATTAATGTAGTAACATCAAATATTTTTTTAATTAATAAAATATAATTGGATTTATTTTAAAAATTCATTTAATAATTTATGTTTTTATCATTAGTCGGTGTATAATATAAATACATGTATGTGTTTCATAAAAATTCCAAAAAAATGTTTGTGCTTGTCTCTGACAAGTTAAATAGTGATCGTTTTGTTTTTTATTTTTTTTGTCGTTTTCTATTCGATAATTTCAAATTCAGTCAATTTTGTGTGCTATGTGTATGTCAATATTCAATTCAATGCACTGAGTATGTAACTTAATTTTATCCTTTTACATCCATACATTTATATATATTTTTAACATTCAATATAACATTCTCTATATTTTTTAAACATCACACATTTATAAAATATTCATATGGGAAATACTATTAGGCATAAATATTTCTTCTCCATTTTTCATTTTCTATTTTGTTTGTTAAACTTAACGCTACATTTCAAACCACAACCTCAATTACCAGACACAACACTTTTAAGTTTTTATTTAAATTAATTTTTTTAATTGGCTATAATTTCCGGTCATTATAATATAAATATGCCACTTTCTTATTGACGGAATGTTATATGAGGTGCAGAACGAGGCACTCTTGGTCCACCGTCGCTGAAATTCGAACTTAAATTGCATACACATAGCAAATTTCGATCAAGTTGTCGTGGCATTTTTCCGTTAAAATGGTTTACTTCCGAATTTCGATTTATTACAAAATTAACATTATCGTCGGAATTGCGATCGAATATGCATTTTGTTTGGCAGGCACAGTATGTTTTCGGGTATACTAAACGTGCTGAACTTGGACGGATTGGCATGTTGATCCGATGGTTTCCCAATGGTAATTGAACACTCGAAAGACTTGATGAATTGCATTCATTTGACAATCGTGAAGGACGCAATGAGTCACTGTCGACGTTGCTAATAAGATCTGGAGTTATGATGTCACTTTTGCGGAATGGTAAACGTGGTTCGTAGGTTTCAACTTGACCTATTAGCCAGTAAGTTCTCATTTCTCCTTTTCCCTATAAAAACACACATACATTTTTTAAATAAATAAAGTAATAGACCAAGAGCAGACAACTTATTTTGGTACTATGTAGGTACCTAACCGAAATGTGAGTAAAACAAAATCTGTATGCTCTTAGACTAACAGGCACACCTATAAATCATTCAAAAGAAGATGATTGATTGTATTACCTTGACATTTGTTATTCCTCTTTCAGCACAATGAAACCCACCCACTTGCTCCAAAAGATTATATGTTTTCTCCGATATATGAATTTTTAATGCTTCTCCACTACTTTCCATTCTAGAAGCTGTATTAACAGTATCTCCAAATAAACAATATCTTGGCATCTGAAATTTTTTAATCGTTTAATAGAAAAGAATAAAATACCTTGGAGTAATTTGGAATTTAAAAAAAATGAATACCTTCATTCCGACAACTCCTGCAGCACACTGTCCAGAATGAATACCAATTCGAAATTGTAAAGATTCTCCAGGTCTATGACGGATTTCTAATTTTGATACTTGTTCTAAGAGATGAAGAGCAAGTGATGCAATTTCACCAGCATGTTTATTTCCATTGCGTATTGGAAGTCCCGATACTACCATATAGGCATCTCCAATTGTTTCAACCTATTAATAATTATAATAATAGATGAAGATATAAAATATAATTTTTGTTTTATAAATATTTCATATTATTTAATAAATTGTCAAGAATTTGTTCAGTTTTTGCAAAATAAAGTTTTTTAAAAGTGGGCTGCATGGTTAAAAAACGTAATTTTGTGTCAACTGGAGAGGTCACCAATCAATTTCACAGTTAAGTTTTTCCCTTTGTTTGGCTGAAAGAACTGACGAAAACCATTTAATGAAGAATTTTCACGTAAAATAAGAATGCAGTATATTTAAGTTTACGAAACGATCAAAATTGAATTACCCTTATCATTTCTGTCATTTTGGATTAACTTTACGTCATTAACTTTCTGTCATTTTGGATTACGTTTTAGTGATTAAAATAAAATGAATTAATAATGATTTATGTTTATCATCCCATTTTCTTTTTGGGATATCTTTTAGAACCTGTTTTAAAATCCATGTACTACGCACCGGTATTATCTAAAGCTATTAATTGAGTTTGTTTCCTGCCGCCACTGCCGGCTTCGAAAATCTTGGTTAAATAAATACGTATCTTAAAACCATGTGCTATATCCTCAGATTGTACAAAAAATATTTGTTTCAATTTGATAAATGAGTATTGGAATAAAATACGTCCAGACAATTTGAGAGATACCATTTTTAATAGATTGATAATTTTGTTTATAAAAAATGTGTTAGATGGCACTGATATAAGCTGACATGTAATCAAAATCGTAGGAGTCAGTTTTGAGAAAAATGATATTTTACTTTCCAGTTTTTAAACACTTGTATAGGAGGTATCATTATTTTTAGTTATAAGAATAATTTTAATTTAAAATCTGCTAGATAATCTTAAAAAAATGTTGTTTAATAAAAATCGATCATGTCGTTTTTGAATTATTAAGTTCTCAAAAAAAATTAAAACTTTTTTAAAAATCCAGAAAAAAAAATTTGGAAAATTTTGCTATGCAATTCTCTTAAAACTTTTTAAAACATTCTCCATAAAAAAAATTGTTAACATCAGTTGAAATGTTTTTGAGAAAATCGAAAATCAAAGAAATGGTTGTATGGGAGGTACCATTTGTAACCATTTTTCGGAAAATGTTTTTTATATAATGGTAGCCTTTTTGTAAAAAAAAATTACTGAATTCTTTAAAAAAAAAAAGTTGAGGGTATTTAAAAAAAAGATTGTAAACTGTAAAAACTTGTAAATCCAACTGTCAAAAAACTATTTAGAGGGCTTGAATTTGGGTTATGACTTCACATCGAACACTTAATTGGTTGTCTTACAGGGTTAGAACCTCAGTAGTATAATTTCTGAGGAGATTTGTTTCAAGTTTTCAAAAACTGTATTTTTTAACAAAAAAATTTAGCTATTTCAACAAAAATAAATATTTTTTAACATTTTTTTAAGAACAGAACAGAATGGAATTTCATATTCAAACAATTAGAATTAGAGTTGGTTCAAAACTTGAATAACAAAGGGCTGTTCTATTCCATTTCCTTTCATGTAATTTGGCTATAGAATATTTTTTAATTTTTCAGTGTAGAAAAAAAGGAGTAGATTTCAAAAGAGCAGAGTGGATTTATTTTCTTTTTTATGCCTAGTAGTGTACGTAGCTGCCAGCTGGAGCGAAACGAAATCTGTGGTCTCTAAATAGATAGCAAAGACGTACCTAAACGAAACGACTATGAAAAAATGCAAAAAAAAAAATAAAAAACAAAAAAATCACAGAAACCTATACCAGAAACAAATAAAATTCGAATGTCAGTTTTCCACACACAATTAATGGTTAGTGCAAATAATTCAGTGCGAAAAAGAGTGGAGACTTTTCCAAATAATCTGCTACAATTTATCAATTTTACTTGTTGAACAGCGTACTGTAGACCAAAAATGAAAACGAAATTTTTCATTTATGATTTCGTTGTTTGTTCCATTTCAGCTGCGTACTATACTTTAAAATAGGAATAAATTTACTCCGATTGGATTAAGGTTCGATATGTGTTCATGACCTTACTAAAAAAAATTTGTTTTTTTATTAAGCGCGAATGGTTCTAATTTTATTTTCAATTTTTAAAATTATATACATAAATGCATCATACCTTATAAACATCATAGCCCGATATAATTGAATCACAACAGGTGTATAAATCATTAAGCATTTCAATAACTTCGAATGGTGTACTTTTTGCGCAAAGTTCAGTAAAACCAATAAGATCACTAAAGAATATTGTAACACAATCAAAGCATTCGGCTTCGACTGGCTCCCCGCGCTTAAGAGATTCTGCTACGGATCTTAAAAAGAATTAAATTAATTATATTTAAATTTTTTTATATGTAGATATTATACATAATTTTCAATATCGGTTATAAACTTTTAAAATTTAAACTTACCGTGGAAGCATTTGATTTAATAATAAATCAGTTTTTTTCTTTTCTTCGGATAATAAATTTGTACGCTCTTGAACAAGCGCTTCTAAATTGTATGCATATTTTTCCATTATAGCCAACATATTATCAAAAATATTTGATTTTCTATAATAATTATAAAAAACAAATAAAAGGTTAAACAAAACTACCGCCATACTTGATTAATCCAATTGTAAACTTCAATCCGGTAGAAATTAATATAAATTCAATGTAAATATGTATGTACATCCAGATTTAAATTTTAAACTGGATTAATCGAACATCTTTATACCCGAAGGAAGCTATTTAACTTACAATCCAGCTTGAAGTTCTTTTAACCTTATTCGGACTAAACGAATGTCGGGTCTGTCTTCTGGATCCTCATCCCAACACGAACGTAAACATAGTCGAACATATTCTGGCACTTCGAGGTATGCTATTGGTGGTCGAAATACTCCGTGACGGTACATTTCAGAATTCTTTACACGTGCAATTATTTCTTTAATAATAATAATAAAAAAAAAAAAAGTTTAAAAAATTAAAAATTCAGAATTTATAAATAATCATCTTAAAAAGTTTTTTTATGATAGAACATATAGTATATTAAAGCTCGATGGGACAAAAGTCGATTTTATCAAAAACTTGGAGGTGTTATAATGTCTAAACCTATATATACAGAAATTTCCTATTTTTAATTGAATTTAAATTAGCAAGTTTTAATAATAGCTTCCTAGATCCTACATAATTTCAACTACCTTACCTCTGGTTCTTGTTTTACCCATACCCATATATAATACCTACTTTTTTATGGACAAGGAAATTTAATTAAATTTTATAAATTTTGTTAAATTTAAGTTATTTGATTAATGATGAAATGTGCGTCCTCGCAGACATTAGATTACAAAACTTTTTAGCTGGAAATTCAAAATCGTTGTAGACAGTAGAGATATAATTTGTCACTCACAACAAATAAAAAAAAAGAATACAAATAAAACGTCAGCTAGGAAATTAACTAACCCTCGCTGGAGTATGCCGTATCTCCCCAGGGTCCCTTCCTGCCGATTATTTCGTAAAGGACAATTCCAAAAGAGTAAACGTCGCCTTTTTGTGAGCCTCTTGGTAATCTCCCTGGATCTCGCAATAGCTCTGGAGCCATCCAAAGAGCACGTTTAAGCTCTTTTTCTCGCCTTTAACCAAAATAAAACGAACAAAAAAAAAGGTGTGAAAGTATTGAAAATCAATTTTGTGGTTTATATTTATAGATAAAATACACAACCACCCCAATCGATTCATCTTACTTATTTGGTTCTTCCTGTCCCGCCTTAAATTCGTGCAAACCAAAGTCTGATATTTGACATACCCATCGTGAATCTATCAGACAATTGCTGGATCTTAGGTTTCCATGTGATATAATGTCCGAGTCGTGTAAATATATCATCCCCTTGAGTATATCGCTCACCAATGACGATATGAACATATGATCCAAGTGCAGGTCCTCGTTTGCAAGTACATCTTCGAGGCTACCACGTGCACAGTAGGGAGTGAATATAACAACAACTCCATGGTCAAACGAAGCTCCAATAAATCCTATTACATTCTCGTGGCGTATCTGTTTACAAAGAGAATATATACAGACATAAAAATAATGGCAAAAATGATACCTACATATATACGATTAAACCTTTAATCAAGAATAATATTGCAAAGATAATGAGGGGTTTTTTGAAAGCACATATCAACATAAACAAAAAAACATTCACATTTCACCCTATCTTCTCCATTTATATTTATTTTATTTAACAAAAATACAAATCTCCAACCTCCCGCATCTGTTTGAGTTCCTTCCGAATTGTACGAGTTATATCCACAGATTTCTTGTATATCTTTTTCATTGCTACGATGTTGCCACGGAAGAGTCCTTGAATAAAACAATATATAATATCATAGAGAATACATTAGCATTGAGTCAAACAACATGTGTGTAAATATTATAATGGTGGTTTGATAAGAGTGTTGTTTGCAAAAGCAACAGGAAGTGAGCTTTTACGGCGGTTGTTAGACATAAACAAGGGTCATGCATAAAATAACGGGTGATTTTTTAGCTGGTTTGGTTTTGACAACACTGGTTTTGACAGCTGACGTGTGTTTAGTACCTTGTGTCACTGTCAAACAGCTTCAGTTTGGTTTGCAATTTAACCACGGATCGTCTTATAAATGAACAACGCTTGCAAATTATTGAATTTTACTATCAAAATTCGTGCTTTTTTATCGAAAAATTGTGTTCAGCGATGAGGCTCATTTTTGGTTGAATGGGTACGTAAATAAGCACAATTGCCGCATTTGGAGTGAAGATCAGCCAGAAGCATTGCAACAGCTACCAATGCATCCCGAAAAAGCCACTGTTTGGTGCGGTTTATGGGCCGGCGGCATTATTGGGCCATATTTCTTCAAAGATGATGCGAATCGCAGCGTTACTGTCAATGGTGAACGCTACCGAGCGATGATAACAAACTTTTTTTTGCCCGAAATGGAAGTTCTTGACTTGCATGATATGTGGTTTCAACAAGACGGTGCCACATGCCACACAGCACGCGAAACAATGGCGCAATTGCGAGGCGAGTTTGGTGAACAGTTAATTTCACGTTTCGGGCCGGTCAATTGGCCGCCTAGATCGTGCGATTTGACACCATTAGACTATTTTTTGTGGGGGTATGTCAAGGCTAATGTCTATAGGGACAAGCCCGCTTCGATTGACGCACTGGAAGCCAACATCCATGCATTCATTCGTGAGATACCGGCCGATATGTGTGAAAGAGTATGCCAAAATTGGACTCAGCGGATGGGCTACCTGAGACGCAGCCGCGGTCAACATTTGCATGAAATTATCTTTAAACATTAAATTGCAAGGTTCAAACTATCGATTCAAATAAATATTTCATTCATTTTTTCGAATTTTTTGTGTTTTTTTTTTTTAAAAAGTTCTAAACCTCTTAAAAAATCACCCGTTAGTATGTTACCGGAAATATACAATTTTCAGAACAAAGAAATTTGAACTATACACAAAAACCATTAAATGCTATTCATACTTTCCAACAAAACAAACAATAAAGTATCTTTAAAACTTGAATGTAAAAAGTTCTCAACAAGTTTCATTTTAATTTTCTCTGACAAAACAGATGGTCTTTTGAGAAATAAGGTTTGTTCAGTTAGGAAAAAGTTAGAACAGAACAGAACAGGACAGAACAGAACAGCACAGATTCGTGAAAAACGTCAGAACAAGGTAGAACAGAAAATGGCTACCTACGTTGTCACTAAAAAAGCAACAAAAAATTTTCGGAGCATATATGCTTGTCACAAATTCACAAATATACGTCTTAAAACTAAAATTACTTCATGAAAATAGAATCAGAATTGATTAAAATACACTTTTGAAAGAGTTAAGCAGAGATTCAAATAAAATCTATCAAAAAAAACAAACTACTTTCATTAAAAAAATCACATCTGATTTTGACAGTTTTCACAAATCTATTCTAACTTGTTCTACCTCAAAAGCAAGTGCAGAAAATCCTGTTCTAAAGTGTTCCAAACTGTTCCAAACTAGCTCATTGAACAGCAATCCAGAACAGTTTAGAACAGAAAATTTCTCATTGAACAGCAAAATCTTGTACTTTTCTGTTCTAAAGTGTTCTAAACTGTTCCGAACAGCCTCATTGAACACACCTATAATTAACTTCTCATAAAATTTAATCAGTCTTATTGTGAATTTCACATGAACAAATTTAACGCATTTTATATTAAATGGCCGCGTTCATGTTTGTATCCAAAGCGATCTGGATAGCTTTGTGTTGTTGTAATCCCTTGTAAAATCACAGCTGATGACAAACAGAGCGGTTGGCGAAAAAAAATCTCAAGCTATCCTAAAAATTCTGGGATACTCATCTATCCTATGGGAAATGTCAACAACAGCTGATTTGCGTTCAGAAACATACTGGATACTCGAGTATCTTAGATACACAGTACACATATTAAATGTAATATCATTAGCGTTTTCATTTTTGTTCAGTTCTGCGCATCTGTCAAAATCGAGGTATTGTGGTGGTAAAATGGTGGATTCAGTGCCCCTTTCCTTGTCTAATTTCAATATTTTGTTGTTGTTTTTAATGATGCGCGTTGAGTTCCTGTGGGCACTCGAACAGCCATTTTTAATTTTTTGACATTTCCAACTTTGACAACCTGCGCAATATATTACCTTTAATATGTGTACTGTGTCTTATGGCGTTTTTCTTTTTTGGCTCTGAGCAACGCTCTGAGCAGAGGTAGACCGATCAGAGCAAAGCTCTGAGCAGCTTATGATCAGAGCCCTCAGATTTAATTATGAAACACACTTGAGTCATATGCCTAGTAATCTGTCAAATTACATAAAAATTGTATGAAGTTGGCTTCGCTCAGCGTTTTGCTCGATTTGCTCGGTCATTTTATTCTGAGCATACAGATCATGCTCCGAGCTAGCTCAGATGGAAAAAAGAAACACGACTTATGTGCTCTGATTTGTCTGAGGTAAAAAAGAAACATAGAATTTATTTTTGACAGCTCGGTGATCTGCTCTGAGGTAAAAAAGAAAAACGCCATTAGATAGGCTATCCTATAGTGCAACCTGAACGCGGCCAATCTTTTGACTGTAGAAACTTGTCCTACTTGAAGTCCCTTATGCTCACTGTAGGCCAGACGTTGTAAGCAGGGAGAACAAGTTTTTTTTCATGCTTATATCCACTGTTGCCATTTGACTAGATTTCATTGACGTCAGCTAAAAATGAAGTACCAGTACATCCTACTGATTTTTTTTTACTGAATTTCAATTAATTCTTGGAAACAAGTTACCGAACAGGCATATTAATAATTCCACTGGGAAGTACTAAAAAGTACTTTGTATAAGGTTCACAAAAGAACACATCTTTTGTGTGTTTCATGAGTAAAAACCTTGCCCTAAACTGTTCTACTTTCTGTCATCTTTGTTCTTTGTTAGTTTTGTTTTAATTCGAAGTTAATTCGAAATAATTAAGTAATATTTTTGTTTAATTAAATTGTTTGATATTTTATTTTTTGACTTTATTTTTTTTTAGAACAAAAATTCTTTATTTTTAACTGTTTCTTTTTGAATTCTAGAGAGAGGCAAAACCAGTCAAAATTGATTAGATTTAAATTTTTAAACTGCTTACACTGATATATCAGTGCCATGGCCATGATTTTATATGGATGAAATGGTTTTTCGTAAAAATCCGTGTAGCTTAATTTTTGATAGGAAATTTAATTTGTTTTAAGAATTAATGTTCCCCCAAACCAACGGGAATTTTCGGTGGCGACGAGGAAAACAACAATATAACAATACGTGGTTGTCAATGAAAACAACACGTGGTTATTATTGTTTTCGTTGTCGCCACCGAAAATTCGTGTTGTTGTGGGGGATCCTTTAAAGTTTTTCTTTTATATTCATTTTTGAAGCGAATTGGGAACAAAATGGCAAAAAGTGAACAAAATTTAATGAAAAAAAATTAAGCTCTCTAGCTCTTAATCTATAAAGTCTTATGCACCTATCTCATGTGGTGTGTTGTATATAGTAGTTAAGCCTTAATCCATATTAAAATTAAACCATTGTTATTTAAACGCCTCTTTACTTAAATATTTAAGGGTTAAATAAAAAAATTGGGTGGCGTGACAGCTCATGTAGAACCAAAGCGTAGTGACTTACAACTCTCAATGATTCTTGTGTACATGTTATTCGCAGGAATGGAGGGCTAAGGTGAGAAGCATTTTCCCATGATAAAAGATTCTTGGAGGAATTGTCAATTCGACTATTTTAGACTGTAATAACTTGATGTAGTACACGACGTGACAGAGAGAAATTGCATGTCAAAAGCTACTTTTTTTTAACTTCTCCATGCATCGTTATGTAAATAAAGTATATATATATGCCCTAAAGCAAATAAAAATAAATAGTGGTTCTCTCAAGGTTACCCACCGATCTTGGTGAATAGGAACTGTCCCTGGTAGGACCGATTCCGCACTAGGCACTTTGCAATTTTATAATCTTTTTATTTCATTACATGTAACCAATCAATCATTGGTAAAACCTAAGATTTACCAGTGAATCCTAGGATATTTGTCACACTCGAGGTTTAAGTATCATTCAATTCACATAAACATTATTTTGATTTTGAGTTATTCCAATCTCATAGATTCATTAAAACTATAGCTACTAAATCGATTTTTGCAGACCATATAAATCCCATCCTTATTAAACAAATGATGATAGTCTTCTGAGACTTATTTACCAATCATATCCAATTTTAGGATTGATCCGAAACTAAAAACGTTGACATTCCATTAAATTTTCTACCTCCTAACGACGCATCATAGGAATTCAACTATAATATTGTATAAAGTTGTATGTTTTTTTTTTTTTTTTTATAAAGCTCAAGGGAAATTGAATCTTAAGAGCATTTTATTTTGCTTATTATGTGGAGTAGACAATTCGTATGACAAAACACCCACTTTATATTGATATACATGCTGCTCTTTTAGAATAAAGTTATCCAATTTAATTTTAATATTATATAAATTGCTTTTTTATGTTTCCAAGAATAAATTTTATAGTTTTGTGCGTTGTTGACAAAAACATCCAGTTGCTGCATATGTTTAATTTATGTTTATCTATCGGATTTCTTGATCCTTTTCATTTTGATATAATATTCGAATTTAATTCAACAAACTAAAAGGAGTTTTTATTTGTTTTAATGCATTTTTATATATTATTTCACAAAATCATGTAGCTTTTGTATTTAAATATATGATCCAGTTAAAGAGAATTTGTGATGCAAATGATCAAAAGTACTATATACATACATATGTAAATATGAATTAACTATAAAAGGCTTAGTTATAGCCTCTAAAACTAAAAGACTTGTTGGTGCGACCCAGTCGGGTATTTTATTTATTTCGTTTAATAAAATATTTTGGTATCTTATATTATTCTGCTCAAAAAATGCACTTTGGTTTAACACGTACAAAATGACCTAAGTTTAAATAATAATCCTATTTAAACTGTTTTAAGAAAATTTGAAAATAACGAAATTCATTAAATGGAAGGCTCGCGTTTTTAAATAGGTAGCTATATAGCTACATTTATGTATAAGTAAAACAAAAAATTGGAATTTCAACTCTTGAAATTAACACTTAAAATTCTCTGAATCATATCGTCAGCAAATGTGTGTGCATTAAAATAATGCAGATGCTTTTTTTCTACAGTTGCTGCATTCTATGAGCGAAATTGATAATTAAAGTAGATTATTTGCAGGAGTTTCCACTCTTTTTTTGCACTGAATTAATTTACCATTTATTGTAATAGGCTTAAGGCACTAGCTGGGATGGGATGTATATAATTGAAACGGACAAATGATAAGATTGGAGAGTACCGAACTTTGATAATCTAGTACCTTTAATTATTTTTATTTATTTAAATTGAAAAGTAAATCAAATTGGTAGATGTGTAGTACCAATGCGCTATGTATCAGTATCAATACGATGTCATAAAGGGTGTTGTTTTTAGACGTGTAGTTTTCAAGAAGAAACAAAACGCATATAATTTAATGTTATGGCCAAGAATTTAGCTTTATTATAAAGATAAGGGTTTGCCATTATGTTGTAAAAATGATTTCTGGCAAGTGGCCGCCGCGGCTGGCTTGAATAAATTCCAGCCGAGAGGCCCCAGCTCCAATTGTTGTGCGCGATGGCGGATGGACTCATTCGGATTTTATTCGATACTCTGCTCCACAGCAGCAATAGCGTCTTCGGTGCGAACTGTCTGGCATCTCTAAGGATGCGGATTATCCACTAGAGTAAACGTGGTGCGAAACCGATCCATGGTTGCTCGAATTACTCTGCTGGGCGATTATGTCGACCGAATATTGGACGCAGCGCGCGATGCCTCACGCGAACCGAACCATTATTTTGGTAATAAATTTGCACGATTTGCAGACGTTGTTCAGGAGTAAGTCTATTCATTATGAAATGGCAAACCGAACTGAGCATAAATCAAGTGACAGCTGTCAAAAAGACCAACTCTGAAAAAAGTATTGCCAGATTGAAAACCACACATCTAAAAAAACACCTTTTACATGTAATTTAAAAATTACGTAAATTACGTATACGCCACAGTGACCATCATAGTTATCATTTTGATTCTTTGATTTACTTTTCAATTTAAATGAATGAAAATAAAATAATAAATAAATATATAAAAATCTAAAGATCAAAATACACCTGATCAGTTTACTTACAACACAGGCATTGTGTATGGATATAATTATCAGCCTTACGATATATGTATATCAGGTTTTGGCCGTGAGTTGGTATGCCAATTGAAGGTATGTTATTTTTAGTATAAACGAAAAATTGAATTTATTTCGTTTGGGTTCCGTGTGTACAAATTTGGTATAGGTAGTAGTTAAAAACACATTTTTTTCAATTTTCTTGGCATAAGTGATAGTTTTTATTTTAAATATAACTTAACTTTTTTTTTTAAATAAGGAAATTGAAGAATTTAATTAAAAAAACAAATAATTTATTCTTTTTCCGACCGCGACGTTTCTCCGGTATTTTCCGGCTTCTTCATCAGGGGTATAAGTTTATTTAATTGTTTTGTCATTGGGTTTTTAAGTTACATAATTATTTTACTTATTAGACAAAAATTAAAATTACAGATGTTGTGATACTAAGTTTAAAAAAATTTTGTTTGTTTTTGTGTTCAATGTTAGTTAATTTATTTATTTTTATAAAAATGTTTTTAAATTTTTAATGTTAATTTACATCATTATAAAGTAGTATATATAACATTAAAAACCAGATGCTAAAATATCTTTTAGTTTTTGAGAAAATTGAAAATAACAAAATGTACTTTACTACTTATGTAATGGAAATAGGATTTTTAGAGCAACATGCCATGTAAGTGTTGCCGTTGTTTTATATTATTTTTTTTTCTATTTTAAGTCAATTTTTTAGAAAATTCAAGACTGTTGGCGCCGTGTCGCGTTGGGGTTTAAGCTCCGGACCGATTTTCTCGAAAAATTACACATGTGCTCCTAATAACCCGTTTTAACGAATTGTGAAAGAAAAGTGTACAATTAAATTTTTTACAGGTCAGGCCTTATGTTTTTACCCACAAGCTATTATAAAAAAAAAACTGAAATTTGTCCCATTCACCCCACAAAATAAAAAGCAATGACTAAAGTTAAGGCTATATTTTTAAGGATGTGCTTATAAGATGTCACATAAAAGCTCTCAACCAAAAATTAAATATGTATGCACGAATGGAGAGCATTTTGTTGCTCTTCTGTTAAAAAAAATTTAAAGTAGTAACAAAAAGGATTTTTTGTTAGATTTTTTTTTAGAAAAAAAAAATATAATTCTTAAATGCAGAATTGTTTGAAGTATTGACAAGCATCAGATTGTAAAATTAAAACAAAATACGTGAATAGCTCAAAATAAGGCAATTTTCTCAAAAAGGTGAAAATACTTTTCTCGTAAGCGAATTTTTTGGCAAAACCTGAAACGCAGTTTTCTTATCATACAATCACATTGGTCACTACACACATTACAGATACTAAGTTTTAAGAAAATCAATCGAGCCCTGTAGGATGTACCAACCTAATTTCATTTAAAAAAATCCTTGATTTCTGTTGTAAAACTTATTTGCACCACTGTATTAAACTTAAAACAACTGTTTAGTCAATAGCTATTATTGCAATTTATGCTTTCATGTTAACTTCTTTAACTATTTAATGTACAGTCTTTCTTGAATTACCAAAAATTAAACACTTATTCTTTAATCTACTGGCTGCCTTTTCATTTAGTTTACCTACAATCTAACAATTTCTATTGTATCTCTTCACATTTATACATAGGTATATAAATAATCTGATTTCAAAAGGTAAGACATCCTCCCAACTTGTTTTTGATTCTTGTCAAAAAAAAAACAACAAACATACATATGCGAGTAATCTTCCTTCAAACGATACCGATATTTCAACAAATTAATTAGTTCTCATTTTCTGGTATAATCAAAGTTGTGTGTTTGAAAGATGAAACGTATCTCTTGGATTTATGTACATGACAAAAAAAAAAAAAAAAATAAACTTCAAATTTCTTATAATACGTACCTATACTGGTATATGCCCGTTTAGTTGTATCCATTCCACCATTTAATATGCTTTGTCGACATGTTGTTTGGAACTGTCAGCAAAAATCATTAAGAACAATCCAACAAAAAAAAAAAATAGAAAAAAAGATATCCTAATATGCTATGGCAACTGTCAATGTCAATGTTTAACTTACAATATTTCTATTGCCCTTCATATTGAAATCCGGACTAGGGATATTAATAGGGGTCACATCTTTCATATCGACTTTCCACAGAAGTCCAGCCAATGTCTGCTCATACCGATAATGCCTATATTATTATGTTGAGAGAAAAAAAAATCAAATAAAATCTTTAGTTGAAAGCAGAATTTTTACAGTCGATGTGACATATTGACTACTTAATGAGAAATATGCAAGCGACAATGAAAAAGAATCCTATGAATATTCCAAGTCCAATAAACTTCAAATCAATTTTATAGGTATTGCATAGCTCGCCTACGAATCCACAAATCGGTTCGGCCAAGGGTGGTCGACCCTTAAGCCAAAGTATCGGACGATCCTGTTTGAAGTAACGAAATTCCTGCGGCAAAAATACATAGTTTGTTGTTTTTTTTTATTTGTGAAGTAATTTTTTTTTTTTAATTTAAACTACCGGCAGAGAAGATTGTTTGTTGAACACAAAATAACCAACTGGTTGCATGGACATTTTAGCTAGCGATCCGTGCCCATTGTCATCCTGCAATGTTATCACGGTAAAGTTGCCTTCTGCATCGCCATTTGAGTCAATGTGCACCTGATGGATAAATCAAAGTAAATTGAAATACAATACAAGCATGGGCTGCTCCAAGTCATTTTGAAAATGCAATTTACATCGAATCCCTGAATTGAGTGATAGGATCTGTTGAAGACTCGACTCATTACCAGGCTGCCATCACGAATGTCGCCACCCTTTGATAGAACCTCTGTGATAGCTCGGGCGTATATCATTACCGTGTCGTACAAATGAACTCCATAAATTGGTACCTATTTCGAATTCATAACAAAACCAACAAAAAATAAAATGGAAAAGTAAAATTTTGTAACGAGAAGCATGAGTATTTTGTAATTTACCGAAATGTTGTCGAATACTCTTTTATGATACGGAACTAGGAAAGGTTCATCACGAGCGCTTTCTTTGATTTTACTGCAAAATTGACTAAGGAAATTGTTGGAGAAGGTAGAAAACATATTATAGGAGTGCATTGAAATATTGAGATTTAATTTATTTAATGTACAAACTCGTATATATATGTATATACGTATAAAGTAAGGTTATTATTTTACCTCAAATTCGGATTCTGGGGATATGACATACTGATTTTTATGACAGAACGAAATGAATTTTTGTCGAGAGATTTATTTTTATCGCGTTTTATGTATGGATCAAGGTAATCTAAGATGAAAAATAAGGATAGAAAAATCAAAATGGAAAAATAATATTAAATCTACATAATATACATAATTTTGTTAATATAGGCTGGATGTAAGGAACTATTGATTTGGAATGAATTTGTTGATGTGTCTTATATGTAGACAAGGTATACCTAGCCTAGCAGTATCTATACCAACCTATAAATTAAAATTGTATTTGCTTAAACAAATTGAGTTGTAAAAAGCAAAAATGCAACGATTTCTTAAAGGTAATTATTTGTCTCGTGTAAAAAAAATACGAGATTTTAAATGAAGCTGAAGATCGCTGCATCGAAGAAAAAAAATTGTTTAAAAAAGAATATGTATTGAAAAAAAAATTCAAAACTTTATTAAGGCATTGAGTAGGGCGTCAATTTTTTTAAGACGTGATTTTTTTATTAGTTTTTTTTTTTTTTTACAAATGTACAACAAAACTTTAGACCCCTACAACTCGGTGATGAAAAATGATAGGTTTAGAAAAAAACAGTTAAATAACGGAATTTTAGAATTCTACACGTGATAGATTTTCTATTTTTTTGGTAATTTACGATATAAGATAATTTTTGTTACAAAACAAAGAAATTATAACAAACAATTAAATATCTACACTTAATATCTTGGGAACTGATGGCTTTTGTAAGGAACTATTTCATGGTTTTAAATATATATATAGCGAGTCTTCGGTTCATCGAAATTGTACTGTGCAGTAGATTCGCCAGATATTTAAAACTATGAAATAGTTTATAAGCACACCAAAGCTACATATATTAAAGGTAATAGCGTTTTCAATTTTGTTCAGTTCTGCGGAATGGTGGATCCAGTGCTCCTTTAGGTATTTAATTTCAATGTTGTGTTGTTTTTTCTAATGATGCATGTTGAGTTTAGAACCATTTTTAATTTTTTGACACTTTCCATTTTGACAACCTTCGCAATTGGAAAGTTTAAGTTTATATTTCAGAGTCCTCACTAATTTTTCTCACCGAGCAGACGAATCCAAAATTTGTTGTTCTCAGTATTTGAAACAAAAACTGAGAAATTTTGTTGAGGAATCCTGTTTATATTTGTGAGATTGCTAAGATCTCCAACATCTTAGAAATATAAACTGACCAAATATATTATTGCCTTATAGATTTGTGTACTGTGCTTCTCACCTTCTTTCTCTTATTATAAAAATCATGCATACGAATTTCATTTTAAGAAAGGCAAAGTTTCACTCAGGTTAAAAAATATAAAGAAACTGATGTTTGGAAACCTTTCCTGCTCTCTCTATTTTTTTAGTCACTTAACTATTGAGAGTTAGACCAAAGATAAGGGCCATTTTCGAAAACGACATTTGCATCAAAAATGCATTGTGTTCGATAATGTGGGGTTTTTTCAAATCAAATTTTTGAATGCATCATCTGCGATTCAGTAAAAAAAAAGAAATTGAAATCATGTTTGAATACGATAGTTTTCGAAAACGTCAAATCAACGTCAATTTTATAGTCAATAATCAATATTTTTTGACAGAAATGTTGCTATCGTCAAATATGCAATCCGTCCTGGGGCCTATTTCACGGAACATACATCACATACATTCATACAATGTATGTGATGTATGTTCTGTGAAATAGGCCCCCGCTTGCAAAAAATCGTTGTTTGATCAAAGTGACGAAAATTTTATTTAATTTTCTTGCAAACACATTTGACTTTTAAGTCTGTTTGGTAATGTGAAATTTCTTGCGAATTTGCAAAAAATTTTCACAATTTGCCGTCAAAACCCATAAGAGAAAAACTCAGTTTTGGGAAAGATAGTTGAAAAAAAGTTGCTAAACAGGCATTTTTACTAACACTTAAATATGCTCTTTGGCTTTCCAATATTTTTGTCGTGTTAACTCAAATTTTTTACTGCAGAGTTGCGCCACAAATGATGTAACTGAACATTATGACTTCAACAAGCTGCGCTCTCGAAGATAATGCTTTTGCATAATAAATTCGTTTTAATTTTACGAACAGTTGACTTTTGCAGTTTTTGCTTAAGAACATCTTGCAATTGCATTTTTGACACACATTACGTTTTAGAAAACGACATACGTCAAATCCACTTGCAAAAAAATAAAACCATTTGTCGATTGCAACGATTGTAAAATGACAATAATTACCGGTTATAGATTGACTTTGAATTGATGTTTTCGAAAACGGCCAAAAAAAAGTTCGTAACTGCGATTAAAAAGTAAGTAAAATAAAGGCTCTCCCAAGCCAATGCGAAACCTTCGGAACGACAGCGACTTTCGACCTAAACTTTCGGCTGTCAAAATATATTAACAGGGCGATAAATGAAGGTACTCAGACCAACGCCACGATGCGATTAAGCGAATCTCATGCGGCAGTTAGGGGTGCCGTGTCATAAGGCCATGCGTCATAAGGCCATATGGAGAAATATGGCCTTTTGACGCTTTCACAAAGTGACATAAGGCCATATTCCAACTTATTGTCTTTTGACTCATTAATAAAGTGATATACGGCCATATGGCCTTATGACACTTTTAACCGTCTTTTTTTGTTTGATAAATAAACCTGGCCAAATGTTTTTGTCGAACACTTTAACTGTAATTCAGTTACGGCGTATAAACAGTGAAGTATGTATGAGGGGGCATGCTGCCCCCCTGCAACCCCCCTGCTTGGGCACAATATAGGATTTGGGTTAGGTGCGAGGTTGGGTGTATGCAAAGAAAAAATACAAAAAAAAATACAAATCAAATTTTTAAATAATTTAATTAAATTTAATAAGTAATAAACTGCCACAAAGTTTCGTCGTATTTTCGAATGTTTCGTGTTGGTTTGAGAGAGCTTTAAGTCGGTTTAAAAAATAAAAAGGAGAAAATTAAGGGAAATAAGTGGGAGAGGATAAGTAAAGTGAAAAGTCCAGGGGTCTATTTTACAGAATTACATTAAATTAATATTTACATAAATTACGTAAAATAGAACCCGATGAGTTTAAGTGAAAATTAAAAATTTAAACTCACTAATAAAGGGCCATTTTTATGTCGCAAACATATACATTATGAATATGTTCTGCCCAGAATAGGGGGGTTCACATTTAACGACGCGACGTGTCGCCCGACCCAAGTCTTTTTGGTAGCATTTACATTCAACGACTGTCGTACCGACTTTATTTGAAAATATATTTTCAAAGAGCGAATATGCCGCGAATTTTATTATTTGCATTAATACTAGTGCATTATTTTCATTTGTTTCCCAATATTGTTTTATTATTTTACTTTCATTTCAAACTATTCTCTTTTAAAGCCTAGTACGCTGCTGATGCGAAACGAAAAATCCCATACAAAAATGACCAACGAAATCATAAACGGAAAATTTCGTTCTGCTTTTCGTTTTGCATTCGAACGGAAAACTTTATTTTTTGTAAAGCATTTTTAAAAATCCTATTAAAAATATAGTGACAAATGTGGAGCAACGAGGAAGCAAATAAAGTATTATAGAGTCCTCACTTGACATTCCAAAATGTCTGTATCCACTTAAACTATCTATTTCGAGTTCTTCCATAATAATGTTAAACCTCCTAAATTACTGCAATCTTTTTAAATATCCCAATGTTTTTGTTTTTTTTTTTTTTGTATTTTAGTCATGACAACATGACGCTATCAGTGTTTCTTTCTTCCTTACAATCCAAATTCAAGCAAATGGATAAATTACATGGGAAACAAAGAAATATTTCAGAAATGGTTCCTAAAGCGCCCACACCAACAAAACATTTCAAAAGAATATCTGAAATGTTTTTACACAAATGGAAAAATTTCAGAAACTTGTCAATGTTTTCTGAAATGTTTCCTAGAAATATGCGTATCTTTTTAAATACATAAAATAAAAGAAAGTACTTCAACAAATAATAATACCTACACAAAATTTATAGGAGGGTCTTGAGGGTTTTAAAATTATTTAGCCCTTAAAGCCACGAAATCTTAATACGCCATCTTCTGGTTACGACACATATATGTATATAAATATTATACTAAACTACAAACAAAATGAATTTCTTCTGAGAAATATAAAACTGTGAAGAATTTAATTAAAATAGCAAATTGGTAAACACAACATGTAAGTAAGTTTTTCAAGAGAGTCGCTAATAATGTAAAGCGTATAAATTTAACATAAATAGCAAATTTATCTTGTATAGATAAAGTCGCATGAATATGATTACCCCTACTATGATAGCAAAATCTTCTTTTATTCTATCTATGGTCTTCTTAACTTTCTCAAAAGTTAGTTTTCCTTGAAGTTACCCTTTGCTCCAAGAAATCTCTTAAGTTCGATAATGTATGATGTACGACTATGTACTTCATACAATATGTCCTCGTATAATGTCTGTGTTTAAAAAAGAAAAAAAAACATTAACATTCATAACATAAATTTAATATTTTTTTTCTTGAATCTTGTGCTTTTGGCCTTAACCTTGAAAACTCTATAGAGTTATATACATCCTACTCCTACTGTGTTTTACATGACAAAGTTTTCAAATTTCAAGGACAGAATAATAAAATATGGAAAGTCAAATTTAATATGCTCCCATCAAGCTCATATTCAATTTTCCTCATTTTTGTTTATAAAGTTAATGTAGATGTATGTATATGCATACGTGCAGCATAAACTGATACATATATTGTGTACTGAGTGTCGTTTTAAAGAAAAAGTATAGAACATTTTAAATTTTTAATCAATAGTTCCCTTTTCCACTATAAATTATTTTTATATTTTTTTTTTTCAATAAATAAATTTCAATACTTCTCTCCATGATGTTTAATCGTCGTTTGGAATTATAAATTTCATCGTCAACAGATATAATTAGATAGTCCCCGGCTTCTAGCAATTTTCGATTTTGTAAACATCTTACAAAGTCCACCATCGCAATATGCTCTCCAATAAAAACATAAACTGTGTCCAAGAAGAAAAAAAACAAAATTAATTTTATAGAATTTCAATTAAATATATAATAATCAATCTTTCTTACTTCGGTTACTTAAATATGTCTCATCGACAATTCTCTGCATTTTAATCAAAGTCGTATTCATTGGTATGTAATCAGAAATTTCTTTGAAATGGGTAATTGTCAAATTTTCCAATACAGCCAGGTCCTGTCTCGATAAAGAAAAAAGGTTAGGTATTAAAATAAAATCAAATCAAATAAAAAGACATTTTATTTAAATTTATATAATAAAACCACATGAATACTATATAACTTACTTTAATGGCACGTGCAACTTCTAATCCCCAATCAGGTTTAGTGCCCACAATGATGGCGAATTTATTCCAGTTAAAATTATGTAAAAGGCTTATTACACTTTTCGAAACCTTCAATTTATTTAAATGAAAAAACAAAATGAAAAGCAAGAAATTAATAAATTAATTTTATAATTAGATTTGTAATGATTTACTTTGGAAGCTGGTGCCAAGGTCCTGGCAAAAGTGCGAAAGATTTTTTTATCCGAAACAACTGAATCAGTACATTTCTATATAGATAAGAAAGATAACAAAAAGAAAAATATATTAATGGGAGTGTGAAGAAGAAATGTCTGACTTAGTTTGTTGATTAATTTTCATTCCATAAATAAATATTTTAAGATTCATTAAATTACATCAATTTAATTTGTTTTTTTTTTTTATATATTTTGGTATGGATTGTATTCATAAACCATTAGCCAAATTGCTTTGAGCGTAGTTTTTGTTTAAGGTCTGGCCGTCTATCTACCCTCTTATTTATAAACCCATTCCAAAGTATGTCTGGCAAAGTAACGATTCTCGGGGGTTCATTTCACCGTTTTACGTTCCGCATTTTTTTGTTAAGCATTTTACGTTTTGCAAATCACGTTTCGTTTTTTAAATGATTTAACAAATTATCTTTTCGCATTTTTCATTTCGCAATTTTCATTAAGTTTTTAGTTCGATTGGATTTTGGAATCTCCGCAATTTTTTTGTTGGCATTTCGTTGTTTCGCTTTTTTTTATTTGACATTTAATTGTGTTGCAATTTTTTGACTTCCATAAAAATACGCACGCCTTAAAATTTCGCGCGAAATTTTAAGACATGTTCTTGCAAAACAATTGAATGCCGAATAAAAAAAGTGAAACTACAAAGTGCAAAACTAAACAATAAATTGCCAAATGAGTTTTTGCGAAATGATTGAAAATATTTTTGAAAAAAAAAGCGAAATATAAAAACGCCGAATGTTAATTGCATAATGATTAAAAAACACAATGCATAAAAAAGGAAACGTTAATTGCCAATTTAGGATCGTGAATTAAACGAACTATTTAACTACAGTAAAACCCGCTTAAGAGTAACCAGCTTAAGAGAAAAACCCGCTTATCTGAAACACTTTTTCATCCCCGAGTATTTGTCGACCAATTTCAAAACACTCCACTTAAGCGAAACTTGCTTAAGTGAAAAACCCGGATACCTGAAATATATATTTTCAGTAAAATTTTATATTTTTCAATAAAAAAAACTCTCTTAAGTAAAAAAAAAATTGAATCGAACAGAACAAAAAATTTGCTTAACGGTTCACTATTTTTTTTTTATTTTTCACCTCCACCAAATTTTCCCCACGAAAATGGCATTTGAATTTCTGATATGCACAAACGTTTTTGGAATTTTTAGATCCGCTTAAGTGAAATTTCTTTTTCATTTATCCGAACTCCGCTTAAGTGAAATTTTTTTTTCACTTAAGCGGGGTTCGTTTAAGTGAAAAACCCGCTTAAGTGAAAGAAATACTGTGACATTTTTCCGTTTCTCTTAAGCGGGTTTTATGTACTAAAGCAAAATAAAGAAATGCCAAATGAATTTTCCGAAACAATGTTAAACCTTGTGAATACCGTGAGCCCTGAGTTTGAATATTAAATTCATAATAGTTGCAAAATATGGAAGAAATTGCAAGTGTAGCAATTAAATCTTCTTCAGGATCTTAACTGTTATCACTCAATCTCTCCACCAATTCAATAAGCATTTTCTGCTTCTACCCATGTAGAATCAATGAAGCATTTGACTCGGAAAAAATCGCCGGAAAGCTGGATTTTGATATATGGCCTCCTCAAGGAATTCTTAAGAAAATGTCAAAAGCCCCATCGATATGAACGCCACTAACAATTTTATGGGCGGTTGAAGGCTCCCCAAAATGGTTTTTCAAGATAACTCCCAAATGGTATGTTGTACATAAAAAATGTCAATAAATAATTTGTAGCCTAGAAAATTTCCTAAAAAAAAAATTAATTTACTTTTTTTCATAAAAATAACCGTTTTCGAAATAAACCAATCGGATGAGTTAAGGGTTTTGAATTTTTTTATAAATATGGAGTTATCCAACTTATCCAATCTAATAAATCGATGGTCCCATGCAAGACTATACTAAAGCTAAGTACAGACGATTGTCAGATCTTACAATATTGTTAGAACTGTCAATGATCTGACAATAGCTAACAATTAGCTGACAATTGACATATTTCTTACAATGAAAAATTGTCCGTTCAGTTTTGAGTTATTTATGTCATTAAAACCGCCGCACCGCATCGTCTCAAAAATTTTAATCTCTCTCCTGAAAAATAGCATATTTGCTCTTAGTATAGTTTTGCATGGGGCCATCGAAATATACGATATCTCACTTGTAATGTTCTTAAAATCAATCATTAAGGGCCATTTGCTGAAACGAGTTCTACATATTGGCTTAAGTTCCTCTTATTGGTTTGCACCAACAAAAATCTTAAACTTAAAAGTTGCTATGTAGAACATAACTTAGGAGGGAGAAAAAGTAGAACCTAAATTTTTTAAGTAGTACATAAAGCAAGCAAAAAATAATTTTGTTGTCAATTTTGATTTAATTTTTTCAGAACAAGAAACAAATTTATAAATTGAAAATTAATTTCGAAACGCTGCTGGACGTTATTGAGAATTATGTTGAAGTCCTCGAGTTAATAGAACGCCCCGGATGCTTGCAGTGTATGGATTGCCACCTCCTGTTTGAAGTGCTGCATATTTTTCAGCAGCAGCTTCCTTTCTTACTTTTTTCTTGTAAATTTTGTAAAATTTTTTTAATGCTTCGCAGCTTCTGTAACATATAACCCCAGATTGGGAGTTGAAGCTGTCGGCGATTCTACTCCAGGCTAATTCCTTCCTTCCTTCCTTCCTTCCAAGTGGCCCCGTCCGTTTTTTTATTTCTCTTCCTTTTTTCGGTCATTTCAAATGATGTATAAATTTAATGTACGTATAGGGATGTATGTGAATTAGGGTGGAGCGTCGATGTATGGAGAAAAATAAAAGTTGTTGTATCAATTTCGAATACCTCCATTTTTTCGCGCTTCGATGAGTAGAATAATTTGACATTAAAAAAAAAAGTTTGGATTAAGTCTTTAGCCCTCTACCTTAGCTCAAAGTTTCGACTTTTTGGAACAAAAAAATTTTTTTTTCGGAAACGTTAAAATTATTTCACAATTTAGAAATAAATTATATGATAATTCATGAAAAAAGAAAACAAAAATTATAATATATTAACTTTATTTAGACAAATAAACTAACACAAACTTGAAAATAAAAACTTAAAAATTCAAAATACGCCATTCAGAAACTAACCCAATTAAACTTTTTATTTTTCAAGTTGTAATTTTTTTTTTGTGTGGAAAAATGGCAATATATTTCGAGAATATATCTTATTTTTTACTAGCCCGTTTCTGGCCTTTTCACCAGCTACTGTTATTGAAGCTTCGGTCACCATCTTCACACAGCGCTCAACAGCTTGAGTGTGACAAAGGGGTCCGAAAATGACATGCCAATAAGAGATTTTTTTTTTAGAAATTCTTCCAAATCCTGATCGCTAGTTCTATCCAACAAAGGGGTTGATGTAACTTGTGACTCGCTCCAGCTAAAAAAGATTTCCATAGCGCAAATATATGAAAAATTTGTATTTATGTAGCGCCTTTTAACATATATCTCGAGAACGGCTAATCATACAATATAAGTTGTTGTACATTTTTTATAGGAAATTTAATTATCTTTCTTTTTACTACAAATATTATTTTGTAGGATTTATACTTTCGGAAATACAGAATAAAGCAAAAAAATTTATGACTTTTTTTCCAATTTTGCAAAACTTTGACCTGTGGTAGAGGGCTAAGAAAAACAATTTTTATTTTTTTTTTATTTTTACGGGTAGTTTGCGTAACTACGCAACTTTTTAGTGCTATTCGAATAGCTAAATCGGAAAAAAAAATTGACGCTCCACCCTAATGTATACATGTAGGTAAATAATATTTTTTTCAGTTTTGATGAAAATAATTATTAAGTTTGACACTCAATTAATTCATACATAGCTAAGATGAAATTTTATTTTTGTTAGCAACGTAAAATAAGTAAAGTTGAGTCTTAAGAACTAAGTTCCACATAGAGCTAAGTTGAGAATAGTTAAAATCCAGATTTATGACTCGTTTCAGCAAATGGCCCTAAGTATAATGAGAACAATGTTTCAAGTTTTTTTTTAGCTATTTAACTCATAAAACGAAATATTCTTGTTAATGGTTTTACAGAATTCTTGTAATTAGTATGGGGCAATTAAATCAAGTAGGAATTTGTTTGCCAAATGTGAATGTGAATCATTTAATTAATTCGTTAAAGCACATGTGTTTTTTTTTTTAAGGAAACAAACATATTATATATAATGTTTGTATTGTGTGACAAACAATGGTTTAAATTTCTATAACAATTCATAAAAGAGAAACAAAACATTTTTCATAAGCATAACAACCCCTTTGGCCTTCGGAATCAACAAAGAAACAAAAAGGGCATACTTTTAATACGACAGGTAGCAATAAACCCACACACATAACACAACATTTCCGATTTGTAAAACGTGCTTACATTTTATTCATTCTATATACTACATAATATTGTTCATATATCATATTCCAAAAAGATTGATATCCATATACATTATACATACATACATATATATGTAAGTTGTTGTTATATGGGTGCGACAAGGTCAAGGCGAAATTTCTTCGAAAGATATTTTAAAATATATAGGTAAACATGATGTGGAGGAGTCAACTCAAGCAAAGTTATGTAACAAACTGAGGAATGTTCAAATTTAAATCTCAGAATTCCTGTAAGGTAATCAAATATTCGGTCAAGGTTGAAAAATCAGAATTATCACAAAATAACTTGGGGTAGCCCTTCAAATGCAAAATAGCACTTAGGGCGGGCACTCTACCTGTCAAAATATTGACAATAATATTGTTTGATATCTTATATCGAATTCCTTTCAACCAGGAAATCGAATCTTTTCTAAAAAGAATCGAATTTTTTTTGTCGTTGAAAGGAATACGAAAAGAATCGATTTTTTTGTGATATGCATACATTACACTTGACAGCAGCAATTTCGATGTAAAACACCAAACAAATATTTTATTTGGAAATTATTATTATAATTAACTAGCTGACCCGCCCCGGCTTCGCACGGGCTTGCAAACCCAATTATCGTACAAAATTTGAAAAAGAAAATATAAATAAATAATATTGCTCAGATCTAGTATAGCGGGTGTTGCTTTCATGCACAACATATCCCACTGTTTTTTTTCTCTTCTTGTTTTGAGTATGTACAAACCCGATTGTATTCGAATCCAACATTGTGTCAAAATTTCAAAGCAATCGGTGACGAACTTTCGGAGATTAGCGGTAAGGAACAAACAAGCTACAAATATTTAATATGAAATTCACCAAAAAATCGTTGCAACCAAATTATCACTTGCTTTCTGACTATCACTTTTAGTAGTAATTTTATTTTCTCCCAGATTCGAACCAGATTGGATTTGCTTATGAAAATACATGTATTACAAAAACAACACAAGATTCAACATTGTTTTGAATTTGGATTTCCAAATCCATTTGAGGGCACACCCTTAATCTGCAAATGTCATCAGTAGTATAAAGAAAATAGACAACGGGTGTATACAAATACAAAAAAAACAAAGGGAAAAAAGAGTTGGCTATATATTATAATAAGTTGTCACTGAGATCCTGTTTTATTTTATTTTCATGATCTGATCTGGATTGGATCTGGGAGCTATTATTATTCAATAAAAATATTTTTTTATAATACGAAAAAAAGCTGATTTTGTAGTTTTAAATTTTCTCAAAAAATAGAAGACCTTTTATAAATTAAATTCGAAAGTATTGAAATTTAAATAGGAAACCCTCTTACATCTCCGGAACATTTCTTTACTGGTGACAGCTCTAAGCATTACTAGACATAAACTTAGCAGTTTTGCCGATATTCATGTATTTCTACAAATACGTAGTTGGAATTAATGGGCAACAAAACATGACTTCGACCACGTTGTTTCTTTCAATTTGAAGAAGGAAGGAGATTAAAGCTCTATATACTGCATCCATTAATTTAAAGTATAAAGTACCATTATATTCTACTTGAAAGATCGAAAGATGTCTAAATAATGTTCGAACTTCCTAAGTGGTTTCTTAATCTCGTTGATCTCTTAAAGCCCTATTAATTAAAGAAAACGAGATTGCTAAACCATGGAGTAGGAGTTAACTCGCGAGTTAAAATTTTCTATTAATAAAAATAAAACGCTCGTTGAATAGCAAACTGACGTTTATTGAAAATCCTTTAAGAAAATCTACTATAATAATAGGAAATCCCCTTTATTCGATTGAAATGATTTTACATTTTAGACAGGACAAAATTTCTTCCTTTCAAGATGGCGGCCATCTCCAAAAACTGTTTTGTATGCTCACGCACTGATTTCTGCTACAAATAAGGTCAATTTGGCAACTTGAATTTTTTTTTGCGAATTTGCACAATTTTTCACAATTTCTTGTCGAAAGCCATAGAAAAAAAAACAATTAGTTAAAAATTTTAGTTAACAAACAGGCATATATTAATTTAAAAAAAATCTTGTCCCTTTCAAAATACATTCAGTAAATTTTTTTAAGAATTTAACAAATTTGACACATCTATGGTTAATTCCTTCCCTAAACCTTCTTCGGTGATTTAGCTTACATAGTTTATTATAATTGTCAATTGGTATACATTTTGTGTTATTAATACGATTTTGCATCTATAGTTAACGACTTAAATATAACTCGTCACTTACTCGCATTTATTAATACGGGTTTAATTAATTTAATTAATTTAACATCAAAATCTAATTTTTGTAAATTGTGTCTAATTGTGTGGGAATTAGTTTTCCATATTTGGAACTTAAGTGACACTTACTTCAGTGTGAAACTGGCCCTCAGTGTGCACTGTGAAACTGGCCCTTATTCTTTTCGCACATAAGACCGGTACGGCATCGCGTCGCCTCAGGTTTGAGTGTTCCGTTCTTATCGAATCATTTATTTTTTTTCACTTTTTCTACTCCAAATTTTTTTATATTCGTTAAGAATAGAACCCTCCCAGAATCCAACTTAAAGCGAAATTAAAATTCACATTAAATACCTATAATCGCTGCGAAACTGGTGAATGGTAATCGATGGAAAAACATGGGGCCCTTTTGCATTAAATAGAATTCCAATGAAATTTTACGTACATACAAACATACATAACTATACCTGAAGTATAGAATTTTAGAATTTATCATGCTCGTTTAAAATTCGACAAATCATTTTATTTTTATTTTATTTTTTAATTTGAATATCAAACAAAAACAAAAGTTGGACAAGGACATTTTCTACGAAAAATGTGTTGAATTTAATTTAAAAACAATATGTGTGTGACATTATTAATATACAATACAAACATTTATTGTCAAGCGAAGTGTATAATTTTTTGTTTGAAAAAAGTTTGTTTTTAAAGTAAAGGTAAAGGTACGTATTTTGAACTTTCATTTTTTTTTTATTTTTAAATTCAGCGGCGGAGTAGCGAGGTTGAGGTATAAGTAATTTGTATGTTATTGTAACTCAGAAAATATGGAAATTAATGGTAAAACATAGAATTTTTCAGCAACACTGGTGAAACTTTAAAATGTATTGTTTTCATAGTTTATTTTGGACTTTAATTTCAATGCATTTGGTGAGCGGGTCACCCAAGGTAAAGGTACTGTTTTCCATAAGATAATAATAATTCTAAACTGTTAACATTGACACTGAACAAAAAACTGACAAAACTGTCAAAAACCGATTTAAGTCTGGAACCAATTATGAAAATAAAACATTTCGGACTTTTACAAAAGTTTATGAAATATTATAATTGGTCGCCCAGACGCTTTTTGAACCCAACAAAATGACAGAAGATAGAAGAGAAAATGCTGTGGATTTGAATCAAGAATCGAAACCATAAGAATTAACTTACACTTCATAATCGATAAAAGCATTCGATTGGTATTTCTCTTCCAGATTACTAGTGAAAAACGCCATAAGTTTTACCGGTAAATCCTAGATTCCCGCATATTTCGGAGTTTTTTAAGTGATTACGTTCAATGAATAAGTTTTTTAGTGACTAGTTATCATGATATAAATTAACAGCCTTATTTATTAGAATTCGCTAAACAACCCTAAACGGCAGAATAGTTATGTAATGCATACGCATTTATGTAGCCACTATTCAACGCAATATAAATTATTATTTATAAAAGATTTCCCTACCCTGTATAGTTATAATACGCTTGTGTCAAATAAAGTACCAAAAACAGGAAATCTATAACGTTTTACTTCCAAAACTGATAAACCAATCTCAGCTGTTCATAAAAAAAACAAACAATTCTTTTGCGCAGCCGATTGGATTCTTTTATTTTCTTCTAATATTATTATTCAGATTATTGTTATTTGTGTGGTTTTTGTGTTGTTTGTCAATAAAGTAATATATTTTGGAAAAAAAAATCATTTTTATTGATTCATTAGAAGATTTGTGTTTTCTTCACTCTACACGGTGGTGTTTTTATTGAAAAGAAAATATATCTATTAGGGTGGCTCTTTTGTTCGCAATGTATAAAATTATTCCAAGTCCTTTCCTGAAAGTGATCAAAAATCTCCAAAATTGGTACATTTTAAGTAAATTTTGCAAACATTTGAAGTAAATTTGGCACACATTTGAAGTTCTATTAAGAGTGCAACAATTTAATTCCTCGAAGAGGTAGTATCCAAAAAAAAACATTTTATTTTTTACTTTTAAGGTGAAAAAAGGCTGGGATTAAATCCGTATAGTTATGTTTCGGTGTTACTAAGCTAAGCTACCCGCTTTAAAAACAAATGCACAACGTACATTATGTACATGTACAGGTACACAATAATCATTTTTAGGGGAGGACAAAAAAGAAATTCAAACATTGCCAAAATATGGGCTACCCCAATATCTATGTATTATATTGTTGTGTGTGATTCAAAGTGACATTTCAATACTAAAATATCCTTATACAGACACTATTCAACCCTCAAACGCGTTTAGCTTATAATGCTACTATTCAACGTTGCAAAGTTTTATAAATACGATTTTCGTGTTTAGAGGCATTATAAGAAGTGTATATAGTTTATGCACTCGCTATAATGCGTTTATAAATACTGCTGTAAATGTTCGACTCAAATCCATTGATTCATTACAACAGTTAAGTTGCTGAATATATACGAGGACATACCTTTTCACATCAAACCCAAAATGTGGTCTTCGACACATTGGCCGCGTTCAGGTTTGTATCCAAAGCGATTTGGATAGCTTTGTGTTGTTGTAATCCCTTGTAAAATCACAGCTGATGTCAAAGCAGCTGTTGGCTGCTCAAGCTTTCCTACAAATTCTGGGATAGAATAGAGCCCACCTTACGCAGCGTGATATTCTAGCCTACACCATTTGACATGTGTTAGGTTAATACATGAGAATTTTTAGAAATGGTTCTAATTCTATCAAACATTTCATCACATTTTTATTGAGGTTAAATTAAACAGTTGTGTGTGGTAAAAAATGAAAAGGCATTTCTCTCCCACAAATTTGGCAGTAGCATGGAATTCTTTCCCACTTTAAATTTGATATTATGTATTAATACTCAGTGGGATAGTGTGGAAGGGCTTTTATAGACATTTCACATCAGTTTTTGTTTGAGATTTCAACTGATTTAAAATCAGCTGCCATCTGATTAGTTAAGCTAAGTTAAGATTGTCAGATCTTACAATATTGTCAGATGTGTCAGTGAAAAAGCTGTTCCAAATGTCTTACAATCGTCTGAACACAAAATTTTATCTGACAATATTGTCAGCAACGTCATTGTCAAACGACAATCTGACAAAAAATTGTCAGCTATCTTACAATTTTTACATTGTCAGTCGATTAGGACTTGACAGACTCATTTGTCATTGTCAGATTTTTTCATTGAAAACATCTTACAATTGCTAACAATTTCTTCATTGTCCGAAACGTCAATGAGTTGGTTAAAGAGAGATAAAAAGAGCTAAACTAAAAAAGAAAAATGCCCTTTAACTCTGACTTGCAAGTAGTTTTTGAGAAGTCTTATCAAAAACTTATGGCCTATCAACAAATTATGGAAAATTTTGTATGTTTTGATTTATGAGTTTTTCGCCAGAACCGATATTTTCGCCAAAAACGATATTTTCGCGTTTTGGGTTCAGTGTGAAAAAGCCTTAAATAACGTTTATAAATATGGAGATTTAGACAATGACTCAATGAAAAACTGCCCAAGTTCTAAGAAAGAAAGAAAGTCCCCTTTCACACGAGAAAACTAAGTTTTCAGCAACTTTCAGTTTCTAAGTGAGAAGGGCACCAAGTAAAAAGAGGAGTGAACGGTCTACGATTGGTGGATATTGGAAATTAAAAGAAAACGTCAAAAAATCCAAAGCAACTTATTTCCTCGTGTGAAAGGGGACAAAAAAAAGAAGGAAGTTGTTAATTGTTGATTAAATCTCTAAGCACCCATTTAGGCGCCAGTTATAGCTTTCATTGAAACTCATCATTGGAAATTTGAATTGTTAATTTAATTTAATTTAATTTAAAAAGTGAAATCAGCGATTATTTTAATGCAAATAAAAAGCTGATAACTCAATTATTATTTCTTGTCAAAAAAATATTTCATTTTGGCCCAGCCTATCGCAGGAACTGAATTTCTTTATTTCAATTATTGAACTACCTTATCATTAGCCGTGTTTTGTTTTGCAAGCCCAGGGGGAATTGGATGAAAAAAACGACGTTGGTGCTAAACAATTAACATGTTAAATGCAACAACAACTAATCCTAGAGAATTCTCGGGGTTTAACTTAAGCGCACAGAAAAACTGTGTTACCGGCATGAATTACATACATGTTATCGATAGTTTGATTGAAAACTCCATATTTTTTATTGTCATGGCGTCGCTAATCCCCGCTGTCGTTTTTTTCAACCAATTCCCCCCGGGCGTGCAAAAAAACACCTATTGATCATTGAAATCTTAGAAATCGTTTTATGTGAAAAAAAACACTTTGATCTTAAAATATTTATACAAAACAATATTCCTACCATCATAAAGGTATATCTATTCCAAATATAATATAAAATATCTATATAGATAACTAAACAAAAAGTCAGAAGGAATCGGTGATAAGGTGGGATCATATCTTCATGGATAAGAAAAAGGGGCAAAATCAAAATAATTATAGAAAAAATTTGAATGTACAAGTTTCCAAATTTTATATCACATTCTCAATTCTCAAACTAGATCTTCAATACATACATATGTATTACTAAGCAAAGACACTACTGCAGACTAGCAAAGAGCAAACGCAATTTATAATTCGAATATGAACCACGTGTCTGACAATAGATGTAATAGATATAATATATTATAATCGATATTCCAGGGTATGGACAAAAATGTTTGCGTATGTTGGCAAGTAAAATCAAATTTCATTTTGGTTGTAGATTTAATAGCATTAATAATATTATTAATATTGGCAAAATATGGTTTTCGATGAACAAGTTGATGAAGGTGATGTTGTACGACGAACCTATAGGTTCGGTAGGGGTGGTTGTTAATGATTTAGGTGGTAGCATTATGGTTCTATATATCAAGTTTGACATGCGGTTGATAGAATTGGTATGAAAACAAAATTTGAAAATAATTTGATTAAGTTTAAATTGAACAGTGGGACCAATTTGAATGTTATAACATCTCAAGAGATTCTAATACAAATATAATTCCAAAGAAGAATTTACAGAATTAAAATAAAGAGGAAGAAAAGGAAAAGCGAGTTCCGAATAAGTGCGTGTTCTATTATTATAAAGTATTTTATTAATTATTATTATTAACAATATATTCTTGTAAGTAAACCTCCTAGACGAATTCCAATCGATATTAGGTAGAAGATTAAAGAAGAACATGAACTCAAAATATGGAACGTTTATTTAACCAGCTGATGTGATCTGCAACCATCAACTATAGTATCTTAATCCCAATGCACCACAAACGTCAACATCAAAGATTAAAACTTTATAATTCCAACCAACCTCATCAAACACAAGAATGATTTATAAAAACTTGTGCCATCAATCAGGCGAAAATAATTATTTTATGGATAAGATGAGTACCTATCAATAAAATAAATTTAATATTTCGATTAAGAACAGAAGTTATATTAACTTAAATTTTATTCTAGAAGATTTGTTTGAAATATGTGGATTATGTTACTGCAACGAACGCATGGATGTAAATAAATCACTTTATAGCGAGATTCCCAATGCTTCAAGAAATAAGAAGACCTCATTCTTGAACAACATGAACTGTACGATATCCTAAATGAATCCAAAGATTGGAACTGCTTATATAATTATTCCAAACACGCTCTTTTGTCTAGAAGTGAATTTACCTAATGTTCTTTACAATTCTGCAAGTAAATTAACCTTTTGTTAGTAATATTTTTTGTTTTTTATTATTTCTAACTCAGAGAGACACTAAAGCCCTAAACAACGAGCGAATAGGGGCGCGTTACTAAACCGCTGCTTCTTAGTTCTGATGAGAGAGAGAGGGTTCAAATCTCACGCGTAGAACCAAGTGCACGCTATACAAAACCCTAATACATAATACTGAAAACAAAATAAAAAAGGGATATAATGCATGCGCACTCCATCCCTTTTTCCTTTCCGTTCACCCCTCCCTCAAAAATCGAAAAACCATTTTCGTATTTGGAGACTCCAAAATCTGCACTTCTAGTGTCAAATTATAATGTAAATCACAATTTTTCGTAATGCACATTAATTGGAGACTTTTGTCAGAAGTCCGTAAATAATGACGTCATACCAAAAATTTAGTGAAAAGTGATTCTATCGAATCCATTTAATTCAGCATTAAAAAATATATAAAATTGTTAACGATAACCCACTCGACCTAGTTCCAAAGGTTGAGTTTCTCATTAATTCGTAACCCCCTCTCCTTTCTTACTCGTGATTCCCTCCCCCAAAAAATTGAAAAAATATATTTGTACATTTGGGGAAACATAAAATCTGCATATCTATAGTGCCAAATTAATGTTAATCACAAATTTTCCGTAATGCACACCAGCTGCAGCCTTTATCACCTTTTCGGATTCAGCACACTTTTTCATATAGAAACCATCAAAATGTATTGTACCTAGGGTTACCAGCTCTAAAATCAGCAAAGCCTGACAGTAAAGAAAGAAAAGCCTGATTTTTGAGAAAAAAGCCTGACAAATAAAATTTTGTTTTTTCCTTTTTTATTTATAAAATAATAAAATGAAAGCGTCTATACAGAAAAAAACCGCAAAGGATCTGGGACTTGGTGTTGGCAAATTACGTCCCGTTAAACCGCAAATGCATTTCAATGACCAAGAACCAGCCCCAAACAATATTTAAAAAAAAAAAAACACATAAACCATGATGTAGAAAAAATATATCGTATTTTACAGAGTGCGTCAAAATGTATTTTTTTTAATTTAGAAAATCCTCTATTTTCATTTAATTTTTTGGTCATCCTGTCCAAAATTGATTAATTTTGCTTAATAGTTAGACTAACATTTTATAAAGAAATATTTTTCATGACCTTCATTATGTAGCTACAAATAAATCGAAAGTCCTAAATTATGTTCAAAATTAATTTATACTTGAAACGTTTCAAATAGCACCCTGTATAAATATCCTACTGCTCAATAAATTTGTTTGCTTTAAATGCTTGTCCTAGTTTTGCAGTTTCTTAAAAGGTATACAACTTATCACAACTCACCTTAGATCAAAAGTTATGACCATTTGAATCTAATAAAAAAAATAAAGAGTCGACCATTTCATTTAATAAATTATTACAAAAAGTTCAAAATAAGCAAAGTATTTCCTTCAATTTTAAAAACTAAGATTTATTTAGCGGTGTAAAGTTAGCATGACAACTTTAGAAAAAGTTAATTTTTACTAGCCCAGAAATTGCCGATTAATTGCCGTAAATATGCCGTGAAAAGAAAAAAAATGCCGCTCTTTTGGTTTTCCCGGAAATGGTAAAAAGGGTTACCATAATTTTTCATATAAAGTTAGCATGACACTTTTTTAGTTTTGGTCAAAAATTATTTCTGAATATACCAGATGGTGCAAATTAATTGCCGTTCACAAGCCGTGAAAACAAAAAATTTGCCGCTCTTTTGGTTTTCCGGGAAATGGTAAAAAAGTGTTGCCATAATTTCCATATAAAGTTAGCATGACACTTTTTTAGTTTTGGTCAAAAATTATTTCTGAATATACCAGATGCTGCAAATTAATTGCCATCTGGCACATTCAGAAATAACTTTTGACCAAAACTAAAAAAGTGTCATGCTAACTTTATATGGAAATTATGGCAACACTTTTTTACCATTTCCAGGAAAACAAAAAGAGCGGCAATTTTTTTCTTTTCACGGCTTGTGAACGGCAATTAATTTGCAGCATCTGGTATATTCAGAAATAATTTTTGACCAAAACTAAAAAAGTGTCATGCTAACTTTATATGGAAATTATGGCAACACTTTTTTACCATTTCCCGGAAAACCAAAAGAGCGGCAAATTTTTTGTTTTCACGGCTTGTGAACGGCAATTAATTTGCACCATCTGGCACATTCAGAAATAATTTTTGACCAAAACTAAAAAAGTGTCATGCTAACTTTATATGGAAATTATGGCAACACTTTTTTACCATTTCCAGGAAAACCAAAAGAGCGGCAATTTTTTTCTTTTCACGGCTTGTGAACGGCAATTAATTTGCAGCATCTGGTATATTCAGAAATAATTTTTGACCAAAACTAAAAAAGTGTCATGCTAACTTTATATGGAAATTATGGCAACACTTTTTACCATTTACAAGAAAACCAAAAGAGCGGCAATTTTTTTCTTTTCACGGCTTGTGAACGGCAATTAATTTGCACCATCTGGCACATTCAGAAATAATTTTTGACCAAAACTAAAAAAGTGTCATGCTAACTTTATATGAAAAATTATGGTAACCCTTTTTACCATTTCCGGGAAAACCAAAAGAGCGGCAATTTTTTTCTTTTCACGGCATATTTACGGCAATTAATCGGCAATTTATTGGATAGTCAAAAATAATTTTCGACAAAAAATAAAAAAATGTCATGCCAACTTTACATATAAAGTTAGCATGACAACCGTTTTCAGGAGAACCAAGAGTGCAGCAAAGTTTTTGTTTTCACGGCATATTTACGGCAATTAATTTGCACCATCTAGCATATTCAAAAGATATTTTTGACCAAAAATAAAAAAGTGTCATGCTAACTTTATATAAAGTTAGCATGACAACACTTTTTGGGAAAACCAATAGAGCGGCAATTTTTTTGATTTCACGGCATATTTACGGCAATTAATCGGCAATTTCTGGGCTAGTAAAAATTAACTTTTTCTAAAGTTGTCATGCTAACTTTACACCGCTGATTTATTTGAATTTGTTTGAGAATCATTTTTGATTGAATTCAAATGTTCATAACTTTTTATAAGTTGTATACCTTTTAAGAAATTGCAAAACTAGGGCAAGCTTTAAAAAGCAAGAATGGTATTGAGTAGTAGGATATTTACATACAAATTTAAATAAAAATTACATAAAAATACGAACAATCCCTGAAAATTTCATGCTTTTGAGAAAAATTACGATTTTCAGACTTTCCAGCAAAATTATTGAAAAAGCGCTGGTAGCGAGCTCTAAATGGTGTTCGGTTTGAATTTTGTTTGTGGTTTTAATTTTTTGGTTCAATCTAAGCTTCATAATTTCGCTCGATCCCGGTTGAATTTCATGAAAAGTGTTTTTTGGAATCACCCTATTGCACAACTCTTTGTCCTTTTCTTAAAGTGACAAATATAATCGAAATCCTGACGGATGGTAAGCCTAATTGTACCAATATATAACTAAATTTTGGATTAAGGCAAAAAAGTCCATTTTTTTGCCTGGACTATATCTAATTATCTCTGACGGTACAAAGAAGTAAAATTATTTCCCACCTTCCATGGGAAAAAACTTAAATTTAAAGTGAAGTTAGGTATATCACACAAAATCGTGGAGTTTTTTCTCACCTGCAGTGGGAAAAACTTCATCAATAAAAAGTGAAGTTATTTCTCGCGAAAATAGTTCCCTGCACCACCTTACTTATATACCAAAGGGCAAATGGTCATTCCAGCTATGCTTATATGATTTAGGTGTTATGACATTGTAAATAAACAAATTTGTTTAAAAATAAATCAAATTATCTATCTTATTCATGTTCCTATCCAAACAAAAAATTTAAATGCAAAAACACCAACTATACCTAATACAATAATAATATAGAAGTCAATGTTGCTAAATTTAACGTCAAAGAGTTCAATAAATTTATACAGAACTTAATCTGCTTTCAAAGGAATTGATTCCCAAGTGAATATACACACAGCTCTAGCTTTAAATATCAATAAATATGTGGGATTGAGCCAAACGACACAACCAATACATGACCCTAACGAACGAACGACGACCAATACCTACAATTTACAAACTACAATATACAAGAGAATTAACAAGAAAGAACAAAGTAAAAGAAACATGCGCCCCTCTTCATTATTTTGTATTTGCTTATTCTTCCATTATTTTGTATTTGCTATTTCAATTAATTTTAAGTCAGTTTGTACTTTGTATCTTAAGTCTAAACTCCGTGGGAGAAGCTTCAGTACGCCTCAACGTCGTCGCTTGCCGTGTAATTGTTTTTATGCTCAAGTTTTACGTCAATAAAACATTTATAATATTATATTAAACATAATAATTTGTCTTTATTTTGAGAAAAGATAAGAAGTTGGAAAGGATTCCAAGAAGAATCCTACATTTTGGGGACTCGTAACCGGGAAGTGCCGTGTTTTTGATATACCTGCGCTATACCTAGTATTCGGAAAAGATTGAAGTGTATTAATAAATATCTCGTGTTCGCTATAACCGAAATAAAATTAAAAAAAAAAAAAAGTATTAAAATTGTACCTACATAAGTGATTGTGCAGAGTATACGAGATCGTACAACGAGTGACAAGTCCTGTGTTCACTTTCGTCGACGGCCGTAGAATTAGCGGCGAAAAAGAAATACACAAAGGACGCCAACACTTCTGTTCAATTTCGTCGACGACCGTAGAATCAACGGCGAAAACAAAAATAAATAAAACAGAAGCCAATTTTATGTGCACTTTTGTTGACGACCGTAGATTGAGAATCAACGGCGAAAAGAAAAAATATAAACAACCGACAATTCTTATGTGCTCTTACGTTGATGGCATAAAGTGCAGCATACACACACATAGTATACAGAGATACTATCGAAGCATAGTAAATAAGAAAGAACAGTGTTGTGCGAAAAATTTATAACTTCAAAAACACAGTGTAGTGAAAAAAAAGAGAAATCGCAAGAATTATTATTTTTTCTGCGTTCTTTAAAATAAAAATAATGTGATAAAAGATTGAAAGTAAAGAAAATAAGACAGCAAACACTAAGAATATTGATATAAAGACAGTTGAAACAAAAATTGAAGAATTTAAAGCAGTGTTAAATTGTGGTATACCAACGACGTTATTCGAGTTATACACACAAACACAAGCAAATAAAGAGCAACAACGTGAAGACGAACGTGCTTTGACCGTTTCGTTCTTGTATGCTCCAACTTATCTGAGTGGTCGTGTCCAGACGAAATAGAAGAAAATTGAAAGACGAAAAGAAAGAAAAGCAGATGTAGACAACAACTTCAAGATTTATATTTAAGATATTGTAAAAAGGGTAAGTGGCGATTGAGGTTTTTGTTTTTCCTTTATTTTTTAATTCTTTGGAATGTATAATTAAAATTAAATAAAATAAAATTGTGAAATGAAGAGGGAGGCAATTTTGTTGTTGACAGTAGAGGGACTGAGGGAAAAACTGACAGAACTTAACTTACCGACTACGGGACCGAAAAACGTACTTCAAGTGAAACTCATGCAACACTTCGGTTTGGCAAGAGAGCTAGATGGTGAACACCAAGAGGCAATTGTTGTGCTTCCTGAGGGCAGAGGGGAAATTTTCACTTTGCGAGATATTGAGGACTCGTTAACGCCATTTCATGGTAGTAGCAATACAGACGTCAATTTGTAGTTGCGCGAATTTGAGGATAATGCGGTTACCGTACATTGGAACGAGCTGCAGAAATTTGTCTGTGCGAGGCAGTTGCTGGGGGGCGCCGCAAAACTTTTTATTCGAAGTCAGTCGAATATAAGTGACTGGCGAGCCTTGAAGGATGTACTCATAAGTGAATTTGGAGTAAGAATATCGGCAATTGCGAATGCGATTTTGAGGGAGGAAGATATAAATATCACTGAAGATGGCGCCGTTTTCGTGAAAAAACGTGTAGCAGTGAGGAGAGTTGACAAGGAGGTCAAAAGCAGAGTCGAATTCGGGGGCAGAGCCTCGCAGGCACACGTGGATGTGCAAGTAGCAGAGGAAGGGGTGTTGAAAATGACTTGGGCCGCGAGAACTTAGCCAGTGGGGGCGAAGGTAGCCAGGAACTGGAAGTTATTAGGCGGAGGGGAAGTCAAAGTGCACTGGAAGGGGTGTTGAAAATGACTTGGGCCGCGAGAACTTAGCCAGTGGGGGCGAAAGTAGCCAGGAACTGGAAGTTATTAGGCGGAGGAGAAGTCGAAGTACACCGGAAGGATATGAACTGCTATGTAAACAGTCGCCGGTGGAGATGAAGTTAGTATTGAGTGACGAAGTTCCCGTTTATCAAAGGCCGAGGAGAATCTCATACGCAGACCAACAGGTGGTAGATAAACAAGTGGAAGAATGGATACAAGATGGTATAATTCAACCAAGTACGTCGGAGTACGCATCGCCAATCGTTTTAGTCCAAAAGAGAAACGGAACCAAACGACTCTTCTGTGACTACCGGAAACTTAGCGAGAAGGTGATTCGCGATAATTTCCCTATGGTCTTAATAGACGATTTCCTGGATAGACTACAAGGCGCAAAAGTTTATACGACCTTGGATCTAGCTAATGGATTCCTTCGTGTTCCCATTGAGCAAAATTCCAGGAAATATACGTCGTATGTTACCCACAATGTTCAATTCGAGTTTTGTTGTGTACCCTTTGGTATATCGAATTCACCAGCTGTATTTTGTAGATACATCTCCTCAGTGCTGAGAGAATTGATTAAAGATGGGACAGGAGTTTTGTACATGAATGACATTATCATTCCCGCTATGGATGAAAATGAAGGTCTGCAGAAATTAGAGTCCATGTTGAGAGTGGCATCAGAAAATGGATTACGAATCCGTTAAGAAAAATGCCAGTTCTTGAAAAGAAAGATCGATTTGTTGGGATATATATAGTAGAAGGCCGTCTGTACAGAAGACAAGGGCAATTCGGGAGTTTACGGTACCTGTCGACAAGAAATCGCTTCAACGTTTTCTTGGCTTGACATTGTACTTTCGAAGATTCGTCGAAGCATTCGCAAAAATAGCCAAATCTTTGTCTGATTTGCCTAGAAAGAATAACGAGTTTACGATGGGTATAGAACAACTAGTTGCGTTTCAACAATTGAAAGAGGCGTTGATTAGCGCCCCTGTGCTAAAATTGTTTGATCCTAAGGCGTTAACCGAGGTTCATACCGATGCTAGTATGAACGGGTTTGGGGCAGTTCTGCTGCAAAAAGATACTGAAGATCAACAATTCCATCATGTCCAATACATGAGCCGGAAAACGTCACCACCGGAAGAAAAATATCATCCACATGAACTAGAGGTATTAGTTATCGTAGAGTAGAGGCCCTTAAGAGGTGGAGCAGGATTAAAGTCACAAGTTACGACCGAGGTTCTATGGTCCGTATAAATTAACCAAGAAAATGGCGAATGGCAGATATGAAGTGTCGAAAGTAGGTGACCATGAGGGACCAAATAACACCAATACTGTGGTGGAATTCATGAAAAAATGGGATCGTTTATTCGGGGGCGAATGAGGCGTCAGGACAGCCGAATGTGGGATTGAGCCAAACGACACAACCAATACATGTAACATGACCCTAACGAACGAACGACGACCAATACCTACAATTTACAAAGTACAATATACAAGAGAATTAACAAGAAAGAACAAAGTAAAAGAAACATGCGCCCCTCTTCATTATTTTGTATTTGCTTATTCTGCCATTATTTTGTATTTGCTGTTTCAATTAATTTTAATTCAGTTTGTATCTAAACTCCGCGGGAGAAGCTTCAGTACGCCTCAACGTCGTCGCTTGCTGTGTAATTGTTTTTATGCTCAAGTTTTACGTCAATAAAACTTTTATAATATTATATTAAACATAACAATTTGTCTTTATTTTGAGAAAAGATAAGAAGTTGGAAAGGATTCCAAGAGGAATCCTACATATATGTACATGTATATAAGTATACTATATTATATCAACTTACAAATGACATCATTGGAATGTTCCATGCCGATGCTACAAGTGCCTCTCCTGTACAGCCTTCATCAGGTCCTATGAATGCAGCTATGTTTTCATCACGCATTTGAGTCATGTATCTACATATATGAAAATGATATTAAATTAAGATACTTTTAAGAATTCTTCAAAATTCTAAATTTTCCATAAAATTATAATTGATCTCTCGGAAGAGAGACCTGAAGAATGTCCATAATATTATACAATTTCCAATGTTTTTTGTGAAAGGATAACAATATAAATTATAGAAGTTTTTGTAAATAATCATTGTAAAAAAATCCCAAAATAAAACCGCTTTCGATCCATTATTAAAAAAAGAAAAAAAATTACTTAAAATAATAATAATATATGTATTTGAGTTTGTATAATGTCCTCTCTTTTCTTTAACTTTAAAAATAAAATAAAGTTGATGGAATTATAGCTTTACTTCATTCTTTTACATACATATATTTATTTTTCAAAGATACTTAGGTCCCTAAAAGTAATACAATAATGCCTTAGGGGCAAGTTATAGGAATATCATTGATAAATAGTATCATTGAAAAAAAAAGCGAAATCATTTTGATAAATTATTATATTATTTCATTTAAATTCACTTCATTTATCATTGAAAATTAAATTAGAATTTCGATGTCACAAAACCATAATCTCTTAAATACCTTGAACTTCGACTTATAGGGCAGTTTGCTTTGAGGCAATTCTATATTGAATAAAAAATGAATATACCCTCCTATATACAAAGATACTTACTCAATTGGCTCATAACGATGTAAACCAGTCTTTTGTCCAATGTCGAATGCTCTAAAATCCAATGTTCTTCCTGGTAGTAATTTAGGATTTTCATTTACTTTTTTTATAGCCAGTGGAAGACCGCCAAGTGTAACCTGTAATAAATGTTAACATTATAATAAAGTAAAATTCTGTCTTGCCGAAGGAAATATTAAACTATCTACTCATTCAAACAAAATGTTGTTATGTAATTTATTTTTTTTTTGAGCATATAATTTTAGGTATTCCAAACAAAAAACATCGTGGCTGACTACATTCATAGTTCTTCTATTTAAATGTTAAAAAAAATCATATTCACAAAACATCATCGGATAAGATGATGTGAAGTAAACAAAAGAAATAAAATTATCACAGAACATGAACATAATTTTAATAATTTCATTTTACGGTAAAATAACTTAATTTACATATTCTACATACTTCATTAGACCCTGTTTAGATTGGGAAGATTGAGTCCGGACTGGTGAGTGCCATCGTGTTTACATTTGAAACTTTGAGGCGCCTCAAAATTCATTGAAACAACAACGATTTCAACATTTCACACATTGAAGCAACAACAAAGTAGACTCATGAGACCGGTTGTTATGTTTTGTTCGTGCCTCACCAGATTCCTCACCCCACACTTCTCTTGTCTACGAACTGCCGTGATACCGGCCTCAATCTTCCCAATCTAAACATCGTCTTAGGTCGTTAGTCAGTCGATGTTCTAATAAAATATATGAACCTGGTTCTGGTAGTACGGGTACATATTAGTCGCGTTTTATATTATCGCTAGTAACCCACAGTACACAAATCTAACGTAATATATTGCGCAGGTTGTCAAAGTTGAAAATGTAAAAAATTAAAAATGGCTGTTCGAGTGCCCACAGGAACTCAACGCGCCATCATTATAGAAAGAACAAAAAAATATTGAAATTAGACAACGAAATGGGCACTGGATCAACCATTTCATCACCATAATACCAGGATTTTGACAGATGCGCAGAACTGAACAAAAATGAAAACGCTAATGATTAAAACCTTTAACATGTGTACTGTACCATAGTAACCCATACAGGTCTTCCAAAGGAAAATAAAACGATACGGATCATTATGACTTATGGGCGTTTTCGAATGATAGGCCGATAGGATATCTAAGATCGCTTTGCATCGGATATGTTTTCGAACGACCAAAACCGGATTGGATAGGTTTGTCTGGTATTTTATATTTTTCATATATTTATTTTGTATTTTATAATTATATTATATATTTTATTTTGTTCGGCAAAAATCAAAATCTATGTAAAAAAAACACAAACTAGAAATCCCGGGTGTTCTTTAATCCATTGCCACAAAAAGTGAGAGACATTTTGTTTGTCTGAACGCATTCTTTTCCGTTTATCTATTTGACATTTGAGTTGAGTTAGTCCCACACGAGGAAACCAGTTGCCGGAGATTTTTTTGACGTTTTCTTTTAATTTCCTTAAAAATCTCTTTTACCTTTCACACGAAGAAACAAAATCGTGGAAATTTTCTATAGTTTCTTTTTAAAGTAGCTTGGTTGAACACACACTACTGTGTATGGGAACAGAAATGTCAAAAAAATCTCCTCAAATCGTTAACCGGGGAGATTTCAATTTCCCCTCTTTCTTCTTGCCCTTCTCACCTATAAACTGAAAGTTGCTGGAAACTCAGTTTCCTCGTGTGAAAGGGGACTTACATTACACTCGTTTTTTCGGTCGTTTCGTCTTTCGCCTTTTTGACAACTTGTAGAAATGAATTCTTTCGTTGCTTCAATCCCCCTACATTTCTACACCTCTCATCCAATCCAAGCTGTCAAAAGGACGAAAGACGAAACGACCGAAAAAACAAGTCGTGTAATCAGCGTCATAGATCAAAATAATATTGAATGAGTTCGATTATTTTTTTTTTTATTTGTGGATAAGTAATTATTTTATCACAATAATTTTATTTATGGTGTTGAATATGAAATGAAAATTTCTTTAAGGATTCGTTATACTTTTTTATTTCTGACTTCTTGGTAAAAGTTTGTATAACAAAATTACAGAGAATTAAATGTTCTACAAAACTGAGGTAAAATTTTGTTTGTGGAATTTATGGTTATTTAGATATGAAAAATACACTTTTATCCCTCCCAGTCGCCAAATAGAGGGGGGGGGGGGTATTTAAATCATTTCGTATCCTCACACTCACGCACCCTTTACATTAAAAAAAAAAAAAAGTCGTCCTATCGAAAATGCGAGGTTCGTTTAAAATTTTGTAACATTTCAATGGACTAAATGATATTATATCTTTGATATGTGTAGGTACTGTGCTGAGGCCTGTGATCCCTAACCTCCTTATCATTTCCCCTTAAGCGCATGCGCAGGCCGCAGCTAGCGCAATTCTCTCATCTTTCTTATTTTTTTTTAAAGAAAAGAGTAACGCATGAGATAGAAAGCTAATTTTCTGTTGTTGTTTTTTCGTAAAACTTTAGGTTAACATGATTTTAATTTGTAAAAGAAAAAAAAAATTACTGCAAAAGGCTTCATGAAGTTTAAGATTTTGGGTAAAATTTTGTTTATTTTAGCGCACAAAAATATAAGTTGTTCTAAGCCAAAATTTGTATTTGCAATACCTATATCATTTTTTTCTGGGAACTTCTACTGACTTTTTAAAAAAAAATATATATACATATCATTATAGCGACTTTTTGATGTTGGTCTAGCAACCTTTTTTTTCCGTTGGGGCTTTAAGATTTAAAATTTTAAAATTTTCAAATGTTTTCTTTCTTAGAAAAAAAAACCATTTTAGGTTTCACATTGTATTCCTTCCCTAAGTATAGCTTTGATTACGAAGAGAAGCTCTTTGCTGCCTTGGCAGTAAATTCAATTTTGATAAAAAATAAAATAAGGCACCCAACGAAATTTTATCAAAATATACTTATCTTTAATCTTTAATCTTTAATCTTTATCTTTATCTTTAATCTTTATCTTTAATCTTTAATCTTTAATCTTTATCTTTCTTTAACATTATATAAAGACGAAACGATTATTTAGTTTGTCACGCGAAATCTCAGAAACTATTTACCTGATTAACTTGAATTTTTTTTTACAATATTCTTAATGTTTAGAAGGTTGTAAATAGCAAGTTTTTGTTTATCTAATTCGTTTGTTTATTACGAAAATTAAATTTTTTAAATTTTTGGTCAACTTTTTTCTTGATATTGACCCACATATTCACTTATAAATACCAAACTAATTGATACTTTTAAAAAACAAAACTTATTTCCAAAAGTCAATTTTTGTATGAAAATTTTAAGCACTAAATCTTTTCTTAATTATGCACTCAACCTGAGAAATGAATATAAACAAATGTCTAAGTCATTAACTTTTTCTATTTTTTTAAATCCGGAAATTTAATTCAATCGCATTCACGAGGTCGCTGCTTTGTTTCATTTCATATCATTTCCACCCTCTTGGATTTTCTCTACCTCCCTTATGTTTTTTTATTTATGTTGTGCAGGTTTCTCTTTGTTTACTCTTTTTCCACAATGGAACATTTTGAGTACAACGCTGCAGGCAGGGATGGCCGAACTAACGCTTTTTGGAATAAACTAAATTTTTTACATTTGCTACGTATTTTAGATTTTTATTGAAATTTTATTATTTACCTAGATTTAGTATGTAGCAAACGTAACATTTTGTAGCAAATAAGGCGTGTAGTTTATTAAATTAGCTACGCGTAGTTAATCATGTAGAAAATGAAGTGTAGTTAATTCGGCCAACCCTGTTGCTGGTAGTCAGGCAAGAAGATGTTTACTTGGGTGCGAAGTATTATATGTATATTTGTATATGCTATAAGAAAATCAACGGGAGATAAAGATTCTGTATGTATGTCTCTATGTGTCAAACATGAACCTACTTAACATACAAATAGGTAAACCATTTTTTAAGAACTCACATTTATCAAAACGTAAGTGTATAATGTATAAACTTTTTGTTAATAAGATGAAATAGAAATTAGGTACGGGTAGCGGTAGCCCTATCTAGTACTATCGGTATATATGTATGTTAATATTAATTCTTAAATTTTTGCTAAGCAAGGCGAGCACGGGTCTTCTAGTATGTAATATAGATAAATCTTGTTCTGTCCTATTTAACTTTTCTCTCTATTCCTCGTACCAAACTCATAAATATAATTTTGTTCATAAAAGTCCTTAAACCAATTTATTCTTGATTTTCCTGCAATTCTGACAATCTATAATAAATTTAATTATTTTGTTTACAAGCTTTGTTACTGTAGGCATAGGAAAACTATTATATGAACCTACTGGAATGTTTGTAGGTATTCGTATTTTCATCAACACAATTAAGATGAGAGAAATTGACCTCGTTTTTGTTTTAATAATAATAATTTAATTTTAACTACAGGAGGCATTTGAGATAATTATGGATATTTTGACCTCCAGAGCTTTTCACAGGAAAACAATTAATATATGAAGTGAAGATGACATTGTGATGCTTTTTTGTTCGACTCTTCGTCGTTCACGATTTTTCCCAAAGAAACAGGCTACAATTATGTAGGTATACCTATATAAAATTTAATTTCAGAATAATATACATAATTTATTTTTTAACTTTACTTTAAAAATAAATGAATTGTTAAGTTTCGTGGAGAACCAGGGCCTATATAAAGATTATAACAACAACTCTAAACCATTTAAAAGTGTTTCTTTTTAGTCGGCATGAATGGAAGGGGACTACAAATTTTTTTTTTACCAAATCCAAACAGCTATATAAGTTGAAAGGCACTTTTTCATGACAAAAAATACCCTTGGGGGATTTGTCACCACTTCCTCACTGAACACTGGCTGTATTCCTGAGAATAATATTGTTTTGTTTTTAAGTGGAATAGAATACAAAATAAAATGTGACTTTTGATTTCTAAGAAAACACAACAGAAGTTTCTATACTAAAAACTCTAATCCTTCAGCACAAAACATGTTTTTCTACTTTCACTGGCCGAGTGCTTTTATGAATATTTTAAGGCTGTGGCTTCTTTGGAAACTTTTGAGGCAATGTCAATTTCAATAACAATTTATTGCTTGTGTGGGCATTTAATTGTCAGTTAATTTCAAAAGTCAGTAACCAACTTCAACTTTCAGTGTTTCAAAAATCTATCGAAATCAAAGTAATCTGTATAAATAAAAAACATGTTTCTGACAGATGAGCGCTTTTGACACTAGGAGTGTTTTGTTGACTTTCTAATGTGAACATTAAGAAATTTTTCACATTAAGGCAACTTTTAACATGCAAATGCAAAAACAACAAGTTAACAGCACATTCAAACTTCAGTAACTCTAATGTGAACATTAACTTTCCAATGAATTTGCTTGTTATGTTGGTATCTTTGCATGTTTTCCAGGAAAATATGTTCGGTGAGTATGGTAGTTTTTAAAATATTTTGAAAAAATAACTTTTGTATGAAGATTTAAAATTATACAGCGAATTATTTTATTAAAAAATAACGAAATACATTTTCGATGATGCAAATAAAATTATTAAAATTATGCTAGGGGAATGTTTTTAACTAAAAAACATCACATTACTTTATGTAGAATATGAGACACAATAAGCTCTCAAAATGAAAAAAAAAAACTCCTTATTATATGTATGTATGTATGTAGCAGCCCATATTAATATTTTTCAAAATAAAGTATTACAAGTAGGTATTCACTATTTTTACTATTATTTCAGTTTTTTATTTAGTTTAATAAGTTTTGTTCACTATTTTATCGTTTTAAAATCTCGAAACAAAATTTTATACCGCGGAAAATGACAGATGACCCGAGCAAATAGTCCCAACATTCCGATGCAAAATGTCTTAATGAAACTGGAAAGCTAAAGAGTTTTGTTGAGCATTTCCTAATGTGAACATTAAGAAGGTCCACAAAACACACCTACTACCGAAACAGAGAGGTCGACACTATGCGGTGCTATAGAAATGTTGAATTCGATAGTCCTGCAATATCTATTTCGATAGTGTCAGAAACGCTTATCTGTCAGAAACCCCTATTTTGTTAATCCAAAATCAACTCGGAGTTATCTTGGGATCTAAATTGACTTGAAAACATGGTTCAGGAGTTAACTCTGATTAATGATTATACTCTGAAACTGGGTTGATTGCGCACTGAAAAACTGGCACAAAATACCTTCGATTATTGTTTTATTTTATTTTTTTTAACTCACTTATCAAAATATTTGAAAAATTAAGAGATGTTTATAAAATAATCTATAAATACCTTTAAAATTTTTCATCTCTTCAATAAAGTTTTAAAGGGTGGTAAAAACTGCTGGCTCAGATTAAAAATACACAAAGTAGAATATGTATATAGGTACTTAAGCTATAACAATATGCACGCAGTGGCATTCGAATTGGAAAGGCTTATATTTTATTTATTTAAATAAAAAGCTATTTCTGTTTCTTGTTTTTATTTATTCTTTCATTTTCCAACTGATTATTTTTGTATTCGTTGGAATTTTCAATTTGTTTCTTTAAAGTTTTAAATTTTTTATATATTTTTACGCTTGTTGACCAAAGAATAAAATCAATACGCATAAATTAAATTGAAATGTTTCAGCAGTGAGCAGAAACCTTTTTTATTGTACACAATTTAAGAGAAACACGAGTGTGTTTAGGAATGAATCTGAACCATTTTTTCTTTCTTTTTTTTCAATAAAATCACATTGTCATTTACACTTGGATCTGGGTCAAATGTCGATATATTATTAAATTCTATTGAATTGAATATTAAATGGAATGGATCGCACATTTTTTTTTGCGTATATCCTTATTTTTTATTTTTTTTATTTGTTTCAATTGTTGGAATTTAAAAAAGGTGAAATTGGATAATTTTTAACCTTAGTTTAACAACATCAAAAAATGATAAAATTAAAAACAAAAATAAATTCATTTCATTTCTTTTATGGAAAACAAATTGATATCTGTTTTCCGAAGCTTAACTTCTTTTTTATATTTCTTATACATATTTACAAATTATTTATTTATTTCCCGGAACCTGTTAAACTAAATATACTATCATAGAAATAAAATTAATCATAGTTTCTTCAATAATTTAGTAGATTTTAGCATAATCACAATTCTGATGAAATGTAAATGTGCAAAATATGAGTGGAGACTCCTCCAAATAATATGCTACAATTTTCAATTTCACCAATCGAACCACCTCAGAACGAAATCATATGATTTTAAAATGATTTTTTTATTTTTAATCAAAAAACATTTTTTGAAAAATAAATAAATTCCATTCATTTTTTTTGTATAAAGTTATATTTTTATTTAGTGTGACAAAAACAAGAAACAAATAACGTAGGTAAAAAAAATCTTTCAAATTGAGTATTAACTTTTTTTTGATAGTACATCTATAAGAATTAGTTCGCTTTGGTTCCAATCTTTTGATGAATTTCCAGATCAGCCAAACGGTCCTAAAATATCAACAAAACAATTCAAACTTAAGTTATATATTCCGGACTGTTATTCAGATGATCAGACGGGAAAAAACTCACTTCTTATGTCCTGTTCCTTTGAATCGTATTCATCTGTTTTAAACTAGAAAACGTTCCTTCGGCAGAAGAAATTGGCGGGGTAGCAAAAATCCTTAGCAATATATTAATATTGGGAAAATTTTCTTCTCGATGATTGGCCATCCAAAGCTTGAACTGAATTTTTAAGCTTGTTATCGCCTGTACGGATCAATAACTCTTCCCCTTTTCACCTCGATAAGACTCGATGGCCAACAGTAAGAGATGTTTGACAAAACACGTTTTAATAAGTTTATTAGCTGCTTTGTCAGTTTTGAATGAATCATGCTTGAAGAGCACTAAAAATTCCTTCTAATATATCGACATTATAAAGTGTGTCGAAAAATTAAAAAAAAAATGTATTAATACAAAAAAATCAGCAGAATCTGAGCCACCTTTTAAGAATTTCAGCGTAACAATGTTGTTCTGAATATTTTACAGAAAAAGTCAGAACGCAAAACCCCTTACTATAGATCGCATTACAAAATTTGGTAGTTTTTTTTGATTTCTGAAAAACATGCAAAAACGATTTAGGAGGTTCTCGTGGAGCCATTTTTGAGAAAAAATAACATTTTTATGAGTATACAGGTTAAGCATAATTTACTTAATCATAAAAAGGAATGGAAACAAATTCGAAATCATTACATAAGTAGCAAAGCGTACGCATGTTGAATTATTTGGATTCTCAAATCATTGCAATTTCTCTATCTGTACTACAAGTACTTTAAAGCTCCAAAAATGTATGTAGCGTTATATTTGATCCTAAAAATATAAAAAAAAAAACCTTTTTAGGGGAGTGTCCATAAATTGGAAAATATATTGTTCCTTTATATCGCATGTAAAAAAGGCATCAATTGATTATCACATACCTACAAAATTTAACTTTTTCGTACGTTTTTTTTTTTAATTTTTCTCTTATATTCAAAAACGGTAAATTTAAATCTACCATCCGTTTTAATCCATCAGCTTTAGTTTTGCCTATAAAGCTTCATTGTATTTTAGTTAGAGAAGTCGCACATTTTGCAGTATACTGTTAATATCCAGTTTTGAATAAATTATCACAATGTCTACACCACGGAGAAGTTTTTTTAATATCCCCGTGAATGAGGCTAGAAATTTTTTTAAAAATTGGTGACAGAATTCATGAAAACAGGGTGGAATCGTGTAAGGTGATTTGCGATAAGTGAGAGCCACATTCAAACAATTCAGTCTGTGTAAGATGATATCACATTTGATAGCTAAAGAGCTATCACATCAAAAATGTGTCATTTTCCAACAAATTTGACGTATCTGCCAAAATTGAAGAACTTTTTCAGAGTTCTTTTTTGTACCATTCATACAAACAAAAATAAACATTCTTGTGATCAAAAAAGTTTACTATACATTCCGGAAGACGAAGAAAAAATAAGAATAAGACGTCATTTTCGTTATATATTTTCGATAGCTCATTACAAAAATTTGAAACATTCACTATGGCAACCACGTTTTTGACAAATTCCATTGAAAAGTATTCAATTCAATTGAATTGAGTTGAATCACCTTACCCAGACGGAAAACTAAATGACAATCACATGTGACTATGGTTGATGTGACAATCATTTATCACCTTATAGCCGATTCCACCAAAATGCAAATGTGTAATCTAGATAAGTTGTGGGTGCCTGTTTCTCAAAACTGTGTTGGTAGTTTGCGACTTTGGTCAAGTGGAACAAGACGTTCTTTGAAGCTCAAAACCTCCATGAACTGGCGAGAACCAAAAAATCCCCATGATAAAATGGTATTAACTCAAATTACTGCAATAAATGGATTTGTTCTAATGTATACCAACTGCCAAACGACCACCTTTCATGGAAAAGATCATTTTTGATTGCTTTTGAAGGATAATATTTTTTTTTTGGCATATGGCAGGTTCTTTTCTATAGAAGTATCCATATGTCATATCACAAAAACTAAAGCTGATGGATTAAATTTGGTTTCATTTTCAGATTCAGGATTCCGATATCTACAGAAAATATAATTATTTTTCCGGAAAAAAATCTTTGTATAGTTGTGTTATATTTGATAAAAGTAATCATTAGAGAAAAGATCGTTTCGCTAATGTTAATCTTATTGTTTCACTACATTTTAATAATTTAAACTAAAATTTATATCTGTTCTAGAAAATCTTAAAATAAAAAATTGAATTTCTCCTCAAGAGAATTGCTTAAAAATGTAAACAGAATGCGTTCGCCCGTTTAGGTTCTATATAGCTTGATGTATATCGATGGAGGCACATGTTGATCTTTTTTATAATAAACCAATTCGAGTACCTATATACTTAAAATTTTACTGCTAATTTAACTGCGGCTACCCAACCAGTAAAGGGTCTCAAAGCAGCCCTAGAGCAAATAAAAAACAACATAGACTGAATAATTATTTTTTTCGTTTAAGATTATGTTCTATATACAGAACAACAACAACGGATTAACAAAGACTAGACAGAGGATAAAAGATATTTTTTGGAAGTCAAGTAGATATTTCGTAGGAAAAAATCATCGATTAATTATAATTTTTTTGTCTGCCATTTTGAAGGAGTCAATAAATCTTATACACAATGATAATTATACAATAATACATACATACATATATATGTATATTTTATATTATTTAAAATAATTTTTTTCTTTTTTGTGACCTTTTAATAACCAAATTAATAATACACGTTTACGAAATGGCGTATAATTTATGAATTGTTTAAGAAATGAAGAAATATTTGAATGAATCCCACTTATAGGATTGAATTATTATTATTCAAAACATTCTAAGAACAATATTTAAGGTTATTTTCTTTTAATGTACATTTTTCAAACGGGTTTTCTTTTAGTTAAATATAGGTAGCTATATACAATATTAAATATCGGTTTGTTTATTTGGAGATTTTATACAAAGAAAAAAATTAACAAACAAAAATCTACAGATCCTTAATCCCTTAAATAGCTTAATCTTGAGTTCTTTAAATCGAAGAATCAACATTAAATTTTTTCACTCAGTTAAAATGACTCCCAATTCGTATTAAATTTATTGAAGTTGTTTACCCAAACATAAAAACTGAAACAATTACTATTAACTCCACCAACAAAGGTTGGACATATTTACATTTTATCCATGCATTGAACATATTCAGCTGAAACTGAAAGATCGTTAACAAATCAAAATAATTAGAAATGAATTGTTTAAATACCTTCTGAAATAATTTAAGAGAAATCAATCTTTTAAATCGTTGGAGTTAAAAAAAAATTATTTCTGTATATTGAATTTTTTAAAAAGTAATTTTAAAATGTTAAAATATACAATATTATTCAAATTTATTATAGAAGCTTTTGAATAAAAAATATATTAAAATTGGTTAAGCAAATAATGAGTTAGTCGAAAATCAGAAATGGTGGTTAGTAATATTAGTTTGATGTAAAATTTGTTCCAGTTTTATGGTAGATCGTATACTTATATTAGCACACAAACAAATTGTAATCAAAATCGTAGGAGCAGTTTTTAAGAAAATTAAGATTACCGTTATTTTGGTCCTTAAAAAAAGTTTCGGGTCATATCCAAAGAACTTTAAAAATCGATCTATACGTATAGACTGTATAGCTGAGCAGAAAGATAAATAGATAAATAGAATTGCAAGACCCCTATTAATAAACTCAAATCAAAGATGAATTATTTTTAACCAGTAAGTGCGAAATCTTATCAATAAAATAATCAAAAATTATTTCATGTTAATTAGATAATACACTAAAGTACACAATATGAATGAATATGTAGGTGGATTTACGGATAATAAAGTTAAACAATCGTAAGATATATTCGTCAACGACTGTATAAAAAAACAAACACTAATAAGGTACTTTTATTGTAGTAAATTTTTAAATTGTAGTACTTTACATGAGTGAGCATTTTTATTTAAATTAGTGAATTAATTTTTAATTAAAATTTTAGTTGATTTGTGAATTAGAAGATAAAACATTTTTATTAATACAGATTTTCACCTTTCTCTTGGTCATTATTAAGAAAATCTTGGTAGTTTAACTAAACATAGGGCCTTGTGAATAAAAAAAAAGCTAAAGCTAAAACTTGGATTTTTAAGTAAAAGCTAGATTTTTGGTGAATAAAAATAAGCTTAAGCTAGCTAGTTAAAGATGTTTTCTAGTCATAGCTATTTTAAAATAGCCAACGCTAAATTCATTTAGTTTTAGCTTGTTTTCCCAGCCTAAGCTTCAATTTGTGTGAATAAAAATAGCTTTAACTAGAATATTAAAGTTAAAGCTACAAAAATTTCAAGATTTTTTCTCCCTGTCTAGAAAGCTTTGACTAGGTCTTATTTTCAGTATTCTCTTTAGTTATAGTGCGATTATGGTAAGAAAACTAAAATTTTAGAAGAAACGGAAGTAAGTGATGAGAATTTTTATAGTTTATTTAGATTTTCGAAAGAAATGTGCAGTGGTGATTACTTTATAGAAGACTCAACGGAGCGTAGAGGTGCACTGACCTCTGAGCAGAGAATACAGATATTTTTAAGATATCTAAGTGAACCTGGCCTGGATTTCAGTATGGTGCAGTAGGACAAGATCTTGGATTTGAACGCTCTTCTGAATGTAAGACTATTAAGCACGTAGTTTTCGTTGACAGTTGAATTAAATGCTTGGCATTGTAGGTACATATATAAGCCATTAAAAGGTAGAATTACAAAGTTAATGGAGAATTATGAAGCAGGTACTTAAAAATTGTGCGAGCTGTGAAATAAATTAATGTTAGAGAGTAACTCAAAAATAAGACAATGTTTTTTATACTTTTTAAAATATCAAAACTGTTTTATTGGAACTACCTGACCTATATACAAATTTGAAACCAATTGAACCACAGTCAACGTATACACGCAGAGACTGACGGACGATATGATAAAAACATTTTTAACCCAAAATCAAAACTTGCCCTATAATACAGATAGTGGCAAAACAAAATCCAAAACAACCTTCCTTTTGGTCTATATATGAACAGTTCTAGCTAAAGCTATACCTAGTCGAAACATGTGAATAAAAAACAAACTGCTTAAATAGCGAAGCTTAAACTAGAATTTTCTAGCACAAGCTATTTAGCGTTATCATTTTTTTATTCACATAAAACAAAGCTTAAGCTAGAACTGTCTACCTTTAGCTGCTAGTAAAAGCTATGACTAGTTGGCTTTAGCTTCCTCCAAAAAAAGCTTTAACTTTTTTTTTATTCACAAGACCCATAAGTAAATTTCGCTAAGTGTATAATTAAATATTTATCGAACTTATATTTGCATAATTTCCATGAAAACACTCATGATAAATTATTGATTTTTCGGTAGGCATATATGAGAAGAATATTAAAACATTTCTCATAAAATGAAATTTCAAATGTACATATATGTATTTTTGTATTTTCCAACAGATTCATATTGTGAAGTTCAAGGTTAACAAAAGTATTTTTTTTTATTTTTTCAATTTGTTATTGTTATCGACTTTTCTGTGATGTGCTATTTAATGTTGTTTTGTATATTTTGATCTGAATTTAAAGAACGTGCTCATAATAAAATCACTTCAATATTTTTTCAGAAGACACATCAGAAAAATTTAAATGCAAACGAACAAACAAAATTCACTTTAAAATTGACAGTAGATTTGGTAGTCTATATGGGTTTAAACAATAATGTAAAATAAAAATTACAGAAAATCGATAGGACATTACATTATTTACAGAAACAGAGGAGACATTACTTTTTTGTATGTGAACTTTTCCCTATATACACCTACACGATTGACTTAGTGAAACTATACCCCGCATAACGTCATATTATATTTTAAAACTTAAAATAAAAAACAAGTAAATAGATAAGATATGCGACTCTTATTGTCTAAGGGAATAAGTTTTGTATAAGTATGTAGAGTATGAAATTGGCTTTGGTAATGTTCAAGGGAAAATCCTCATGAAGTTTGCAGACTTTTTAAGTAGAACTAGAAATGGAATTATTTTATATATCCAACAACACAAGTTGAAGAGAAAATTTAAAATTGTATAACACCATCTTCAATGCTATTTTATATTATGTTGGGTATTTTCTTAACTTTTCTTGTATATACACTATGTTATGTCGAAAAAGAAATGTGTTTACGAGCTAATACCGTTTTAGAAAAATCACCTTTGAGAGCATTAAAGTGATGTTATAGTTCCCGAGTTAAGTATAATAACCGTACCTTGTGATCTATAATAAGCTATTATAAACTTTAAAGAAACTTTTATTTCATTCCTTTCACACGTATCATTTAGAGATGTTATGGATTATATCTACTTTTATTGTAAAATGAGGATAACTTAGGAAATGGCAAGAAGAGAATTTTAAATGCCCCGCCACTTAACCTTTCTTTTTCAATTTATTGAATATCTTTTGTTTTTTCACAACAACACTTGACGTAAAATTTAATTTTGTTGAGAGGATCTAAAAGTCTAGTCGTATTTATTAGATTTTATTAAACGGTTGTCTTATAATATATCTTAAAAGTTCTTGATAGTCTCTCTTGCTCTATTAAATTAAATCCCCATTAACCCAACTCCCAAGGTAAGGTAATCGATTACTATTAGAAAGAAAGACAAAATTTGTTTATTAATAACTTTTTGAAGTTCCCTAAAGTTTAGGAATTGAAATATTAAAGTATTTTGACTTAATTAATCCAAAGAAATTCTTTGAAAACCAAAACATATATGAATTTTTAACCACTAAATTTCTCTCAAAAATTTGTTTAATTTTTATTAATAGGATAATTTTTAGAGTGATTTTTAGTGTCCGACCGAAGCTTCGGCTTCGACCTTCGGCTTCGGTCGAATTCGGCCAAAAAAACAACATTCGGCCAAACCTTCGGCTTCGGCCATTTTAGGCCGAAGTTTTGGCCGAAGCCGAAGAATCTGTTTATTATATCGAGCAAACAAACTTTTGTTCTTAGCATACAACATTAGACTCTTTGATTTTAATTAATAATGTATTGAATTAATATTACTAAAAATTATTACTAAAAATAAATTATTTATTTCTTTTTTGTTTATAATTACTAATTAGTTATAAGTTATTTTTATTTTATTTGTCTTATGTTATTTAAGCAATAAATTTTAATAAAAATAATATTTTTATCCAATTGGAAAGGAGAATCCTTGACTTTTTTCAACCTTAGGCTTCGGCTTCGGCTTCGGCCGAAGATTTTCTTTCAGCCTAATAATTCGGCTTCGGCTTCGGCTTCGGCTGAAAATCGACCTTCGGTCGGACACTAGTGATTTTATTAAATCGCGTGTAAGACTTAATAAAAATATGGAGTTATTTTATCTATACACTTTTTGAAAGGATCAAAAATAACGGTACCTACTATTTAATTTTGTTTAGTATTTTTGAATAATCTTAATTTTCTCAAAAACGAGTTCTACGATTTTGATTACAATTTGTTTGAGTGCTTATATAAGTAGGATCTACCATTTAACGGGATTAATTTTTACATTAAAACACAGAAATATTTTTGAAGTTATAATTTTGTATACCTACGTGCTTTGAGGGTGAACGTTTTCCTTTTGAGCTGTCAGTGACATGATAAATGTAAAAAAAAAGTGAGGGGATTGCTTTCACAGTGGCAGGAAATTGTTGTTTTTTTAGTCAACATGTCACTTGTTAAGCTGTCAAACCTATTAAAAGTATTACCATAGTAATACGGCGCTGCCGCCGCCGTGTCGCAAAAATTTGCATTGTGACGCGCTGAAATTTTGAATATTTCCATGCAAGAGATAAACATATAATAGATATTGTGTCACACCACAAAGAAGTGCATATAATTTTTGTTTTTAGTATTGGGCAAAAAATTTACATAAGCTTCTTGAAGAACGAGAACAACATTGATAAAAATTAAAACGACATAACCTAGAAAATATTGCTCGAGTAGAAATTTTTTAATTCATATACAAATTATTTCATTGCATAAAACTTTGGTGTTGACTTCGATGTCATTTTTACAGATATATGTATGTACATAATATAGTTCAATTAAAAATTTCCACAATCTCATGGTTTTCCCAGGGCCATGACAGGCGTTCTGAAAATTTAAAATTTTTCTAATAGACCTGTTTCAGATATGAAAAACTTGTATTTCGTTTAGAACAATTGTTTTGTTGTTGTTTGACTAACTTTCCATTACTAATGTACCCGGGTAGAATTTGCGACTCGGTATTGCCTTGGCCCCAGCTAGTTTCGCCTTGTTTTTGTTATGTGCCTATCGAGCATTAACTAGCTTGGCCCTTGCTAATTTGTTAATGCTCTGTATTCTGTGGCTAGGATAGCGGTTCCCATATAGGCCCTAGATAGATCTTCCAAGTCAGGCTTTGGATAACTAAAAATTTAGAGATTTTTAGTCACTACCTAGGGCCTAGGTAGATTTTTACTGAAACCCATAGCCCCCACCCCTCTCATATTAGGGGTGTTTGAGACCGCTTTTCTCTTTAACTGAAATGTATAGAATTTAATTTAATTTTAAAAAAAACTTCACTTTTACTTACTTGGATTCTCCGAGATTTGAACTCGCGTTTCTCCAATCAAAGATCCAGCACGCTACCCACCAGGCTGATTTGCGATACAGAATAGGCATGTAAAAATGTTTATGAGTTGATACTTCACGTATTTGCTGTATGGACCTTACACAAGTTAAATTGGTCGTTGGGAATTCCAATAAATAGGCGACACTATCTACGATCAATATAACGCCAAGAAAAAGTTCCATGTCTAGGCTAGATCAAGTCTAAACTATCTAGGCCCAGTCTTAGTTACACCTGATAAAGCCAATAAAGAGGTGACACTGTCTAACGCCAAGATAACGCGCATATACAATTCCTTATCCAGGCTACACCAAGCGAAAACTATTTGGGTGGCGACACTAGCTAGGGCCAAAATAACAGTTACACCTGATAACGCCAATAAAGAGGTGACACTGTCTAACGCCAAGATAACGCCCAGATACAATTCCTTATCCAGGCTACACCAAGCGAAAACTATTTGGGTCCCTTCCTGTTTTTATGAGACAGCGCCAATAAGGTGGCGACACTAGCTAGGGTCAAAATGACACCAACAAAAGTTTTCATATCTAGGCTATGTCAAGTTAAAACTATCTAGGCCCAGTCTTAGTTACACCTGATAACGCCAATAAAGAGGCGACAATGTCTAACGCCAAGATAACGCCCAGATACAATTCCTTATCCAGGCTACACCAAGCGAAAACTATTTGGGTCCCTTCCTGTTTTTATGAGACAGCGCCAATAAGGTGGCGACACTAGCTAGGGTCAAAATGACACCAACAAAAGTTTTCATATCTAGGCTATGTCAAGTTAAAACTATCTAGGCCCAGTCTTAGTTACACCTGATAACGCCAATAAAGAGGCGACAATGTCTAACGCCAAGATAACGCCCAGATACAATTCCTTATCCAGGCTACACCAAGCGAAAACTATTTGGGTCCCTTCCTGTTTTTATGAGACAGCGCCAATAAAGTGGCGACACTAGCTAGGGCCAAAATGACAGCAACAAAAGTTTTCATGTCTAGGCTATGTCAAGTTAAAACTATCTTGGCCCAGTGTTAGTTACACCTGATAACGCCAATAAAGAGGCGACCCTGTATAACGCCAAGATAACGCCCAGATACAATTCCTTATCCAGGCTACACCAAGCGAAAACTATTTGGGTCCCTTCCTTTTTTTATATGAGACAGCGCCAATAAGGTGGTGACACTAGCTAGGGCCAAAATGACATCAACAAAAGTTTTCATATCTAGGCTATGTCAAGTTAAAACTATCTAGGCCCAGTCTAAGTTATACATCTGACAAAGCCAATAAATAGGCAATTCTAGCCAGGGCCAAGATAAAGCCAGAATAAGATAAATTAGCCAAGATCACCCAGACCTGCGCCTGCCTAGGCCCAGCATAGGATTTACTATATAATGGCCAATCTAGCTAGGGCCACGCTTAAAAATAGTTTTTCCTAGATAATTTTCTACCCGGGTAGCTATATTTTCATTTTAGCAATTCATTGATTTCCTACACCTACTGCAAAAAAAAAAGTACTTGTTATTTGCTTAAAGAGTGCAGATTTCTCTTCAATTTATTTTTAGTCTCGTTTATAAATATTTCTATGAACGACGAGATCGAACCAGCATACTGACCAAGTCAAATGGAAATAGGTACATCGAATTACGGCTAGGTTTGGTCACGTAGAATGCACAACATTTGTCTTCATAATGTCCAACATTCATTACTTGGTGCCCAATTTATTCAAAGATCTCTCAGGTATCCAGACCACATGCGGTGGGTTGTTTTTATGGAAACGACATTGAATGTTACACAAAATACTTATCATGAGTAGACTTATTTCACTCTTTTTATTTAACATAATTTTTCATTTATTTTCTTAAATGAAAAAAAAAAACAAACATAATTGAAACAATGTGCTTATATTATTTATAATTTAATTTTGGAATCTTTAACAAAAATAATTATATTCACTTGATAGCACTCTTTAATTCATTTTTTATTGATGTAATAAATTTATGATTAATTTTATTATTACGCTACATAAAGCAATTTCAAGTCGATAATTTGATTTGATGTCTTTAATAAATCTTAACCGTAGGTGTAGCATTTAATGTGTCAGCATAAGGAAAATAAATATCTACAAAATATCTACACAACAGATGGTATTCTAAATTCTTTTTAAATTGAAAATAAGTGTCAAGCTGTGAGAAAAGATAAGACACTCTATAGACAAATAACCATCAATATATTATTAGAAAGTCAGTTTAAATCCCAAATGTATCGAATCCGCTTAGGTACCTTTGTAGGTACACCACCTTTTTTCAAGCTAAATTGAAGGGCTTTCAACTCCGAAATGATTTGGTATGCTCACACTTACCACTTCACCCCGCACATCAAAATACAAAATTGTAAATAATTGCTAATATGAAAGGTTCAGCCAAATTTTTTGAGAAATAAAAACAAATTTGATAGATTTGTCGCTAAACCATCTTCTTCGGTGATTTTGTTAACACAAATTTAATAAACGTCAATTAGGAGAAAAATTGTTTTAATCCACGAATTAAACATACTACTTCGTTAACTCGTGGGTATTAATATGGGTTTAAATGTCAAGACCTCAAGGTTGATTTGTTTGAATTGTGTTTTGTAATTTTCTTAGATTCAATGAATAAACATATATTTTCTGATTAAAGGCGTTATTTTTGCCAAGCTCAAGTTAAATGCAAACAACAACTAATCCCCTGCGGGCTTAGTTAAACCCAGAGAATTCTCAGGAGCTTAACTTACTAAGTGCGCAGAAAAACTGTATTACCGGCGTGAATTATATACTTGTTATCGATAACTTGTATGTTTCTGCAATGGCGTCGCTAATCCCATGTTGTCGTTTGTTTTTTTCAAATAATTGTCCATGCAGTTTCAAAAAAACACAACTTATATAATTACAAGAATTAAAAAAAGCTAATTATTGATTACCTATTAATGGAATCAAATGTGCTTGTAAATTTTTCTTAGAAGTTGTAACATTTAAATTGTATTTATCACAAATAAAAATATACACAAACTTCAGAATCATTCATGCCAGCGCAAAATATATCGGGGTAATTCTCGACCCGAAATTAAACTGGAAACTTAATATTGAAGAAAGGGTTAGGAAGGCCTGCATAGCCTTCTACGTCTGTGGCAAAACCTTTTGTAAAAAGCGGGGCCTCCAGTCGAAGATGATACTTTGGACACTGCCGTAGTTAGACCAATACTCACGTATGGCTCATTGGTATGGTGGCCCGCTCTTAACAAAACATTTAACATAAACAAACTTAAAAAGGTTCAAAGCACAGCTAGCGTTGGCACCACAAAAGCCCTCCGTTCCTGCCCAACGGATGCCTTAAGCGTTTTTCTGCAACTTTTACCACTTGACTTACATATAAAATACCTAGAATCTTGCAACGCGATAAGACTAAAAGAATCAAACAGCTGGGTTACTAAACCTTATGGTCACAGCAATATCATAAGGCTGATTCCAACGGCTATGTTTTCGACTCCTACCGACTACTCCACTCCTACTATGGACCTCAATAAGGATTTTAAAGTTCAATTCCCATCCAGACAGGACTGGGAGGACAACGTCGTGACGAGAGAGTTCTACACAACTATTTTTACTGATGGAGTGTGGAGTTGGTTCAGGATATATTCCGAGTCTCTGAATATAAAGAAATCTTTTCGGCTTGCCAACTTTGCTTGTGTTTTCCAGGCGGAGCTACTGGCAATTAGGGAAGCATGCAAAATACTCAAACAAAAATACTGCTATCCTGACAGATAGTTAGGCAGCCATGAAAGCCATAGACTTGACTTTCTCAGCATCAAGATTGGTTCAGCAATGCCGTGATGAGCTCAAAAGCCTGAATGTTAACCTCAAGGTCACTCTTATCTGGGTTCCGGGTCACTGTGGCATTGAGGGAAACGAGTACGTGGACGAACTGGCCAGGCAAATATCAGCCCTTCATAGCTCACTTGCGGAAAAAGTCAACATTCCTCTTGGGGTTATGAAGGCCAATATATATTTTCAATTTTTCTTAACGAATCAAACCGCAGGTGGGGCAATTTAACAAACTGCATTATTTCTAGAAAGATTTGGCCCACCTATAACAGATCCCGAACAAATGACTTAATTTGCAAACCCAGGCAAGTCATAGCCAGGATCGTTGCAACCTGTTCTGGACACTGAGCATTAGGAGAGCATGCGGCAAAGCTGGGAATTCCTCACAATACCCACTGTCGTAGTTATGGGGACCAGCAGGAAAAGGAAACGGTCGCTCACTTCCTCTGCAAATACCCCGCTCTAGCCAAAATGAGATTACAGTCATTTGGTAAACCATTCTTCGGCAACCTCTACGAACTCTCCGAAATAAAGATCAAAGATTTGGTCTCTTTTCTCAACATAACAAATTGGCTCTAAGATGAACTGCGACCGCGAGTAAGGGGACGATGTTTTCTTCTGAAACTCTTATAGATTCACTTTAAACCGGAAATTAATTTACCTACCTACATACCTCAGCATATTGTGGTTGGGGGAGTGTAATTATGATTCCACAAGTTCGTTTCAACAATTCTTTCTTTATACAGCTCAAACGAATTATGGTATTAAAACGGCGCAATTAAGCGCTAATTGGGCCACGGAGCTAGGCGCTCGGGGCCGCCATTTTTACCTAATACATACCTACCTACCTCTGCAGAATCATTCAAGTTGTACGTAATACCCACGATTCCTGTTCTATTAGAGAAATATCTTCCGGGAAATCAAAGGAAAGAATTTATTTAAAATAAAAAAACACTTTGATACAAATTTAGGAAAAAACGTAACACCAGATAAATTATTTCAAAAGCTATATAGTGCTACACAATGGTATTTTCGTTTTGTATGAAAAAGGGGACAAAACGAATTAAAAGGGCGAATAATCCTATTAGAGAGTTTATTGCTAGATGTGACACCAAAAAAATAAAGACCTGTTGAGTGTTGATACCGTGGAAACATTAGCGCAGACCAGAAACCCACAACCCACGTAAAACTTGGCTTTTGACGAAATGAAGGGAATGATTTCTCAATGAGGTAAGAAGAACTTACAACTACAATAAATAAGTTGAAACTCATAATTTGCGTATTTCTTTGGAAATGAAAAAGTACTTATGGTAGATTAAAATTTCTATACGTTCCATTGAAAATGATTATAGTGAAGAACTTACATAATATTATGTTTGCCACCTTCAAAATAACACAAATACTATAAGATGAGATTATGTTGCGTTCTTACCTGCTATAGCTAATTAATTTAAATGCAAATGAGAAGAATTAAATTTATAAAACCGTATTAAAAACTAGTGTCAGAATTAATTTGGTTTAATGTATGTTAATTCAATCATAACAACAGCAATAGTTTCTTTACTTCACACAAATTCGCAGAGTTTCAAATTAAAGGAACACTGCACTTTCTCGTTTCTACGCACATAAATTCTTCCTGTCTCACTGGAAGCGCCTTTCAGTAAAATGCCTGTATAAACAGGTCAATAGAATGGTAAGAGCATGCTTTGAAAATTTTGTTCCAAGATTAGATTTTCAAGATTTGTTGCTAAAATCTCCTTGTGAACAAAAGATTTGCTCACTACACCTAGGGTTGCCAGAAATGTTTTGATGAAAGTATTTATTGAGATTTTAAGTCCCGGACTTTTCCGGCAAATCAAAAACACAATAGGCATATTCAGGAAAATGCGATTTAGAGATCTCAGCAATCTCAGTTACATCATACATTACATGAACAGGATTCCACAGCTTTGATGTCAAAATGCAGAGGAACAAAATTCCCTTGCTCACTTTTTTGGTGAAAATCTCTGAGATCTCATTTTTCTGAACGCGCCTATTCACTTAGAAAGAGCACAAATCTACCTGACGTATATGACGTAAAGACTATTTTGATGTTTGACAGCTAAAAAATTCTCTTTGTGTTTCGCAAATACTGGTTCTGTTTGTTTCTTGAGGTGCGTGTCCATTTGAGAGAAAAAACAGTCTTGAGAGTAGCCCGCGTAGAGTTGAGTTTTTGTTCTCGACATTCGCACTTTTTGATAGTTACTCGCAAGTGGACACAAGTTTTGATAACAGATTGCTCGTATTTGGCGAGTCACTGTCGCGAATTTCTGGAGTCTTCACAGGAAACATATCAATTAATAGAGACAATAGTTCTGCATGTTTTTAGGATTAATTCCCGGTTAAAGTGAATGAACTTAAATGATCCTGGGGTGGAATCGTGTAAGGTGATTTGCGATAAGTGAGAGTCACATTCAAACAATTCAGTCTGTGTAAGATGATATCACATTTGATAGCTAATGAGTTATCACATCAAAAATGTGATTGTCATTTTTCAACAAATTTAGTTTTCTGTCTGAGTAAGGTGATTCATCTCAATTCAATTCAATTGAATACTTTCCAATGGCATTTGTCAAAAACATGGTTACCATAGTGAATGTTTAAAATGTTTGTAATTAGCTATCGAGAATACATAACGAAAATGAAGTCTTTGCGATATAATTCTTTATCATCCGAAATGTAGAAAACTTTTTTGGTCACAAGAATCTTTATTTTTGTTTGTATGAATGATTAAAAAAAAGAACTCCGAAAAAGTTGTACAATTTTTGTAGGCTGGTGGTAACTCTAGTCGTACTGCGGTGGATACGTCAAATTTATTGGAAAATGACAACCACATTTTTGATGTGATAGCTCTTTGGCTATCAAATGTGATATCATCTTACACAGACTGAATCGGTTGATTGTGACTCTCACTTATCGCAAATGACCTTACACGATTCCACCCCTGGTTTTTTGGACTTTGGAATACTTACTATTTACTTTTTTTTTATTTTTCAAAGTTTAAAAATAAGAAACTATTAAAATTTCATTAAGAGATTCAAGCCAAAAATTGTAATGTTTGAAAAATTTAATTTTAACGGCACACAATGGCCCGTTTTGAGTTTTTTGGTTACATCATAACTCTTTAACGAATAAATATATAATAACAAATTTTTATTTATTTATTTAACAAAAATAATCTATAAAATAAATTTATAAAATTATTTAAAAACTAAGACATCAGGGCAATAACAAATTTTTTTTTTATCTTAAAGGGAATTTTTATTTCTTTTTTGGACACATAGAATATACAAATCTCCCCCGTAAAAATGTGTTGGGTCTTTGTGTACATTCATAATTCATTCACAAAACTGAAGGTTTATTGAATATTATTCTTCATTTTTGGTGAATAGAATCTGAACCTTCAGATAAATGTTTGCTGGGTTATGTCAAATTGAAAGTGTGAAAAAGTTCCATGCGCCTATCAAATATTCATATTCTGCTTTCACACTTAAAGCAAAAAGTCAGTTTCACCATATCCTTCAACATTTTAATATGATAGAATGTGAGTGTATCTGTAAAGATTGAATAACCAATCCTAAAATCCAATAGATAAACATAATATGTCAAATTGTGTGAGATGACCTGTCTAATTGTTTGAGATGGGCTGTCAGATCTTGTGAGAAGTGTTTTGTAAATTTTATTTGTAAAAAAAATTTGAAATGGGTTAATACATTTAGAGTGAGTGTTTAAAAGATTTAAAGCAAATTAAAAAATAGTCAAAATACCGATGAAAAACTAATATTTTCTATTCCTGTCTCTTTTTTTTTTTGTTCGGGTAGCGCTTATGGCAATTAGTTTTAAGTTTTTAAAATACATACATATTTTTTTTTAATCCCACTTGAAAGGTACAAAACAACATAACTTACTTTTCACATATTATATCGAACGAATATCCAAAAATATGTAGCTCTGGATTTTTAAGATTAAAAAATATTACACAATTTCTAAGAGTTACGTAAAGGTATTTTTTGTCTAAAAATATATATTTACATGTGAAAATTTATGCGTATCTATGTTGGAGCTGACTAAACGATATATGTACACAGTATGTACACATTAAAATAACACACTTTTTTATGTGCTATTGGTTGAACATATTGTTTGCGTTCCAGCAACTATCCAAATAAGTCTTCGTTGCTGTAACCCATTGTGAAAAAAAAACAGTTGATGTAACGACAAACCAACGTATCTGAACACTTTGGCAACGAACACAAGGAATAAGGATTGGGTACGTAATGTACATATATGTTTGTCATATATCGGAATCACTTGTTGTGTGTTTTAGATGACATGCAACCAAAAAAATGCATAATTCTGGACGTCAAAATTATCCCTTTTCTTCTTAGTGGACAGTGAAACCACAAACTTAATATTTCTTATCTATATTGCTAGTAGTTTCATGGTTGTAAGTGATTATTTTATTCTTTAATTCAAATATTTGAAATAATGGACAAATTCGGGAACAAAGGGTTAAGAGGATTTTACACTTCGTCTAATCTAAGGGCGTCATTCTAGTACACTGAATTTAAGTTAAATTTCAACATGTTCATTTTATTAAATTATCAACATCGTTTGCAAAATAAAAGTCAAAGATACAAAAAACAATTTGAAAATTTTATTAACATATAAAGTACTGAACATGCTTATAATAGATATATTTCATGTTTATAATATGTAATAATAATAAAGGGTATTTCAGTGTATAACAAAGGTTACTGCTTTTGATTATAAATTTCCGCTCTACTTATTTTCTCCTAAAAGTTATCCTTGTAGTTGAAAGAAAAACAACAATAGCAGTATTCAAAGGAATTCTTGCTCAACTAAATCATGAGACTGAAATAAATATAAAACCGGCTTCATGAACAAGAAGTTAAAAATGCATGCTTTAAAATATGGATTATTCAAGACTTATAATGTATACATCATCAGTGACGTGGCATCCATAAATCATACATATATAGATACCTATCCGTCTTTCCTTTTTAAAATGTAAAATAAACAAAAAGTAAAATTGTTAGATAAATTTCAAATTTTAATTATTTAACTGGAACCATAAAACTTTTTCTCCAAAGAAAGAATTTGAATAAAGTGATACTTAATTAATTAAGTTAAAAGCTGTGTAATTGAATTGAATTAAATTTTATTGAGACTTTAAGGCCAGGCGCGCACCTGCAACTAATCAGGCTTTGGCCAGGTTTCGTCCTTTGTCAGGCTTTTTTATAGTTATCGCACAAAATATAATCGTTAGGAGAAAAACGTTTACATGAATGCTTTCAAATTGAAATGCTTGTAAATCGCAATGAACACATTAATTTTTTTCATTTATAGTTGTCACTTTTTAGAAAGGGACAAAGAGTTGTGCAATAGGGTGATTCCAAAAAACACCTTTCTTGAAATTCAACCATGACCGGCCGAAATTATGAAGCTTAGATTGAAACCAAAAACTTAAACCACAAAATTCAAACCGAAAACCATTTAGAGCTCGCTACCAGCGCTTTTTCAATAATTTTGCTGGAAAGTCTTTGAAAATCGTAATTTTTCTCAAAAGCATGAAATTTTCAGGGATTGTTCGTATTTTTATGTAATTTTTATTTAAATTTGTATGTAAATATCCTACTACTCAATACCATTCTTGCTTTTGAAAGCTTGTCCTAGTTTTGGAATTTCTTAAAAGGTAGACAACTTATCAAAAGTTATGAACATTTGAATTCAATCAAAAATGATTCTCAAACAAATTCAAATAAATCATAATTTTTAAAATAGAAGGAAATACTTTGCTTATTTTGAACTTTTTGTAATGATTTATTAAATGAAATGGTCGACTCTTTATTTTTTTTATTAGATTCAAATGGTCATAACTTTTGATATAAGGTGAGTTGTGATAAGTTGTATACCTTTTAAGAAACTGTAAAACTAGAACAAGCATTTAAAGCAAAAATTTGTATTGAGCAGTCGGATATTTATACAGGGTGCTATTTGAAACGTTTCAAGTACAAACTAATTTTGAACATAATTTAGGTCTTTCGATTTATTTGTAGCTACATAATGAAGGTCATGAAAAATATTTCTTTATAAAATGTTAGTCTAACTATTAAGCAAAATTAATCAGGGTCAGGGTGACCAAAAAATTAAATCAAAATAGAGGATTTTCTAAATTAAAAAAAAAATGCATTTTGACGCACTCTGTAAAATACGATATAGTTTTCCTACATCATGGTTTAAGTGTTTTTTTTTTTTTTGAAAATATTGTTTGGGGGCAGGTTCTTGGTCATTGAAATGCATTTTCGGTTTAACTAGACGTAATTTGTCAACACCAAGTCCCAGATCCCTTGCGGTTTTTTTCTGTTTAGACGCTTTCATTTTATTTTTTTTTTATAAAAATTAAGTTTCAAAAAGGAAAAAAAAATTTTTATTTGTCAGGCTTTTTTCTCAAAAATCAGGCTTTTCTTTCTTTGAGTCGTGGCTGTCACTTATAATATATTAAAAATATATAGTCATTCTGCTCTTTCCCAGGAGCAATATTTCGGTTACGTGTTGGCTGTTGCAACGGATAAAAAATATACATATATACAATACCAACAAATACAAATACCTTACAAACTAATATGCCATAGAATACATTTATATATTTAAAATTTCATGTTATAGAGCGAGAACGCTCTATGTGTAATTTTTTAAAATTAATGAAATCACTTTTAAATGTATATTGAGTTATTTAAAGACTATTATTAAAATACAATTTCAATTTTTACATAAATTCACTTCTTACGAGTTGTTTTAATTAATTTTAAAGCACATGTTGGCGGCAAGGCAATAGAAAATGTAAAAAAAAAATATGTAAAAGGGTATAACTTAGTAGAACACTAAAAACAATAATGATTGAATACTATAAAAGATAGTTCACTTTAACAAATTTGCTTATGATATTATGGTCATCTTATTGATTTGGTATGATGCAGGGCGGTCTTCCTTTGTCCATTGTTGTGATGAAGATTTGTCATCTGTAATTAGCACAAGGGGTGCTGGTAGCCTGAGGACTAGACTAGCAGTTGCTGGAGTGTATGTATCTCCGGTTTTGATCCAGATGGAATTCTTCCCCCAGAGAAGTTCCATGCTGGGATTTCATGTGGGCAACACGTCAGTCACGGTCACATGATACAGTTGTTAGCGGGTAATGTGATACCACGCTAGAGTCCCGTTTAAACGGGTTAGGCATCGAGTCTAGTTCAAGCGGCATAGCTTGGAAACTAGCTTTTCAGTTGCTGGAGTGTGTGTACAACTCCTGTTACCATCCAGGTGTACTCCCCTCTCCACAGAGTACAACTTTCAATGAGATGAATGATTATTTTTAAAAAAATAATTTACTTTGTTGTTTTTATTAAATAAAAACTGTACTGTGCCGCTGAAGACACAACCTGCTTCGTTGCCTCCTACTCTCAAACTCCGCTGTGTAATTGAATCAGCTGATCGTTAAACGTCAAAATTTGTTTACAAATAAACCTCTCGGGATAACCCCTCACAAACCAACACGAAATCGGAGCCGAATGTCTCAGAACGATACAAAAATTTAAGGTCCACGACAATAGTCGCGTTTTTTAAAGCCCAAAGGGGATTAGATGAGAAAAAGATTTCGGGGCTAAAGGTAGAAAACTATAACAGTCGCAAACTCTGATAATTATTTCATAAACAAATTGGTAATTCAAAAGTACTACAGACATATCCGAATAACTAAACTGGGAGGATGACAAAGCTCCTCTCTACCAATCTCTTTTGGTTAGAAATTTTAGTATACTGACTTCACTAACAAACCACAAGATCAGAAGATCAGATCGCAAATAGTTTAATGAAAACTCTTAATATGTCAGCGCCTCTCGCTACTAATAAATGGTATGAAAAGGACTGTATAAGAGAAAAATCATTTAATTTTGTATGTTATTTATTTTTTAGGTTATTTTGGACTTGATTTAAAAAATCAAGTAATAACTCCTTCGGTGGGCCGATATTTTGGCTGGTCATTTCAAAATGTTGTTATCAGCTGATGACGCACTTGCATTGTTTAGAGCTTGATGAATTCCTATTTCGCTTATAATGAACTGGAAATTGTTGTGGAAAAAATTAAAAACATACAAAGCGCCAAGTATCGATGGAATTCCAGCAGAACTCTATAAAAATGCTACCACTCAGCTCAAAAACTATTTGGTGCGCTACAGGTTTAGTGAAATCTCTAATGACGCTTCTGTACCCTTTTGTTTCAATAAAGCTATTATTTACGCTATCTTCAAGAAAGGAGACGTGAACGTGAAAAATTACAAGGGCAATTCTATTCTTTATTCCTTAAGAAAAATCTTCAATTCCATTATCTACGAGAGACTTAAGAGACATCTTAAGTTAATTTTAAGATCGATTTTTATCTGGAATTTCAACAGTGGGTCGCATTTTCGCACTTTCGAGCATTGAAAGGAAATATTTAGACAAAAACAAGAAGCTTTACTCCTGTTTAGTTGACTTTAAAGCTGCCTTTGATACAATTAACAGACCAGTATTGATATAATATATAAACTATCTTTCCTGGGTGTATCACGAAAATGTATACTCTTGTATTCCAATTTCCTGTCTTCATTTATTGCCGCAGTATGGGATGGAAACAACTTATCAGAGAGATTTGAAATGTCAGCAGGAATCCCTCAAGGTTTTATCCTCAGTCCTTTTTTATTTGCCCTTTATATTGATGCTGTTTGTGATATTCTGCCAGGAGGTGTACAATTTGCTAATTCCTTAGTTAAAGTTCTATTATATTATGTATGCACCGATGAACTAGTTCCATTAGCAGATAATCCATTTTCATTGCAACTACAAATTAATAGACTTCAGGAGTATTGCGAAACATGGGGTCTATCAGATAAATGCAGATAAATAGATGAGCAATCGGTATTCGGTACCATCTTTAGAGCTAGAGTTGCAGTTTCTTATTCTCAACTTCGTTTCTCATAGATCGGATCTCTCACAAATGTGCATTCTCTGTATAAGACGAGAAATTGAAGACACGTACCACATCAAAGCAGTTTGTCTAATAATACAAGAAATATGGCGTTTATATTTCCAAATTAGTTTCTTTGTACTCTTTTGTAGAAATCCGTGGCGTAAATCTTAATGGTTATTTAATTAATTAATTAATTTATTATTTATTATTTGTATTATACAATTGAATAAAGAATTTTATCTGTCTATCTCTCTTTAATATGAAAGTAATAATGAAAGTAATTTGGGATAAATTAGAAACTTCTTAAACTTTTTGTAAGGAAAAGCTTCTTTGGAAGGTAATTTTCTGTTAATTTAAATCTGTCTTAATGACAGGAACTGTAAAAAAAGCTATAGCTTTTTTTGAGTTACTGTGGGAAAACAAACTTATACACTATACCTTCAGTATATGCTCTTGTTTCCAGTACAAATAAAATTAAGGTTCTTTTTTTAAGTTTGCAGGTGTTTTTCTTCGACTTTCAATACCAAATTATTGACGCTACGCCACTGGTACACAATACAAAATAAGAAGCATGAAAACGATCACTTTCAATTCAACATTACAATAAAATGTTTTGTTGGGAAAGCTATTCACAGTACAGTAGGACTTTATACGAGTTACAAATACTGCAATAAAAGCAGATGGGTTTTTTTAGAATTTCTTACTATGCTATATATATGCAGAATCCCAAAATGATGATAAGTTAAAATATTTCTCTGAAACAAGAATATGTACCACAAATATGTTTAAAATGTAGTAAACATCATAAAATACATTTTTCGTTCCATATACCTAGTATGTATAGGTACTTAAGTATTAATTATGCTGTTTTCATTAAACTATGAAATGAACACAAATTTACTTAAAGCTCACAATATGCTTATTGCTTTTACCTTCATTTTAAAATGAAAATGAATTACTGCGTAATTGTTAGCATATTATGTATTTAATAGTCAAAAGCAGGGCCGAAGGTTGAGCTAGTTAGGCCCCAGGTCCTTATTTATATGAATTTTGCTTCAATTAAGTTTAATAAAAATAGTTTCTTAAAAACATGATAAGAACCAATTCTTGAAAATTTTTCAAGCGACTGATCTCTTTTAAAAATGGCAATCTAAGAGCTGTTGGGGAAAAAAGAAGATGACATGTCACCCGGAAAATGGTGCGAAACTTTTAAGATTTTCTTTTAAGTCACTCTTTGATGAGTTTGTTTAAATGTTTTCATAAGCATTGAATACATTTTTCATTCTGATGAACGAATTTCGATGATATAGTGTCGATGATGGGAAACGCTGTATCGATGGTCATCAAATCTCACATTATGGGACAGTTCATCGAAGTGAACCATAATTCTCAATAATCAAAGCTTTTATTAATTGAGTTATTAAAAATCAAATTCAAATATTTATCAGCTGCTGTCAATTGATAACAATTTAGGGGAAATAATGTGAAACGATACAACCGACGCTACTAAAGCGGGAAATACATATTTTTCGTTTATAAGGAGATCTCCATTATTCTAGGCGTTGCCCTGTTAGATTCGTTCCTGATCACATGAAATTCATTATTTATCATCATAAAATAATAAATGAAAACACGCATTACTTTTCGTATATGGTATGGTCTAACTGAAAACGACGATGACGACGTTTACTTTGGTACTATTTCATTTTTAATGAACAAACTTTTTTGCGGTTACAAAAATAAATTCAATGTTATGTATGTAGATTCCAGATTCCCCTGAGAAAATTTTGGAACTTTGTTCATTATCCTTTTTTGATATAAAAAAGTATGTAGATAAATACTATAGCTGGCCGTCCAGACGTTGGTATACTCTTTTCGCTAGGTGGCGCTATATGAGTTTAATTTCATTAATATACATATTATTTATAAGTGTATTGGATGAGATTGGATGCTACATTTGATTGATGAATTACTACACCAGGAGGATGTTAAAAAACGAGCAAATGTTCTTATTTATTTTGTGAATTAATATTTTATTATGTACAGTGAAAAGTATTGACAAATGTTGGATGATTGCCTCCACTTTCATTATTAATCCTCTATTTTTCTTGCTATATAAACATTTTCGATAAAAATAGCTTTTAACTGCCTTTAAGTCCTACAAAAATTGGCGTTTCGTCCCGAGGATCATCAGTTGACTAGTGAGGGCCTTTGTCAATATGCTATTTTTGCTATAAGTTCAGTTCATCTAACACAGATTTCGTGATGAATATCTAGTGTGATATTCCATAGCCTGCAACAAGTCTAGAATTCCTATAATCCTTTAATTAGATGTTTTTATTTTTTGCCCGTGGCAAAAAGTTCAATTTAAGTTTTAATTTTAGGTAGGTACATTAATGTAATCAAAATTATTTTGTGTTAATTTTAATGCTTAATCGTGAACAATATTTGTTATCAGCACATCAGGTGCACTAAAAAAATATTTGATGGTTTTCCATCAACAATTTAATTTTCCGTGAGATTAACGTGGATTTTCCATTAATTTAATCCGTATAATATGTCAGCATATTTTCTTTTATTATTTACTGTCATCATCATCACAGATGTTAAACATAATATATAATATATTAATTTTAAGCATTTCGTTCGTCGTCGGATGTGTAGGTTTCATTGAAATTCGTGGGCAGCGGCAGTTTTTTCTGATTATTCTGTTTTATATGGTCGATTTGATTAAATTTCACATAATTTTATTTAATTTTTAATAACTAAATTCGTTATATTCAGGCCTATCACAGAATCCATCGTGGAAAATCCCCGAATGGATTATTCCACTACGAACCCCGAAAAAAAGGATTCAGAAAATCCGAATGGAATCGAAAAAGCAATGCCTCATTAAAAGAATTAATTCTGAATTTCGAAATCAGCTGTCCTATGTCACAGCAATACTTGGAGCTTTTAAAATAAAAAATCCCTTAAACTTTTTAAAAAGTACCATCTTTTTTCCCTTTTTATTTTACACAAAAAAAGCTGAACATTTGTGTTAAGTATGGCTAGACTTAAATTTGTTTTAATAAATATCGCAAAAACAAATCCCAAAATCCCTGAGCACTATTACAGCTGGCAAATGATTGAGATCGTGAAAAAAGTTGTGTTGTTGATATTTGTCTTTTTATTAAATGTTTTAGCATTTTTTTCTCAAGAAAATAGATTCAACATAAAAATAAACTGAAGTTATAATAATAATGTGATTTCAAATGTACTGAGGAACTAATTTCAGCCCGGTTTGTTTTAAAAGTGATGTGTTCTTTTAATTTCACGTTTTTTTTTTAAGGAACATAGTTTTGTTTTGACTTCTTTGTAAATTGTTTCGGCGTAGTATTCAATTATTTTAAGAGTTTGAGAATTTTTAACAAAATAAAAATTGATTAATTTGCGTTTGCAACCATTGCAAATTTTAAAATTTGTAAAAAAAAACTATTTTTTAATTAAACACAATCGTTTACCACTTGGTTACGATAAGAATCAGTTGTCGTAGAAAAGGACGTCATATTTCCGTTTCATTCGGAATTTGTGATACCAAATTTCCCGAATTTCGAAATTCTTAATAGATTTTCCACTACGAATGGATTCTGCAATACATTTTTCGTGATTCGTAGCAAATTTTCGATTACGATGGAATTTGTGATAGTGCTGATTATAGTTCTCTCAAGATGTTTGTGGTTTAAAATAAAACACTTTAAGCCGGAACCACATTTATCTCATGTGGTGTGTTGTGGAGTGCAGTGTGTCGCTATTGCTTCGATCCATATTTGTGTCGTGTGATGTGTTGGGTTGTGTCGAAATCAATCTTTTACGTCATATCACTAAAAGTCTGTAAAAAAAATTATGTGTAGAAATTCACACAAATGCACAGATTTTCAAAGTAAATGAACACACCATAATATATTTTATATAATACCTATATCTATCATATATCAAATGTCATGAAACCAAGCTTAAATAAGGTAGGTATATTAATTTGAATTTGACGCCATTTCTTTGGTAAGGTGTTATTGATTTAATAAAGTTTTTGAAGTTTTTTTTTTAAGTTTTATTTTTTTTTATATAAAAACATGTTTATAAATAACCTTATGTTTTTCTTAGAAAAAGGACTGCACAGCAAAAACAAAATCACAAGACAAGAGCAATTGGAGTTGTTTTTTTTATAGATTCAAGGGAAATTATTGTAAAATTGTAGTAGAATATCCTGTTTCTAACTAAACAGAGCTGTCATATTCTTTATGAATAGCAGATGTATCTAACATGGGTCTTAAATTTAGACTCCAGTTCAGTTAGACATAGGTTTAAAACATAGAGTACGTATATTATCTAGAGAACCGACTTAAGGGGTTTGTTCTCTTTCGACCTACAAGCTGCTAGAACACTGAAATCTACTTTTTCATAAGCATGTATTAGTGATCCCGTGCATTTTAAATGGGAGCCCATGCCAACACTTCTTTGAGCAAAAGTAGACACGCTCAGTTTGAAATATGGAGGATTATGCGCTCAGATATTCAAAATAAGAGTCCGTTAAATTCGAAAAATAAAAATTAAATTAATTTTTTGCTTTTTGATTTTTATCTTTTTGGCGGATGCTTAAAAAAATCTCAAAATCATACAGATGATAGATATTGGTTATCTAATTGTTTTGTAAAATTTTTAGATTTTTCAATTTTTTTTTAACCGAGATATAGACATACTTCTGTTGTTTTATTTATCACCTCATAACTCTTAAGTTATTGCATCCATAGGATTAGTTTTTTTTTTAATTCGCATCTAGAAAAATAGACAATTAATTTGATATATAATACATAACTGTACACCCTACACGACCTTCACAATAGTTAAAAAGGAAACCAAAAAAAATCTCGGAAAAATTGAAACAAAATGGGGTTGTTGTTCATTGCCAACCGATGTGTTTCAGTGGGAATTGCCCAATTTTTGATAAAATTGAAAAACACCCGATTTGCGGTCACTTAAAAGCTTATATCTTTGGATCCAATGGTCGGATTTTCAAAATTTAAAATTCAAATTAAAGCCAGAATGACAGTCGAGTACCAGCTATAACAAAAATTTCAAAACCGTTAAAAATTTCTTACTAAAAAAATTTAATTAATTTTTGGAGAATAATTTTCGTCGAGGCAAACGTAACAAAGAAGAGGAATACACAAGAAAACAATTAAAAAAAGTTTGCTACTAAGAATATACTGGTGGAGGAAGATAGTACCCAGCAAACATTTAGGTGAATGTTCACTTAACATTCAGCAAAAATGAAGAATATCATCCGATAAATGTTCATTTTCAGTGAATGAAATATGAAAATGTTTCAAGAGCCTATCATTTTTACGTTATGAAGGGAAGAGGGGGTTTGTGTGGAATTTCTTGCAGGATAAAAATGATTGAGATTCGATTCTCCTTCATTGTAGGTGAATAAAAGTGAACGTACACAAGTAATTCCTCAAACAAGTAATTTGGGTGGATTCACTTCTATTCGTATTTATTCATCATTTATGAATCATTTAAAAGATTCATATGTGTGTTTCGTTACCCAGGAGTTTGGACCCAAATCGATTTAGAAATGAATTCAGATTCGAAGGTTTTGTTCACTTATTTCAATCATTTATGATACAGTTCTGAATGAAAATGTTTGCTGGGTAATTCTAAAGACGGTGGAGTGCGTGAAACAAAACAGCATAACCTTGGCAAATTGGGTTCGCATCGGGAAAAAAATTGCTATACATATGTAAGTATGCACGTTTGTGGTAGGTATTTTTTATTCATTATTTGTTAAGGTGCCTTCATATGCTTAGTTTGGTTGGCTGATAACTTTTATTCTAATAGTCGGATCGTTAAGGTTGAGGTCTTAAAATTTAGGTTGAATATCAGGCTACATATTTTTTACAAAATCATTGCAGAGTAACATAAAAGTATAAAGATGAAAATTATTCTCCAAAAATTAATTAAATTTTTTTAGTAAGAAATTTTTAACGGTTTTGAAAATTTTTGTATAGCTGGTACTCGACTGTCATTCTGGCTTTAATTTGAAAATTTTAAATTTAAATTTTAAATTTTGAAAATCCAACCATTGGATCCAAAGATATAAGCATTTAAATGATCTCAAATCGGGTGTTTTTCAAATTTTCAACTTTTTGAGCTACTGGCACCAATTGTTGTTGTATCAACAATTCACACGTATTCACGGACAGGGAATTTAAGAAAGTTTTCTCTCATTGAGCTAAAATAAAATTTGAGGGTGTTTCAGGCAAGGGGGGTACGAGTCGGTTCTCTAGATAATATAGGTACTCTATGGTTTAAAATATGAATATTCCTCAATGCATTTTCATTGTTCAGCAACAGTTTAAAAAAATAATGAAGGTTTATCTGTGATTTTTGGACCAAAATCATATTCGTCGATGAGGCTTATTTTTATCTTGATGGCTTCGTTAATTTTTAAAATTGTCGAATCATGGAGTTAAGAAAATACACAATTGAATGTTGACAAAAAAAAAATGCATGTACAACATGTCACTGTTTGGTGCATACTGAGGAAATTGAACGCTGTATCGGCCACATTTATGGGGAACGGTCATATAGAATAATATAAGTAGAGTATATTTGTCAGCGAAGCCGATAACAAAAAATAAAATTTTTATTTAAAAACCCATGTTTTCTATCAAAATTACTTTTTGGATAGATTTTTGGGCACTCTTTATAATATAACAGTTCCATCGCAAGCAAAGGACTGGGTAAAGTACATTTAAGTTTCGAAACAAAATTATGAGATAAGAAAGTTACAATTTTTAATCGTTATAGTTATGATTGTTTGGAAAATACTTCTATTCCAACTCTATTAATAAAAACCGCTTAACTCACTTTTAATCAACGAGTGTATAATAAACATCTTCTAGGAACAAGAGTAAAGTCGTCATACAAAATTTCTTACTATAATAAAAACAAAATATTTGTAGAACATCAAACTGACGTTTATTGAAAATTCTTTAAAAAAGTCTACTACAATAAGTAGAAATTCCTTTCAGTTCACGTTGGACTGCCTCCTCCGACTTTTTGTTTACCTATCTGTACTTTAGGTGTGTTTTTTTTGCAATTCCGGGGGCAATTGCGGTTGAAAAAAACGACAACGGGGATTAGCGACGTCATCACAGAAAAAAACTTGGAGTCTTCATACAAACTATCGATAACATGTATGTAATTCATGCCGGTAACACAGTTTTTCTGTGCGCTTAAGTTAAGCACCGAGAATTCTCTGGGATTAGCTAAGCCCGCAGGGGATTAGTTGTTGTTGCATTTTACATGTAAATTTTGTAGCACTGACGTTGTTTTTTTCATCTAATTCCCCTCGGGCTTTCAAAAAAACACCTATTTTATCTCACTCCAATATGGTCACAGCCACAGTGTATGTGAGTGAGGCACATTTCAAAAAAAAAAGGCGCCTATATGTCGTTTTAGCAATTTAGATTTTAAAACGTTCAAATGGTGAAAAAAAGGTAAAATAAAACAAAAATTATACGAGTCGTACATTAAGAACTTAATCTTTTATAGTACAAAAATGTTTATTAATATACATTTTCCGTCATGTATTTTTAAGTGTCAATATTTACGTACATACATGCGATAACTGAAATATAAGTTTTCCAAGCCAATTTTAACGAGAAAAAAAAAACAGTTTTAATCCTTTTTATGTTCAGCCTTCAAACGTTACCTACAGCAGTTTATTTATTTTAACTACAGTTCTCGTATGTTATGTGCAATAAATAAATTGAATCCTGTTGAATTTCAAAAGAATTGATATTTATTTTCATTTTTTTTTTCACACTCGTACGAAAGAAACTGTGCTTTGATATGTTGTTTATATTTTCCATGTACGAGTAGATGAATAATTAAATTGATTGAGTAGATCAATAATTTAATTGATTTGTATAACTTTAGAAGTTATTGGAATTCACTTGACACAACTCTTTATTTCAGACTTATTGACGAATAGAAAGGTATATTTGTTTTGATAGTCTTTTACAAATTTCATATAATGTGGTGTGCTGATTTGCCTCACAAAACTTACTGACATGACACAGTTTTTGGGGTAGTTTCAGAAGTCATTAAATCATCAAAGCAAAAATTTATTGGTAGGTATATCAATATAAAATATTAAGGGTATTCACGCAACGTCGTAAGGTTACCAATTGTGTAAAATGATAAGTTTACACAAAAGTTTGCGTGAACGCACTTTTAATTCATTGATGAATCAGCTGTTCGCTAAACGTCAAATATGAAGCTCCAAAATATGTATACAAATAAGCGTGTTCAGATTTCGAAATTATTTTTAAATGTAGAACCTCTCCCAAACTACCTAACTTGAAATCGGAGCAGAATGTCTCGGAACGGAAAAAAATGTAAGGTACACGAAAAAAACAGGTTTTTTTTAAGCCTGACGGGAATTATATGAGAAAACTATTTCGGGGTTAAATGTAGAACTGTAATAGTCGCAAACTCATGGCACTGATCGAACGAAAATGAGCGAATACAAGAAAAATCATATGGCACGCCCATAATGGTGCAGGATATCTACTTTTCCTTCAGTTTAGTTCACTTTCGTTTTCGGCAGTAAAAGTTGTCCTGAGCTCAACACAACTGAAATTTGATGAAAGAAGAATAAATGGTTCTTTTCACTTCAATGGCAATCCGGAAACCATAACAAATACAAGTAAAAGCATTTACTTTTGTATATCCATATGGCCCATTATATGGATTTGTGTAAATAAACAATGCTGATCAACAGTCAGAAAATGTGCATGTCCTAATTATTTTTTTTTTGTATAAACAACGTTTTTATTCACAACTTTCATCGCCAACTAATCTCAATTCGATAGTTACAGAACACAGGCAGAGTTTTTTTTAGTTCTCTGATATACCTAATTATCATATTTATCCAAAGAAATTTGGATAATTTTATCCAGCAAAATCGTTGGAGAATTTTAACCAAATTGTGTAAATCATTTCTCATACAAAATTTGACAGTTCATTAACCAAATGGTAAACTTAACCAAATGGTAAACTTATCCAGTGTTTAACATCATTGCGTGAATACCCTTATTATAAAGATGATATATTTTGAGGACTTTGACTTGACCAATACTTGTTTAGCATGACTTCAGCTTTTTATATATAGGTCAATTTATTAACTAACCAAAAGCATCTTCTAGGTTGTTTAAATTGACCAGAATTGGGTATGTTATACTCATACTTCGGGTGTGTGTTTTTTATTCGAGCTTTGATAAACGATGACATTGAAGATTGGGGTACAGTTTTTATGTCATGTTTACATATTTGAGCTTCGATAAGTGTTATTTTGCTAACATAAATTAACATTTCTATTTTTAGTTATTGAATTTCAATTAAATTTTTGAGATTGCAAGCGGATTATTTGCTGTTATGAGTTCGCAGCTCGAATAGTTTATTGCAGCTGTAACATAAACGCACGATAAGATTAAGTTTTGATAAAAAAGCATAACTATTATCTAAATGTTGTTTAAATTTAAAATATTTGTATGGTTTAATATGAACAGGATTAGATAACAGAGTATAATCGCATTTAGATACTCTTTTGGTTTAAAGCTAAAAATTCATTGGGCCTAACTAATAACCAAATTTAGTTAATAGCTGCATTTTATTATCCACATGATCTGATCTGTACGCTGCTGATGCGAAACGAAAATTTCCTGTGATCTCCAAACAGACAACGAAACGCTTGCGAAAACACAACGGAAAATATCCTTGGAGAGTTTCACTAATTCCAAAAACATAATCAAACATAAACATAAACGCAAAAAATCAGAGAAACATGTAAGAAAGTGATAAACAAAAAAAAACACAAATAAAACTCAAATGTCATTTTTCCGCACACAATAAATAGTCTGTATAATTATAATTCAGTGTGAAAAAGGAGCGGAGACTTCTCCAAATAATCTGCTACAATTAGGTATAAATTTCGCTCTTCGAACAGCGTACTGCAAAACGAAAAACAGAACTAAATTTTCCGTTTCTGATTTCGTTGTGCCATTTTTGTATGGGATTTTTCGTTTCGCATCAGCAGCGTACTAGGCTTTATGTGTTCTCTGTATCTTCTTAAGCTGACTACACACCACACGATGTATCTGCTCGTATCCGTGCTTTACCCTGGGGCTCCACAAGAAATGAACCATTGCAAAATATGTGTTATGTTGTCTCAATTTCATCTGGAGGCCACTAATGTCAAGAAGATTTTTATTTTCAGACATAAATATCTTCATTTACCTATATCTTGTCTTCATAGAAGAAATAAATGTGGACATAAATTAAATTTTAGTGCGGTAATAGCGTGAATAATGCGGTGCTTGCTCGGCGGGGACATGATTGCAGTTAAAATTTTATGAAATAATTTGCCCACTCAACGAAGAAATAAATGCTTCTGAAATAAAATTAGAAATAAAAATTGCTTGTGGAGCCAGGGGGTTAATACCATTAATTAAACTGGAACGAATTCTTAAAACAGTAAAAACACCAAATTAAATGTACATTGATTTTTCACTATACTCCTTTCACGATGAAAGATGATGACAACAGCACGCAAAGCTTATGGTTATGCATTATGCAATACCTATAAAATTCCGAAAAGTATATATTGGGTGTGTTTGTTTATTTATTCCGAATATTCGGAATATCTGGAACCGTTTCCGTTTGTTTATTCACTAAAATAATCCGGATAAACTTTTTTGTTTCTTTATTCCTTCCAGAATACTTGGAATGCATTCTTTTTGTTCCCACTCAAGAGACAGGGTTGTCAGGTTTGAAAAAGCCGAATCGCCAAATGTTAAAGTTAAGTCGCCAAAAAATCTCCAAATTTCAAAATTGTCCATCCTATAAATCATCAAATTCAAAAATGAAATAAAATTTCGTAATTTATAGTTTTTAAATCAAAAAACTTTTATTAAATAAAACTAAAACAAAACAATTCAAAAACTTAAAATTAAAGAAAAATAAATAGGTATACGCCTTTGTTTAGGTACCTAGTCTTCTTTAATATATTCAATGTAGATATGTATCAATTGGACCTTTTTAATATCAAAATTCAAATCGCCAAAAACTAAAAATATCGAAAACAAAAAAAATCATACCCAACATCTTTTTTATTTCGCACACCTGGTGAAGGCGATGCCGGTGGTTGTTTTATGAAAATTCAATAGGCATTTCTCTTTACATACCTGAGCTGAGTTTCATTTCTTGCGATCAGTTTGGTAAACCTACGTTAAATATCTAACCTACCTACCTATGTCCTATAGGTATAAATATTGTGACCAAGGAACCACCCATATGGAATGATCGAGTCATCGAAACTCAAAACACACTAGGTATATACAACAACAACGTATCCTGAACTTCATGATTGTGTTGGTATCTATAGTCTACCATGTGTTCTATAATATTCAATGCCCAAGCATATTATAATATGACGACACGATCAGTTTTGTTGAACAGAATGATAATAACAAAAGTGTGAGTGCCGGGACTCACGGTTAAGATGTGTAAACATCAACATTCGTCCGAATTCCTCATACACCGAGAGCCTACATCAAATTTAGGGTGTGGATGATAGCAAACATTTTTTTTTTGGTACTTTTATATAGATCTTAACTTTTCATAAGCAAATTTGAAAATCGGTAATGATGCATGGAAAATGAAAGCGCAGTCCATGTGCTATATGGTCTAAGCAACTAACCACATTTCAACCCAAACTGAACTCGACTTTTTGATTTCGTATATAAACACTCAGCGTTTAGTTACTGAGCGTACATAGCGTTGAACGCATCCATTTTCGTGAAGCTCAGAACAGAGATTATGGATAATTCATAAGTCTGCTATTAAACGATGAATCTAGTTGCATGCGCCTTCTTCGAATTCTTCTTTGTTATTTCGTCCGCTGTTTCAAGCGCTATTACACGTTGAAACCAAAGTCAGGAATCTAATTTGACAGTTCTCTTTATTTTTCATTTTCGTGTTGGGCTGTGCTCAAGCAATAAAAAAACTTTTTCTGTTTTTATTTTTGTTTTCATAATTAGATATATTGAAGAAAGAAAGGTTTGTGTGCCTTTAAATGAATATCAGTCAAGAAAAGCAATAATTTTTTTTATATGTTGTTTTTAAAGATGAATTCTCATTTCTGGAAAGCCTATAAGGCTATCAATAACAGTGCGTTGCATCGAAATTTACTCTTTAAACAACAAAACCATATGAAGCAGAATAGTAAAAAGCGGACAGGAGAAAAGAGAAACGTCAAATAGTTGCACCGAAAATTTTACTCACGCGACATCGGTCACTTTTTTTCCGTACCATCTTTTCGATTTTTTTTTCTCTTTTGCACTTAGGTAGTTCGAAAAGTCGCATGCGTCTAGATGCATCGTGTAATAGCAGACTAATCTCTGGCTCAGAATCAAAATCACGACCACGGCTACAAGATAAGAATCATGACTACGAGATGAGTGGGCGTAAATTTTAATTTTTTTTTTTAATTCAAAATTTACACTGAGCCATCTTTGGCGTCTACTTTAAGGTACATACATTCATACAATGTATGTGATGTATGTTCTGTGAAATAGGCCGCTGGTCTCAAAACAGTCATGTAATTGAAAAAAAGTAATGCAAAGAATACAAAATACGGATAAAGGTAGCTGCAAACAAACGCGAAAGCGGTGGCGATCACGATAAAATTGTGGATGCCATACACATAAATCAAAGGAAAGGCACACATCTACACGATTGAAGTGTGCTTTGATTTTTATATGAGGCATCCACATTTTTATCGTGATCGCCACCGCCATCGCGTTGGTTTGCGCGTAGCCTAATGCTAAAGAAGCGTTAAAAAGAGTCTCGTAAAACTTGGCCCACGACTCACAAGGCAACTGGTCTTCCATCTTATCTTTTTTCTCTTTCGCACTCATTATGTTTGAATAGAGTCAGACGCAAAGAATCATCATGTAATAGGGGCTTAATATATCCTCTAAGCAGCCAACCGAACTGAACTCGACCTTTCGATTTCAATACTCAACGTTTAGTTACTGAATGCACATATTGTTGAACGCACTCAATTTTCGTAAAGCTCAGAATCACGATCACGATTACAACGTTACGTTACGTTTTCTTTTCACCCTACCGCCAGTATAGATGTTTACACATCAAAAATTGAAGAAGATCTTTTTCGTTAAATTTTTTTAAATTCACATTTACTTCTAGCAGTAAATGTCATAAGAGAGCGAACAGAAAATGATAAAATTAGCTTTGCGCAGAGGCGATATCGTAACCAATGAGGTTCTACCGAGGTGCGATTATTGCTAGTTGAAAACTTTAACCAATACCCCGCCATGAGGACGTGAAATACCGTCCGCTACGGCAATTTTTGCAAACCCGAGAGGGCTAATAATATTTTTCATTATACTTTCAATAATCATAAATTAATTTAAGAAGGTACACAAGTTTATACATGGATAGGTTAGGTTATCTGACATCTTATCAACAAAAACTAAGGTTTGCTTTGCATAGATTTCTGTATTTGGACTGTGCCATTTGTTTAACTAACAATACAGAGTTGGCGTCTGGCGATAGAAATTAGGAATGATGATGATTCAGAGTCAGGAATTTAATTTATTCATTAATTTGGAAAAAATAACTAGGTACCTATGAGGAAGACGAATCTATGAAATTAATTAATGTGGTGTGGTGGCGTTACTTGGAGGTCGTGTACATATTTTTTAATGAGAATTTGTTAAAATATTTGATTAAAATGGATCGATCTTTGCTTAATTCGGCGTGTAAATAATAAATGTCATTACATGTAGTTGAAACGTGTTTGGTTGGTTGATAATTTTTGTCGTTGTTCATTGTGTTTATTTAATTGTTGTAGGGAGCAGTATTTTTTGTAGCCTGTTTAAAATAATATTCAAGTTATTTACAGACAGGGAGTTAGGGTATGTAGAGGTAGGAGGTACCTACCTACCTACATTTGTAGTTAAGTAGTTGGGTAGGTACCTTAGATTAGGGTCACTTTAGTTTCTTTTTATTTTATTTTTGATTATGTAGGTAGGTAGTGTAAATGGAATATTCTCTAGTTTGACAGATAAATTTAATTTTTTTTTTTAATTTTAAACAACACTTGTTGTCTTATTTACACATTGATGAAAATCAATGAAAACAAATAGAAATAGGAAAGCATTTGTGAATTGTGATTATTATTTTTGTGTGCACATCTTAACGAGAATTTTAATGGTATAACCTGCTTCAGGTTAGGTAATCTCTGCACAGAAAATAATATCGGAAGTTATAGAGGCAATTATTGCTTATTGTCAATTGAAAATTGCCAAATTTATAAAAAAAATTTCAAAATGTAGGTAGGTATAGGAAAAATTTAAATGAGTTTTAAAGAAGAAGCTGTATTAGGTATCATAGCAAAAACATAAATGTTCAAAATAAAGCCAAGTTCTTCTATACAAAAATACCTGTACAAATAGGTACAGAGTGTCCCAAAAAAGAAGAAAACCATGAGTTCCCGAGGTCATTTGAAGTCGAATAACTTAAGAGGTAATTTTCTCGTTTTCGACTTATAACGGTTTTAATGATTTGTATTCTATTTTTTCTTTGACTGGCTCTAACTTTGCCAAACTACAACCGATTTTTGAATTTTTTTTATTTAAACAAGAACAGTTAGAAATTTGTATCTATATATACTATATACCTACTACACAACTTTTTCTGTGTGGATAACGGTTTTCCCGCTAATTATTTTCAAGCACATTTTTTAAGCATTCCTAGGTTGTTTTTTTGATTTCGATATGATTTTTTTCACAAAAACACGTTATTAAGTATAATTTTTTTTTATTATTATGAAAGTCCAACATGTGTTCTTAAAAATAATTAACATTTTTTACCTAAAAATAGATAGGTACCTACAAAATTATTAAAAAAATAAAAAACACAAAAAAATAAAGGAAAATCAAGAAAATATGAATATTTGAATAAAACGAATAAAAAACTTCTAACGGTCTTATGTACTCTTACTTTACTCTTTTTAATATTCAACACCTAACGCTCAGCGTAGTTTTTTAATTGTTTTAATTCGTTTTCATCAAATATCATACTTTTTTATTTCCCAATGGGGCGAAGAATTTAAGCAGTTTTTAAAAATAAGGGGGTCACTTTTAAGTATTAAAAGAATATGAAATAATTTAACCGTTAAATTACCATACCTACAAAAAGAGTGGGTACCATTCTAATTTTGTTTCTATTATTTTTTCCAACATTTTATTATAATTCTTCTTTTTATCACCGTTCTTGATTTTAAGATTAAAAATCAAAAATGTTGTATTTTAGCAATACATTATTAAGAATCTATTTTCGCAGTTTTTCTTTTCTTTCTTCACAAATACCATTTTACGTGTTAAAAATAATGAAGATAAAGCCTGTTTCTTACATAAAACGAAAAGTATTTGTCAACCTTCAAGCCATAGGTCAAGTCATTGAAATCGTATGAAAAATATTTTTATTGTTTTACCCTTTTTTATTGGCATCTAACTTAAAAAAAAGTTAAAGACGCAGTTGACTATATCTACCAATCTCTATAATTTTTTATTTTGTTTATTTCAAATAAGTTTGTGAAACTTTTGAGCAAAACACAAATGAATGTTTTAGGTATTTTTTTAAAGTAGAATTGCTAGGATTTATAGAATAAAAGTTTGAAAATATAAAAATAAAAAAAACATTTTGAGAACATGTTGTCATAAGATAAGAAGGAAATTTTTTGCAAAAACTTAGGATTTAAATTTCTATTTCAGTCAAACAAAAATTTTACTTCGTAACCGAAAGAATTTTTCTCATAAATTAACTTTTGAAATTTCACTTATCATTTCACCAATTTAATCAATCAATGAAAAAACAATAAAAGCCATTTAATTTAACTAATTAAGAAAAACAAAAAATTGAAATGATAATAATTCATAATCTCTGTTTTCATATGAAAAAAATGACGATTTTGTTCAATTATGTATAAAGCAATTAGCTACAAAAATTTTCTACGAAATTAAATCTATTAAAATGGGAAAATCCATTTTCAATGAAAATAGGTATTTCTGTATTTTATTTGAACAACGTTATGTGCAGCTTTAATGCTCTGAAAATATAATAATATGTGTAATTTCCTGTCTACCATCGTTTTTTTTAATTAAAGCTCATAATTGTAGTCTAAGATCCCGCCATACGCCGACCGCGACGTACCCTCATTGTGTTACCAGATGAGGAGTTTTTGGAAACATCATAGTACCATCGTACCTATTTGTAATAGAATTCTATTTATGTTGATGTTGATTTAAATGAAAATACCAAGAAAAGAAAAAAGAAAAAAATCAAAAACCAACGAAAATTGATGAAAAAATGTTTTGTTCAAACATTCACCTAGTCGAGAAAAAAGCTTGAATCGAAAATATTGCAAACACGGGTCTTTTAATTCCTTATTTGCTTTTCGAAACTATAAAATTTATTTCTTAAAAACATCAGCCTGATTTTAAGTGATTTTTTTCTCAAAAGTCTATTTTAAATGTTTTGTTCTTCAAATGCTTTTATCTGGAGATTTAGATTTTCTAATTTTTTTTTTAAATTTGTATGACGTTCTTGTATTTATATAAGATCTAGGTATCGATTAAAGAAACAAAAAACTCTCTATAATTTCTTGTTTAGAAAATAGAATCTAGACCTTTCTCTTCGTTTACCCTCATTTACCCTACTGAAATTCCGTTGTAAAAAAAATCACGTACCTATTTTAAAATTTTTAAATAAATAAAGTTTCCTTTCACTTGATATTTTTGTTTTATCAGTAAAACCTACCATATGAGCTGGGTCAGATAATAGAGGAGAAAACCCAAAAACCAACCTTTAAAGCTTGTAATATTAGAAACACTGTCTAAAAAAATCGTTTTTGTTTAGAAAAAATTATAAACAAAATCGATTATTTGGTTGAAAAGAATTCGCCATTAGTTAATATTTTTGATAAGTAAAGTTCTGTACAAATTTAATTAGTTTTTAATTTAATTTCTGATGTGATATACGGATTTACCTTCCTAATTATTTTAAACTGTTTTATTTTATAAATATAAAAAAAGTGAAGAACCTTAATAAAATTATTTTCTTAAAAAATATATATGTATATCTAAAACTCATTTAATGTGCAAATGTGAAAATATTTCATTTAAAGCTATATGGTATGCTTAAACTAAATTTCATGCAGTAGAAATGAGATAACATTCCTCTCTTTATCAACAATATTATCGGGCTTTATCTTTAAAGAATTTAAATTAATTCTTTGTCATGATTGTTACTTCTAATTATTAGCTTTCCATTTTTGTCCTTCAGAATGGACAGTAAATTTAAAATTTAAATTTAAAAAAAAATTTAAAATTATTAAAAAAATAAAAACGAAAAATAAAGGCATATCGAACCGTGACACCGGAAATGATTTCGGGACACCTACCTATATAAATTGGTTATTTTGATACGATGAAAAAGCCAAATCAGTGATGCCATATTATGACTTAAATTATTATTTTAGTTGAAACAAAAATTATTTCCACCCCAAAATTTCACACGCATAATGACTTCTAGTTTTTTTTCAGTCATAAATAAATAATGTTTAGTTCAATCATTGAAATATTAAAATTAGTTTTATAAATAAGGAATTCTATTTTTGCTTTGCTTAAAAAAAAAATCATAAATTAAAGCCATCAGCTTTATTTTGGCATTCAAAAATAATTATTGATTATACTTTTAAAACGTGATAGCTATATCTGGCGCCTTAAAATCGCTTTTTATATGTGATAATTTTCATAAAAACCCTTCTATCACGTCTTCCGTAGCTTTTACCCTTTATCTTCTGCTGAAGAAAAAGGAGAATTTGGGGAAATAATTTAAATTTTCATCGCCCTTGCCATTTAGAATATCTATACCTGCCGAAAACCATGGAATGAAATTTGCCTGCTTATTCCCTTCGTTACGCACATGATGTGCCACAGCCAATCATTATTTTACCACAATGTTGCCTATTATTTCTCCTCAATTTTAATATTTTAAGATTTAAAAATCCAAAAACTCGAAGTTATTTATTATAAGGTTTTATTTATGAAGAAAACGAGACTTCCTCCACCATGATCATCGTGGTTGGCAAACTCAAGAACATGATTTCCAGACATTGAAGGATATTATAATTAATTAAAAAAATATACTCTTATATTCAAGTAGTAATTGATTTTAAAAATTAGCATAACAGATAATATAACCTTCCTAGAAAAAAAAAAAAACAAAGCAATTAAATGAAAAAGAGTCTTATCAAAACCTGAGTGGAACGCGCGCCGTGAGTTTTGCGTCTATATATTGTAATGTACAATATAGTGACTGATAAACAAACAAGAGTCTTATATTTTATAATGTCTGTAAGTAATAGTAAATATAGATCAATATTTTAAAATATTAATATTTTGGACTCAAAATTGAACCCCTTTTAAACAAAAACATTTTATTATTTAATTTGGAACGGAAATGACATTTATAGTTATGTCAGTGGACTTACACAAAAAATTGATGAACGAAATAATTACCTATGACAAATCCAGATATGTATTTATTAACGAAACAGTCATTATACAGTCGAAACAGTCATTATACTCATTTCATTTGTAGCTTTATACAATACGACATTCAAAAGCAGGAAATTATTTAACAAAAAAATTAAAATTATTTCTGGCAGTGGGTTCTGAGAAGGGATAGATATTTGATCTGTACCCGGAAATTTGCAAAACGTAAATTTATTATTTCCCATCGGAGGTTGAAAAATAAAAATAGTAAGGAGTAAATATTATAATTTCCGTGAATATGAACACAGAAATTACGGCATAGAAATGACGAAGAAAGGTGTTTTTTTAATTAAATTGAAGTTGACATATTGAATGTTATATTTTTTGTATTATTCCTTATAGACCGAAAGCTCGCAGTATATTTTGACGTGAAAAGAAACAAAACGAATTTTAGAATTTGTTCTGACAATTTCGATTAAATAAAACTGTCTTTTCAGCTTGAAAGTTATCACACTTCTGAGCAGTGTTGTCATTTTGACTTATATATATATCCATTAAGAATTGAATGGATTTTATTTAGCCAGTTCTGGTTTCTTGAGATCTCTGAGATCTCAGCAATTTCAGAAATGTGACGTAATTCCTCAGTGAGATTCGTCACTTTTGCTGTCAAAAAGCTGAGACTGAAATTTTTTGGATTCGTTTGCTCAATTATTTTTTGTCGCAGTTGATCAATTTATAAAAACGAGATGGAGAGTGTTTTTGAGTTCTAAACGAGAAATTTTGTTCAGGTTTCTCCTTTTCTTCAGTGGAGCTGACAGACGTTTGCTCAGTGAGATCTCAGAAACGTGAACTGGCTAATTGTCGTTAGCTTGAAATGAAATACAAATCAATATGTCTTTACAAAATATGTAGTAATACATTTACAACTTCAATCTTTTTAATCAACATCAGTCAATTTTTTTGCAAACGCTTTTACGAATACGCTGAAATGAATAATTGACTATAGATTGGAAATTATTGTTGTCGGAATTTAACTAACAATTTTGGATTTTCGTACAATTGACTTTTATAGTTTACATTTTAGAATATCTTCCAATTGCATTTTTTACGCAAATGACGTTTTCGAAAACGACCGAAAAGTACGTATTGGAAATCATAGTATAGAATTTCCGTACCATTTTTATCATCGTTACTTGATGTAAGGTAGGTAGACCTTAAGACCAACCAAATGGAAATGATATTCTCAGGTGTTGAAATCGAAATTTTAAATTTATTTTTTTTTTTAATTTGGTGTAGTTTTTTAATGTCAAAAGGCACCAAACCCGAAATATTATACTAGCTATCACTTTAAATTTTTTTTTACACGGTAAACAATAACAAAAAAAGTGATAACAAATATTTTGTTATCGTTGCACACAAAACAAAAAATGATTTGCTATAATTGTTTATGCCTAAAAATTTTGCAGAGTTGGTACACACTTTCACCAAAAACCCGTTTACTGTGATAAGGTATTGTTTTTAAGAAATAATTTCTTTTTAGTGCGATTTGGCAATAAGGAAGAAAAAGTTTATTAAATAAATTCTTATTTAAAATTCTAATTAAAAATGCTTATAGCTATAATCTTATTCCCAAATCAACTAAAACGTTGATCAATAATTCACGAATTAAAATACCTACTTATTAATTAACATTTAACTGCTGATTCACGTTGAATATACTTATATACAAACCAGTTACTATATAAATTCAAAAGCAAATCTGCTAACCTCAAATAGTATTACTAAATCTGCTCTCAAGAAATGTTAAATTTTGCACACTTTCCTATTGTAACTTTTAAATTACACTTATGTGTCACTATCATTTGCTTTCTTTTTATCTATATATAACGTGTTTTTAATTTAATTACTCGTTCATTAACTTTTTGTTTATTTATTTAATAAGATTTCACACTTACTCAACTGATTAAAAATAATCCATTTTTAATTTGAGTTTATTAATAGGGGTGCTTAGAGAATAAATTATAGATTTGTACCTGGATTACGAAGAGAATAATAAAAAAAGACGAAATAGGGTTTAACTCGCACGAATTATTAAATTTCACAAACTAAACAAATCCTTCTTGTTTAAAAGTATAACAACAGATAATTCATCTATTTAAATAATAAGGAATAATATTAATAAATTTAAAAACTCACGTGAATTTTCAAAAATAAGTTTGAAATTTTTTTTTGTAAATTTTGATATGCAAAAAATTTCATTAAAATCGGTTCAAAAGATAATGAGATACTCGAAAACCAAACGAAAACGGTTCTATGAGAGATACTGTTACTAAACGGTAGATACAATTCTTTTTTCAATAATATGGCAGATAGTACTGATATTATCTCACATAAAAATTTTAATCAAAATCGTAGAAATCGTTTTTGAGAAAAATTAGATTTTCCTTACCTTTTTTTAAACACTTGTATAAGGGAGGTATCTACTGTTAATTTTACAATGTAAGTTTTAGAAGAATAATTTTGATTTAAAATCTGTTAGATATAATGTTAAAAAACTGCTGGATGTCAAGTTTGATAAAAATCTATTAAGTTCTCAAAAAAAAAATTCAACTTTTTTTAAAAACCCCAAAAAAAACTTGGAAGTTTTGGTATACAAAACTTTTAAAATTTTTAAAACATTCTCCATAAAAAATGGATCAACATCAGTTGAACCGTTTTTGAGAAAATCGAAAATCAAAAAAGTGGTTCTATGGTAGGCCCCATTTATAACAATTTTTAGGACATTTTTTTATAAAATGGTAGTAGTAAAAAAAATTACTGCTTTTTTTCAAAAAATTTGTAAACACGTTTTTGAGAAAAATAAGATTTTCATTTTTTACTTAAACAAATTTGTACGGCAGCTACTGTTATTTTTGGTCCTAAAACAAAGTGAAAAAAGTGTCGGAGGAATGCCCAAAAAACACTATGTACAAAGTTTAAAGAAAATCGACCCAACCGTTTAGGCTGCAGTCGAAAGGGCAGAACAGACAGGCAGAATTTTTCGAGTTCGCTATCATCGTAATGTCAAGTTTGAACAAAATATCGAGTTGGATTTTTTTTACGAATCCATAAATTGCCATTTAGTACCTACCTCATATACATATATCGCAAGTAAAAATGTTTAAGAAATAAATTTCCGAATGTATCACACGAACTTTGCCTATGGTTAACAAAAATAATGTTGTAGATTCGAAACCTCCAAAGATTCTATTTCTTTTAATAAGCTCTTATACCTTTCCTAAAAAAACACACAATACTCACATTTTACATTAATTTTCAAAAGCAATAACAATCTTTTATTCTTGAAATGAAATAAATCGTTATAAATCAAATTCTTTGAAATATTTCCCCTTGGAAGGCCTAAATATATATGTAATTCTAAATTCTAAGGAACAAGGAAATGTTATTATCTTTCCTAAATCCTATTTACTGTCCTAAATGCCTCAAATAACATTGTGAAAAACTTACAAAATAAAAAGAGATTAAAAAAACACAGTGAACACAAGTATCTAAAATGGGTAGGTCGATAGGTACACGTGTTACACGTTCCTATTTAATGTCAATCTGTTACTATACCTACAAATCAGTCAGCCATAAACAGACACTTTGAAAGACATAAAAGTCTCCGCGTGGAAACTTGTTAGCATCATATGTAAAACCCTATAGCTCTTCGTGGAACTCCATTTTTTTATCAAAAAAAAAAAATAAATAAATAAAATCAGAGAATAAGTTAGCTACAAAATCGAAAGCCAAATAGTTTCTTCCAACTTACACGCATCTGTGCATATTCCGCGAGGAATCCAATGTATATAGTTTCTCCAGTGGTGGTCGATGATGGCAGGGAGGTTGAATTTCGAGGAAGAGATGTTAAAAAATTTAAAATATTTGCAAAAACAAACCACAAGAGGAAGTTTCTTTTATTCATTTTTTTCTATTTTTTTTTCTTTCTTTTTGTTGACCAACCGCGAATATTTAAAGTCACTTTTTAAGATTGGCAGTGTGTAATAATAACAATTTGGCGTTATCCTTTTTTTTTTAATTCTCTAAATTTTTCACTTCCTATCTATTAACACACTTTATCTAAACAGATTTAATTTACAAAGATATGATCAAGACTTAAAAAAGCATTATTGAAATGACACCGAGCGATGATTATAAATTCAACAAACAAAATTAGAAATCATTTTAATTGACACATCGACACTCATACAAGTCGCAAATAAAAGAAGGAACTATCGTATTCCATGTCAAACTTTATTCAATTCGAGGAATTTCATATGCAAATGACTTAGTTAAGGATTTTCAAGAATAAAATGTATCGAGATTGATAGCAAAAAATAAAGCGAATACAGAATTATATTTGTTATATAGAAGAACAAGTTCACTTCTGTTAACACTTCCGAAGCACCATCACATTTTTGTTCTACCAACCCGCCTATTAAATAAAACTTTCCGTTTTACTGTGCAATGTGTATCCTATTCGATACGAGTCCTGTAGTCGACTGAATGAAATTCAAAATTTGTCTTAGCTTTATGTTTGCTATCAGGCTGGTTATGTTTCTTTTCCTGCGCTGCAAGGAACATCGAAGCCCACGCTATGTCCTGTTCATCTGGTAGACTGTTTGCTATTTTTTTTTTGTGTTTTGTTTTGTTTGAGGAAGCTGGGAGTTTGTATAATAAAGGGTAGCATCACAGTTGCCAGTTTAGGTTTGTTTTCATGGATTTTATTATTCTTTTATGAGCTTAAAATGTATAAATCATTATTTGTATTGTAAAAAAACTTTCGTGTGTGTTTGATTTCTTATTTTTTAAATATGAACTTATAAGAAAACGTTCAATCTTTCCCATTTAATTTTTTGCCAGCTGTCAGGCGATCAAATTTTGAGATGTCAGCAAAATATGGCAAATTTCGAGAAAAAAATTACGAAAAAGCGGAATTGTGCTGAAGAGCTTTATTTTTATGTATTAAGCTCTTCTTAGAAAGTACAGCGGCAAATGAATTACATTTTGTTGATAGAAACTATGAATTAGAAGTTCCCTTTGTCACACTAAAGAAGTAGACCAATTGCATCGAAATGCGGATGTTGTTGAAAAGTATCTTGAAGAAAAACACGTGTGTTCCGCTCTATTTCTTGATGTTGCTCAAGCCTTTGACAAGGTTTGGCATTGCGGAATTGAGTACAAACTGCATAAAGATATATCTATAAAATATTGAAATTCTTTGTTACCGATTGAGTCCTTAGAGTACGGTACGAGCAAGAGTATTCGAAACTTAAAAAAATTGAAGCCGGTGTACCACAAGGAAGAGTCCAAGGACCAACACTGTATGTGTTATATACTAGGAATGCTATCATGGTAATACTTGCAGATGATACTGTCATTTTAGTGGCTGATAAATGCAAACAATTGAAAAATCCAACCGGTAAAGTAAGAGACTGGACGCAACAATACGGTATCACACTAAAATGAAACAAAATCAACTTATGTAAATCTTAAAAATAAAAAGATTAGTAGTGTTCCAAATTTTTATCAACAGCCAATACTGCCAAATACCTTGGAATGACTTTGAATGCTATACAATCAAGTGCTGAAACCTGTTTGAACTTTTGGCATTCAACTGTGGGGCTGTACAAAGAAAACAAATGCTGAAAACATCCAAAAATTCCAAAACAAAGTCCTTCGTGCAATAATAGATTCCCTTGGTTTATTAGAAATAGTGACCTACAAAGAATGGTTACAGAAGTGGTTAAAAAACAGACTGTATCACATAATCAGCGACTGCATAGTCATTCTAACTTCGATATGGAGACTGTCTAAAATGTACGATACAATGTAATAAGAAGAACCAAGCTGACGGTCTTAAAGCGATGAGAAAGTATTGAAACTTTAAACTTCCCCCAATGCGATTTTGTTTTAAGATATAAAAATGTTTTGTCAAATTTTCTTGACTGCCGCAGGTTTTAGTGCGGTAAAAGTCCCTCACTACTCTTTAGCGAATATTACAAAGTGTCTTTTGAACATTTTCACCATTTCAAAAAATAATCTAAATTTGGCCAGTTTTTTTAAATTTCTTGTGAATTATAAAGTTTTTCTTGAAAAAAAGTGTACCTAATAGATTTTGAAAAAAAGAAACTTTGTAGGTTGTTTGTGTTTGTGAAAGTTTTTTTTTTCAAAATTTATCATTTACGAAAAAAATGTCACAATTTTTTAGTGACAATTTGATAGTTTTCGAGCAATTAAAAAAAAGTAAATTATGCACCTCTATCAACATTGTTCCAAGTTCAGAGTACCTACTCTTTACCAAATGGTGAAAAAACATACACCAAAATTCGGCTTTGTTGGAATTTGTTCAAATTGAAAGTCTTATATTTTCCTTGGGATATACTCTTATATAATATTTATTTCGAATTTTATAAAATAACAGATAAAATGATATAAAATTTTTAACCCGCCATTGGTGACGCGAATTTGATTTACATCAATGGTGACGCCGGTCTCACGGACCGGGTTTTTCAATTGAAGATTTTTCAAAACGTGTTACTAATAGTTCGTGTTTTTTTCTTAAATATGTGTTCCTTGGCAATAAAACAAAGATATTTAATTAACATAAGCTCTTTTATTTCAATTTAAAAATTCACAAAATTGTTTTCTTAGAGCATTAAAAATACGAAGTTTTTCAATAGTACATTTTTTAAATTTAATTAATAAATAACAAATCACATATTTATTAATGAAAATCACGTTTTTTAGTCTCTCGACATTAGGAACTTTAATAAAATAAACAAATGTACAAATCTGTACTGAATTTAACCAGCCATCGGTGACTTACATCAATGGTGACGCACGGTCTGACAGACCGGGGTAGTAAATATAATACACAACGTGTTCTCAATTCGAAGTTTCAACGTCAACTGATGGTGGGGGACGTGCAATGCGGCAGCTATTCGAAACGGCAACAAAAAACAGTAACGGACAATTAAGTTATTCGCATTTTTTAGTACACTCGGTCTCACAGACAAGTATACGTCAACATTGGCGGGTTAAAGAAACAAAACACGGGTTCTGATGGGACTTGAATTTTTAAAGATCTGGTAACACTGATTTTGGTTGGTACTCTACTCCTTTAACTATAAATATTAGGATATTTTGACAATTTGCTTTCACCTGCACGTTTTCAAAGGACAATTTGTATATAAAGACATTAGTTGTTTATATGTATTATGTTCGATATACACAATTGTGTTGAAAGTTTCAATGGTCTTTTATTTTTTTTTTTTTGCACTAAAACTTTGTGAACATTAAACATTGAATGTCATTATCATTATACATAATATATGTATATCATCATCACATTTATTATATTAACAAAATCATTTGTGGTGTTGTGTTGTTTGTAAACATTATTTTAATTCGGATTAATTAGTGTATGGTATTTAATTTTGTTTCGGTTTAATGAAACCACAGAACCATTAACTAAATAAATTTGGTTTATGCGAGAAAATTTTAAATCAATTAAAAATATATGAAAAGAATTTAAAAACAATTCGACAGCATTATCACAATTTATAATATTATAGGTTTTCATCTGGAAATAATCAATCAATGAAATAATCATCAAAAAGAAATAAGTCAAAAAATTATTAATGGTTCTTACTGAACCGTTTGTTTCGAGAATGTTTAAACAGATTTCAAATATAACTTTTAAGGTTTTCGCGAATTTCAACATAAGAAATTAAATATTCGGATTAACTGCTTTATAATTAATATTTTATATTTAGCGGGTTTAATACAGCGACTAATCCGAATATTTAAAAATATCTTGATTGCAAGAAAATTGCGTTTGGTTTTTGCAAAAAAAAAAAACTTTTGACTAAGAAATGTAGATATTAATAATTTTACATTGAGCCGCTGCTGAAGCAAATTTCATAAAACTTGAAGGATTTACGTGGTTCCCTTCTCAACGCCGATTTTAATAGAAATAAAGTTTTATTATGGCTTGAAAAAAATTACCGAACGCTGTTGTTAACAGTATCAGCAATCAGTGGTGTTGACGTATAGCTAGAAATTGTTTCGCCCTGTTCAAAGAATAATCTGCGACCCTTAAACTCTTATAAAACAAATCTATAATCACATTATGAACTTTTTTTTTTTAAATATTTTGACTATTTCCGAGTAAATTGAGCTGTCTCATTAAATTTTTACACGGAAAATAATGTAATTAGAGTATATTTTAAATTATTATATTATATTATATTCTAATCATTTTTTAATTTTTCCTGAATAACTCGTACTAATATGCATAGTTTAAATGCCACCGGATTTTTCTTTTGAGCCTCATTTCCATGTGTAATTTTCAGCATCAAGTAATCTCTAACGTAACGTGTAGATATAGCAATATTTTAATATTCATATCAAACAAAATAAAACCTTCAAAGTCAAAGTTAAATTGGGATGCGGGAGGGCGTTACACGAAAGCCTATAATTAAACTCAAAGGATTTTCCAGATAATTTTCTCATATAATATTAATTGCTTTAATTTCGTTTTTAATTGTTTGGCTTTAATCATCAATGTAATATGTTTAAACATTTTAGTTTTTTTTTACTCTTCTATTGTTTCCATTAAAAATCCTTTTATCATTTGATGAGGTTTTAAAATGTTTGCAATAAAGAAAGAATGCAGTTTTATTCAGAATTTTAGACCATTAACTTATTTAAATATAAAATACTTAAAAGTTTCAACTCAAATAACAATTAAAATTTCTGCACATATCGAATAGGTAAACAGTTAGGGATTTTGATAGTTCATGGCAGCCATTTAGTTTTATCTGCTGTTGTTTTCCTGTTTTTGGTTTGAGTTATTTTACACAATTCAAAGCAACCCCGCTCTGTTCCTGTGGAAAATATAGGCAGCAAAATAAATTGTCGTGATAATGAAATGATGATATACACTGAATTAATTCCCATAGGAGGGAAATTGATTTATTTGTTACATTTGGTAAATTTGTTCATAATCTTTAATCGTCCGATTAGGGAAATAGACAACTCGGCAGACTATATTTTCAATCATTTTGTAAATGGTTTCAAATTAACTGAAAAAGAAACTCTTCGGCTCTTTCACTCTATTTTCCCACTAACTTAAGGCCACTTTACATGATATGATAAGTCATATGCTTTATCAAATTTTATGTCAAAAAAATCATATCAAAGAGTCTGAACGCATTCATTGAAATCATATGACTTGCCAAACAGAAAGTCATATGACTTTTTTAAAATTAGAACCGTGGCTATTTTCATTTGACAAATCAAATAAAAATGACGGAGCAAAGAAAACAAAAATCAAGTCATAGATTCTGTAAATGTATCATTTCCTAATTCTGATACAATAAGTGCTGAGGATTTGAAGCAAAAATTGAACAATTTAAGGTATATATCTAGAAACCTTTCATATATCTCAATTCAATAATTTATGAAAATAATTCTTACTAGGAGTCAATTTCACCACGAACAGGAAAAAATTAAAAAAAGTGGGAAAAGCGGAGCCGGGACTGATGATCTGTATGAGTGCTAAAACAATTGAAAACACGAAAATTGCAGCTATATTTTCTTTGAATTTATGATTCTTCCTTGTTTTGAATTCTGAAGTGAGTCTATCTGACAATTAAATCAAAGCAAAAGTAAAATATCTAATCATAACATGTAAACATGAAAAAAATGCAAGTGCTATGATTTTACCTGAAATGACAGGTCATATGAGAAATTAGACAGAAAATGAATTGACAGGTCATATGACTTATCATATCATGTAAAGTGGCCTTTAATAGCCAGGACCATTAATAGAGCCCTTCGACAAAGGGAAGTTTTAAATCCACTTGTGAATAAATACAAACGTCAAAATCTTCAGTTTGTGGAGACTGACATTTATGTATATTTCTATTTAAAAGCAAATACGAATAATATGCATTAATAGGCGTGTTCCTTTGGGCTGCAGCATCTACTGCCAAGTACTTCTGGCTGCTTTCAACTACTTCTACTCTATGGTCAAAGTATGGCGTGTTTTTTTGCAAGCCCGGGGGGAATTGGTTGAAAAAAACGACAGCGGGGATTAGCGACGCCATGACATAAAAAACATGGAGTTTTCATACAAACTATCGATAACATGTATGCAATTCATGCCGGTAACGCAGTTTTTCGGTGCGCTTGAGTTAAGCCCCGAGAATTCTCCGGGATTAGTTGTTGTTGCGTTTAACATGTTAATTGTTTAGCACCGACGTCGATTTTTTCATCCAATTCCCCCCGGACTTGCAAAAAAACACGGCTGTAGTTCAAAGCACTTCAATAATGTAGTAACGAAATGAATCCACGCAAGAACGCGACACCTTCAGTAGAAAAAATTACATAATAAATTATTGTTGTTGATGTTTTCTATAGTTTAAAATAAAATACAAATACAAACAACAAAGCTTTCGTCTACATTGAGGTTAGATTTTTCTTTTGTCAAAAATTAAAGCGTTCCATTCATCATCTACTGCGAAGGACTAAAAAGTACTTTGCAAGGCCCAAAGAAACACACCTAATATAAATAACAAGATGATTCTATTTCAAAAAACATTTTAAATATAAAAATTGAGCACAAACTTCGCTATAGATAAGAAACTCCTCTTTTATACTTTTGTTTTCAATTTTGCATCACTCAGTTTCTACAAAATGATAGCTGTCTCTTTGGATGTTGACACAATTGAATTTTTTTTTCTTTTATAACAATTTTTGATAATTGATTTGTTTTATTTGTTTTATTTTTTCTTGCAAATGCTGAATGGTGGAACTCTTCAAGGATATTATTTCGTTGTGTTGTTGAAGATCACAGACGAATTTCATAATAAACAGATAAGCCGTTTTGGGTTTGCTGTTGAAGTGTTTTCAAAAGGCGTTCAAGGGCAATGCCAATTTGGTAGACAAAAGTATCTTTCTTTAACGATGTGGGTTGTTTTGTATTTTTAACTGTGCTTTGTTGCAATTAGGAAATTTAACAATAATAGCGTTTTATTATTTACCGGTCTGGGTCGGGGTCATTTTTTTGCTTTCGGGTTTAAAAGTCGAAACAGGCATTAGGTATCTAGGCACTACCTACACATTTTAATTTTTTTTTTATTTCTTTGATTTACATACGTATATTTTTATTCTATCGAAGGTTGGTTATATTTATAATAAGATTATTGAGATTTTTAATATTGTAAACAGGGTTGCAAAAGCTTAAGTCACTTTCTAGCTTAAGCTTGGCTTTAATTCACAAGCTAGTGGGTGACTTATGAATTAAAAAAAATGTAATTCAGCAGCTAGTTACTGACTTATGAATTAAAAAAATTTAATTCATAAGTTAGTTGGTGACTTGTGAATTAAAAAAATTTAAGTCATAAGCTAGTAGGTGACTTATGAATTAAAAAAAATTTAATTCACTACCTACTAAGTGACTTATGAATTAAAAAAATTTAATTCACTTCCTACTAAGTGACTTATGAATTAAAAAAAAATTTAAGTCATGAGCAAGTTAGTGACTTATGAATTAAAAAAAAATTTAATTCACTATTTACTAAGTGACTTATGAATTAAAAAAAGTTTAATTCACTACCTACTAAGTGACTTATGAATTAAAAAAATTTAATTCATAAGCTAATGGATGAAATCTGATTAAAAAAATTATGTTTTTAAATACTAAAGGAAAAAAGATTATAAAAAACGTACCAATAAACGTATATGTATATTTTTTAAACTTTTTAATATTGAATATTCATTTTTTTCACTTTTTCACTTCACAATTATGTATAAATTTAATGCGCACTAGTTACTAGTTACTGAACAATTGATGGGTGAATGATTTATGTTTGTAAGTTAAAATAGTTTTTTCTATTATTTTCATAAAATCTTCCAAGAGAGAAAATGATAACCCATTATTTGCTCAACACAAATATTTTATCTATATTGCTTTTTTATACTATTGGGTTATAGGGACTGCATAGACGTAAACTCACACAAAATTCTTAAATAGCTTGAAAACCACTTTCGTTAATAATGAACAAATTATGTAGTCAAAACAAGCTTAAGAATTTCCAATATACCAACTAGCTGATGAATTAAATTTTTTTTAATTCATAAGTCACTTATTAGGTTGTGAATTAATTTTTTTTTAATTCATAAGTCATTTACTTGCTCATGAATTACAATTTTTTAATTCATAAGTCACTAACTTGCTCATGACTTAAATTTTTTTTAATTCATAAGTCACTTAGTAGGTAGTGAATTAAATTTTTTTTAATTCATAAGTCATTTACTTGCTCATGAATTACAATTTTTTAATTCATAAGTCACTAACTTGCTCATGACTTAAATTTTTTTTAATTCATAAGTCACTTAGTAGGTAGTGAATTAAATTTTTTTTAATTCATAAGTCACTTAGTAGGTAGTGAATTAAATTTTTTTTAATTCATAAGTCACTTAGTAGGAAGTGAATTAAATTTTTTTTTAATTCACAAGTCACTTAGTAGGTAGTGAATTAAATTTTTTTTAATTCATAAGTCACCAACTAGCTTATGACTTAAATTGTTTTAATTCACAAGTCACCAAATGACTTATGAATTAAACTTTTTTTAAATCATAAGTCACTAACTAGCTATAGAATTATTTTTTTTTTAATTCATAAGTAACTACTAACTTATGAATTAAATTTTTTTAATTCACAAGTCATCTACTAACTTATGACTTAATGATTTTTTTAATTCACAAACTCGCAACCCTGATTGTAAACAATGAAAATTGGTTTGTTTTCCAAACTATTGCACCTTTATTTGTATATGCATCTATATTTTTTCATAAAATTTCATTTTTTGAAATGGCAGGGAGTTTTTATGGATTAAGTTTTTGCAATCCAGGGGAAAATATAGTTAAAAAAATTAGATCGACATCAAAGAAAAAAAAAGGAAGTTTCCATACAAACTACCGATAGCAAAAATATGTGTTTCACGCCGGTATATTACAGTTTTTCTCCGCGCTAAAGTTAAGCCCCGGCAATTTTCTGGTATTAATTAACCCTGTTGGGGACTAGTTGTTGTTACATTTAACATGTACATTTTTAGCCCCGAAGCGTTTTTTTCATCCAATTTACTTCGGGCTTGGAAAAAAACACGCTTGATTAAAAAAGTACTAGTTTTTGGATCATTGAAATAGATCCAGATAAAAAGCAGGATTATATATTATGTTTGTTTTTGTATTTACGTGTTAAAATTTGATCGGGATCAGATCATGTGGAGCTTTTGGCAGCTTTTGTTAATAATAGGCGTGTTTTTTTGCAAGCCCGGGGGGAATTGGTTGAAAAAGCGACAGCGGGGATAAGCGACGCCATGACAGTAACAAACATGGAGTTTTCATACAAACTATCGATAACATGTATGCAATTCATGCCGATAACACAGTTTTTCTGTGCGCTTAAGTTAAGCCCCGAGAATTCTCCAGGATTAGTTGTTGTTGCATTTAACATGTTAATTGTTTAGCACCGACGTCGTTTTTTTTCATCCAATTCCCCCCGGGCTTGCAAAAAAACACGGCTAATATGTTCGTTATATCAGTGCCTACGTTCTGTAACTATTGTAACTATCAAATGGAGAAAAATTACCAAGAAACATTGAAAAATGGAACAAAACTTTTATGATTTCCTCCAATTTTCATCGTTCGTTTCTCGGCTAATTTTATCGATGTGAGAGTTACTGAACGTAGGAACAGGATAGCAAATCGTTAACTCACTTAACTTTTTACAAAAACTATAATGTAGTTTTGATGTTATTCTGAAATGGGTTGATTGTTACATCACAAGTTTGCTATATTGGACGTCTACCATCTTGTCAATTATAAAACAATCAATAAACATATTTTTTATTTCTTAAAACAATAAACCCAGCAACACGAACTGCTGATTTTTCAACAAAAAAAACTTCTTCTCTAAAAGAGACACATTTTCATTTTTCTATCCATGTTAATAAACGTTGTAAAGTTGATGCATAAAGGAGGTGAGAAAAACCCTCATTTAGTCATTTGATTCACGTTACCAGAAATACATGTACCTACGCTCAAAAAGAATGTGGTTTTTCTGTTGTGTATAGTAGTCAGGCCTTTCGAATTCTTAGAAAATTAGCTCCAAAGGTTTAACTGCTACACAGAAGGTCGAAAGGTGGCATATCTTACATGACATAACTAAAACAAATCAAAAAGTGGAGTTGTATCTCCATGTACAAACAATTAGTTCTATATTAGACCAAGGGCCGACAGCAAATTTTGGGAATGGATGAGCTGAATATACTAGTAGTGATTCACAATGTTGAACACAAAACTCTGACAGATTTTCTCTCAACCCCGATTGTAGGGGGTTTAAAATTTCGAAGCGGATTTTCCAATGCTTATGAAAGGAGTTTACCTACCTAACCACTTAACTTAATTGTCTAAAGGCAATAATTTTGACAATCAGTTTTATAGAACTTACTATGAAAAAGATGGTCTTTTTTGGAAATTTTATACAGAGGAAAAAATTAAACAAACAAACAAAAAGTTCCAAAAACAAGTCTTTAATATTCGCTTAAAAAGCTTAAAAGTATCCTGCGGTTTTTTTTAATCGGATTGTCATGATCATTTGATATGAATACTCATTAAATACAACAGAGCGGCATTTTCTGTATAGATAAAGACTCGTGTTAAAAAAAAATCGAAAAAAAGCTATTTTTAACACCCCACCCCCACAGAAGATGAGAAAAACCTGCAAGAATTTTTTTATTCCATATCACGACCCGTAGGTACACCTATAAACCCATATTTGTATTTTGGTTATCCACACATCCGCTCCCAAATTATGCCGTCGGCTCCTATAGACTATTAATATGACAAAGCTATATAGACTATTAATATGACAAAGCCATCATCATTATCGTCACAGTTTCACAATTATTGTCCGATTATTACATCATCCTGAATAGTGTGTGTACAAATTTTGCATATAGCAAAAGGATAAGGGAAACAGATTGCTTTATTAGTACACATATACACCTAATCGATAAAAGGTTACGCCATCTGATGGATGGAATTCGAAAATGGCCTTGAGCAAAATTATATAAATTGATTAGGTACCCTTTTCACAAAATGCGAAATAGGTATCTAATGGTAAAACTTATCATATTGATGAGTAGGTAATATAATGCTTTAAAGTTAAATTAAAGAATGTGAATGCAAATATCAACAATATAATTATTTCAATTTTCCTCTGGGTGACCTTGAATAAATGTAGTTTTCAATTACATTCATTGGATTTTATTTGATGTCAGGAATTACTGAATTTTGCTCTCTGTTGCTTCATTTGTTTACTTGTGTGACAGTTGTTTATCCTTTTACAATTGAATTATTTTCCTATAGAATTGATGCACTTGGATAAGTTCAAGTTGAAAAAATTGTTAATCGCAATTTAATTTAATCATGATATCTAAACAATTAGTATAATTTTGTTTTTGTTATTGCTGCTCTAAGAATAGCATCAGTTAGAAAACAACTTTTTTCCGATTCCTTTTGGTTTCGATTTATATAAGTGTTCTGTCAAAGTCCATGTACATAATATGTACAAATGTACATACATATTTTGGTGGAAAAACATATGTCAGTTTGAGAATTAAAGAGAGAGGATTATATTGGTATTTGGTAAAGATCTCTATCATATTGTATCTTGAAAAAATGAATATTAAGTGACAATACTCCCGAAATGTTTAACCCATTTGTATATGAGTGGATTCGAAGATAAAATTGAATCCAAATTGTGATGGAATTCAAATGGAAACGAAGTGTACTTGAAGTATCAGTTATGATTTTATAGTCTGTGCGTGCAGAATTCAGTTTCTTATATATATATATCTATGAATATCGTTTGGCATCTTCATTTTCTCTCACACTTAAACGCGATTCTTTAATCTTTCGATGCAGGTCTACACATATTAAAGGTAATATCATGAGCGTTTTCATTTTTGTTTAGTTCTGTGCATCTGTCAAAATCGAGGAAAATGGTGGGAAAATGATGGATCCAGTTCCCCTATACTTGTCTAATTTCAATATTTTGTTGTTGTTTCTAATGATGGGTGTTGAGTTCCTGTGGACACTCGAACAGCCATTTTGAAATTTTTGACACTTTCAACTTTAAAAACCTGCGCAATTTATTACCTTGGATTTGTGTACTGTGGGTCTACATGGGATAGTTTGAATCAATTCAGCTTACAAAGTTGAATCGGATTAAGAAAATTTCATTTCAATCTTGAGAGTATATTTATTACATGAAGTACTCGTTTCCATTCCAAATTGAAGCTGTAATAGGGGGCGCTCAACACACTTTCAATGAACACTTACAAGTTATTTTGACAGCTGGCAGCCGATCATTTATATCAAGATGTAATATTCAATGGCACTTTGTCCGTGGACAGATGGCCATAAATTTCGTCACAAATATCTTTAAAAACAATAAAACAAATCATAACAAATTTCAAAAGAAAATATAAGAAAATTATGACTGACAATTGGACTTTAATATTCACCGAAAGTGGTAACAGCGCCCCCTATATCGGCTTCAGGCACTACAATATATTTGATATAGAAACAAGTACTCCATATACATAATATGTAGTATGTATGCTCTAAGATTTCAATCCGGATCCAGATCTACACTAAATTGAATACGGATTCTCGCCATAAAAATGGAGTATTTTTTTTTTTTAAATCGCTTTAACTTTTGTGTATTCGATATATCAAGAGATATGTACTATATGTAGGTACACCGTACAACTACAAACCCTCATACTCATATTCTGATCATACACTCCCAAAATTTGGTGTTGGCTCTTGTACTACATAATATTGGATTTGCTTATATTTTTTATACCATGACATACTTGCTTTATAAGCAACATAAGTTGTTATTACATCCATTTATTTAAGTAGACAATTTTGAATTTTATTGATAAAACTATGTCCTTCCATAACCATATACTTTCAATTTAACATTTTTGGTTTCATCTCTTGAAGCTTACAGATGTCTTATCTACTCTCGAATAAATCCTACTTCTGCGAAGTCCTGTGCATATGTAGTACAAGTGGTACCAACAAAATTGCTGCTTTTGATTTTAGTCCTTGCCTTGACAAAAAAAAAACATATGTATTCATATTATATATTTAATTATTCGATTAAAAGATAACATTTTGTTTTTAAAAGAAAACAAATATGATTTATATATGTACATGCATATAAATTTTCATAAATCAGTATGAGATCCAGGATTTCATCATAAGGGTGGTTTGGGATTCTTCATTTTTTTTTTTTTTGGTGATGAATTAAAAGAAATTATTTTTAGTCAAAAGAGTCATCAATCATCACAAAACACCTACAGAATTTTTGAAAGGTATACTTGATGTATTTTATCTATATAATATATTCTTAAATCCAAACCATATTTGTTTTTTTAAACATACATTTTTCTTTTAAAGGAAGCAATTTGGTTGCCGTATGCAAAATCAATACATTGCTATAGGAGATACATACATGTTGGGCTATTGTATTTTTTTTTTAAGTTCAAAGGGATTTATGGTATAACAATGTTATGTGAAAAATCGCAAAAAAAAATAAAAGAAAGAAGACATAATCCCAAACCATTTGTTTGATATTAAAAATAAACTTTTTAAAATGCTGTATACATATTACGGATGTTGTGGAAAAGCCACTTGAAGAAAAACAAGCTTATTAAGCTCTATTTACAACTATAGATGTTGTTCGAGCCTTTGACAAGGTTTGGTATTTGGAACTTGAGTACAAATTACAAAATATTAAAATCTTGATATACATATTATTATCAACCGGATGTTTCATAAATTAGTCTTGACTTTTCGTGCTTTAAGAGTCCTTCACTATTTTGAATTGAATATCACCAAGTCTCATTTGAAGATTTCCTCCTGTAGAAAAACAAAAAAAAAACTTATTATGCAAACGCAGAGCATGCAACTTCAAATCAAACAATAACCACAACACAACTGCACTCCCGTGTTTTAAGTAAAGATTCATATATAATATTTTAATGCATTCTTAATTTTCCATAGTTAAAGTACATACCTTATATAGAAAACTTAAACCCAAGTTTTTGAACATCAACCCCTTGGGCCCTACAAGATTTCTATAACCATCTTGATTTAAAGATTAATTCGCTATTTTCTTAGAAAAATATGTTTTTTGTTTAACTATACGAAAATAGCGGAGTAATAGCCCGTAAAGAACCAGAGAATATTGCCTTAGTTTTTCAATGCCTGAGTTAACTCTGAGTTAAACCAAAATTAGTTAATCCTGCAAATAAATTAAACCAAAATTAACTGAGAAGCAGTTTTTCAATGTAGGATTAACATTAACACTGCGCTGACAAAAATATTTTTAATAGAGCCTACGATTCAGTCCGTGTATTTGAAAAACACGGGCACACGGACTCCGTGTAATTATTACACGCAAATAAAAATCCGTTCTCTTAAAACACGTGTATTTATTTGCTTAATATCCGTGTATCCGGATATTAAGCATACACGAATCTTTATTACACGGATTCTTAATACACGGAATAGTTTTTGATTTTTATCTTTTCAAGGGGTGGGCTTACAAGCTCAAAATTTTGAGGGATAATGGATATATTATAGATTTTTATTTTTGGTTATTTTCCAAAAAAATCGATTTTTAACGAAAAAATTTAAATCCACTGACAGATTCGACTACCAAGTCGTTGTCGTATTTTTATCAAAAAAATCCCATAAATTTGGCCCTCAGTGATGATTCGATTATGTAAAATACACGGATCTTCGGATTTACGGATATACGGACACACGGACGCACGGATACACGAAATACACGGATTCAAATCCGGATATCATAAGAACACGTGTATCCGTGTTTTTAAATATCCGTGTAATAGGGAGCTCTTATTTTTAAACCAAGGTATACATATGTATACATATACACACTATAGAAATGGGCTTTAACAATTGAAACAGAGAGAGCGACACTATTTGGTTGTAAATATTATGGAAAAGGCTAGGTATTTCCGTATAATGTTGCCCTTTCTAATTCGAGAAAGTTATGGTCTATTTTACTTAAATATTTAAGTCGTCTCTAAATTTGGTTATTGGTAAAGCCCATTGGTTTCACATTTAGTGTAAGAACTTTAAACAAAAGAATAATAAAATACAAAACAGAACAGTCAACAGGGAATTTTATAATGATGTTTTCATGTACGTACATACAAACCTACAAATGAATTTATTTCTAAATTTATATATAATATCTCATCAGAATATGTATAAATATATCGACTTTGGTTTTACTTATTTATCTCTTTAACGTATAGTTTGGTCAACATTTCATAACGTTGTTATTATTCTCATCACTCACTGGATAAAATTATACAGAAATTAGTTTTTTAACAAGTTCCTTATTCTCTTGATGAATCTATTTTTTGTTTTAGAGAATTTATATTTATAAAATAAATTTATCATTTTTCCCATCAGAGACTTAAGGATAGGAATTTGTTTTGAATAATTTTTAAATTAGATTGTGCATTCCTTCGTGGCACTTCAAATGAAATCGTTCATTTAATTTCAAATACATATACAAATATTTTTGTATTTTTTATAAACAACAAGATTATTTTCTTCGTTTTTTTAGAAATAATAGAATAAATTGTTGCAAGTAGGTACTTGATCTTATACTACATTATGAATAAATTAGTTTTAAATATTTACATAATATGAAATTTTCATTCAAACTATCGATAACAAGTACGTAATTTACGCCGGTAATACAGTTTTTCTGCGCCCTTAAGTTTAGCCCAGAGAATTCTCTATATGGGTTTAGCTAAGCCGGGTGTTGTTGTTTGCATTTAAGACGTGTAAATTGTTTGGCACGTTTTTTTCATCCTATTCCTCCCGGGCTTTCAAAAAAATCACGCCTATTATGAAGATTAAAGTACAAATAAAAACGGGACTTTTTTTTTAATTGGTAATATGTACTGCGTTTTCATTAGAGCCGAACCCGAAATTATGTAATTTCGCATATTAAAAAAAAATTGTATTCGTCCCAAATTTTCTAATTTCGTTTGACATCTTATTTCATTTTAAATTTGATTTGGCCATTAATCGCTGGTTTTTGTTGTCGTCTCTTTCTATTTCTATTATTTATACATTGTTGTTTGACATTGTGAATGGATTTTACTTGACTGTGTTCGTAAGGTTTTACACTTAGTTTTTTACCGAATTTCCCTCAATGTTTGAAATGTGAATTTGTATGGGAAACAGGATGATTTAATGTAATCGAACTACAAAATTTTCAACGAAATTACTTCATTTGATAGTTTCATATTCGATTAAAATCAAAATAGATTAGAACATTCCGAAAATCCTCATCGTTGTCATATCATTTCATGGATCATGAAACCTAAGTTCAATATACAGATGTGGTTATAATCAACACCACATTTGAAAACTCAGAACATATTTATTATATATTAGGTGTGTTTTATTCATTGCTGCATAGCCAGCGCAGCAAAATTTCCCTTGGCAAACAAAAACAATTTGATTGCTGGCGAAAAAGAAGTCAGTAAAAATAAAGATGGCTGTGCTGGCGATAGAGCTTTCAATTATTGAAATGAACGTATAGAGTGAGCTTTCGTTTTATTGAGACTTGTGCTGCGCTGGCTATGCAGCAATGAATAAAACACACCTATTGTCTTCCGTTGGACACACACTGTAGGATAATTTTAAATCTATAGTACGTATAAACAATTGTCGGAAAAGTCTAGTACCTATACGTATAACTATTATGGAGGCATGTATGCATATGCATGTGACTACAAACTATTGTGAATAAAATAATAATTATATTCACCAGAATTTCTGTTTATGAGTTAAAAAGTTAAAGTAACGGGGATAAGCTATTTAAGTTATTTTCAAAATTCATTCTTCAAAAGAGGATAAAGGTAAATTAAATTAAATATAAGTTAAATGGAAAGCATTCAAAATCCAAATTATTTATGTGAATGTACCGTTTAAAAAAAGAGCATACACAGTCAACACAAATAGTTGTTTTATTTCCTTACCTTGCAGCTGTTTTTACTTCCGATTCATATGTATGCAGGTATCTACATTATACAAATAGGTGCATTGTACCTATAAATTAAAGTGGGTCGGGAAGCTTTTCTATACCTATATATATGTATGTATATTTGTCTATTTATAGGTATGCGTATATAAGCATCACAGCATTCTACAGATAGGTTTTTAAATTTTTTATAAACCAAAATAACGTTACCTGACGTTCCTTCCATTAAGAAAAGATTAACTTTAACAAAAAATGTTCTATGGATTCTATAAAAAATTTCATTAAAATGAAACGACAAAGTTTTTATTTTTTAAATGCACCTACTTATAAGGATCCCCCACACCAACGTGAATCTGTCGCGGCGACTACGAAAACAACGTGTTGTTTTCATTTACAACCACGTGTTGTTATTATTTTCGTCGAGCGTCGCCACGGTGAATTCGCCTTGATGTGGGGGATCCTATAATGTACAGAAATTAGATTTTTTATTTATATTTATATATTTATATTTATACGAAAAAAAGTGATATTAATTATCTAAACGTATTACTGCCTGAACGCAATGGAGATTGGAGACGGAGCTGCAGCTGCAGCTGCAATAGCTGTCAAAATATTCAATACACACAAATTCAAAGTTGCGGAACTGTGCGACTCAGCTGCAGACGATGCTGCAAGAGTATACCAACTCTTAACTTTTCACGTACAGCACTTTTGTCGTTTCAATTTGGGTGAAGACAAAAAAAAGCAGCAAAAAAAATGGTGAATCTTTTAGTGCTAATTTGTGTAGTGGATAATAACATGATTGTTTTCTTTTCCTTAAAATAAACAAAAGGCTGTACAACTGCATTGAGGGCACGTACAACAAAGCACCCACGACACTTTTTCACAGCTGTTTCGGCTTCAGCTCCGTTACCTGTTTTAGCATTCTGTTGTTTTCAGGCAATTAAGCTTGATTCGAGACGAGAAAACGAGACAAGAGTGTGAGAAGACCTCGAGTGGAATCGGCTTAGGTGATATGTGATTGTCACATCAACCATAACCACATGTGATTGCCATTGAGTCTTCCGTCTGGGTAAGGTGATTCAACTCAATTCAATTCAATTGAATACTTTTCAATATGACGTTTGTCAAAAACATGGTTGTCATAGTGAATGTTTCAAATGTTTGTAAAAATCTTTCAAAAATATACTGGAACGAAAATGACGTCTTTGCGGTATAAAGGTTCGGTGGCGACGACGAAAGCAATAATAACAACGTGTTGTTTTCATTGACAACAACGTGTTGTTTTCATTGACAACAACTTGTTGTTATTGTTGTTTTCGTCGTCGCCACCGAAAATTCGCGTTGGTGTGGGGAAACCTTAATTCCTACTTTTTTCCATCTTCCGGAATGTAATTAACTATTTTGGTCACAAGAAAGTTTATTTTTGTTTTTATGAATGGTTAAAAAGAAGAACTCAGAAAAAGTTGTACAATTTTTGTAGGCTGATGGTAACTCTGAAAAATGATGTTGAAAAATGATAATCACATTTTTGATAGCTCTAACCGACTTACGATTAGCAGTCGTTTGTATAAAACAAAACACAAATGTGGACTCACTGAAGAATTAAATAAAAATCTTTTAATTACAAAATTAAATACCTACACCTAAAAACAAAAAATTTTGTTTCCTTTTGTTTTGTTTATTTTGATCCTGTAGTATTAAGGTGCCAAAGAAAAAGTACAGAAAGAGAAAGTAGCTATTGCAAAAGCAAGCATAAACAAAAATCCTTATGATAAAGGTCAGAAACGTCAAAAAATTAAGAATGTTCAGGAAAATGAGATCTCGGAGATCTCAGCAATCTCAGTTACCTGAAAATGATTCCTCAGCAAAATTTCTTAGTTTTTCTGTCATAACTCTAAAGAAAAAAAAAACTTGGATTCACTCGCTCACTTTTTGAGTGAGAAAAATCTCTGCGATTTCATTTTTCTGAACGCGCCAAATGTGAACGATGACGTCTTGGAATAAAATTGGTAGAAATTGGCAGTAAAACGATCAGAGGTAATAAAGTCAATGTTATGAAAATTAAAAAAAAATATTTTTCAAATATTTTGAAAGAAAACACTTAATAAATTGAAATTAACAAATAAAATATAATAGCCGCGTTTTATTATCACCAATAACCCATATGGTTCACCCCGATATAATAAAACGATACGGATCCTAATGAAAACAGTGTTGTATGCTCATCTCTTTTTGTCTTATGATTGTTTATTTTTCATGACGTAGATACTGTCTTTTTTCCTTACACTACAGTTTGTACTTCCTACCGCATGAAAAGCCGTCTACCGCCAGAGTAAGAACTTATTTCTGGTTCCATAAAGCAAACCCCGATAGAAACTTACATCCAAATTTGGAGTTGAGAGGGAAACCATATTATAAATTTGTTTCATCGTGTAAATGTGGTCAAATACATATCACAAATAAATATTACCATTTTCCAAATGCATTGCAAACTATATGTATTTGCTATTTAAAAAAAATTTTAATAATTTGTTACTTTAATTTGAACAACAAATGAACAAACGTACAAAATTTATTTATGTAGGTAAGTTACAACTTAAAATCAGACTTCTTAGAACTTTTCTTATTCTACTTCTTTACTCTAAGCAACATTTACGAGTATCCAACTTAACCAACATATATAGAACAGAAAAGTTTTCTTTCTCTGTTTCTTCAACATGCAATTACCCACTAAATCACCACTATAAAGTTTTATTTTCGTTTGAAAAATTAAAGACAAACATCTTAGAAGGAATTTATTTTATAAAACTATAGCAAACAAAATTCTATGATGCTCTTGTAAAAAGATGACTGCAAAAACAATTTTATCTAAAAGTTGGAACTTTTACTTTTTCTATCAATGCTTAAAGTTCAAACTTTAGTTTTTTTATTTTCAATTTCAAGAAAGTCTTTAGTTTAACTTTATAAGTGGGTTGAATTTTTAAAATGTTGATGTTTCATTGACTATTAAATTATTTAAATAACGGATACCTTTGAGAAATTCAAAATTTGTTGCATACTTATAGTTCTAATGGTTCAAGGATGTAAAGGAACTCTTAGCTTTGAAGATGTTTATTAAATGTTAATTAATTCATTAGTATAATGATGGAGTAAACACGGAAGTGTAAAAGAAAACTAAGTAAATGCATACTTACAAACTGATATGTTTCCTATTTTGTCAAGATAAACTTTGACTAAATCAATACCAAAATTAAAAACAACAAAAACATAAACTCAAATAAGCTACAACCAATGTTTTAGGTTGGAGCAAAAGCGATATATGTTTCGCATAGGCCTAACTGATTACAATATTTTAGGCTCATTTTTTCAATGCAAGATCATCTCAGTTTGGAGTTAACTGACTGAACATATAATGCCATGCTGCAACTGAAATCGGAAGCGCAGCTGCAACAGCTTTCAAAAAATGTCGTACGTATTTTTTTTTGTCTGCCCACAGTGAGCTGTACAGCTTTTTGTATATTTTAAAGAAAAAAATCACTTTTTTATTTCCAATATTTTTCATTTAATTATAATAATTTTTTTCGAGACACAAATAAGCAGTAGAAGCTTCGATATTTTTTTCTTATCTTTTTTTCTTCATATTAATTGAAACGTCAAAAGTGCTGTACGTGAAAAGTTAAAAGTTCGAGAACCATTGCGGCTCTGACTGTAGTTGCGTTCAATTCTGCTAGTAGCATTGATTTTGTGTGTACTTAATTTTTGACAGAGAGACCAAATAATTTCCCCTCCAATGGATAACTTAGAAATTTTTGCTACACAAATTTTACAATTTAAAAATTACAAGATTCGAAATGATTTGTTACCGTGTGACGTCTTGAACCCAAAATTGACATTTTATACAAAAAGTGGTTCATTGCGTTTGTTAACTTTTTGGCAAGTTTTCCCCTCTCTGAGAGTATTTTTTCCTTCTTTCAAAGTTTGAGAGGTTTTACACCTTTTTCTTGAAAAAAGATACCAAACAGCCCTAATAGTTTAATTCGGTCTATGTGACTCGTTCACCAAAAAGAACAATTGATTGCAATCACACTAAACTGAACTAAAACAATCAATTCCAATATCAATTGTTACAGTTTTGTGGAAAAATATTTATGTATCGTTCATTCCATTCATTCTTACTCAAATCACACAAAATGGACATGGGAAATGTTCAGTGTCTGTCTTGTAGCTATCATTTGATTGAGATTGGCTTGAAAGAATGAAACATATATTGTTTATTTGAGCGATTGTATTGTATTCAGGTCTGTTCGTAGTCGGTATTGGTCACAATACAAAAACCGAGTCAATCTGATTGATAAATTAAACTATTCGACCTTTGTGCATTAAAAAGTGCGTTCTTTATCAATCAAACAAATTTATTCAAGTTAATTGTACAACATTTCAAAAAGAATACTTTACCGAAAGTTTTCGAGGCGTGACTACTGACTGTAAATTTGAGGCCTATTTTCCGTATATGTATTTTAAATAAATTTTAAACAAACCTTAAAAGCAATTAATTTTTTTAAGAAGCCAGTTGTTCATTGTTTCATTTTAAATATAAATATTTACGTATAACAAAGAAGGAACTAAAACAGTTAAATTCTTTAGTTTATAACATCAAATTGAGTTCCAATATTACTCTTACAGACTACAAAATTAAACAAGTTTTATTTAAATTATTTATTTAAAAAATATAAACTTAATAAAAGTTAAAATCAAAATCAATAAAGATAATATTTATTTCTTTCACACAGCGATTTAAAAATACAAAATTTGATGTCATGAACTAAAAAATGAATCTTCCTCACTAACCATTGATAAAGGTACCATTTATTTATAGAAAAAAATATTGATGACTTAATTTGAATCAGAAATATTGTGAGTTTTTATTTTTCATTTCCTGAAGTATTTATTTCAGAAGAATTCCAAAAATATGTGAATTGTAAGTTAAGCATTAAATTTTGTATAAAAAAAATTACAAATGAGTGAACACATTCATCTCTTTTCAGTTCCAATCAAAGGGAAACATATTATAGAATAACGTATTTAAAGAAAATGAGTAAAATTGAACAGACAAGGATAAGGACAAGACCAAATAATAAATTACTGTACACATCAATCAATCAATCATTTTAATACTACGAGAGCTTCAAGTTGATTATATTTTTCTGTTGGAAGAAATATATAAAAAGACAGATGAGTATACATATGAACGAGTATAATCTTTTGTTATTCAAAAAGATGCTTATACCGCAGCCGCCGCCATCGCGGTTACATGATATTTTGATGGACTCTCTTATCATAAAGTTTAATTGGAATATTGTGGCAATTTTATTTAAATACTTCTCAAAAAAGATACCAGATACTACATACATATATCCAACATATGTATACCTATGATTACACTCAGGTATATCACATACTTCATATAGGTATTGGGTTCCTTTTTTACTTTACATGTTTTGATCTATTTTCTTTACAGTGGAGATTCGTAATTTTTTAATGCAACTGTAGGTATATAATTAATTAAAATATTGTAATGAAAATTTACTTATAAGTATAATTTCGATATGATGGTAATTAAAAGAAATTCTGAAAAGCATACAAAAGGTATAGGTAAATTAATATTGTTTATATAACTTTTTGTCTTAACCATTTTGATAACTTATTTTTTTTTTAATAAGGTAGGTGATTATTACTTTTAAAATTTTAAAACCATTTCTTCTTACTAAATAATAAAGGTAATGATGAATTGAATTCTGCTATCCGACTGATTATAACATTAAATTTACTGGCTGAACACAATGGATACGGAGCTGCAACTCTAAGCTGCAACTGAATAGCTGTCAAAATAATGGGTAATATGCATAAAACGGAAGTAATTACTAGAAGTATAAGGTTAAAGTAAAAACTATAACTTTTAGTAAAAGGTTAGATTGAAAATATTTACTTGATTTCGTATGCATAAAATTAAGTTCATACTTTCTGGTAGTAGTAGATACTAAATTCGTCCAAGTAAATACTTAGAATTCATCGGAAATTGATAGTAAATACTGTTTTTTCACAATTTCTTGCTAATGAACACATTTTTTTTTAAGATTAACAATTGGTTATCAACTGCATTTGTACAATATTCAATTAGATCAGAAGTTGCTTGAATATTGATGGGTGGATATCCTTTTCAATTAATGTATTATTCCGAATGGAATAACGGTTTCAATTTTTCAATATGAGTGCATTCGAAGTTCCAAGTCTCCTCTGTATGTGATGAAAAGCTGTGTTTGCCAAACAATTCATATTTTCCATTCAGTTGTTCTTCATACATAATTTTATGGAAATTTTATCAAATGGGTTAATCTTTTATTACTATGCAAAAAAAATTACTGTTATGAAACAGTATTTTGACTTGGCTTCTTCTCAAAAACATACCTGAAAACGAGGATCTCCAACGAACCCTGAAAAAATTCTATATTTTTTTTAAATTATTTCAACAGTCTTGAAACTTGAATACTTGTAAATTACCTGAAGCCAAGCAATAGTAATGCGACAAATGTATAAGAACTTCAATTACCTTTTTTATTTCGGAAGCGAATAATGCTTTTATTTATATCAGTTTCAAAAATAACCAAACCAAAAAAATAATTAAATGATACAAGTCATTTCCAAAATATCAGAATATGTTCCTCATATAAATTTAAAAAGTAGTCTTACAAGGCTAATTGCAATGACTTATCAATGAAGTGTGCATATAATTCGGTAAATATTAACAGCAACCCAATTTCAATAAATACAGTGGTTAAAAAAAGATTTAAGACTATTATTTTTTGGTTGCACAGCCTTTTTGGTTTAAAGCAAAAAGTACATACTTTAAAATGTTCAAGTTGCTATTTTGTAACTTTGAAAAAATTAAGTAATTCCTACAGAAAAAAAGTACTTACTACTTTTTATGCATGCGGAATAAAGTTTTTACTGAAAAAATTCATCCAAAAAAAGTAAATGCTATGGCCCAAAGTAAATACTTGATTTTAACCATCTACCTCATTTTTATGCATACCAAAAAAAGTAACTACTTTGAAATTCTCTAGTAAAAGCATTTACTATGTTTTATGCATATCACCCATTGAATACACACAAATTCAATGTTACGAACACAACGCAACGCAACTGCAGCCGGTGCTGCAAAGGTTCACCAACTTTTAACTTTTTCACGTGCAGCACTTCTGACATTTCAATTTACATAATTTACATGAAGAAAAAAAGAGCCGGAAAAAAATATTGAAGTTTTTAGAGCTCATTTGTGTCGGGAAAAAAAATATTAATTGAAAGAAAAATATGGGAAATAAAAAAAGTGAATAATAAACTCGTGGTTGTTTTTTTCCTTTAAAATATATAAAAAGCTGTACAGCTCATTGTGGGCAGATAAAAAAAACGACTTACGACATTTTTTTAAAGCAGTTGCAGCTGCAGCTCCGATTCCAGTTGCAGCAGGGCATTGTGTTCAGCTAGTTAGTTGACAAAGAACCACAATTTAGTTTACCTGATTTCATAAAACAACTGGAGTTGGCGCGGCTTTTCTGCTGATCTGTTTGAAATGGCAGGCCATGACTTGGGTAGGAGTTAACACCATTTCATCTGCAAAATATGATCAAAGAAAATCGTATCCGATGAATGAAACTTCAGTATTGTTTGGTCGATTCTCAATAAAACAGAACAAAATTTACATTTTTTTGATAGATGGCTCTGTACACAAACATTTAAAAACTAGATCAAACTATAAAAAAAACTAATCATTGATTCAGCTGAAACAATATTTGTTATGAAGTTAAAACTAACCTAACGATTGATTTGGAACGAATATTGCAAGTTAACAAACGTAATGTAAAATTTACTAAGCCAACTTAAGAAACTTTTGTAAAAGTCGATTCGAGAGAATAGGAAATAAATAAAATGAATTGAATACATTAGCCGGTAAATCTTTGTAATTTTTCAAAGTACACCGATAAATAAATAAGCACTGATATTATAATCTTCAAACTCTAAACAGTCAAGTCTGTCAAAGAAATACTTTTTAAAAGCCTTGCCACAGGGCATACTTGAGGTAAAATCGTAGTTGAAGTTTGTTACGCGATTCTTATACTTTGTATGCCGCAACGAAAATGCCCATCAAAAAAAATTAAATACTTACACACATTTGCAATTGCGACTGTTAGTCAATATTTGACAATATAGGAGACCTGTCATCGTTACTTCATAATATATACATATTTTTTCTTAAGTCAAACTTGCCCTATATTATGGCAATATAATATAAATATAAATAAAGTGCGTATACGCCCGAGTGAACGATATGCCTCCGTTTAAATTAAAATAAACATTTTATCACGTGTTCTACTTGGCATTTTTAAATGGAAAATACATATGTACATGTATTTTATCTGTGTTTTCTTTAAGGTTAAAACAGGATGAACATTTTATTAATATTCCTTATGGTTCAACATACGGAGTGTCGAGTATTTTATCAAAAAACTGGATGGAAGATACAAGACACATTTTTTTTCCAAAGACAATTTCCAGGATAAATTTTACCATCATATTATATGGGTAACGATTAAAAATTTACTTTTATAATGTATGAGGATGTGTTTTTTTTAAGTATATATACATAGGTTTTGAAATTCAGTGCCTTAGGATCCCTTCTTTTAAAAGGAATTTTATGTTTTCTGACTTCATATACACATAATGTACATAATATGCAATATATAACATTAAAACCAAATTTACCCAAATTCTTAGAAAAAATTAAGTATACTTCAGTTATTTTAAACTTGAAGATCTCTCGTTATGCTCTGTGCTATACCTACATATAAACATAATTTTTTGGTATATCTTGATTCTGAACCTGGTGTATAATGTTATATTCAAAAGACAAGGTAATTTTTTTTTTTTTTTTTTTGTCCGAACAGGCTCAAAAGCTTTGATTAAGTTACTATTTGAGCTTTACATACGATTTGTCTCATAACAAATTGGTTAACGTTAATTGTTCGTAGAAAATTTTATGTTTGACAAAAAAAGATATTTTTTCGTAAGCGAAGCTGTGTAAAGTAACACAAAAATTGACTTGAGATTTTAATCACACTATCACTTTTAAGAATTTTTTTTAGAAATTCAAGACAACAATTGATACACATTTTTTAAGTGTTTATTAATGCGGATTTAAAAACAAAATTTGAATAAAAGTCATTTACCCATTTTTGAAATATCGAATTTTCAAAAACTTATTTTTAAATTTTTTAAAAAATCCAAAATTTGTTTTTTTTTTTGAAAATTTTGATATGTAATAGATATTATTCAAATTTATTAAGTTGTCAAAAAAAAAAATTTGAAACATTTTTTTAAAATTCAAAAAAAAAAACATTTCAAAATGATCTACATACAAAAATTGAATAAAATCAGTTGAACCGTTTTTATTTAAAAGTTTTTCTACAAAAAAAAAATTATAAAATGGTAGCATTTTTGTAAAAAAAATTACTGAATTTTTCTTCAAAAAAAAAATTGTGGGCACGTTTTGAGAAAAATAATAATTTCATTACATGTTTATTTATTTTTGGTCCTAAGAAAATTTAAAAAACATGTCGGGGGAATTCCCAAAAAAGACTATAGTAATATAATCGACTCACCCGTTTAGACTGCAGTCGATAGGACAGGACAGACAGACAGAATTGCGAGACCCACTTTTCTCAACTTCACTGTCATCGTTATGTCAAGTTTGATGAAATTCTATAGTTCGATTGTTTTTACGAATCCATAACTTATATAGAATCTATGCACATGTGACATGTATGTAAATCGCAAGTAAATATGAAACACTTAAAGGTTGTGTAGCCATTTTAAGAGCCTGTTTCACAATGCCTGAGTAAAGTTCTGATTAGTTATATGACACATAAACATTAGTACAGGGTCAAAAGTCCACAATCCCAAAAAAAATATATTGAGGATTTATAACCTATTGGTGAATTTTTCTATATTATAGACTTATGACCCTGTGGCCTGTACAAATATTTATGTGTCGGATGATTAATGTAGATTTTTTTTTAATAAATAATTTTTGAAAACTGTTTTTTTTTAATACATTTATATTTTTATAAAAGGTGGCCAGAAATTGATGAAAATTTACTAAATATTATTTTGTATGTTTTATTTCTGAATTTTTTATATTAAAATTATTGCGTTGGAATATTGCTCTGGAAATATATTTTGACAGGCAAAAAATTCTTCGTCTTTCCGAAAATTCGAATTGGTTTGGGAAAACGTTAATTCGTATTTATATTATACTAGCTGGTCCACCCGGTTTCGCATCGAATTTTTAAACAGAAATGTAGCATTCGGAGATTGTAACGCCATCTGTTGGCGACCCCATTTTGGTGAAGGACAAAAATTAGCCGATTGTCAATCCCGTAGTGTTTGTCATTCCTTAGAATTAATATTTTTTTCTACTAGCATACAAAATATTCAGATTTTGCCAGCATTCACCCCTGGAAGTATGCAATTTCTGATTTTCTAACTTTTCCGTCGAAATTTTCCAACAAAGAAATCCCCGGATAATATTTAGCCGAGTTATGAGCGCACAAACAAAAAAAAAACGCATTTATTTTTATATATTTTAAATTAAAAAAAGGGAATTATATTTTCATAGTAATTATTATTATTATTGATAAACTTTAAGAACATATCTTTGTTAATTACGCCAGCATAAGTTGTATATTCCTTTGACTTTCCTGTTAATGCAATAAATTGTTCCGCAACCTCAACAGCGACACGAACCTGTGCCTCAGAGGTACTTGCACCCAAATGTGGTGTAGCCACAACTTTGGGATGTTGTATAAGTGCTTTTGTAATTTCTGATTTTGGTGGTTCTTCTGGGAAAACATCAAATGCAGCTCCACCACATTTACCAGATTCCAATGCGGCTAACACAGCACTCTCATCGATAATACCACCACGTGCAACATTTACCACCTTAACACCTTGTTTGCATTTGTTCAATGTTTCCGCAGAGATTAGATCTGTAAATTAAAAACAATTATTTCAATTTTATTCAAGATATTGAATCGAAATATATGTATGTCCTCACTTCTTGTTGCAGGTATCAGAGGCGTGTGGACCGTAATGTAATCAGCAAGTGGCCATATTTGTTCGAGTGTCATTTTCTCAATACCTGCTGCTTTGGCTTCTTCGTCAGTAGTAATAGGATCGTAACCAATTATCTACATTGGGAAAATCATTTCACTATGTAGACAAAACGTTGGCAAAACAAAAACAATTTCACAGTCTCACCTTCATTCCCCATGCCCGCATACGAAGCGCCACCTCACGTCCAATTCTTCCTAGACCCAGAATAGCCAGAGTCTTGCCATACAACTCAGTGCCACTGTATAATTTCCGGTCCCACCGACCCTCCTTCATGCTTTGTCCAGCTGGCACAAATGGACGAGCTAAAGCCCCAATTAGCATGCATGTCAGCTCGCAAGCTGAAATCGAATTGCCACCCGGAGTGCTGAAAATGAAATGAGTCGGTTTTAGAGAAAACCATTAGTCAAAGGCAAAAGGAACTTGAGGTAGTATAAAAGCTCATTTTCAATATCACCCTTTGCTAGATTCTCATTATTCTCAACCAATTAAATACAGTTAATTTGTATAATACAGGTATATTATTGTTATGTGTCTTTGTTTAGGAGCATTCAAGGCAATCTATATAGGTATATTGGTATCGTCTAGTCTCGGAGAGTATGTAAATATTTGCTTTACTTACTTAAGTACAATAACATTTTGTTTTGTTGCGGCTGTAACATCAATGTTATCAACTCCTGCACCAGCACGTCCAACCACTTTCAGACTTCCACCAGCTGCTGTCGAGCCCGCATTGAGGACTTCTGCGGTGATTTTTGTGTCTGAGCGAACAATTACAGCGTCATAATTCTGTGAAATGAAATCGAAAAGGTATGGAAAATGGATAAATTATAATTTTCGTGGAAATTATTAATATTAATTTAATGTTTATTTTGAGATTTTTTGCTAAGATTTTTGTATTTAAAATCATATAATGGGTGATTTATTGAAAAAAGGACTATCGGTATATACTAACTTTTAAACTAGCATACCAACTAGTACTTGGTTATATTATCATATTAATAAGATAAAATTAAAATTAGGGTTAAACTAAACCTAAACCTAAGTTAAAACTACCGCTATATTGAAATGAATATAAGATATATGGTATAACAGCGGTTTAACGGTAACAGTAAACACGTTAGATTTAATTCATGGGAGCAATTTTGCAGAATTTAAGACACTGTTTAAAGTTAAATAGCTTTAATTTAATTTTGTCAAAGTTTTCCTCTTACTGTCTCTAATATTTCGTTTGTTTATACGTTTTTATACATATTGAAAATAATAATTCACGTTCGAAACCGTAGGCGTATGTCACAGCTCTAATTTTTTTTTTGTGAATAATAAGCTTTTGTGAATTTTGGTTATTATAGAGTATATTTTTTTTTATATAGATATGTGCATAAAATATTTCCAAAAAAAATATATATAAATAGCTGGGGCGAAAATAAGTTAAAAGGTTAACCTACACATAAATTAATTTATGCACCATCATATATCTATATTTAGGATACTTTCTTTTATAATTTTTAGTTCTTATATGCATAGTCACGTCACTGAATCTTTTAAGTTTAAATGAAAAAGTAATGTGGTTGTTTAAATGTTTTAAAAGAGAACCCCAACAAAATTGTATCATTTTTGCCGGCTTGTGAAAACTCTAGTCAACGTTAACTTCTTTCAGAAGTTACAATCAGTTAATCAGACTTTTCTCGATTGTACTGAACACAAAATAATAGGAATCTACTGAAACAGACAAAATAGTACTCAACTCTTTTAAATGGATAAAACAAAACGCAAACATTTAATATAAATATTTTACTAAAACAAAAATAAATTTATACCTATTCATTGATCTAAAGTATAATGAGTCTTTTGGATAGGTAAAAACTTTAGCACAAGTGGCATTTAGATGAACTAAGGTTAAGTTTGGATCATATTCAGTGGATTAAATTATCGTTCCCACCTAAAACTAACTGCAGGCTTCTGGTTTCAACGAGTGTTTTGCATCTATACCAACCACTTGGTCATCACATTATTTAAATTTAAAAAAAGTTTGCAACAAACATAATAATTATAATAATATGAGAAATAGTGCAGAAATGTCTATGTTTGATGGTGTATTTCAACAATCCTTAATTCTTTTGTCAAATAAAAATCACCTAGTGTGACAAAACTAATTATTATAAGGAATTTGATGATTAGTTTACGCAATATATAGGGACATAACTGTCGATTAAGTTAAATAAAAGTGTTGCCTTTATTTAAGTGAACCTTAGCTTACTTTGCTTTCTTTTCAAAAAGCCACATGAAAAAACAATAACGGTCAGGTGAAACCGCTAAAGTAGTCTTTTTGTGGAGATGTGAAGTCTGACAGTCGTATTAATTATTAGATTCCCTTAGAACATTTTTGGAAAAATGTTTGTCTAGCCACTGGATACCTCCTTTTCTAAAAACGCATTCCAGCAGTTTTCTAATGTCGAATTCCTTTCAACAAAAGAATCGAATCGATCGATACTTTTCGTATTCCTTTCAACGACAAACAAAAATCGATTCTTTTTAGAAAAAAATTCAATTCTTTGATTGAAACGAATTCGACATAAATATGTTCTCATATAATATACTCACTGACATCTCTGCAATCTGTCAATTTCGTAAACTTTTGGATACTTTCAATAAATATTTTATTAATTTTAAGATAACTTTTCAATTCTTTGGTTATTGGACATACCCAGTATAGTTAAGACTATCGATGTAACGTAAGTTTATAAATAAGGTCTTTGGAGTTGGACAGCTATCAAAAAATAGAAATACTTTGGAATGGGTTTAAAAATAAGATTGTGAATATTCACAATCTTATTTATGTATATATCTTATTTATGTATATATATATATATGTATATGTATATATATTGAATTTTAAAGATATGGAGGTCAGGTTATTTTAGTTAGATTTATCTTATGTGGTTGTCAGCAGAACGCTGGACACACTTAGACCATTGGTTGGCCCATTGTGATACCACAGGAATCTAGGAAACTTTCTTCATACTCGTTGAACCATTTAGAGCTTCTTACGAAGCGAGCGAGACTATTAATGTCATGACTTGCTAGATCACTAGGATCATTGTAATAAAATTCACCTAAGTGGAGCCTACCTCAACCATCGAGGTCAACCATCTCAAAAATAAAATTGTAAATAGTACTGAATTGATCAATACAATATAGTAAGCCTTTCTGCAACTATATGCAGTTAATACTTTAAAATTACTAGGAATAAATACATTAAATTGAGTGACTTAATCCTGGAGATTAATATTAATTAATTTATACGCAGGGTTAGACAACTTTAGTGGAACTCTGAGTTAACTCAGTACTGAATAAATGAACCTTATAGAATATAAATGTATACCATTTTATCAATTTAAATTTGTTTTTACACAACATAACTTATAAACCAATTTATTATTTGTGGTATTTTATTTGATGGGTGGGTATTCATTTTTAAAAGGAAGACTTATAATAATAAGTTATAGGTTAAAAAAAAAAATAATATAAAATAGAGCCGCTTATAAACAGACACAAAGTTAGTCTTTATATTTTGACATCAAACGAAGGAAAAACGAAGCTTATGCAACTTATATATTATTATGTCAACGTTTTTAAAGAAGAAAAAGATATTTCTTTGAAATAGTATTTGTATTTTGATGATTGTGCAACCCCAACCACGCGTAATTGCAAGAACAAGTTATGCTGACCTTTCCTTGGAATAAATTCAATGTGGCAATTTATATAAAAGGACGAAGGTGACGTTATTATACTACTAATTGCACTTGTTTTTTTTGTTGTAGATTTATTGCGTTGTTTCGTACGGCTAACATTTTAAACATTTAAAAACAGCTCTAAATAATTTTTAAAAATGATAGAGTTAACACTTTGGTAATTTTAAACGACATAAAGTATACTTTAATGCTAACTAGTCTATAACTTTAAAAGCATCAAAACGCTTTATTATCTGTTAAAAGTAATCTTTATCTCTTTGACAATATTTATTCCATATATGAAAAAAAGGCAAAAACATTTAAAATATGAGGCAATCTGTGTATTTAATTTTCAAACTAGGCATGTTCAGGAAATTGATATTTCGGAGTTCTCAGCAATCTCAGTTACCTAGAACAGGATTCGTCAGTAAAAATTTCTCAGCTATGCTGTCAAAACTCTCAGGAACAAAAAATCTTGGATTCGCTTGCTCACTTTTTTAGTGAGAAAAATTTCTGAAACTCATTTTTCTGAACACACCAACTATCTCGACTATCTTAAATTTCATTGAAATTGAATTTTTAGCCAAAACCGCAGATACTATTTTATTTTCAAAACTTCAAATGTTACAAATTTGAAATTTCATCAACATATATTGTTAGAGTTAAGCAAAATGTTCATGATTTGGAACTAAAATTCGATAACTTAAATTATCAAAAGCTGCTGGTACCAAATTTAAAAAAAATAGACTAGTTTAAAGTGTAAATACAGGGTGTCCCGAAATCACCGCCTCAGAAGAAAACCATGAGTTCCTAAGGTCATTTCAAGTCGAAAAACTTAAGAGGTATTTTTCTCGTTTTCGCTTCGTTTTCGACTTATAACGGATTTTATGATTTTTATTCTTTTTTCTTTTGACTGGCTCTAACTTTGCCAAACTACAACCGATTTTTGAAATTTTTTTTATTTAAACAAGAACAGTTAGAAATTTTTATCCACCATACAACTTTTTTCTGTGAGGACAACAGTTTTCCCGCAAAATATTTTCAAGCTCATTTTTTAAGCATATGATTTTTTTCACAAAAACACGTTATTAAGTATAATTTTTTTTCATTATTATGAAAGCCCAATACGTGTTCTTAAAAATACTTAACATTTTTGTACTTAAAAATACATTTAAAATTATTAACAAAATAAAAAATAAAAATAAAGGAAAATAAAAAAAGTATGATAAGGGATTTGTCCGCCCATGGGAAAAAAAATAAAAAAAAATAGAAAATAGTTATACAAGAAACAAGATACAACAAACAAACACACAGCTGCAGAAATAAAATCCTTTATGCATTTGATCACAGACAGTTATTTAGTGGCACGTGGAATTTAAATTCCATATCCACGGTCAGGAGAATTCAGCTTAATCAGCTTAAAGTAGCTTGCACTGTAGTATATTTGCTTATTTATTTGCATTGTTTTAAGCGTTAGGTAAAAGATTTTTAAAACTAAACAAAATTTAGTAAAGATCAATATACTTAGAGCATATTATATTATATATATATTATATTAAGGGTATTCACGCAACGTCGTAAGTTTTCCAATTGTGTAAAATGATAAGTTTACACAAAAGTTTGCGTGAACGCCCTTTTAATTCATTGGCGGTGTAATTGAATCAGCTGTTCGTTAAACGTCAAATATGAAACTCCAAAATATGTATACATAGGTACAAATAAGCGTGTTCAGATTTCGAAATTATTTTTAAATGTAGAACCTCTCCCAAACTACCTAACTTGAAATCGGAGTAGAATGTTTCGGAACGGAAAAAAATGTAAGGTACACGAAAAAAGCAGGTTTTTTAAGCCTGACGGGAATTATATGAGAAAACGATTTCGGGGTTAAATGTAGAACTGTAATAGTCCCAAACTCATGGCACTAATCACTGAGCTCAACTCAACTGAACTTTGATGAAAGAAGAATAAAAAGAATAAATGGTTCCTTTCGATGGCAATTCGGAAACAATAACAAATACAAGTAAAAGCATTTACTTTTTTATATCCATATGGCCCATTATATGGATTTGTGTAAATAAACAATGCTGATCAATAGTCAGAAAACGTGGATGTCCTAATTATTTGTTTTTTCTATAAACAACGTTTTTATTCACAACTTCGATCGCCAACTAATCTCAATGCGATACTTACAGAACACGAGCAGAGTTTTTTTAGTTCTCTGAGATACCTAATTAGGTTATTCCTGAACACGCCTTATTCTAGAAGTCACAATGACGTTTGGTTAAGTTTACCAAAAAATTTTGGTTAATTTTATCAAGCAAAATCCTTGGAGAATTTTAACCAAATTGTCTAAATCATTTCTCATACAAAATTTGATAGTTCATTAACCAAATGGTAAACTTATCCAGTGTTTTCCATCATTGCGTGAATACCCTTAAATATATTATATTATATGAAAGCTTCAATTTGGAATGGAAACAATTAAGCACTCCATGTAATATATCCTATATAAGCAAATATGGCTATGCTAATCTTTGGTTTTAAATCTTGTTTGACATAAACTACATAGGTTTATTTAGGAAGACTTCTTTAAAGAGGAAGTAGAAATTAAAACAGTTTGCAAAATGACAGACAAACATTCTTATAAAAAAATATAATATTTATTGTAAGCCAATTGAAGAATTTTCTTTTAAGAATAATTTCTGAATTTGTGCAGACATATATTTTTGTATTTAAATAAAGTGGGCGACTATGAGCGGAGACAGCACCTGATAGCACCATGTATGTATATTTTGTATTGCGTATAGGTACTCTTTTCAATTTCCTATATATGTACATCGTATTTATTCATACTAACTAAGTTAGGTATTGAAAATACATAACTTTCTATGCTCTTAACTGTAGTTATTATTACCTTATACATGTGACTTTCGACTCTATAGGTATGCGATAACATTCGTTTGATTAGATTTTATCAGCTTATCTTTAGATTAATGACCATTAAACATAAAATATAGAAAACTCTCTACAGAAAATTAAAAATTCCAAATTGATTAAAAAAATATTCGAATTGAATATTTTGTTCTGGGTTTTGTTTTATACTGTAAATTCTTACCTTAACCTCTTCACACAGTTGTTCCTTTGCCAATTTTAACTTATAGGTTACCTAAATTAAATAAAAAAAAACGCTTAGTTTTCATCCATAAATATATTTTCTATTAGAAAATATAATACTAACATTGATACCATTACTTTTTAAGAGATCAACGCACGCACTATCGACGGCATCACAAACTAAAACGTTTTTAATATCAACCGGCATTTCGAGAATTTTTTTTTTTAATAAAATGAAACAAAAATAAGACTTTTACCAAGCACTAAATTATGTACTCTATCTTACGCCCAAACTAAAGCAGGTTTAGAATGCAACTGAGCAGCGAATTTAAATTGATAAAGAAAACTAGCAACTTGATCAAACAATACCACAACAACTTGATTTTTTTTTTTTTATTCTATCCACTCAGGTACGGATCTGTGATAACTCTTAGGGAGGGGCATTTTTTATCAGTTAACAATATTAAGCTTTTGGTATGTTTATTTATTGTGTTAAATTAAAAGATGAGTATACCTAACCTAAACATTTATACATATGTATCCATTTGAAACAGCAAACAAATCTCTCTGACAATCTACCATATATCTGCATAATTAATTTAATTTATCTATTTGTTTATTTATCATGGAATTTCCACTTACATAGAACGGAAGCATAGAATTACGACCAATAAATCAAAACATGTGCTAGTTTACTAATAAAAAAAATTAAAATTTTAAACCTAAATTTGTAAAAATTACCAGTTTTGGGAGGTAAACAAACAGAACTTTCGTAATAGGTTCAGCTTAAACTGTTAGTCCCCTTTCATACGAGGAAACAAGTTGCTGGAGATTTTTTGAAGTTTTCTTTTAATTTTCAATTCCCACCAATCGCAGACCGTTCAAACCTCTTACTTGGTGCCCTTCTCACCTAAAAACTGAAAGTTGCTGGAAACTTACAGTCGTATTTATAAAACTTTTGTCTACTTAGACACTGTCTAACTATTTTCAAATTGGTGGAAATATGCTTTATTTAATAAAAAATAAATATCATATTATTCACGGTTAGGATAATCTACTCTTGTGTCTTAGTTAGGCAGGTAATATAGCGGTTAAAGTGGAAATAAGCCTATTGCCACCCCTCCTTAAATTCGGACCTGAACTTGGACAAACTAATTCTTTATATTTTGATGGTATGTATTCAGCTTCAGCCCTCGTTCCTAATAATTATCTTTCACTCAAAACTCCCAATCAATCTATTTATTCCAGCCGATCTATCAACTTAACTTCTCAATTCTTCCTGGACATCATGTGAAATACATATGAAATATGAATTGAATATATTTTGGACCGATTTGATCTTTAAATTCTTTAAATTGCTGATGAAATAAATCCACCAAGTAGAAAATTTAGAACTATTAATTTAACTGTTGAACTACTAATTCAAAATGGCAATTATCACTAAAAGTGGGTTTGTTTTCCTCTACACTGATGGAAAAATTGGACTTTAAAATCAATAGTTCGCATTTTTTGTGCATAAATTGTGCTAATCTAAAGTGTTTCATGAAAAAAAAACTAAAATGCCAAAGTTAAAAGGATATATTGTTTTCGTTTCAAAACGTTTAGATTTGAAATTAAGAGAAATTGCTTGGAATATGTTTTTAAAAACACGACATTTTCGAATACATAATATGAAAACTTTTAATTTTTTAGTTTAAAGATTTAAAATTATAATTATGTATATCATTTGACTTACAAAAACTACATTTAATTTGAAAGCGTTCATTTAAATTTAACATTCAAATATAAAATTGCCATTCCATTGAAAATTCCAACATTCAATATTAAAGTGTTTCATGAAAAAAAAAACAAAAATGCCAAAGTTAAAAGGATATATTGTTTTCGTTTCAAAACGTTTAGATTTGAAATTAAGAGAAATTGCTTGGAATATGTTTTTAAAAACACGACATTTTCGAATACATAATATGAAAACTTTTAATTTTTTAGTTTAAAGATTTAAAATTATAATTATGTATATCATTTGACTTACAAAAACTACATTTAATTTGAAAGCGTTCATTTAAATTTAACATTCAAATATAAAATTGCCATTCCATTGAAAATTCCAACATTCAATATTAAAGTATTTGCTTTTAATTTTGTTTTTTATTTATGAGTTAGCTTCAATTTAAATGTCTTAAAACTTTGAAAAGAAAAACTAACGCCGTGATTTGAAAGCAAACGCTTTGATTTAGAGGAGACAAATTTTGAATCTCCGAGCATTGTTTGGATATCGTTCACACTATAGATATTCGTCATGAAATCACATGAAAGATGAGCTGAATTAAACAAAAATTGCGTATTGAAACGCCAATTTTTGTGGACATTAAGTGAAATTTTCCCTTTCACTTAATGAAGATATATATATGAAACAATGATTAAGATTTAACGTAAGTATAAGAAAAATTTTTGAGAAATGAAAAATTAGAAATTTGAAAATATTATAGCTTTAAATACACTTTAAATTTTACATCATTTAATGCTTTCAAATGACTTGTAAAAAATTCGGTTTCAAATTATAAGTGTTCCATTTTAGGCTTTTGATGTTTTTTAAATATGTAGTTAGTCATTAATTTAAAGAATTTACTTTGGATTTAAAAGGAAAACTTTTCTTTCCATCTTAAAATTGAGAAACTTTAAATTTAAACGAAATCAATTTTTAATTCAAAGTGATACGCGTTGAAGATAAAAAAAAAATCAAACTTTAACTTTCAAATCGAAAACTTTTCAATACAGTTGTCTTTCATACATGTTTACTTTTAATTTTAAAGTGGAATTTAAAGTGTTTTGTTCTCGGTGTACGTTTTTTCTTATTTTTGCTAATTTACCTGTAAATTAATTAATTTGTTTTATTTAACTACCTAATATTGACAGTTCTGTGACAAAAAGGATTGTAGTTTTACTAAGTTTGTTAGTTCATTCATTCATTAATTAAAAACGCTGTCTTTTTTTGACTTGAATATTCACTTCAATTACAGATTCAATCAAACTCAATTTTGACATTTTTAGTACTATAAGCGAAATGTCAAAATTTAAGCTGATTACCTTCGCAGCTCATTTATCGGATTCTGTAATTGGAATAATTATAGAAAGCTTGAAACATTTTAAGGGTATTCATGCAACATCGGAAAAGCATCGTAAAAGTGGTAAACGTCTTAAAGATTTAAACGTCGTTAACGAACTGTCAATTTTTGTATGAGAAATCTTTTCCTTTAAACGAAGATGGTAAACATCGTAAACATGTTAAACTCTTGTAACGGTACTAATGTGTCACAATTTTTCTTGATATTGTTCTACACGGGTGAACGGTTTTTATTTCAAATAAATGCATTTATGTGTTGATCACAACAATAAACATACTTAATTGAAAGTGGGAAAGAATTCCATGCGTTCATGAAACGTATGTCGGAAACTTTACGATTTTACGACATCATAAAGTTTCTGATGTTGCATGAATACACCTATTAAATATTTTAATTCACCAAAATAAGTTAATGACAAATACAACAAAAATTAAATAAAACTTTCCATAGGCCCCCAGCGAAGAATATCTGTACCTAATGCCTACTTATTTATGATATGGTTATCAGTTCACACTATCAGTATAATCTCATACGTATCGCAAGTAAAAATAGAAAACGTCGATGTACAAACTAAAACATGATTTGCTGACGACATAAAATAATGATCTTCATCATCAAACTACCTACATACACAACAAATTGATCTCAAAAATTTGTTGTTTTCATAACATTTTATATACACTTAGTAGCTTAGTTCCTCTAATATTTAGAAAACAAGCGTAAAGCAGTCGAAATTCAAATATCAATTTTTTTGTAGCTATGCCGACTCTTTAGTTGTTTACGACCTGCGAACAAATTTTATAAATAGGTACATACATACGTAAAAGTGATAACATTAACATAAGCTTGAAGCTTAATCAAAATGAAGATTTTCACGAGACTTCTCAACTTTTGGTAGGAGTATATCATTTATGTCAATAAAAAATTGGGTTTTATTTTTTTAAGAAAAGAAACCCTTAGTACATTTATTAGGGTTAACATTGTCTTTTTTTAACGTAAGTTTTTAAAGGTATGTAAAATTTTGAAGACTTTCCGCCATATTATTCACTCGATACATCCAGATTAAAACTTAAATCCAGATGTAAATTATACAAATTTAATGTAAAAACATCCGGATTTTAGTTTTAATCTGAATTTGTCGTGTGAATAATATGGGCTTTAGTCAATTTATCATACCTCTCCAAAGCAACATATTAAAATTCTAATCAATATTATAAGGAAAAAAAGAAGTTAGCATCGCCATTTCTGATTTTCCTAAAAAAAACGGTTGTGTTGCTATGTGCCCAACTTTATGCTGCCATGTGCCGTAATAAAATCGTACTAAGCATATGGTTTAGAGACTAGCCAGTACCATACTTTTAGCGTGAAGTTAGCGACGTCATATTCGATTTGGAAAAAAAAAAACATGGTGTGCCATCAATATTTTTGAAAATTTTGCAAGGTTTCAATTTTTGAGGATGGAATTTTTTCCAAAATTGAGTTTTTCAAAAACTTAAAGTTGTGCTTTTTTGTGCTCAAAAAATGATACATTCGAAGAGATAAAAAAAATAGCATATTTGCAAATTTTTGGTCCGAACCGGTTAAAAGGCTCTTCAGTCGGTAGGGAGTACAGACTGTAGTCCAAGGAAAAAAGACTACATGAAAAATAAACAAACATATAACAAAAAGAGATGAGCATGTACAATACTATTTTCATTAGGATCCGTATCGTTTTATTATATCGGGGTGAACCATATGGGTTATTGGCAATAATAAAACGCGGCTACTGACGTGAGGATCACGTTATAACGATTATAATTTTAACGATCACAGTTTTATAAATTAAGCAATGACTGCCGTCAACTCTGGGCTTTCAAGTTTCATCGCGTATAGATGCCAATTATCTGAAATAATTTCCTTTTGATTAATTAACCTCATATACATTGGAACGACGAAAATAGCTTTAGGTAAAAGAATGGCTGAACACAAAGCTGACGTCAAAAAAGAAAAAAAGCAACAGGGCTTTCACAACACATACTTGAAAGTGGATATGAACCTAATTTTGACAACAACAAAAATACTAGACAAAGAAAAGAGAGCCAAAGCAAGGTACACTTTAGAAAGCTTGCAAATACAACAAAATCTAAAGAGAACTATGAACACCAAAAAAGACAGGAAAACACCATCGTAAGCTACGCTCTAGCCATAAAAACCTAAACCGATAACAATACTGTCATAAATTTTATTCGTTTTTGAAGTCTGTCTAGTCTCAGTGTTTTAATTTATTTAGTATTGTTTTCTATGTTAATTTATTTAAAATGTTTATCAATTAGCGAAGGAACTGGTTGAAAAGAGCGATATCGGGGACAGACAAAACCATGGAGTTTTCATACAATCTATCGATAACAAGTATGTAATTCTAGCCGGTAACACAGTTTTTCTGTGCGCTTATGTTAAGCTCCGAAAATTATCTGGGTTTAGCTAAGCCCGTTGGGGATTAGTTGTTGTTGCATTTAACATGTCAATTTTTTAGCCCCGAATCGATTTTTTTCCATCCAGTTTACTTAGGACTTGAAAAAAACACACCTAGCATTAGCCTAGTTCCTTTACTTTGAAACTCTGTGATTTTCTATACAAAACTGCGAATTTCTACACCAAAGTCTGTCAAAGTTCATATAAAGAAAATAAAATGACGTAGAAATTCACACAAATGCACAGAGTTTCAAAGTAAAGGAACACACCTATTTATTTTGAGTCCGTATGTAGACTCTCTTTCTACTATTTTCACGAAACACACTCATTGTAACTCGTTGAATTCAACAACCAAAAAAAATTAACGAGTTCACATCTGTCATTTTCATTCGATACTTTTGACTTGCGCGTTTTCAAAATAACTGTTTGTTAACAATTTGATTTTTTTATTTTAATGTACATAATTGCATGCGATTTACGAACAAGACCTCTTAAATGTTTTATATTTTTCCTCCATTAATTGTTATTAAATAATTTAAATATTAAACAAATAAAAACAAAAAATGTCTGCAAGCAATATTCAAGTTGCTATTAAAGTTCGTCCGGTTGAGCCCAAACAAGCTAGCAAATGGGAAGTTGCTGGAAATTCTATTAAACTTGTCGACGGTGGTGGTCCAGAACCTTTTTATTTTGGTAAGTTAAATTAAAATAAAATTACATATTTTTAGGGAATTTAAAGCATTCTTCTTTTAGACCACATATTTGATCAAGATGCAAGCAATCAAGTAATTTTTGATACAATTGCTAAACAAATAGTAGCTTCTGGTGTAAAGGGTTTTAACGGAACCATCTTTGCCTATGGACAAACTTCATCTGGTGAGTGTTTCTTGACTTTTTGAATTTCAAATTGAATGTGCCTGTAAAAATGTTTGTTGGTTATTTTTAGGAAAAACCTATACAATGATGGGCGATGATCAAAATCCAGGTGTCATGGTTCTAGCGGCAAAGAAAATTTTCAGGGAAATTGAAAATTCTACGGACTGGCAATTTTTATTGAGGTAAAGTTTAAATTCTTAATTGCCTAGCATTCACCCTTATTCCGTAAGGTGTTAAACGTAAACGACCGACACGGCTCCAGAAGCGTTAATTGGCTATTAATTAGTAAAACTTAAACGTAACAGTTCTCTTCTTTAACTTTGTAACCAATAAAACTAGTCGTTTTACTAAAACTCTAATTGCCACTTCTAGAGCCGTCGTTTTACAAAAATGGCTTATTGAATAATTGTGATTATCTAAGTCTGTCTAAAGACCCGACAGCGCGTACGCATAAACGCGAAATTAAGTGCTTCTCACTTCTTGCTTGCTTGCTTACATAAATACATTGCTAGCACCCAGCATTAAGGCGTATAAACAGTTCCCTTGCTAGGGCACACTATAGGATTTGGGGTAGGTGCGAGGTTGGGTATATGCTTAGTTTCTTTTGCATTTAAAGAGTCTGGATTTAAAGCCAACCTCGCACCTACCCCAAATCCTATAGTTTTACGTACGTGAAATCATTTTCGCGTACGCGCTGTCGGGTCTTTAGGCAGATTTTTATCTTTAGCTGTGTTCCTTTGGGCCTTGCAAAGTACTTTTTAGTACTTCGCAGTAGATAATGAATGGAACGCTTTAATTTTTGCCAAAAGAAAATCTAACCTCAATGTAGACGAAAGCTTTGTCGTTTGTATTTGAATTTTATTTTAAATTGTAGAAAACATCAACAAAAATAATTTACTATGTAATTTCTTCTACTGAATGTGTCGCTTTCTTTCGTTACTAGATTATTGAAGTGCTTTGAACTACTTTGACCATAGAGTAGAAGTAGTTGAAAGCAGCCAGAAGTACTTGGCAGTAGAATAGGACAGTTACGCCGAAGGTCTTTTGTTCGATTCCCAGCCTATGCAACCTAAAAAAACAGAAATGTTTTTCACGGGTATCTCTTGTAATGAAAAAGAGCTTCTCGCCTTAACCGTTTGGATTCGGCAGAAAATTGTAGGTCCCTCCATTCCTCCCAGTAACAGAGGAATGGTTGAGAGTTGAAAGTCACTATCCCCTGGTTCTACATAAGCTGTCGGGCCACACAATTTATTTTTATTTTTTTGTATCTTTAATATTAAGCATGAAGGCAACTGAGAAATTGTTTTGAAGATGTCATCTATTAAAGCTGTCCCAAGTTAGAACATTTTTTTGGAAATGTTTATGAAGAAAGTTAAAGAATTTAACGGCACTATTTTATCCAACTTATATCGTTCACTATATTTCTCTCAAGTCCTCAATTTAAAGATTATTCAGCCTCAAGGGGATATAGAATAGGTTTTGAATAAAAAAGATAGCACGGACTATCGTTTTTAATGTCCGATTTGTATTTAATACCATCGCAGTTATCCTTATTTCAATGGAATTGAACTTTTATACATAATTTAAAATTCAAGGAAAAATAATTTTAAAAATCTTATTCAATAAAAAAAAAACTGCGATCTTTTTTATGATTTTAGAGTTAGCTACATTGAAATCTACAATGAAAAAATTCATGATCTGCTAAACAAATCAAATACAGATCTAAAAATTCATGAAACTCCTAATGGTGAAGTTGCAGTCAATTGTAGTGAAAACATTATAACATGCGAACAAGATTTGCTAGTCCATCTCCGTGAAGGAAGTAAACAAAGAAGAATCGGCGAAACGAACATGAATGAACGTTCTAGTCGATCCCATGCTATTTTTCGAATTGTAAGCTAATACATAATTTAAATTTTCAATCGATTTGTAATTGTGTTTTTGCTTTTTTTTAGATTATAGAATCACGAAAAATAGATCAAACCGACGAAGATTCTGTACAAATAAGTATTTTGAATCTTGTTGATTTAGCAGGTTCTGAAAGAGCCGATCAAACAGGCGCCACGGGTTCCCGTTTAAAAGAAGGAAGTCACATAAATAAAAGTTTACTCTTTCTCAGCCGAGTAATAAAACAGCTTGCTGAAGCTAAGTATGTCTGCTATCGTGATTCAAAATTAACGAGAATATTACAAGCATCATTAGGGGGAAATGCATTAACCGCCATCATATGTACTATCAATCCAACTGCTGTTGAAGAAACACTATCCACTCTTAGGTAAAGGGTTAATTTATTGTACGAAGTATACAAATTAAGAAGTTTTAGTTGGAATTATTATTATTCAGCAAATTCATTTCGAGCTATAACTCATCGCATCTTTCTATTTCAGTTTCGCAAATCGCGCAAAAGTTGTGAAGAATAAGCCACAAGTGAATGAAGTGGTTTCAGATTCTGCAATGATGAAGAGGCTTGTTAAGAAAATTGATGCCTTAACAACTGAACTTGAGGTAGAAAAAACTAAAAATAGTCAGGTAAGATCAATTTAAATCAGTTAAAACTAAATTCTATGAACTTCCGTTAATATAAACGATTAATTTCAATGTTGTTGCGTTTCTAGATAAAAGTGACTCAGTTACAGAAACTTCTCAACGATGAAATTCACAAAATCATAAACAGCAATACATCGTGTTCGGTTAAATCATTATCTAAAAATCGTCGAAGAACATGGTGTCCATCATCTATGATACCAACTTTGCCCGAAGAAACTTCAATTAAAACAGAAACATGCATTCCTCAATTGTCATTTGCATCTCAAGTTCCAACAAAATTACAATTACCAAAATCTGCATTTAACTTTACACCACACATAACTGTACGAGATGTATATTACCAGGAGAAAATGAAAGAACTCGAAGATTCACCAAGCATTGATGAAGAATTTATTCCAGGTGAAGACGTGTGTTTCGATGAAGCATTAACCCCTCAAACGTCACCTACGAAATTAGGTTTCAAAACACCAACAAATTCTGATTTCAAATTAAGAGCTAGTCTAACACCAAAACTCACTGAAAAACAAAGGTAAGTTTGTTTCCAAAAACACGTAGATATTAGAACATTTTTTGTCTTTGTTTTCTGCAAAGTGAAAAACGAACGTTTTTTTAGTTTGCAAAAAGTCGAACAGGAACTTAAGGAACTTGAAACATTCACCAATTTGGAAAATAAATTAAATGTAGAACATGACACGTATAATACATTAAAGTATAAATTGGAAAATGCTGAACGCATCATTGCCGGATATGAAAAGGAACGCGAAAGCTTTGCGTTCATAAAAGTTGAACATTTAGAAGCCCAGACAAATTTGGCCAATTGTCAAAAGAGGTGAGAAATTAATTATCAACAAAAATATAAAATTGTAAATACATAGTTCGAATTTGCATGTAGAAATGTGATATTATGATTCTTCTGTGGATTAGAGTACATTTTTATTTTTGTTAGTTAAATGTTCTAAATATTTAGTTCGAAAAATAGTTATTGAAGTTCGCAATGTAAAATTTTAAAGTATTTATGGCGTACAGTTTCGTCTAGTATGTATGTACATTGTACATGTTAAATATTTCACACCCTTGTTTAATATGAAGTTGAATGTATGCAATTTGCATTCAGTTAAATGGAAAGGTTTAGTTAATAAGAGCACTAATCGATTTAAATTTGGACTGAGAATAAATTGAATGAAGGGAGTGTATGAATAACGAACAAAGAATGTAGAAATGCAAAACACCGCTTTTCATTTTTGAATATCCTTTTTACAATTTCCATTGTGATACACCCACTTCAATTTTCACGATTTGAATTTGATACAGAACCTGGACGTTAATATAGAAAATGCCATTACTCATTGGCATTGCCAAGACATGTTCCATTACTTTCTATTAAACAAAAAAAATGCATTTTATTGAAATGTAAAAATGTACGAATAATTATACTAGAGGAAAGGATAACATCCAAAAGATATAAAATTCTCCCAACTAATAAAACAAAATATGACTTAATTGAAGAAATTAGCGTTAAATTATTTAAAAGCTTCAATATACTAGGTATTCCCAAAGCGGAAATATCATTAATTTAATTTAATATTATTATTACTTATTTTGCCTCCCGAACCACTTGGCAGAGGTTTTTGTTTCAGAAGTAATTTTTTGTTAGTATAAGATGGAAACTTTATACTGCAATTTTAACAGTTGCCAAATTTTATTATTTAAAATTAAATACAAAATACTTAAAGTTAAAAGGCTGTGTAGAGTGTGTACCTACATTCATTTTTTTTCTCTATAAGCAATTTTTAGTTTTGTTGTTTATAGTATATTGAATTAACGGTGCATTATTATATATCACAAAAAATCTCGCACTAGGTATACTACTTTAAGTATAATATTTTTTATTGTAAGTATTTTTCACACTTCAAATAAAAAAGGAATAAGTTATGGAATGGACCTGGGCTTCATTTAAATTTGTCTTCTTGGTAATAATTTCCCATTATAATTGCGTTTATTATATTCTGTTCAAGCGCAATAATCATACTTAGTAACAGCGGCAACAATTTCAAACTTAAATTTTTATAATTTCTTTCATTATTTTGTTTCATAACGTAGGTGAAGGTAATTAGAAAACTCAAAACTCAACTCCAAAAATTGCGTTTCGCCCAGGTACGACAGTTGGTCACGAACATATTAATTGAAATTATTTTTTTTCTAATTCCTAAACTGGTAGTTAAACTGTTAAGGTGAATATTTGAATGAGACAGAGTATTCAAGTTATATTTTAAACCTCTTCAATACCAGCTATCCCATTCGATCCCATCCCATCAGTACACTAAGAGCCATTTTATTCACTAGAATTGAAATCGAATGTTTAATTGAGTGAATAAAAAGAAATTCACAAGTTGAAAATAAAAATTCTCAAGTTGTGTTCAAATTTGCCTGAATTATTTAAAGGATATTCTTATTTTATATTCAAGTTTGATTCAATCTATTTATAAAGTTATATTATGTACTTGTTTAAGTGAGCTACTACTATAATTCAGTGGTTTTTGTTGATTTTAACATAAAAATATCATAACTACTATGCTATGTAGACTTGCTTATAATTTATAAAATCTTGCATCAATATTTTCAGGTCTAAAATTCACAAAATAAATTCTAATATTCACCAGGGCTATATTTTGACTCCCGCAATTATTCTTTGTGCTAAATTTCGGACGTACTGTTTAGGACAGAGATTCTTTATCTAGTTGCACTACACAGATGTAAAGTTTTTAATTAAAAAAAAATGTCCTTAAAGTTTTTTTTTTAACTAGCTGTACGGTAGGTTCCGTTGTTTTTGTTCGAAAAACAAAAAACGATTTTTTTGCTCGTGATATGTACATTGTACACGCTCTATGTCAAACTTGACATTAAGATGATAGCGAAGTCGAGAAAAATGGGTCTCGCAATGCTTTCCTGTCTTGTCCTTTCGGCTGCAGCCTAAACGGGTGGGTCGATTTTCCCCCTTCACCTTTTTGTTTAATTTTTTTAGGACCAAAAATAACGGTACCTGCCGTAAAATTTATTTTTCTCAAAAACGTGACCACAAATTAAAAAAAATCAGTCATTTTTTTTTACAAGGCTACTTTTTTTAGATAATATTTTAACAAACAAAATGGTATGTATTGTTTATTAATTTCTGGCAAATGTTAACGTCACTACGAATATCTGAAGTCCATTAAAAAGGCTACTTTATTAGTAAGGCGAGAAATTTCAGTTGGAATATTTGTATTGAATTTGATTGTGTTTAGAAAGTGGTATAGGGTGGTATAGGTTGGGTCAGGACAAGAAAAAAATCCTATGGCAAGGGGAGTATATCTCCCCCCATTTAAAAAGAACTATCAAATATTTTTTTTTTTTTAAGTGTAACAGTTTGCGAGCAATTCTAAAATAAGGGTAGTCAAGCCCAAATTTTTACTCGTTTTTCGTTTATAATTTCTAAGTTATTTGGTCTATAAATAAATGTTGTATATGAAATTGTTTTTTTTTTTTCATAAAAATTAGCAAAAACGGAGAAAAACGAAAAAACCAAAGAAATCCTATTTTGCAAGATAACGGGAACCCCCCAAATCCAAATTTTCCGCAAACTCAAATTTGGACATTTCTCAGATGATTTTCTATTGCCTGTACGTTTTTTATGGAGAAAAAGTAGCGATGAGCTACTTATAAATTTTTTTCGAAGCTGAGTTTCATAACTCATTTCCTTTTTACCCATGGAATTGAATTAAAAAAACACGGTTTGGTACCGAAATATTTCAAAAGACTTCATTTATATTATAATTTTTAAAAAATTATGAAGCTAGTACCTTTTCCATTTCTTCAATAGATTTTATTTATACCTACTTAAAATTCTGAATAGAATTTTAATTAGCTACGACTCCAAATTTATTCAACTTCGAACTATCAATTAAATAAATAATATTCATATAAATTCTAACTTCGTACAGACGACCGACGTGCTAAACAAACTATTTCTATCTCCCTTTTAAAATAAAAAAATGCGTAATTTTCTTCTTTGAAATATGTACTTAAACAATGTGTTGAAGATATTGGCTGCTATCAACTAAAACGAATTTTCGATGCTATAAATTTGAATTTAATTAAAACACAGCACATTAATATTTTTTATTAAATTCGATAGCACAATTTAGATACACATTTTTTCAAGCACTGCCTTAAAAGTATTTACACTTTTGCAGTAAATAGCCGCCAAAAAAATAATAACAACAAATCAACTTATGATTCCATTTGTAAATGGTTAACATTATAGCTGTAACAAAAACATTGTTCCATTTATTTACAGAAGCGCAGCATGTTAGGTTCTGATTTGATGCAAATCATCTCGCTTCAAAAACTTTCACGAACCGACATTTTTGTCCATCTATTACCGACTGGAGTTATTTATAAATTCAAATACATATTAAGTAAACAAATACAATCTGACGCGTTATTCTGCAATTCGTAAAGCAGAACCAGGAATTCTTTATACTTGTGTGTTTTACACATTTTCTTTAAAACAAATTTTTTTTAATTGTTTACCTTTATCAAAATTCCATATACAATTTTAACATTCATAGGTATCTGAAATTGAAACCAAAGTTAAAAAAAAAACAACCAGGTAACAACTTTCTTCATTCGTCTTGCATTATCCGACGTTCTTTTATTCACATGAGAAAAAAAAACAACCAAATGACAAGCACAAAGTAAAAATGGCTGCAAAATATCCCATAAGAAAATACCTCAAAACGTCAGTCGGAATTTCTCAACAGATGTATATTTTTGGCTAACTTAGTTGTCGTACTACAATCATATGATAGACAACACTTAAAAAACACGCTCGTTGATAAGATTTGTTTTAAAGTAAGATCAACAACATCAAAAACAGCAACAAAGTTCTGTCTATCTAGTATCTGATATAATTCATTATTTACTTGCCATAGCCATATATGAGAATGTACATACAAAGTGCAAAGCAAGACGTGTGTAGTAATTCCAATTCGTGTACAAAATAAAATGTGATGGACGAGAACGTGTGTATCAAAGAATTCCAGAGAGTATTTTAAGTGTGGACTATTAATTGGATTATGTTTTTTTTTTCTTTTTTTGTTGTATTATTATTATTTTGTGCGCATATTTTACCGGGCATTGAGAAGAAGAATCAAGTCAAGCAAGAATGAGTTTTTGAATAAATTTTAAGTCATTTGCAAATAAGTTTCCATACAAATATACTCTAACCAGAAGAAAAAAGACTCCATAAACGAAATGTGCAGTTTTACTACGTTACACCCACGTAAGTGGTTGTGTTTTGATTTTTTTTGTTCGGTTCAAGTGCATACACCTAGAATGCGCATCAATTCATTCAACTGACCTACATTGATTATTATTATTATTTTTTTTGCTTAACAAATTATATCGAACACATATCATTAATTAACAGAAGTGTAAGAAGTAGTGACAGTATAAATACACTTTATTAACATTTTTTGATTTACTACTCAAATAATTGGCTATATTATTTTGTTTTTAAAATTTTCCCTAGGTATAATACAAAATTGATGTAAACTAAAAAAACAAATAAACCACAATAAACCTTATACACCAATCGAGAAAATTTAATAACTTCAAATCAAGTCTTAAGTCTGATTTTTTTTAAGTAGTGTACGGATTTATATTATAAAAATCTTCTTATGACAACACTTAAATTTAAATGATTTCTTCTTCTTTATAACTAGAAAATGCTTCCTATGGAACAATAACCGAATGTTCTACAAATTTTTAACAACAAATATTACTTGATCATTTTAAAAAGGAAGAGAAATATATTTTGTTGTTTTATGTACTTATTCCCCAATCAAACTTGAATCCTTCGAAGTTATCTAAAAAGATTTTCAATTCTTGCAACAACAAAAATCCAAACTCAAAATAATATGTGTTTTATATCAAAGTTTAGTTTGAAAACAAACAAATTTTATTGAGTAATATCTCAGAAATATCTGTAAAGCTCAGAACTCTGAATACTCTTCGAACTATTTATCATGTTTACTGGAAAGTGAGACTGAAAACTTTTGGATTCCCTATCTTGTTTGGTCAAATTATGGAGGCAAACTTCTAAGATTTCAGAATTGTGATGTGCTTTGTTGGAAGAAAAAGAAGGGAGTATGTAGCTTTTGTATGTAATATTTTCTAATTGCAATGAAGAGCATATGGGTAGAGGCCAATACATGACACGGATTCAAGTTGTAGTAGAATATTGGGACAATTTGGGGTGGTATCAGCGCTTCAGGATGACTTTCCATCGTTTTGTAGATTTTATTGGGTTTAAATGCATTGTTGTGATTACAAATGCACTATTGCCCCCGCAAGAGGCCGCAAGACTTTAACATAACCATAAATACCGGTGACACCATTTGGGATTCGGCCAAAGATACACGCTTCAAATGCACCTTGTCATCCAGATCAAATACATAGACCTAGTACCACTAAAAGGAGGTCTGAAAATCGGCGTTGCAGTCGTGAAATTGCTATAACTCCAGCCTAAACAAAACAAGCATTTGTTGTTTTATTCAAACCATCAATATTAATATGATGGTGCGAAAGCTTGACAGCCTAACTGCCTAACACAAAAACCCCTTTCAAATTATAAAGAAAATCATCTATGTGACAAAACTAGTTTATGGTCCTAAAATGAATTAGTAATTCGCTTGAAAAAATAAACCAGTTTTACCAAAAAAATTTACAATAATTCATAATCGGTTAAAATTATTAATCCAATTAATAAAACACAAATTCATCTTTGTTTAGCCTATGTTTCGCTGTGTTTTTTTTTGCCAGCTAAGGGGATTATTTTTAAAGTTTCTTGTCAAGTTTTACATAATATTGTAAATAATATGACTGTTTTTCGAATTTTAGTAAAAAAAATCTTTCATAAATTAAAAAATGATTACTTTAAAAAAAGGCCAATAAGTTTGTTGAAACAGAATCAAAGACTTGATATCTTTTTATACTTTAGTAAAATGGCTCTAACACGAACTTTGGTAGCTTCTGTACCGTGTTCTCCATCAATTTCTTAGAACTGTGAGCAATTAGACCAAGGAGTTCATGGTGCACAGTGCAGTGGTCATATGATGATCACACAATTGGATTTGTTTCGCTTCAGTACTTGTCAACATGCTATGTACCTATTTTGGTATAGTGTAGATGGTTTAAGTTGCAGACAGTGATTATTTTTAGTGAGCGTTCTAGCGTTTGTGCTAAACAAACACCATTCCACAATCATAACCTTTTTCCATTTAATATAATCTAAGGACAATATCTAGTTCCATGAACAAATGGTGAACTCTATTGGAGACTCCAATATGTCACTTGGAGAGAGCAAACGTAGACACACTGGTCTGCCACATCCAAACATGTAACTGGACGATCCCCCTGAAGGATCAGATTGTAAGCTTCTCTAAGCTCTAGCGTTGACGATTGTCTGTTACAACCCACAAATCTTAAATCTCAAATCATTTTATCTATTGGTCAAATGAGTTATGGCGAAACGGCTCCAGAAACTACTAATTGTGTTTAAGTAATAATTAAAGTTCAGCTTTCTCTCAGCTCTTAACTTTTAGCACAATTATAACGACATTCGTTTGTATTCCAATGATTTTGTTTTGTAACTGTGATCTTCTTAAACCATATTTTAAATTCCTAAATGTTAATAGATATTTATTGTATTGTATTGTTTTGATTCCCCTAAGGGTTACAATAGATATTTATTGTTATGATAGACTAAAAATTTATATTTTAAAATTATAAACAAATTATTAAAATAATTTTTTTCTATTTCAGGTGCCAGGAACTTGAGTCGAAAGTCAAAGACTTGGAAGAATCATCTGAAAGAAGTTTAGACCGAATAAATCGGTATGAAAAAGAAGTCACCGACTTAAAAGACAAAATCAATAAACTTGAGATGGAAAATCGTGCAGCAGTAGGGTTAGAGTTTGAATTTGAGCAGCACAAAAACAAATCCAAACGCAGAGAAACTGAATTGTTAGAAGCCCTAGAAGACAAACGAAAAGAAATTAGTAAACTTGAAAGATCTCTTCAAACTGTTACAAATGATATGCTTAATAATTCTAAAGAAGAAATACAACAGATTTCCAGAAATTTGAGTGAAACTGATTCTACATGTACGAATTGTAAAGATTTCCAACGAATTTTATCGGGAAAAAAACAACTTATTGAGGATTTTGAAAAGGCCAATTTAGATAATCAGACATTGAGTTTAAATATTGCAAAGATTTCTGCTGAAGCTGAATCGGCCAAACTAAAAGCTGATTATCTAGAGACCGAAAATACATCTCTAAAAAAAGATATTGAGAACTTAACAACACTCCATGGAACACTAGAAGCTATACAAGAGCAAATTGGTTTTCTTCAATTAGAGAAATGTAAGTTAGAAACGGTCAAAATAGAGTTTGAGGTCATGTCCAAGGAAACTGCCAATAAAATAGCTGAAAAGATTAATATAACTCAGGAAATACAAAATCTAAACACACAGAGAGATAATCTTGCAGCTGAATGCAATAAACTTCAAACGGAAATCGATTTAACTATTTGCACCAAGGAAGAATTGGGAAAAATTCGCGCTGAAAACGATTCGCTAAATTCTGAGCTTCAAGAAATCAAAACAAAACTTGAAACTACTCAAGAAAACTACTTCAAACTTATGGCTGAAAATCAAAGCAAATCGGATAGTTTTGAAAAACTTAACATGGAAGTAATATCAGCAAGAAATCAGTTGCAAACGCTTCAATGCGAATATCATGACATACAAAACAAATATGAGCAAATTCAAGCTGAATGCAATAAGCATGAAGGAACTATCGGTGAAATTCAATCTGAGTACGAATCAATTCAGAATAAATATCAATCCTTACAAAAAGAGTACGAAAAGCTAGAAAATGACTCCGTCCAATCTTTTGCCGACTGTGATCGGGTTCAAACCCAAAATGAGAATCTTGAGACTGAAATACGCGAGTTAAAAACAAAAGTTGAAGAAGCTCAACGCAAATTGTTGGAGAATGATAGTCTTCAGATAGAGTTGGAATCCTTAAAATCTGAAATGAATCGTCTTCAAGGTGAATATCAAAGAAATCTATCAGCCAGCGTAAGCATAGATAAAGAAGAAGGGTCCGATTTACGAGCAGAGAATTCAAAGCTGAAACAGGAGCTGAGTAGTTTACAATCTCGTTTTAATGAAATGCATAAAGAATATGATGACATTTCCACTGAACTTGTTGATAACTTTGCTGATTATGAGACTCTTCAAAAAGAAATGGAAAATCTTCAAGCCGAGTTTGATCGATACAAAAATACAGCAGCTGTTGAAAACTTGGCAGATGACCATGACCTCGAAGCCATGAAAAAGAAAACAGAAAAACTGGAAGCCGATAATAATGAGTTGGTAAAAGAAAATACTGAATGGAAGAACACCGTAATGTCAATGACAAAGTCTATGGGTGAAAAGTGTGACGAATCGGAGCAACTAGTAGCTCAATTACAAGAAATCAAAAATGAATCGATGCGAAGTGAATCACCCAGAAAATCCTTGAACGATTGTATTCAGTTCATTCAGCTGGCCGAGTCTGTTTTAGAAATAGAAATAGCCCTTGGCGACGGAGGTGCCAAAATATTTCAAGCTGTAGGGTTCAATAAGTGTTCGAATGGCACAAGACTGATTATTGGAAACATAACTGAAATCACCCAAGGAACGTTCAATGAACTTCGTGGCGCTATTGAATTTGTAATATCCAACGATTTACACAAATTAGGTAATGAAATTTTTGATTCCCTTGAAATGGAAAAGCATACAGCAACTCCAAATAGCTGTGATTCACTGGAAGGTCCTTGCAGACAGTCACATGAAGCTCATTTCAATGAGTTAATGGAAGAAAAAACAAAACTCTTTGAAAATGTTTGTGAACTGCAAGAAACTGTTGAAATGCTAAAAACTGAAACAGTTAAACTTGCAAATACACGACAAGAACTAGAAGACACGCAACTCATTGTTGAGCAGTTAAATAGCGAAAAAACAAATCTTAGTACCATTTGTGAAGAAAACAAATGCAAAATAAGTGAACTGAGTGAAATAATTTCTCGCGCTGAAAGTGAAAACATGAAATTAATTGCTGATTGTGAAGAGCTTAAAAGAACCGTTGAGTCTGAGGGAACACTTGAAAATATTTCGCGTGAGAGCTATGAAGAGCTTAAGCGGCTACACGAGGAAATGTGCAAAAAAATGCAAGAAAGTGTTAATTGCGTTGCTGAAGACTGCTCAACCTGCACTGAATTAAAAGAAGAGATTTTAGCTTTAAAAGCGATATCTTCTAACGAAGCAGCAGAAAGCAATTCAATGGGGGATGTATCAGTTTCGAATAAAATTAATAAAGGCTTGAATGAATCCATATGCACGAATTGTGAAGAGTATCTGAGTAAAATTGCAAAACTTGAAGTAATCGTAAGAGAAAAATATTCCATGGAACAGCCAACCAATGGTAACCATGAGACTGAAATTGCTGAGATGAATGGGGAGTTAGACATAGAAAATCAACGAAATGGTTCGGATGCTGACGATAAAACAGTCAAATATGAGGAGGAAATATCTAATTTGTTGGAAGAGTTAAAAAATGAAAAATCCAAATATCAAGAGGTTCAAAACCAAATCAATGATCTGCGAATAAAGTTCAAAGAACAAAATCAAGAATCTGCAGGCCAAATTAAAGATTTAAATTTAAGATATACAAAACTACAAACAGAATACGATGAGCTTCTAAGCTTCGAAAGGATGAAATCAACAGAGCTAGAAGAATCAGTTTTACGCTTAGAAAGTCTAAATGAGAAGTGTACTATTTTGCAAAAATCAGTTGCTGGTTTTAAAAAGACAGTTACAGTGCTTGAAGAAGAACGGAACAATATTCTACAAGAAAAGAAAGCATTTGAGAAGATTAACAATGATCTCAACGAAAAAGTAAAAATTCTGAAAGAAGATAACAATGTTATCTTGAATGATAAAAATATTGCTTTGGCAAATTCTTTGGTTCTTGAGCAAGAAAAAGAAAAAATTGTTGATGAGTGTCAGAGACTACAAACAGACATTCAGAAATTAGTTGAAGAACATAAAATAAATGAGGAAAATAAAGAAAAAGAGAGTAATAAGTTAAATAACCTTGAAGAAGAACTGGAACAAAATGCAAAGGAAAAGCACATCCTTGAAGAAAAGCTTGACAAACTCAGTAAAGAACTGATTAAAGTTTCCACTGAAAAACAACATCTTCAAGATGAACTTGAAAAACTTAAGGAACAGCAAGAAATTCTAAAAGAAAATCACTTAGAAGAGAGAAAAATTTTGCAAGAGAAAACTAGTTCTTTGACTAAAGAAATTGATGATTTGGTAAATGAAAAAAAAGAACTTGAATCAGCGTTTCAAAAAGCCAAGAATCAATCGGAGTTCCTTCTTCAACAAGGCAAAAACATAGAAGATGATCTTAATCTAGAAATTTCAACGGCTCGCAATGCAAATAGTGCCATGAAACAGGAGATAGAAGAACTTCAGGAAAAACTTCAATCAACGGAAGATAATTTAAGAATTGCCCTTGAAAAAATAAATTTTGAAAAAGATCAATTAAAAGTGGAGCTCACGAGCAGCAAAAATTCTTTGCTTGAAAAACTCACTGAGCTAGAGACTGAATGTACTCTCTTAAAACAAGAGTTAGCTGCATCAAAACAAAGTCTCTTAAATGAAGTCAGTCTAAAGCAAGCACTTGAAAGTGAATGTAAAACCAAGGATGATTTGTTCGCACAGTTATCCAACACGAATAACTTACTAGCAACAAAATGTTCAGAATTGGAAGTGAAATGTTCCGTCTTAGAACAACAGTTAACGGAAACAAAACAAACATTGTCTTCTGATAAGCATCAATTAGAGGTTTCGCAAAAAGAATCTTTACAAAAAGATGAGGTGATTTCGGACCTTTCAATTGAAAATAACAACTTGAATGCCCAAAGCACCCATCTTAAAGAAAAGATTGCGGCATTAGAACAAGAATTTGAAGAATCAAAACGTAATTTCTCAGAAGATGTTCGGTTAAAAAATGAAGAATCTTCAAAAAAAGATGATTTCATTGGTGAACTTTCAGTAAAAAATAGTTCCTTAGCTAAAAAGAGCTCTGAACTTGAAGACAAATTATTTCACTTGGAAAAACAATTTGAGGAATCCAAACGTTGTCTGGCTACAGAAATGCATTTGAAAGAAGTCCTAGAAGAGGCCAAGACAGACCGAGATGACTTGATTATACAACTAACTAACAAAAATAATTCTCTTGCAACAAAAAGCAAGGAATTGGAGGAAAAACTTGCAATCTTGGGAAATCAATTTGATGAGTCAAAGCGTCATCTTTCTTCCGAAGTTAATAGGCTGAATAAAATTCTAGCTGAAACCAGTGCAGCAAGCTCAGCTCAGAGTTCTAAAATTGATGATTTGATGCAAAAAATAAAATCTTTTGAAAGTGATTTGCACATTGCTCAGAAAACAGCTTTGGAAAGAGACTCTCTCTTGCAAAAAATCGATCAATTCCAAGAAGAATATGATTCTTTGGCTCTTAAACATGCCAATTTAGAACTTACAAGATCGTCTTTTGAAGCTGAATTAAATTCAGCTCGTGAAGTTGTTGTCGAGAATACGGCCTTAATCAAAAAAATTGATGATTTGCAAAACTCACTTAAAGAGATTCAGCTGAAATGTGATTCCTTGAAGTCATCAAACACACAGTTAGAACTAGCAAATAAAACGCTTACTGAGGAATTAAGAGATGCGATTCAGCAGGCTGAAGAGTGTAACCGACTGAAGAGTGAATTAGTTATACTTCGACAAGAAGTCGAAAAACAGCAGAACCTTAAAAATAAATTCAACGATGAGCTTAAAATTAATAAAAAAGAATGGGTAAGCTTGCATAACGTTTTATATTAAAACATGCCATTTACAATTATGCTATTTTTCTTCCAGGATTTAAAAGAGCTCTCATTTTCCAATCAAATTTCACAACTTCAAGCCAATATTACCAGTTTAAATTTAGAAAAAAATAGTATACAAAAAGAATTTGAGGATACAATCAAAAACAACTCCGATAAAATAGCACAGCTTGAACAGGTTGTTCAATCCTTGCAAAAAGATCAAAATTTGAACTCGTCTAAATCATCTATTTCACCAAGAAAAGAAAAAGGCATGGAACATTGGATGAGTGAAAATCATCAATTAAAAGTATGTATATGATTTAAATTATGCTATACAAATATATAAACACGGTTATTTTAGATTAAGAATATGAGTTTGATGGACAAGCTCGACTCGTGTCAAAAATCATCTCCAAACGAAGAAAGGAAAAATCGCAGACTAAGTACACATGATGAGAGAAGAATGCAATCATTTTGGGATAGCAATCGGGATGTATCTACCATGACTGATCCCACAAGTAAGCTTGATCTATAATTTATTATCACAAAAGCATAAATACCAACCCTATGATTCATACAATCAATATCAATTTTATTTTTTTAGTTTTTTAAAGTCTGGCGTTTTTTTTTAACTTTTTAAATTTTTTAGATGCTGAATGCAGTTGCTCTGAAATGAATCTGAAACTAAACGAACTGAAACAGACTTTACTTATCCGTGATAGTCAAGTGAATACACTCTCAATGGAGCTCAAAAACCACCCTCTGAAAACAGAGAATGCAACACTCAAAAAGCTTTTTGCCGAAGAAGAATCAAAGCAGCAACAATTAAGGAAAGAATTAAAAAAATATAAAAATCTTATCGTTAATAGAACCAACGAAAGCAGACAATGTGCCAAATGTGCTGAACTTTCAAAGAAGATATTTGTTGAAAGCTTCAGCCAGACAACCGACAGCGATGAATCAGAATGCTATAGAAAACTGTTAAGCAAATACGAAGATCTTAAAATGATTTGCCGCGTTAGACATACAAAAATAAGAGAGTTGGAAGATGCTCTTTCCAAGGGAAAAGAAAATGCAAACAATGATAATATATCTTCACTTCATAATCAGCAGTACAGAGTGAGTATCAAAAACAAAAATACATACATATTTATATATGCTGTATAATTTTTAATTTATTTTTTTTTTTGTCAGCAAAAATACGAGCAAGTGAAGAAGGAGTTAAATGTAGTCCAAGAAAAGTACGAAGAAGCAAAAATATTATGCAATAAGCGCTTTGAACAACTAAACAAACTTTCCAACCAGCTACAATTGGGAAATAGTTAGGTGTTCTAAATTATCAATATCACAAACAAAAATACTTAATTTACTTTGTCTCAATTTATTATATACATAAAAAAAATATTATATTATTTTCATTCTTTTGTCTGTATTAAAAATGCAACAATATTTGTACAGTATTACCACTTTAGAAAATACTCTTGGGATAGTTAACTATTTATTTTTAGGGGGAAAAGAAACTTTTTTGTGCATTTTGCTCGTGAGAAAGAACAAGTCACTAAGTTTAACGAAAAATTAAATAAAAAAAACTGTCTATTCAAAAAATTTTGTCTATTAATTTATGACTTATGTTTAAGGGGAAGTATTTTTGTGTTAACACAGCAGTAACGTGTGTGGGCTTTGTTTTTTGGTTTGAAAAAGCGATGATCGTTTGCCTTTGGTATACTTTGCTTTATATATATTTATGTCGTTTTCACTTCGTTCGTTTCGACTGTTCGGAGTTGAGTCTACAGAAAAATCAATGAATACGACAATACTATTATTGAAAGTTATGCTCGATGTTCGATTTTTTATGATATTTAATAAAGCAATTTTTTTTTTAATACTTAAATAAATTCCGCCACGCCCAATTATATGCTTCAAATTCAAAATGGCATGTCACCTCTGTTTGTTTTCACACTTCAATTAAATATGAACTACGTGACAAAAGTTCTAAAATTGGAAGATGATTCACGCCTGACAAAAGTCCTTGTCAGAAAAGCGCTGAGAACGAAAACCCTTCTCTTCAAAGACTGGGAAAATATTGCAGTACTACATCCAACTATGTAGATTTGAGTGAAAATAATTCCAAATTTGAGCATTATAAATCGAAAATTTTTTCTGGATGTGGAACGAGCAATCAAATTAGAAAGATTTGTCTATCGGTAAATCGAACACCAATACATAAAATACCTTAGTACTGCACACATTTCAATGGTAATCCGAGTGAGGGGCGAACTAATGAAACTGAAATATATTCCATTTCCCCATCGTGAAGATGTTTCAAAACTGCGAACTTTGCAACACTGGGAAAAGACGTTGGGCACTTTTAGGGTTCACGCCCAAACTTGATGGAAATTTGGCATTATCATTATGGAGTTGATTTAATGATGATTAATGATGTGAAACGTGGGCTTAATGATAAAGAAAATTGGAGTAAACACTGCAAGTACAGAACAAGAATAGTAGATGAACTTTTTTAAATATTTGTATACCGAAAGCTACTTTTTCGGAAAATTTTCCCATTACGATGGAATTCATGCCAGGGCCGAATAATCACCATTATTGTTCCACCCGAAAAATTTGACATTTCACTGTTCGCCTATTGTTAGTTTCACCTGTAATCTCGTGTTCGAAAAATTCCCCTTATTGTGAACATTCACTTCGGGCAGAATGTAATGCCATTAACAGCCTAAATGTCCGCTTATTTTTAGAAGGCGAACGAAATTTCGTTCGGACGAAGCTAACAAGCTTCGGGCGAACGTTAAATATTTTTTCTCACAATAAAGCTGAATGAAAAAAAATACTTAAGAAAATGTACCTTTAGATTGGAGATTTATAAAGCTTAATTTCATATTATTCCGAAAATATATCAAAGCAAAATTATCTAAAGAAACAAAATATTTTGTCAAACAAAATGTTTTTAATTATAAAACAATAACAGTCCACGTTTGAGTCAAAATTTCCAACGTAGTTTTTTTTTTAATTCTTGCGAAAAAGCTAGACAGTAATCATAAATGGTATTTTTTGGTTATTCATAAATTCCTAGATTTATTAGCATCAACAAAATTAATTTTTACATGCACGAGCTTGTGCCCTCGTATTTTTGGCAAGACATTGACCAAAAGTTCTTCAAAAATCAAGTATTAAACATTCATAAGAAAAAAGATCCATGGAAAAAATGCACGATAGCTTTTTTGGTGAAAGGAATATTTTCCCAAGAGGATTCGTGATAGAAAATGTTCCAAAATAGGAAAAAAACCCGGGGAAATTTCTTTCGCGATAGAGCTGATTTAGGAATGGAAAGTGATATCCGATTAAAAAAATTTTTTTCTGTTTGAAAATTTTATGTTTGGAAAATCACTTAACGGTTAAACATTTTTCAGTGTTTTCTATTAATAAGGTGAAATGGGATACAAAACATTGCATCCAATTTGTTTGTTCAAACAAACAGGAAATCATAAAGCACAAAATTTTCGTTGTCGGTCTTAAAACTCATGTTGAGCTGACTTTTGGTGATTCGTTTTACAATACAAATTTGTGTTGTTCTATTCATTTATTTCTGGTATTATTTAGTAGGACTGTTGCGCCGAAGGTCTTGGGTTCGATTCCCAGCCAATGCCTCCTAAAAAAACAGAAATATTTTTCACGGGCTACTGCCTCTTGCGAGGAATTGACAAATCCTCCAAGAGTCTTATCTCTTGTCATGAAAAAGTGCTTCTCACTTTAGCCGTTCGGATTCGGCAGAAAATTGTAGGTCCCCTCCATCCCTACCAGTAACACGCACACACAGTAAACGAGCTGTCGTCCTACCCAATTTATTTTCTTTTATTTTGTTATTTAGTTTTAATATTAACATCTTCTCTGCACCAAAAATGATAAAATTTTACCATTAAGAAAACCACAAGATAACATCCGACAAAAGATCTTCCAGTAATACTCATTTCGTAATTGTGTTGAATGCCGTTTTGTCTGGCGCCTATAACCTATTTCCCCTGTTTAACCAATACTTTAAAAATTTTGTTCGATTATTATTGGGATTTTAAAATTTGCTGCAAATCTAAGAAAAATAAACACACAATTTTTGTATACATTAATAAATACTTTTTTTATTCCAAAATTACTTTTTGTTTATAATCATAATGGTTTTTTTTTGTTTTAATTTTTAACAGTCAAAAATACTACATAAAAATATAATAATATCCCTTAAATCTATACAACTTAAACAACGAAAAATAAAATAAAATCAACAAAATGAAAACAACTTAATTTGTAATTATTAATTATTAATTATATTATATAAAATAAACATTATTCTTTACATTTCTTTTTCTGAGAAGAGGATTACAAAGACATTATTTACCCTTTATAATATTAAAACTTAAAGATGATTTAAACATCCAGTTTGCTTATATTTAATGTTAAAGAAACCACAAATCGATGTTATAATAATGTAAGGATGTATAATTATTTTTGTTTGTTATGTTAAACATAATTGGTCAAGTGTTAAGTATTTTTTTTTTCTATTTGGATGTTAATGTATGAAGATAATGTATGGTATTATGTATATATGTGCGCTGAATAAAAATAATAACGGTACCTATTTAAAAAAAGAAGATATATTACATTAATTAATTTGTATTTACTATGACTTCACTTGATTTAAAATTGCTAATATGTCATTTAAAACTATTTTGAGTTGACAAATTATCTTTGGGCAAGTATTTACGTTAATAGTGTCGAATCTGGCGACCATCGTGTTTAAGAACTAAAGTTAATTCAATTCTAAAACATGCTCAGCCAACCCAAAGTTTTTATTGTATTCTTGTTTTAGTGCATAGCCTATTGGTCAGAATAATTAAGGATACTGAGAGTTATATAAGTAGGTGTATAAGAATTTAATAATAAATAAATTTATCGATTGAGTCTTAAACAAATACCCAATTAGTTTGAAATTTTTTTTAATATCTGAACATAATGCAAAATTTATAACCAAAGAGTATTAAACATACAATAAAATCTACATTTAGTTTTAATATATTAGTTTTAAGATTTTTAAGTGTTTTTAGTCACTTAGAGAAGGTTTCACAACAAAGTTGAAATAAATCAAAAACAATCGGTTTAATTTTTATTTTCCTTCAAATGAAAGATTAGTTTTTTGGGTAAAATATTACGTTTTCACATTTCAGCCTTTTTATTTTCTTTACATTTAATTAATAATGAAACAAACGCTGTGAATAGTTCTTATATTACTTAAAACAAAAAAGCATTACATATTATTTACAATACAAGATTGAACCGAATATTGTCCGCTTTGCAAGATATTCTTCAAGAAAAACCTAAAAATTAAAACAAACATTTGATATTATTTAATATCAACAAAAACTAAACTCAAAATTATTAAATTAAGAGCAAAATGGAGTAAAGAAAGAAGGAGGGATGATTTTATTTGTAATGCGATCAAAATTGTAATCATATCAATAAATAAATTTGAAGCCGTTTTTTATTAGGTTGTGCATGAATTATATTCAAATTTCGATTAAATTTGATTCCTAAATCACTTTTTGTCAAAAATTGTAAGATTATTATTTTATTTAATTGACGAGAAGCAAAACAAGGACTTAAAGTGGGGTGTGAACCCAATAGTTTGATTAGCTCTTCTTTTTATAATATTATTTTATTCAACCAATCGCATGTATGGTGAAGAACCTTCAATAATAATAACCCTACGTGAGGGACCAACAACTGTAAAAAGCGAAGCTACATCTTATGTGCAATAAATGTACTAAACTTGCAAAAATTCAAAACACTGCGGCAAAGCTTTATTTTGTTCATAGAATTTTATTAAACCCTGTTCTTTTTTGGTATATTCTGTTTTATTTTTGCATGTATTTCCGGTTCATGGTTCATTATACACACCTTCTATAAGAAGGAAATCACATTACACCAATTAAAACACGGCAAGCGTTTAAAAAAAGTGTACTAATTCTAATCAACGAATAGGCCATGGAGACTTAAATTATTGATAATAAATAATACTTTTTTAATAATAATTTAAAATAAACTCTTAATACGTACCCATATTTAATAAATCTTGCAAAACGTTTTCCTTCGGTACGAAACATCAGAATTTTATTAAGTTAAACATTTAGTAAAGATTAATCTTTTTAAGAATAGTTTTCCTGCACATATGACATGTGCGTAGTGTGTCTGCACACTTACTACAAGCACCATGCCCACATAGAAATACAACATCTCTTGTGCGTTCCATACAAATACTGCAATAGTGACACTCTTCGTACTCCTGTACTTTATTTTCTAAATAGCGTAAGCGATCTGCAGATGACGTCCGCGTTGTATCTTTTCCCTTTACTGATTGCCCATTTTGATCAATACGTTTCTCAATTATCATACCGCAATTGAGGCATTTTTTCATCCTAAGCCCACATTCTTCACATGATATCTGATGTTGGCAGGGCTCAAATTTTATTAAATACAATACTTCATCGCAGACTATACACTCTTTTGGCTCAGTTATGAAAACTGGCGTTGGTATTGGTTTATTTTGCTGTTTGCGACTGGCATGACTGCCAGTTGCTGAAGTCAGAGGCGGTGGTAGAACAGGCGACAAGGAATTTTCAAATTTGTTGCTCCTACTAGGATTCATTTCAAGATAAAAACTTGGATCTGAGATGTCCTGTTTCTTTGGCACTTGTACATTGGAAGTGTCGTCTGCAGGTGCTGACGACGGAGGGGACTGATAAATTGATTGGAATCTTTGTGCTGGAAGTGGCGGTGGTGTTGAAATTGACGCCGCACCCTCTCCACTCAATGTATTTCCATCGGCACTAATGTTCGCACTCTCAACATTTTCATTTAAATTTAACGTCTGGATATTTCTTGTCAGCTGATTTATGCCCTCGTTGTTAAGCACAGCAGCAGAAGATGTAGCTACATTAGGAGACATTCGTTGATAGCTTAGAATTAAATCCTTTTCTTCTCGTTCGGTGATCCATTCAAATATTGTCGCCCCCTTATTATTGGGCTCGATTTGACATCCTTTTTTGGCTAAATAACATAATATTGTATACATTAACCTATACTCAGTCAAATGATCCAAGCAAGTAAAAATTTCCAATATTTCTGCAGCCTCAGTCGGTGCTGACGCTTGCTGGAGATTTGTTTTCTTAATCACACACAAATGCATTGCGTTGTCACCGTCTTCATCCTTCGCTAAAATATCACAACCTAAATTGACTAGTTTTTCAAGGGCAGCCGCATGGCCTTGCGAAACGGCCAGTAGGAATGGCGTTTGACGCCGATTGTTACGTATGTCGATTTCAGCTTGTCCTTCTAAGACTAGCGCTTCAACGACATTGGCATGTCCATTGAGTGCAGCTAAGTGTAATGCTGCAAATCCATCATCTTTCTTAACGTTGACAAGTTGACGAGACAAGTGAAGAATACGCTTGGCCGCTATGACGTTACCCTTAAGCGAGGCGTGATGCAATACATTAAAACCACGATTGTTCTTGACCGTAAAATCTAAATTTGGAGCGCTGCATAGAAGTTCAACTACTTCAGTATTTTCTTTGGCAATAGCATCGTGTAGTGCTGTGTCACCGTAAGAGTCTTGGATATTCACATCTGCACCGAACTCCAACAGCTGACGAACACAATGAGGTGTTTTCTTGTGAGCACATATGTGTAGTGCTGAACAATGACTGGAGTTTAAAAAGTTAATATCTGCTCCGTTTTGTAAAAGAATCCTCATCGTTTCGGGTTGATTACCAAACGCAGCATAATGCAAAGTTGAATCGCCTTCCTTGTCAACTATGTTCACATTGGCTCCTTTGCTTATCAGGTAGTTGACTAAGTGTACGTAGCCCTGATGTGCAGCGACTTGGATGCATGCTTTACCCCCACTCATAACGTCAACTTGTTGCGGATTTTGTTCTAAGTATTGTGTGACGAACTCTAGATGACCTTGAGCTGCTTCACGCACTAATTTATCAGCTAGTGAGGTTCCCGATAATCCTGAAAGCGGTGTCATGACATGGTCTATGCGCCGGTGACTTAGGTCCATCATACTGTTAGAACGTTCGGCTGCCGTTGCCAGTGGAGATCTTTCTAGTTTAACGCATTTAGGATTAAGTGTCCATTCTATACCATCATCTAACTGTTGAATCCTTAAATCACCATCTGAATATACTTTTACCACTTTACAATGTTTTCCAAGAGCCTGGAATTAAAAAAAAATAAAAATTAAATAAGAAAATGTTTTAATTTTTTTATTTAAAAAAAGAAAACAAATGATCGGTTTGTGAAAAACATAAATATTTGTTTGAGAAATATCCGTTTAAAACAAAAACAATATTCTTACATATTTCATTAATTCAATCCACTCCCCATGTCCTTTTTGTAATTGCTGAACTTTTACTGCATCACTGATTATTGTTACTAGATCACCAACCCGAAATGAGCACACTTTCACTAAAGCTGCTGGATGAAATGTCCAACGATTTGGGCAGTTATCATATTGTACCCTTTAGATTGAAAAGAAAAAAAATGTAATGTTAAAAAAAAATTTAATTGAAAGATGTAAAAATACATACCGTATATCACCTTTATCAGTTATTCTATGTACTGTGCCTAATTTTGATAAATGTTCTACCATTCGAGGATTCCAGCCACCATGTCCTTGCTGCAATTTCATGAGAGCATCGACTTCTAGGCATACTTTCACACGGTCTCCAACCGAAAAGACAGGTTTAACAGTGGGAACAACAGGTTGTTGTTCCTCGGGTTGACCTGATTATAAATTAAGAAAAATTGAATTTTTACTTTTTCCTTATAATCAAATGGTTAACTCAGCTCAGCCAGTTCAAAACATACCTAACACAGGCATATGGTCTTTATAATAATGCCCTCCAGATGTTGGAACAATATATTTTAAATCTACGTTTCCTTTATGGCCGAGTCTGTAAACGTTTGTAGAGCCAGTCACCCAAGATACATTTGCAACACTTCGACAAGATTCGTTGTCCCATCCACGAATTTCCATAACACGTCCACTCTTACCTGTAACAATAAAGAGGGTGTAATCATCAATACAAATAAAATTTAAATATCTGAACGTAAATTAAAAAAAAAAAAACAGTTATCCAAAGTTCAATAGAACTTTTTTTTTACAGATGGTGGAGGTATCAAATTATGAAAAATGAAAACAGGTATCCGTTCTCCAATTTGTTCTAAATGTCTGATCAAGGTATCCGTTTTGATTGACACATCAAATCTAACGGACATAATTGCAATGCGACATAACGAATTAAATTATCTGATTTTGTTATAGCCAAAAATACTTATAGAGATTATTTTTAAACATTTGGTGGATAAAACATTCAGTCCTGTTCCGCTAAAAGTTCGTGTGAATGCCTGGTATTCTGCTATCCGTTTTGGGGAAGATAGCTCCGAAATCAAATAAAAACATTTATAAATTGTAATCGAAATAAAATTTAAAGAAATAAATTCTCTTAAGAATTTCAAATATGAATATCGGTAATGTTTTGCACTCGAGAGACAGAAGAAAAAATTTATCTGAAGCATATTAATTAAAAAATTCACTTCAATCGAAATTATTGACCCATGAAATAGCAGAAAAGGAAGGGCTGATTGTTAACAACTAAAATGTATTGAGATGCTTTTTCTTAAAATGCTACTTCGATTTCGATGTTTGCAATGTGCTATTTAGCGCTATATTGTCTATAGAACTTCAAAAAGATTTTATCTTAAATTTATCGTAGGCAATTAAAACAAATTTCATGACAGTAACAGGTAGACAAACAGCCAAGATTTAGGATGTCAATGACGGTGTGTATTTTTAAAATTCTTTAATTAATCAATCGATGATTGTTTTTATTTTCGATTCACTCTATCAAAATGCGTAGAAAATCGTCGAATTTTTCTTAAATCTATTACCTCATGGTATCTGTTCTTTCTAGATGGGACTTATTATTTCGTAGAGGAAATTATGAAAAGACTACTTACCTTCGCCACCGTCTTGTTGTCCCCACTCCCAGTCTGGGCCACGTACTACTTTTGCTCCTACAAATATTCCTTTCAATGGTATTTTTGCAGATCCTTTACGGGGCGGCACCCTTACACTAGAATAAATAAAATATACACATTTTAACTTAAGAATTTTTTTCAACTAATAGTTCACAATATACCCAAGAGATGTGGGTGTAGTGTAACGAATAAACGGATGTTCTATATCATGCTGATCAGAACCATAGCAGTAGGCGCACAAATGATAATTAGAACACAGCGCGCACTTAAAGACAATTCCGGCTATTCCCCCCTTTAAGCAACTATCACATACCACATTTGAATGGCGAACACCTATGATAATTTGAAGAAAAAAAAATATTCATACATATACATATATAAATATATTCAAAAATATTTTTTATAAATCGAAGCACACACATTGGAAGGAATGAATTTCGAAGAATATAAAAGCTTTATTTTTTCACTCACCAACTTGTGCGTTGTCTATGATAATCAAATCATACTGATTTTGATATCCAACTCTGTAATTTGTTCCATGACCGGAATCCCAATTCACCACTACTGTCTTCTCGGGGGAATGTGCTGATCCGAAACGGCCTATCTCACAGACTGTACCGACGTGACCTTCTCCGTCGTCTACAACAAAAACAAAATAAACCAACACATTTAATACAAGCAACAAGAGTACATTAAGCAAAGATATTTATATTTGAGAGAAGAGCCACGAGTGTCTTATGGAGGATACAAGACGGCAGGCTCTTTTCTACTAAATCTGTTGCGGCTGCTCCTACTGCCAAACTATGTATATATTCATTGGTTTTTTTTTTTTTTTTTTTTGGGGTGCGCGCATCAGTGTTCGGTTCGTTGGGTACTTTAGTTATTTTTTTTTATGTGGGGCATGTTGATTTGTTCCCTGTTGCGCAGAGCGTGGTGTTAACCATTTGTTTTGTTTTTGTTAATCTAATTATAAATTCAATCTTTCGTTCATCGTTCGACGGGGTAGACACAAGGAAATATTTTTTACAGCCATATCCTCCATCATCGTGTGTTGGCTTCCCTTTTCAGCTTCCATAGGCTCGACATTCATGCGATAAAATGTGAATGTTTTGAAGGGAGGACGGATGAATTTTAGAATGTTGCCCTTTTACTTTAAATATAAATCTGTCTACAGCACGCGACAAAGTATTTTCATCTTTTTGGTTGTCAGAATTTATTTTCTGAAACTAAGAAAAATGTACATGATATGTACCTATGCCGACACCAAGTCAAGCATGTGTTACAGTAGAAGTTAAAATTAAGTACCTGAGGGGAGGTTTATATTGACATCTATTTCAGATTTTTAAATCTTTTAAAACATTAACTGCTTAAAAATAATCAAATCTAATATTATATTAATTTCCAATGTATAATGAATTTGAAACAAGAATCTTGTCTTGAATTTGTAATTAAAATAAAAACAAAATGAAACTTCAAATGAAGCAACGAAATTTAAAAATAGCTATGTACCTACCACGGAAGATTTAACGATCGTACTTAAAAAAAAATCGCAATTCCTTAATGATATGCTATCACAAGTAAGCTTTATGAAAGTTTTAGAGTAGCTGCAGCAGTCATTGTCCCAAAAGAATGATAACATGCTGTTTAACCGTCTGTTGAACCCAAGGAATATTTTTTTGATATCAGACCAGCCCATTTACATATATAATACACAGCAGTACCCTGCCAAAAAGAAATTAGGAATACGATTGGAATGCTACAATTTTAAGTTGATATTTGTATAATTTCCACATCAAAATTATTTTTTACATCTTTGATAATAGTTTTTATTTATTTTTTTTGTAAAGAATTGAGAATAGGCATGTTCAGGAAAATGAGATCTCGGAGATCTCCGCAATCTCAGTTACCTGAACAGGATTCCTCAGCCAAATTTCTCAGCTTTGCTGTCAGAACTCTGAGGAAAAAAAATTTTGGATTCGCTAATCGCTTGCTCACTTTTTGAGTGAGAAAAATCTCTGAGATCTCATTTTTCAGAACACGTCAAATATGTATCAACTGTGCAAAATGTACCATATTTTTTTCAAAAGAAGATTGGGTGTTCATAATTTTTTTTTACGGAATACTGTAATTACATATGTATGTACTAGAGTGGTCCTTGTTTCGAATCGATCCCACCTTATTTAAACAAAAATCCTGCAAATATTTAGATCCTAATATTAATGTTAGCCTCACTGTTATTTGTATGTAGCTGAAAATTAAAAATGGTAAACTAAATGGCTTATTTAAGCTAAATAAATATTGACTCTTTCAAAACTAAATACAGATGATGATGCTGAAAAAATATACCTTTTCCAATTCTATTCATTCGCTCACTCAGCTCATCAACAAAGCGATATTGTTTTTTTATAAGAAAAACACATGAAAGTTTTATATCGAAAACGGAGTTTTATCAAAGTTAAAGAATTGCCTTTAAAAGGATCACCCTTATATGTAAGTATGTAGAATATTCAGATGTTTCTTAATTGGATTTTTGGCTAAAATTAATTCTGCCGCCTCCTAAATCAGTTCCACAGACACTGTTTCAATGAAAAGTTCTGTTAATCTGCTTTAAGTCGATATACAGTGTGAATATAGGGAATTATAGGTTACCTCTTGAATGTTGTACAAGAAAAAGTTTTTTAAATAGGCTCACAGGTCAAACCCTCGAGCCTATTTAAAAAACTTGTTCTTGTATCATATTACAGGGTGTTTTGAATAAGATGCAAAATTGGGGAATAAACCCCCTCCCATACTATTTTTGGCTTGTCCAGACGTCCTAGCCTTCTTTCGCATAATATACAAAAAAAACAGTATATCAAACTAATATTGCATTTAAAAATATGTATGTAATATGTGTATGCTATTCAAAAATCGAAAAAATCCATTTTCTGTGTATCTATGACAGCTGTTTTTATTATTTTTTCAAGCATATTTTAAATGCTTGTTGAGAAAATGTAAACAAAATTGGACAAACTGTTTTTACGAAAATATGAAAAAAGTGTTAGAACCAAGTTAACAGGCCCAGGAAAGGGTAGAGATAAAATTTTGTAAATAAATCAGGGATTAAGATCACTCATCGTAAAATTTTCTACTTCCGCGAGCATATGCCATATGCTTACAAAGAGGAAGGAAATAATATTTCCCATTTTAAAAAAGGGGATTACTTCTCTGTCGAGTAGGTATATTGACAAAAAAAACCATAAGTTAAAAATTGTTTTCCAAAAATAGCATAGAATCGAAATACACCACATGTCTCATTCATAAGAGCGCCACAGAGTTCTCAAGAAAAAAAAACTAGGTATATATGTATATCCGAAACCACACCATATTTATTTTTAGATTTTTCCAAATATACCACCATTTTTAATATAAATCTTTAAAAAATTATGTATGTACATAATAATATGTATGTACACATATAACAAATAAAGACGAAGGAGATTGAACTTCTTATTTATAAAATTCTAAGATGCATTTTTTTTAAATTCTTCTTAAAATGAACATTACCTTGATTTTGCCATATCCAATTTGGTCCACGAACAACTCTTATGCCTGGTGGAATTGTTGCCATTTCTTTGTTTCTTGTACTCGTTCTGTATCTCTGATTTTAATTAAGTTATTATTATTTGACTTAAGTTTTTCTTTGCTTGACTATCCCAAAAAGAAAATGTGTTTTCTCATTTTATATTTTATATTATTTTTTTTTGTATCCAGAGTTCAATAAACTATTAGCGTTAGGAATAGTTTGACTAATAATGTGAACTGATCCCGGGATTATTGATTGTCATACTGAAAGTAAAACAATTTGTTAAAAATTAACTGAAGAAAAATATTAGTTAATTATTTAATATATTTTGTTTTATTTAAAAGCTATATCGAATATGCGTGTTATCATTAATCCCAATATAACAAGTGTCCCTGCAAAATAAAAACATAAAAATTCATCAGCGCAAAGTTTCGTTTCATATTATTTTGCGCTTTGATTAAGATGAAAAAAGTATTTTATTAATGACAGATTAAAATGAATTGTAAGATGTCTTTGTAGCTGTGTTTAATGAAGAAAAACCTTATCAGAACAGAACAGAGCAGAAAAGAACAGCTTCGTGTTTTTTATTGGAAAGACCATTGCCAATCAGCTGTGAAATTATTTTTAATGATACATAATTTGTTTGAAATGTTATTCAATATGAATTCCCATTGTAGTTTAGGTAGCTATGGCAAGTTATGGATTCGTAAAAAAAGTGGAAATCGAGATTTTAATCAAGTTTGATATTACGACGCGAGGGAAGACAAAAAAGCGTGTCTCTTAATTCTGTCCGTTGGGCTGCCGCCTAAACAAATGAGAAGATTTTTTTATAACCTAGCTTTTTTGGACATTTCCCCACGACACTTTTCTTCATTTTTGTTAAGGAGCAAAAATAACGGTACCTGTCAAGCAAAACTTTTTAGCAATTGGGTGCGTTCAATCGATTACGTTTTACATCTGAATTTTCAGATTTCTGAATTTTTTGAGCTTCTGTCCAGCTGTCATAAAAAGTTAGATGACTTTTAGTGACTTTTAGTTACGTTTCATCTGAATTTTCAGACAAGAAATTCTCATCTGAAAATTCAGATGAAAGTTGTTTGTGTTGGGAGAAGTGCCAAGCACACATAAAAGCTGAACTTTATAATTTTCGTCTTGTTGGTGGTTGATTTTTTTAGTTTTTGTCATGAAAATTTAATACTTATTTAAATTAACGAACTTTTTGTTTATTGTTTAGTGAATTTTTAAATCAACAATTTTTTTAATTGATGTTTGGAAAGTTTTTCTATGTTTTTGTAAGTCATACATATCAATAAAAGGACTTTTAATGAAGGTAATGAAACCTGTTGCTGATTTAGTTACATATATTTTCATCCTCACAACTACTCACTCTCAATGTTTAATTTACAAATGTAATTAAAGTTCTATTTTATTTCGCTTCAATGTAAATTCTTTAGGTAAATGCAGGAATTTGACACAATGACTTTCGACTGAAATTTCAGAGTTTTTTTGCGTTCAACGACATAAATTCAGAAATCTGAAAATTCAGATGCTAAGCTATTTTTATTGAACCCGCCCATTCTGATTTTTCTCAAAAGCGTGGAAATAGAAAGAAAAATTCAGTCAATTTTGATCAAATTTTTTATATGGACATTTTTTCGAAAAATGTTTATACTATTGTATACAAAAAAAAAACAAATTCGTTCGTTTCGCATTTTATTTTATATTCTTTTTTGATAAACTTTAACTGATCGCATCTCCAAGTATGATGTGGATTCTAGGTATTCCAAATGTGATTTTTAACTTTTTGAAAGACTTATTTCATTGGAATTTCTTTTTGAATAGGTTGTTTTTGAACGCTTAATCATAAATAAAATATTTCATTTAGACAACACGATAAAGAAGAATTCTCATTAATAAATCAAAATGATTTTAATGACAATTATTCATGTATGGCTAATCGAAAGAAAACAGCATTCAAGGTTTCAAAAACACATGTCTTTGCAAAACGCTCGAGTGCATAGTGCACATTTTTTCATCATTAGTTTATGTAGAAGACTCACAAAGCAAACAAACACCGATTTCCCAGCACGTGGTAAAATTATAATCGCTATCTTCTTCACATCCATTCACATCATTACACACACAAATCGGGTCAGCTATATTGGGGAAAGTAAATAACAGTTCTTTACGAAGTTATTTTTTTTTATACCCCCATGAATGATGCAGCAGGAATATGTAAGTAAATAACTTATTTCATTCTTTAACTGTTTGGGCGAAATGACATTTTTATGACTTAATCGGAAATACATTTCGTTCTTCTCCATTTATGCCGATGACTCACGTTTTTAATAAAGTTTTTAGGCAACTTGGAAACCTTTTTTGGCAAACGACACTATCAATAGCGATAGTATGATAAACATGTGGCATTCTTATTTCTTTTTATTAAGTTACCTTAGAACACTTTTCTAAATTAATAATTCAATGACTTTTTCAATACTCTACTGGTTATCGGTTAAATAATATTCATTGTTGTGTTATGATATTTTTGGACAATACGTGTAAAATAATGGCGCAAGTGAAAAAAATACACAATATCTACAATGGTAGGTATACTTTGATAAACAAAAAAATGGTCTTTTTTTGTTTACCTATTGTGGCTTTTCAAAATTCTTTTGTCAATTGTAAAAGACATGCTGAAACTTAGCATAATTGAACAGGCTGTGCGCAAGCACATTAGAAAAGAGTTCACTTGAATAATTGATGTGAAAAATCCTACTTACCAGCCCACGATTTGCAGCGCTACCTATTGATCATTTGTCAAAATAAGGAAAAAATTAAATATAAGAAACAAATAGGTGTGGAAGTAAGCAGATTTCAATAAAATAAAATTTTTCAACTTTTTAGTGACATTCTTCAATACCTAAGGAGAAAACTCAAATATGTATAAGAAAAATGAATGTGGCAGTAGGAGGACTTTTAAATAAATTACACCTGTCAAGCTTTAGGTTAAACATGATGAAAATTCAAATAATGAAAAATGGAGCTGTGATTTTCAAACTCTGAAAATGACCAGCGAAATCGGTTCGGTAGATTTTTAAATAGAACAGAAAAACATTGATTTGTATATTATGTATATTGTATATGTTCAATGTGTGAATTATTTGAAGATCATTTTGATAGTAAACAAGATACCTATACGAACATATAAATTTTTTAAGACAACTTTGTCATTTTCAAAAAATGCTGATATTGTTCGCTTAATATTATATCTTGAGTACTATTCCGATTCTGTTGAACATCAATATTAATGTCTATTTTATTAAATTCCATGGAATGTCGAATAAAAAACTGGAAAAATCGACATTTGTAACCCCTACCCCCACTAAATGCTGAAGAGAAAACGTATTCTATGTCGAGGCGCATTTTGATTACATACAATTCACCTTGAAATTTTGAAAATTTTGAAGTTTTGTTCAAGACTAGGCTTTCATTTGAAATGTATGGAAGTTTAAATTTGTGGTCTAACCGTAGTTTCAAAATTTTGATTAACAGTGGGGAAAACCCCGTTATCATCTAATTCGTGGTATTTGGATGAAGCCTTGTTGCTTATCTTATTGTTATTAAAGAACAAGTTCATAACCGAAAACCAAATTAGTACACTCATGTCTTGCCTTATCTATTTTAAAATAGAATTATATACCTATGTACATTGTACATACAATTAAACCGCAACGTATACCCTACACCAGCACAGTACTTTATTCAAACGAACTTCTAAACTCTACTGTAGAAATCTAAAATGCTTACCTATTGGACAAAGATTTGAAAAGTTGTGGTAATTGAGTTTAAGAGGTTCCCTGACTTTTTGTAAGTTCTTCTTTACCTTGGATTTGAAAGCACTGTTGCGTTGTTGACTTTTACTATTTTTCTAAGAGCAACACAGCGTAGCAAAAAATAGTATATATGGCAACGAAATCAAATGCAAATGTTAACTCGGATACATTTTCTTTCTTTCCAATTACAAATGATTATATGACGACTACGAACAGGAACCATGACGATATAAACTTAAGTAAGCATGTGCGCCTATTCCCTACTCCAGAAAAAAAAAATTATTTCGTAACAAACGTTACTTAAGTTTTTTTTTTATATTACATTGTTTAGACAAAGCACGAGAGAAAATAAATATATATATATATTTACACAATATATTTACACAAAGATTAGTGCCTTTGGTTATTTTGTTTTCTTTAAATTCGTTGAAAATTATGTTTTATATCAAAACCGGAAGTAGGAAAGAAATTCACTTTGTGAATCTGTTTTTTAATTTATGTTTTAAGATGATACTATAATTGTATATTTTGTATTACAATAAAATTAAGATGTATGAAGGTTATACTGAGGTTTTAATAAATTACTTCTCATATAATTTCAATCGTTCAATAATTCAAAATTTCGATATCAGGAAATGGGTGACACATAATAATGAAACAATTGATAAAATAACAAGTTGTATCCTCCTTTTTTTAAATTATTGGACTTTCAAAACGTTTTATCATATACATATATAATATCAAAAGCAAAATTATAAACAGTGACATGCACTAAGTATTTTACATCGCTAAGGAAACAACAGTTGAGAGATTTTGCAACAAATTCAACTAAGGCGTGATTGTTTTTATTATTTATATAGGCTTAGTTACTCTCATTTACAAAATGCAACATAAACCAAGCCTGAAAAAAATTTATTAATGGATATTTATGGATAAATGTATATTTATCAAGGCTTACATTCATATGTCCTTAACTTGCATACCTACATACATTTTCTATCCAGGCTAAAGAAATTTAAGGAAAATAATTCGTGATGAAAATCCAGGCTTCGATAAACTCTATAGTGTAGTTTCTATGGTATTTTATTAGTTATTTTGCTTCAAATTCAATAGAGCATACATTTAATATTCAAGCTCACCTATTGTTGTTGTTTATTATTGAACTGTTTACTAAGATTGCGTTTATGTCGGAGCTGCGATAAACGATTCGAGCTGCAATGCGAGCAACGATGACATTGAAGTTCGAGTCGAAGCTCTTATGTACTGTTTATATATTTTAGCTCCGATAAGCGATGTTTTTCTAATATTTTGTACCTATTTGTATGTAGTGATCGAATTTCATCATATCATCCACTTGATAATACAGATTAAATCTTAAATCCAGATGCAGATTAATTGAATTTATATTAATTTACATCCAGATTTTATTTTTTAAACTCAATTGTCCCTCCTGGTTGGAATCCTCACGGATCTTTGTTCAATGAGGTTGTTGGAAATAGTTTGGAATACTTTAGAATAGAAAAGTACAAGTTTTTGCTGCTCAATTTATTCTTGATAAAACTTGGTGATAATTAAAGAGGTAAACAAAAAAAAATTGAAACATGAACAAAATAAGCTTTTTATTGATTTTTTTTAGAAAATATTTTTCTTTAGATCATCAGTCATGACAGGTTAATATTTTTTAATTTTTTATCGATTGTTCTCTGTAAATTTCTGCATATGAAATTTTATATTGAAGGTGAGCAAAACGAGAAAGCAACGATGTGGTCTTGGGCAGATGAATATTGAAAAAAGATGTTCCACCAATATTTTCTAGGTATAAAGTTTTTGTATTTCCTACTTCAATGCAGGTAGGTACTCAATCCTTTCAGATTGTCTGAATATTATAGATAAATAAAAACACTGATTTTCGCAAAATAAATATTTTTTGTGAATTCAAAAAGAGGAAGTTTTCTTTAAAAACTAAAGCCTAATACGCAGATAGCAATAAATCTAAGCTTTGATACAAAATTCTCTCCAAAATTTAGACAAGCTAAATGTTTTTAAATTTTTTAATTTTGTGTGAGCTTTGCTTTGTTAAATTAAAAATCAAAATGGAAGAATATTTGGGAACATACCATTTATCTCAGCCAAAGAAAAGAATCCATTTTATTTGATTAAATTCATTTGAAATAGTGAAAAGAAATTCTTTGAAATGGTTGAATATAATTTCTTCTCAGACAACAACTGTTTTCGATTACACATTCTCCAAAACGCCGCTCTCATGTCAAAATTTAGCTACGGTTTTAACTGATGTTTGGAGAGAAAAGAATTAATATTCTGCGTACTGAGCTTAAACTTGAATTAATCCTTCAATGTCTACCATACTTTGCGTAATTAATCAAAAAACTTGTCAAATTATGTATTTTTTTCAGTCAGCGCAAAATCAGCTGATTATTTCATAGGTGCAACAAGAAACAGCTTTCTGAATAAAATGAAATGATAAAATGAAAAAGTCGTATGAAAACTCTCGTGATAAAAAACTTATCATTTCATTTTTTCACAAAACCGCAATACTCTCTGTTCTGTTCTAACTTTTTCTCACTGAACAAAACTAATGTAAATATTTCTCAGTTCTAGTCACATCGCTGTTCGAATCATTTATCGCAGCTCCAACATAAGCACACCCTAAGTAAATCTTTACAGAAAAAAAAGTTAAACAAGGATCGCAAACCAGTAAATCAAGGAAAAAAGTAAAGAAAATCAAAAAAAATCTTTAAAACTGTTCGAATAAACTAAAACCAGTAGTTATATCTTCCTAAATTCTAAACTCCCATTTTGATCACCGAAAAAAGTGTCATTCATAATTTTTGAATTTGATATTTTGGTTTTTGAGATTTGGCATTCGACATTTTCAATTTAAGGATTTTAAAATTCAGGATTACAAATCCCGGATTTCGTTGCCAACCTATTAAAATAAGACCCGACAGCGCGTACGCGAAAATGTTTTCGCCTACGCGAAATTAAGTGCTTCTCACTTCTATGTGTTTTTTGCTTGCTTACATAAATACAGTGCTAGCACCCAGCATTACGGCGTATAAACAGTGAGGTATGTATGGCGCACATACTAGGATTTGGGATAGGTGCGAGGTTTGGTTTATGGAAAGTTTCTTTTGCATTTAAAGAATCTGGATTTAAAGCCAACCTCGCACCTACCCCAAATCCTATAGTTTCGCGAACGCGATAGCTATAGGGTCATTAGACAGATTCGTTGTTAAATAAAAAAAAATATTTGAAGGCAATGTTTTTATCCCTGCGCTCTTTCGTTACAACTTTTTTTTTACTAATTTGTAATAACTACCTACGAATTTTCAAGTTTTTTCCCTCTAAAATTCCAAACTTATCAAATTTTGATGATTGGGATGAGAAATCAAAAATAAAATCTGGAACGTGTTGAACAGTCAAATAAACTATGTACTTCTTAGTGATAGTCTAGTTAAGGGACATCTAGGAGCTTTATTCCCCGACCGATTTCACCCACAAAATCATCGTAATGGCGTGAAAAGGGGCTAGTAGGTATACCAAAAAGCAGATCCTTTCCAAAAAGCTACCACTTGCTTCAAGATGCCTTACCAAGTCCTGCTCTTGTAACAACCTCTGCAATGAAACCAGAAACATTTTACATGTATACAAAATAAAAAGGGCAGATCCCTCACTTCTCATTTTTTTGTAAATTTTATAGGTACCTACCTACCTATCCGGCAAACAATTATTTCAGTGCATTCTGCAACAGTAACAAATTTTGTTGATATCTGAGAACACGTAGGTACCTACATAGATTTCTTATTTTGATATATCAATCTGAAGTACCAGCAAAAAAGTCCCAAATTCAATACTTCTCGGATTTGTTACTACCTACAGTTTATAATTTCAATTTTGCTTCTATCGAATGAAACAAACATTTTGACGAACAATAGCGGCAGAGCTTCACAACTTAAAAATGCCTATATATTCCCAGAAAAGCGGAAACAAAAGATATAAAATTACGATAAAAGGATTCTGAAGGCGTAAAACGTTTAGGCTTAAAATACTCATTAAATCGTGGGAGATAAGCGAAATCGGGTGGCACAACACCTATGTACCTACCTTTTCTGCAGAGTAGACAATTTTAGGACACCTTTAATTTTAAAGAAACAAATGCACACCGAGAGCTCACCTAGGAAATTAGTTTTAATTGTATCAAATAATCATGAATTTATTGCAAGGTGGAGGAAAAAGGGACATAAACGCACCGTTTTGCTCCAAAAAGTAAAGATTTCTGTGGTCCGGTCGCTGCTCTTTTTTTATATTTATTATTCCTGTTCACGGCGAGGTCTCTACTTTTGCATAGACATGAAAATGAATCATCAAATTGCGAATAAAATTAAATAGGGAGACCGGAGAAGTCGTCGACGGTAAATAGCGAACGGAAGGGACACAAAAAAAACTTTTCTTTCCGACACTCTTTTTTTTTAACTTTTGCAAACATCGGGTCGAACTGGGAACTGAATAATTTTCCAATGAATTTCTTTTCTTTTTCAATTGGAAATTTGTGTGATGAATAATATTTATGATAATTGAGTGCACAACTTAATTTCGCGTAAATCGAAGTAATTCAATTAACTTTTTGAGAAAAGCAAAAAAAACTTATTCCATTTTTGCAAAGGTAGAAAATTAAAAAGTTTTATTGACAACCCGCTCCCCGACGACGTTTGTTCATTCATTGACAATTTTTTTTTCTCGTCGTGGCTACTGCCCCGCCATCTTTTCGGTTCACCGCATTTTGGTGAAACTAAAATACTGGGATTATATTTTTACCGGCCATCTAGCGTTAAATAGAATAGTGTGACTAGACAACAAAAGATAAGGGTGTGTGATGTGAATTTGGGAAATTTATTTGTCTTTTAAATGCTTTTATACTTTAAAATTTGCATTGGCGATTAGCACAATGACGAGAGACGTGAGTATTGGTGGTAGGGGTAGACAAATTGGTGAGGTTATAATCCTTAATCCTTTGTGCTTTTCTTTATGTTTTATTTTCAACTCTTCGTTCACTTTATGAACTTCTTTTAATCGAGTGGAGTAATTATTGCTGGGATATGACACATTCAGGCTAGGCGGGCACTTGCAACTTTTAAAGGTAGGACCGCATTTGGCGGAACTGCACTTCAGCAGAACTGAACTTCACGACTTATTTGTAGGAAATTGTATGAGCTATATAGCACTAAGCGACAACTGCACTTCACGGCGCGGCACTGTGCGACAAAAGTTGGTAATCTGACCAACTTTGTCACGACATGAAGTTCCAGTCAGTTTCTGTGAAAGTGCGCGTGGTGTTGCTGAAGTGCAGTTCCACCGAATGCGGTTTTACGGTTTTATTTTAGTAAGTAATATGGTCGTTAGGCTATAGGCACGCACATGCAACTAAACAGTTTGATTTCGAGTTTAAGCACAATAGACTTATATGGGGGTGCACGCACATAAACTTGCGCGGACTCTCATATAATCCTATAGTACTCAAAATCGAAACCAAACATTTTCATAACTAAACTTTCAGTTTTAGGTGAAAAGAGCACCAAGTAAGAGGAGAAACTGTCTACGATTGGTGGATTGTTTCCTCGTGTGAAAGGGGACAAACTGTTTCGAAACTAAAAATTTCATATGCGCGCGAACATACTTATTCCTTGCGTTTGGTGAACTATCAGATAGGCTATCCACCTATCCCAAAAATTTTCTGATACGTTGGGTTGTTGTTGCATCAGCAGTTTTGTCACAAGGGATTACAACAGCCGCGTTTTATTATCTACGGGTCTGGGTCGGGGTTATCTTTTAACACGGAATACAAAAACAAATTTGGATCTAGGTTTCTATTGGGGTTTGCTTTGTGGAACCAGAATTAAGTTCTTACTCTGGCGGGTAGACGGCTCTTCAGTCGGTAGAGAGTACAAAATGCAGTGCGAGGAAAAAAGACCTCCATGAAAAATAAACAAACATGAGACAAAAAGAGATGAGCATACAACAGTATTTTCATTAGGATCCGTATCGTTTTATTATATCGGGGTGAACCATATGGGTTATTGGCGATAATAAAACGCGGCTAACAATACGAACCTATCCGGATAGCTTTGGATTTATCCACCAACGCGACCATTATGTTTAAACCTTTATGTTGGGTCGTTTATTATCCTCCCTTCTGTCGATAACATGGCCATCTACCTCCGAAATTTTAAAATATGTTCAGCACCTCTATTTTTATTTTTGCAAAAGTTTTTGTATATTTTGTAAACATACATAAATGTTCTACGAAAATACAAACAAAGTAAATAAAATTAACGATTAAATCAAGTGTTTAGCTATAAAGAAACTATACTTTAGCATGTTTACTTCCCCCACAAATTCCAACCTCAAAAATAATTAATTATGAACTTTCGCGCAGAGGATCCGGGTGCAGTGCAGTTTGGAAATTTCATCAACTACTATCAATTCCACTCAGCCGAAGACCGAATAGCTTTGCTTCCAAACGATGTATGGTTGGAACAAAACGAACCATCTAATGAATCGCCCTACCTTGTCCTCGATGTGGGATGCAATGCTGGAGATGTCACTCAATTGCTCCTACATTATCTTTCCAATCACCTAAACAGGGAAATTCAAATCCTGGCAGTAGATATAGACCCAAGTCTAATTAAAAGAGCCAGGGAAAATAAAATACCCAAAAAAATCGAATTTGTTTGTGCCGATATCATGAAGAATGAGCTGTCCGAAATTGAGACTTACCTCAAAATTCGCAATGCGAATAAATTCGATGCAGTTTGTTGCTTTTCGATTACCATGTGGATTCATTTAAATCATGGTGATAGTGGTCTGCAGGATTTTCTTAGCAAATGCTCGCATATTGCCAAACTTCTAATTGTCGAACCTCAACCCTGGAAATGTTATCGGACGGCAGTACGTCGTATGCGGAGATCAGCGAACGAAACGTTTCCAAAATTTGCCCAACTCAAATGGACGACAGGTATTGAAGACGATATAAGGCAATACGTAGAGAATCGTCTGCATCTCTGTATGATTCATGAAACACAACCGACCAAATGGATGAGGAGAATTTGGTTTTACCGCCATCGGTAGGTCGGACTCAAAAATTTAAATTTAGGCTTAAAGACTTATTTAGTATACTTTATTTTTACAAGATAATTTTGTTATAATATGGTAATCGAAAGGGTTTTTTTTTTTTACATAATAATACTTATAATAAACTAATAAAGAATGCCAAATGGTTTTATCGAAAGAACAAATTGTTAAATTGTTTCAGGGTCAAGTTGGATGCATGATTCACAACGTAGGGTCATTACTTTTTGAAGAAATAGTACTCGTCATATTGGGCTTGATTTCACCCGGCCACTTCACCGGAAAACTCGAGTTTAACGTCAGAAGGCAAACACTCGACGTCTACTTCGTTTTCTTGTGTGTTTAATCGGTTGAGGGTTATCATCATGTCGCCAGACTTGGTGCCAGTCATGAGGCCAGTTGCGCTATTGTCTACTACCACCGCTTCTGACTTTATTGGCTTGAACTGTTGAATGGTGACTGTTTGCGGTGGTTGGTGGGGTTGAGATTGTAGTGTTTGCGGAATTTGCTGCATTTGCGAGCTGACTGTCATAGGCGTTGCCTGTTGTATGATCACTTGCTGTTGAATGAGTTTTGGCTGCTGCTGGTGGTGCTGCTGTTGTTGTTGTTGTGAGTTCTGTGGTTGCTGTTGCAGTTGGACCGGTGCCGCTTGAATTATATGCTGCACTTGATTGGGTTGGACTTGCTTGGCCGGGATGCCCGCTTCTTCGTATGCTTTCTTTTTCAAGGTTTGGCGTATTTGAGACCTAAAATGTAGTTCAAACAGTGAGATTGACTTGTCAAATATTTCGCCCTCGTCATCAGGATCAGATGAAGAAAACAATAGTTTTTTTTTTTTAATAAGATTCTTAGGTAATACAAGATTCTAAGAGCGTTCTTACACTGTACGGTTCTTTATTCGTAAGCTTATTTTGCTTAGATCTTCCGAGAAACGGGTTATCGATGTGTGCAACATTTCGATTTCTTCATCTGTCCATTTGCTCCTGAGCTTGAAAAGTTTGTTGTGAACGGTAGGAATTGAGAGCCAATTAGTGTTTGCTTCAATGATAAACTACAAAAGCAAGCTTACCCTGATGGCGAGTCTGAACTGGGATGTAATTGCATTGTGAGCTCCCCTAAACGATTGAATGCCTGGCCAGCTGCAGTGAAAATCTCTCCTACCTGTAAACCGAAACACACAGCAAAGCATTGTTATTTAGGTTTGAAAATGTAGGTAAGTTGGAGGCAAATTTTGGAAAATTAGTTTCCCTTTTTTGCAACTTTTTGCCATTTCGTTGTTGATATTTTGAATACGTTCAATACAAGTGCGTAGGGATATTAAAAAAACTATTATATTTTACTTACTTTTGTAGCCGAACCCATTGTTTTGGTTGTAATATTTTATATTTATTTTATTATATTAAGCGAAAGGCGGTAGTTTTTTTTTAGAAAATGTCAAAATTTTAGACGACAACAGCCTTGTTATAACCCTATTTTATATACAAAGATGACGGCGGCACAAGGAAATATGTTTGGGATGTTTTTTTACGTTCTTGGGACTGGGATATTTGTGTGGAATGTAATATAATTTGGTTTGAGGATTGGATAATGTGCGTTCAGAATATAGATTTATTAAGTTGCAAACAGAAGGATTATTTTGCAGTCAATAATTTAATTTATTGATTCCCAGTGCTGAGATTTAGTTAATTCAAAATCGGTGCAATAAATTTATAAAATCATATTAATTTATTATTTTCATACATACATAAGTGTAAAATGTGTCACATCGGTGGATTTTTGGTGGAGTATACCCTTTTCAATTATACGCACATAAAATCTACCTATCTCTCTGGATGCGCCTTTCAGTAAAACGACCGTGTTATCAGGCACATAGAACGGTTTTTAAATTTTGAACCATCTCATAATATGTACTGATTTAAAATAAATTTCTTATACAGAAGCTAATAAAGGCTCCCCCGAGCCAACGTGAAACATTCGGAACGACGACGAATTTTTCGGTTGAGCCTAAATAAGTTTAATAAAAAAAAATAAAAATAAGTTTATGAAAATTTCATATTGTAAATCGGGTTGATGATTTTTTACGAAATTATATTTTTAACTCCACATTAATAAATACCTAAAATTAGCGTACATACCGACTACCATTTTTGGTTGATTCATTGAAAAAACTTATACATTTAATTTTTTTAAATAATCGCTAGGTATATTTTGGTACTCTAATGGTCAGTTGTACAATAGTGGTCCAGCCTCGGTTCAAGATTTTAACTCACCGATTTCGGCGGATTAACTAACGTTCAACGCTGGTTCAAGTATGTAATTGGTTATTATCACACACTTGAACAGTAAACCACTGTTGAAACTCAATTAATCCACCGAAATTGGTTGAGTAAAAATTGCTGAACCACGGTTTAAATATTTGTACAACTGGTCCTAAATTAAAATAAATAAATTAAAGTTAAATCCGAAAAATGTGCAACTTACTAAAATTATATACCATTGTTGGAAATATATGTTGAAATTTCATTTTGATTCGAGTTGTTTCATGAGGTTTCAACAAAAAAACCCTGACAAAAAAAAATTCAAAGCATTTGTATTCGATATCACTACGTTTATGTATCGAACCCATATAGTACATACTACATACATACCGATATTTTGATTTAACATGCATTCACTACCAAAATTTTCTGTCGACTAAAGAGACAAGGCTGGAGAGTTTATTTATATACTATTCTAATTCAGAAGCAGTATAAAACCTATTCCATTGTTGTTTCATACTTTCATAGAAAAATATTAGAATATTAGAAATTTTAACCTCTTGAAGGCTTAAAGAATTGTTTCTTTATTTATGTATGTTAATGTTTAATTTTCTACAGTTTTGCAGTTGACTAAACACCTCGAACGCCAGCTGGCCTTTTTTCTAAATTAAATAATCAATATATTGTTATGTTTCATCTAACCAACAACCAAGAGGTTATCCTCTGGGAATACGTGAGCTGGTACTTCCAAGTTAAGCGGTGCGGGTCCCTTGCGAATACGACCAGAAGCGTCGTAGTGAGATCCGTGGCATGGACAGTAGTAGCCTCCAAAGTCACCGGCGTTGGCAATTGGTACACAACCCAAATGTGTGCACACACCAATAACAACAAGCCATTCTGGGCGTTGTACTCGTTGCTAAATTAAAAAAATAAAATAAAATCAATAAATTGTTTCGAATTACTGATATTTTCTTCTTACATCATCTGATTGAGGATCACGAAGTTCAGCAAGTGCAACACCTCGTTCGCTCGAGATCTCCTTAGCTGTACGATGGCGAATGAACAAAGGTTTACCTCTCCACTTGAATGTCACAGACTTGCCCTCGGGGATATCTGCCAACTTAACTTCGATCTTAGCCAAAGCCAAGACATCAGCGGACGCACTCATTGAGCTCACGAAATGTGTGACCAAGGCCTTGGCACCATAAGCACCACCTACTGCTCCTGAACCAACGAGCATATAGGTGAAAGCCTTGCGACTTTCAGCACTGTCGTCCTTCCTGTCGAGCCTCTTGGCTGCATCTCGGCGATAGGGCGAGAAGTCGGGTACTTGCAAGTCAGTGTGGGCGCATCGCACTTGGGTCACAGCTGTGAAAACAAAATGTTAGCAACTTGGAAATACATACCTATAAACTATAGAAATGACAGTTCACAGATAACCTCAAAAAATTACATAATGCCAGTAGATAGTAAGTACTTTTTGTGAAGAAAATTTGACTTGCATTATGCAATTTTTGATGGAAATCTGTAATATATAAAGAATAATCACTTTGTAATCCAGTTTGGGCTACAATTGTGGCCAAAGGGACATTTTTATTCACGGCACTGTTCACTACGACAGATTTTTTCTGGGAGGTTGAGAGAACAGTTGGTTTAAGGCTGTTCGATACTGCTTGGGTTGATGCCCGAAGATATGATCGTGATGCCGCGTTAATCATTTTGGAAAATTTCAATAATATAATTTATACGCAAATATGAAGTGCGAAACCCCTTTTCGATGGTCAAGTCAGGATATTTTTTCTGTCCGAGCAATGGAAAATGACAACAGTTCGTTCTCGTTAAATCGATTGACGTTTTGCAAAAAAAAAAACATGTCTACTTGATAGATACGATATACGATGTACGATATATGCAGGTCGTCTTCACGTGGAATTATTTCCGAACATTTGGTTCACTATTTTTAAGCTGTGGCAGCACCATTGCCAATTTGTGAAATAAAATGTATCATTAAATTTTTGAATTTTTTTGTAGGTGGAGAAAAGTTTAGGTTGTTAAGATCAAAGGGCCAGTTTATTAAAAGTGGGATAAATTTGTACCATGTGAAGCTTCTAATTTAATCATGGAAAATCTATCAGCCGATTTTGGTTGATTAACACCATTTATAATCTTTGAAAGTCATGGTACAGATTTACTGATTGTGAACAAACTGACTCGTGTAAGATTGATACCGGTATCATAGCTGTTTGTGGGTAAGATAAGTGTGGGGTGAAAACTCTCGTTAGAAAACAAATTTTTATTCTGTTACAATTAAGCTTTATTGAAACTTTTTCGAAAATTTATCATCTCATCTTGAGGTTTTTAGCAAATTTTTTTTGAATTTATTTCGAAACGAAAATAACATAACCTGAATATAAATTCTCAAAAATGTTAGTTAACAACAGGCGTTCTTTCTTTAGCCCCGAATGGGGCAGAACTGGCCCTGAGCGAATAGAGCTCGCTCCGAACCGAGCGTACCGATCTGTTTAAGAAATACAATTGCAATGAAAGCTGAAATAGTTTAATCAGTCAGTCAAATTACATGAAAATTGTATGAAGTTGGCCGTGCTTAGCTTTTTACACTGAGTTATCAAAAAAAGGACTATAGGCGTGTTTTTGCAAGCCCGGTGGGAATTGGTTGAAAAAAAAAAGACAGCGGGGATTAGCGACGCCATGACAGTAAAAAACATGGAGTTTTCATACAAACTATCGATAACATGTATGAAATTCATGCTGGTAACATAGTTTTTCTGTGTGCTTAAGTTAAGTCCCGAGAATTCTCTGGGATTAGTTGTTGTTGCATTTAACATGTTAATTGTTTAGCACCGACGTCGTTTTTTTTTCATCCAATTCCCTTCGGGCTTGCAAAAAAATACGGCTTGTTACTTTTTAATTCGGAGCCCTCTGAGCTCTGAAATTGCATTTCTTTTTTAGCTCAGAGCTCGAAAATAAATGACCGAGTACATCCAGCAAAAGACCGAGCGCGGCTAATGTAATTTCATGTAATTTGACAGATTACTAGAAGCCCTTCCACACTATCCCACTGAGTATTAATACAAAGTGGAAAAGAATTCCATGCTACTGCCAAATTTGTGAGAGAGAAATTTCTTTTAATTTTTTGACCACACACAAGAGTATAATTTAACCTCAATAAAAATGTGATGAAATGAGTGACAGAATTAGAACCATTTCTAAAAATTCTCATGTATTAACACATGTCAAATCGTGTAGGCTGGGAATATCATATTTTGTTTCCACACTATTATACATGATTTGTTTCACACTTTTTTGACATGTATTAATACTCAGTGGGATAGTGTGGAAGGGCTTTAAGCATACCCGCAAATTCACTGACCCAACTTTTTTGGTCTTTCTTGGATCATTTCAAAACGGAGTGTCATACACACATTAGCACATTTTTTGTATATGCATGCAAAAAAAGAACGAAAATCGAGAGTACTTTTTTTTACTGAGAAAGAGAGTATGTATGCAGTCAGCAGTACCCTAATGGTGAGTATTTTTTTATGGACTGAAAACAAAGGAGAAGACAACAAAAACAATTAACTTTTTTCAATGTGTTCACGTTCGTGCCCAGCGCAACAGTTTAAAGGATCCCCCACACCAACGCGAATTTTCGGTGGCGACGACGAAAACAATAATAACATTGGTTGTTTTCGTTGACAAGCATGTGTTGTTATTGTTGTTTTGGAGGAACCTTAATAAAAATTCCCTCGAGAAAGAAAATCAATTTAAAATCAAAAGTTAATTATTAATTAAAAAATACATCGTGATGTTTCATTTATATACAAACGATAGAAGAAAATAAATTGCATAATATTGTTCAACCACAAAACGCCTGTCTCAGGCGTTCATTTTTTTTGGATCCGTTCTGGATTCCATTTGGTTTCGGTTCTCTCTGAGTATGGTAAAATGGGAAGTTCTCTCTTTCACAATACATGCACAAAATGAGTCCGTGGTGATTCTTATTTCCATACTAATTTGAGCCGACAAACGCAGTTTTGCGGATCCATGTTTGGATCCGTAAACGGAGTCATCCAAACGTTGTTTACTACGTGCGCGGATCCAAAGCGGACTCGTTTGCGTGAAGGGTACAACAGTTTATTGCTCAATTGTGTTTCTTAAATAGATCGGTGCACTCAGTTCACACTCGGTTCAAAATTTATTAGATTGGCGCGGCGATGCAAAGCAATAATGCTGTTTTCTTAGTACGTATTGTAGAGTGGTGTCATGTGTCACCGACTCGGAGTGCCATTACATACATGTCAATGAAATGCCCTGCCCACCCAGGCAATTGCCATTGCCATTGAAATTAACATTGCCATATTGCCAATGGAACCACAGCGTAAAAATTGGTTTTTCTGACATCGGGACATCGTTCATGCGCAGTTGATGCAGCATGCGAAAATGGTTAAATTGAGGCTGAATCCCAGCGCAACCCATTCATCGGATCTTAGTAATCGGGGTTCGATGAATAATTTTAGAATTAAGAGATGTGTAAAAAAAAAAGGCTTAACAAATTCGTTCATCGTGTACGATGAAATTTTAGTACTCTACTCTACCGACTTGTAGACAATGGTTCAGAGATTCACTATTTTTTTTTTAAATATAGCCGCCATTATTCACTCGATTCATGCAGATTTAAACTTACATCTGGATGTACTTACATTGAATTGATATGATTAATATCAGGATTTGAGTTTAAGTCTGGATGAATCAAGTGAATAATATGGTGATTAATTATAAATAAGGATATCTATTTACTTTTACTTTCGTAACGTCTAACCGTTAGAAATTTTAAATATCTGAAAACTGTCCCCAATATCTATAATAATTCAAGGGAAAACTACATTAATTAAACTTTACCCAATTCGTTGAGGAAACTACATAGGTTCTATGAACAACATAGGTATATACTGGATCTAGAAATATACATCCCTCTTAGTAATTTTAATTTAATTTTTTTAGAATCAAAATTCAGTGGATAAAATTAAAAAACGCGTCTTTGAAATTAATAAAAAGAAAATTAGTGACAAAATTAATAACTGAATGAGATCAAGTGCTTGTAAATTCTTTTTTAGATCGGTTGTGAAAAGATTTGAAATTTCATAAAGAAAAAAAATTGATTTCACACTTTTGCATTCGAATATGTAAGGTTTTTTATGTGGGCTTTTTTTACATCCAACTGTGTCATCTATTGGAGGTAAAAGTAACAGACACAAGTAAAGAGTTAAATTTCTCAGTTTTGTTGTCAAATTATTAGGACACAAAATTTAACTACTATTTTAAGGGTAAAAAATAATTTAAAACAAAAAAAGTGTGAGTGTCGGGACTCAAGGTGTAAACTCAAATGTGTAAACATACGTAACGTAACGTGAGGCTCAGAATCACAATCACAAGGTACGTCACTTTTTTTTTTTTCACTCCTGCCGCCAGTATAGATGTTTACACATCAAAAATAACAAACGATTTTAAAAATAAGGTGAAATGGGGTACAACACAAAAAAAGCCAAAGTTTTAAAAAATTCTTTTTGTAAATGAAAAAAAAAAAAAATAACATACGATTCTAAAAATAAGGTAAAATGGGGTATACAACACAAAATTAGCCACAGACTTAAAAACACCTTTTTGTTTTTGAAAGGATATTTTGGGGTTGGAAATTTTCGTATTTCTGTTATTTTTATGGACAAGAAGAACTGTTCAAATTAGCAAATTGCTGTGCAAATGTGAAAGTATATTGTTTGTTTGGATTTCTGTTCTTGAGCCAAGGTCGAACGGATGGACGGATGAGGAATGAGGATAGCATAATTTTTATAACGCAGTTGGTTGCGGTCTACTACGACGGAGCGGTCGTGTATAACAGCTATAAAAGAAATATGTATAACAAAGTTTAGATTTTTTAGTTATTGACATTTCCTGGCTATAGAATACATAACACTATACTATGTAATATTTGTTTTTATTTTATCTTATTAATTTTGTACGAAACTTAGGTTTGTCAACCCGTTCGCAGTAAGGGTGGGGCAGCTAGTTATTAAATAAATTTAAATAATATACTTCTATAGTTAAAAAGTCAAACCTAGTTTTCATAAATGACTTGCATTTAAAAATCTCTTGAGAGTTGTGTGCCTCATACGTAGGTATTAATTCTCGTCCCTTGACAACGTCCTTCATTAGTGAACATAAGTCACACTTTTCAATTTTGCAGGCGAACTGATAAGGAAGTATAATCAGGTATACTCATACCTATATACATATAAATATATATATATGTATATATAAATACATACATCCCTATGTAGCTTCTATATATCTAATGCTTTTATGTACTATACTTATACAAATAATTATATAGTTTTCTTTATCACCCCCTGAGCGCAATTCCTGCAGCTTTTGTCGGAGGGTGGCAGAGTTAGCCTAAACACGATGACAACGCATTGTGTGTTGGTCCTTACACATTTTTGTATGTGCGTTTTTCTAACTCTAAAGGGTAGATAGTGGGGTTGCGAGATTTACACGAAACAAAGGAGTTTGTACCTGAAAATAATCAAGTTTCTAATCAACTATTTTATTTGATACTCACAGCTGGATGTAGATATCTGGGTTAAATTTTTTTTTTTTGCTTGGTGTAAATTTTTTTGGGGCGGTTTTTAAAAATTTAAATTTCAATCAGCTATTAAGCAAACATATTTTGATTGTTTGTTATGAAAGTTTTACAAAGCCCCGACTCACACTAATACATACAATTTCCTACATACACTATCGTTAAGATAAAACATTCCTCTTGGGTGGTCTGATTTACGGGTTCCAAGAATTTTAACTCCGTCCTAAATGACAAATTATATCTCTAATCGGACCATATTTTAATTGAAAAATGGTATCGTCATAAACGGATCAGTAAGCAAAAATGTCGTTTATGGAGTTTTGTGATTTGTGTAGTTTTCACGACCTTCATTTCCTGTTAGGTATAGAGTTCCAAATGTTCGAGATAGTCGGCCAAAAATAGACTGACTGGTTAAGCTTTTTCAAATGGCTAAAAATGGTCCATAAATACAATCGTATTCAAAACATAATTTCATCAAACATTCCCTAAAATTAAGATATATTTTGGCCGTTAAAAGCTATTTTGAATCATAATAGATTTTGGTTTCAACTCAATTTAAATCTTTTTATAAAATATATAAAATTGTATTTAACCACAGAGTCCCTTAATGGATAGTCTAGATACTGAGGTTGGTCCTTTTATTTATTTTAAAATAAAATCTAGTCCTTAAGTGAAAAAAATGATTTTTAACTGCTTCTTTTTCGCTACAGAATTTATCCTTTAAACCATAACCAGTTTAAGTTATAAAATCCTCATAATACTTTTGTACATGATAGTACATCTATATGGAACTCGATATGTGCAAAAACATTCATCATGAAGGTGGGTTTAACTTTTACTTTTGATGTGGATAAGGGTATGAGTCAAAAGTTTGGCATGTGCAAGTAAATGCGCATGTTTCACTCTGCAATATTGCTGCTGGGCATCATGCAACTTTCTAATCATTTTCCTGTGAAAATGTTTGCGTAAACATGTGCGTGCATATTATATAAAGCAAGTATAAGCAAGCTTTACCATAAGTATAAAAAAAGAAGAGTTTCATATATAAAACGCAGGCAAGCATAAAATGACGAAATAGAACAAGAAGGTAGGAATTTGGGTGAAATTTTGGATATGAGTATACTGAAAGATATAAGAATATGCGTATTTATAAGAATGCATAATATGATGTGATGAAATAAATTGTCTTAGTGGTCCAATTTATAAAAATAAACAAGTTTAAGTATCATATCGGCTACTTTTTTTTTGATTTCATAACAAGAAATATTGTCAATTTCTAATGAAAACAATTGATACTGCACTCAGGAGACACACTTGCTTTACTCAAGTTGCTGTTTCTGATTTGATTTTACCATCCCAGCAACAGTGAATTACGGTCAATAGAGTCAAAAGTTGCTTTATAGTTAACAAAAATTATTTTTTAGGTTTTTTTTGTTGCCTTAAAAAATATTAGAGGATGGGTTTTTCCGTGAAAATGTTTTGAAAACTGAATTGGTCAGTTTATATTTCTGAGGCCTGATGTATCAATATATATATATATATCAATCTCACAAATATAAACAGAATTCCTCAGCAAATTTTGTTCAGTTTTGTGTGACATACTAAAGAACAAAAATTTTGGATTCGTCTGCTCAATTTTTGTCGGCGGAAAATTAGTGAGGACTGTGAAATATAAACTGGCCAAATATCATTTAAGTCCCCTTTCATACAAAGAAACAAGTGGCCGGAAATTTTTTTGACATTAATTTATAATTTCTTTTAAAAACTCTTGTAATTTTCACACGAAGAAACAAAATCGTAGAATTTTTCGTGTATAGTTTCCTTTTAAACTATCTTGCTTGAACACAAATTACAACTCAAATCGCTGACCAGGGAGATTTCGTTTATATTCTTCTTACTTCGTGCCCTTCTTACCGAAAAACTGAAAGTTGCTGGAAACTCAGTTTCCTCGTGTGAAATGCGAATAATTTGTATCAGTTAATTTCTTCCATTCAATAGAATCATGGATAAAACTTTTGCTATTGAGTTAATAAAAGAAACACCCCTGTATATAGGAGCATGTCAAATTAATTTTTTTTTTATATGTTAATCGGTTACACAATGGTATCCTTGAATTTGGCTATTTTAAAGATAAAATTGATAAAACGGAACCGGAACGTTTTTAACCTTTTCGCTATCGGTTAAGTCATAGACTATAAAAAGAACTCTGCAGGAATTTGAAATGCAGGCTTGTTTTTCTGCAGATAATATATAGTAAGCTTCAAATCATATAAAAAAAAATAAAAATATTATGTATGTACATACATATGTAATTACTTAAGGTTTTAACTAGGTATGAGTTGGTTACCAATAACCTACTTACTTTCGGAATTCCATATTACTAGAGTTTTCTTTTCTTATTTGGTTGGGGAAGAGGTTTTTTTGAGTTAAATATAGTTTTTATACAGAAAACTAAAATCAAAATTTTTGGGCACTGCAGGGTTGCCGCTATCTTAAATTATATTTATGTTCGTTTTTCGTGAATAATATCCGTATTGTTGATTTTATCGAAAATGTTCTTAACCATTTTTGGCAAGAAGAATTATTTCTACAAAATTTTTCATAATTAACGTATTTAACGAGTCATAACAAATTAAAATTTTTGCAACAAAATTGTTCATAGGTATACCAAATGAAAGCCACTTACCTACATATAAAGGAATTCGGAACTGAATCCTTATACTGAACTATAAATTAGAACTAAATATGAAAAGTCGCATAATGAGTCTACTAATAAATATGGTTAAAATATTTTTGAAGTAAAACTTCTTTTGCGGCATGGGGGTAAAAAATTTTTCTATGGAGCTGTCAGTGACATGTCAAACCGACATACAAATTCCCGTCACGAATTTCAAAATTTAGCGTCACGATTTTGCAAATACTTGCCCTGTTGTCGTGAAAGAAGTTTTACTTCTAGCGTGTGTACATAAGTACGCACACTCTTTTTTATTAACTTTCCCTGTTTAGAAAAAAAAAAACAAGAACTAGTTAACTGTTTCAATCAAGATGGCGAAAACCCTACGAGGATAAAAACTCTGATTTACTCATTACATAAAGTATATATTCAAAAGATATAAAAAGAAAAATATTTGCCCAATTAAATATTCCCAAGAAATCTTGGCTTAATATAGTAGGTTAGGTACGTACTGGAATATCTGTTGAACAGCAAAATAAATCACATTTCTAAGTAAAAGCTTTGTTTTTCTGGAGGAATCTTGTTTTCAATTCTCAGATTTCAACAGAATAACTTCAACGAATAAAGTTTCTCAGATCTCCTATTATTATATAGTCTATATAGATATACATCATCGTTGCTTACTTTTATAAGTCACAGATCAAAGAAAATTAGTAGTAAGGTATATAGGTAGGTATAGATTGAGTTAATAAGCTTAGTCGGAATTTATTGTATTTATAAATCTTTTATTTGCTTCAGTTTTGGGTACTCGTTATTAAGTCATCGAAACAAATCAATTCATAAAAAAAATTAAATTTTGTAGGAACCTAAAATTTTTTTGGAAGTAAAGTATTTTATAGTGCGTACATATATATTATTAAGTAAGTAAATATGTATAAGTATACCCTTTATACCAATTTCAATTATATGAAGGTACATATACATATTTGTAAAATAAAAACTAAAGTTCTATAATAACTTGATTTAAAACTTACATTATATAAAACTTTACTTATTTTCAAGTACCTAAACTATACACACATATACATACATTTAGGTGCCTACATGTATATATGTATGTATGTATAGGCATATCTCATACAAACTTAGCTATTCTCAGTAAAATTTAATCTCCTACCACGCATTTTCACAAAAGTTCCTATAACATGCCAACTCCAGCAGAAAAAAAGGAGAAAACAAAGTTGTCATTCGAATGAAAATTCAAAAACTTTTTGAAAGTTTTACTAGCACAAGACCCATCATTCTATTTCCCTAAAAAAAAAAACCACTCCTCCTCCTTCCAGTTCGACAATGATCTACTTTCGAAACTACCATCCTGGCGCGCTTCCCACTCCACATACAACATCAGTCGCAACGGACAATTTGCGAAAGTAGCAAAAACGAACAAGTCAGCAACGATAGAATGAGAATCCCAGAAGTGCGTGTATTAAGCGAAGCACATCGACAGACATTCATCCTACCCCCAAAAGTATCAAGAAGAAGAAGAAGCAAAAGAATAGAAACCTTTCCCCCTCTTATCCACTTGAACCCCCCTTAGCAAAACCCCTATAATTTTAACATCACACCCACAGCCACAGTAGAGCCATGAGCTGAGCAAAGCATACCTACCAACTGGCACACATATATTTTCAATTTGAAGAAACGCACTGCCTTCTAGTTCTATAAATCTAAAGGCGAAGCGGAACAAAGGCGAAGGACTGAATACTACTATACCTACTATAGGCTGTTTCCTGGCAACATCATCAGATCCCTGTTGTCGTCGTTGTCGTCGTCGTCGTGGTCGTATAGTCGTCGTCATCTTCTTGTCCTTATACCAAAAGTAATTCCCGTGGCGCCACTGTTATTATCGGCGAGCAGCAATACAACACTGATGTGCTGTTTCCAAAACAACTCAAACCCTTAGCGTACGTTAGGTGATGGTGGGTGGATAGTGTGTATTTTGTAGGGAGGTCCTCCTACAAGCAAGCATAATTCATGGCCTTATCACCAGCGCAAATATATACAACCGCACATACATACATACATACATACATATAGTCCCTCTGGATACAGCACCAAATGCAATGCTACATAAAGAAAGAAAGCATGTATCCTGGTTGATTCACCGAACACCCTCCAGCACTCCCCCACTCCCTTCCACCTAGTGAAGATATCTATACACATACTACACACAGACAAAGTACATAAAAGTGCCCCACTTTCCCACCCAACCACCTCCCCAGTGGGTCACAAAAAAGTGCAAAGCTATACGAGGATAGTGTGGTTTAATGTTGTGCAGCGCTTTCCTTATACAAAGCAAACGAAAGTGAAAACGAGACAGCGATACGAGATACCGTCATTAATACCCTTTTACGCTTTGCCAAGGACATTCGAGACATAAAAAAGTGAAAGCTTGCAATTCGGCCATAACACAAATAATAATATACGTAACTTTACAGTACCTATGTATATAGGAGGTGTGCATGTCTTATACTCTCTTAATTTCTTTCTCTTTCTTATAATAAAGCCTTCAATAAGTTTAGAAAAATCCATTTTCAAGTCCTACAACAACAGACATCCATGGCAATACATGAACACTTGCAAACTTGAACGACTCTATACGGTCAAGTGCAGTCCTTGACAAAATACATTCACTCGCACTCTTTCGCTGTCTGGATTCTCTCTTTTCATATACATTTTGCTTCTCCATCAGACATGCGTACTGCCTTCACTTTTCCTTTCACTTTCTTCAATCTCCAGGTCCAGGTTCTCAAGATTTGGCATCAGCTTTCTCTTTTGTTTTCTTCCGTGAAAGTAAAATCTAAATGTTAGTGGTTGCAAAGATCAAGGACGTTCATTAAAAGAAGCCAGTTTTTACATATATTCCAGAATATATATACATATGTATGTACCTTTGTATGTTAATATATATATGTATTTAACAAAAAAACATGGTATAGTTGGTATAGGTAGGTGGGAATTATAAATCCTCCTAGATTTCTGCCGGTTGACACGGCTGTTGTTGTTTTTCTATCGGTTATTTATTTTCTAACCTCATTCTCTTGGGGGGTTGGTTAATTTTCCTTGGGATGGAAAAAAAGTTGATGTTTTGAGAATATCTATACCTAAACAGTACACACGCAGATATCTATACTTCTTGCTTGGATGTCGCAACTATACAGTATACATAATGGAATATGTACTCTAATTGGAAACCAGAGTTTTAACTTGAGATCTCTCTTATAGATGTTACTGTTGTTTTTGTTTTTGTTGTTGCCTAGGATTAATTTACATTTTTGCTGCATGAAAGCAGTACATGAATGCTTTAACTGTATACCTACATATACATACATATCTATAACTATTTTGCTTCAGTGGCCTAATTAATTTTCTATTCGTGAAGTTTCAAATACTGGGAAAGCTCGATGGGTATAGAGACGTGGGATTTTACGGATTCGGGCATAAATTAATGCAAATCCTGAGCGTTTATACGCTTCCATAGAAAATATAAGGGACTATAGTGCATAAAGAGCTAGAGGATATACCTTAAGTATAGCCTAAGAATGTAACGGAAAGGTGAATTTTGAGTTATGTTAATTTTAGGCTTAAATTATAGCTATAGGGTTATTTATCACCAAGCTTGAGATTTCGATTGAGTTGTGTCAAAATCAGAGCAATTAGTGCATTGAAGGAAATTATCATGACAACGCATGCAGTTGATCTTTTTAAATGTATTTTTTTGTATATATTTCACTCGATCGTTATGTAATATTTAAGGTATGTTAATACATATGTAGGATGATTTCTGAGATATAAGCGACGCCATCACAGAAAATGGAGTTTCCATACAAACTATTGATAGCAAGTAGGTATTAAATTCATGCCGGTAATACAGTTTTTTTCCGCGATTAAGTTGAGTCCCGAAATATATCCCTGGGTTTAGCTAAGTCGCAGGGGATTAGTTTTTCCTTCATTTAACATGGATGGTTGTTTATTCTCAACTTCGTTTTTTTTTTCATCCAATTCCCCCCGGGGCCGCAGGGTTTGCAAAAAACATGTCAATTGAAAATTTTGATTATATATTTTGAGACACTTAAATGGCGAAATAAGTGATTATTTCTGCCGAAAAAAGTAATTTTGGCCCAACCTTCCACACAAAATGAATTTTATAATTTCAATAAATGAGCTATCTTACCAAAGATTATTAAAATTGAAACTCATTTTCTAAGGAAGATTGAGCCACAATAACTTTTTTTTTGGCAAGAATTAATAAAATTAAGTTATCAACATTTTATTGGTATTCAAATAATAACTTTTAAAGTACCTCAAAATATAAAACTACATTTAACATGTAAATTGTTTAGCTCCGAATCGTTTTTTTTTTGTCCAATTCCAATGGGCTTGGAAAAAAACACACTTAGATCTAACATTTGGGCCGAACAGCTATTTCGTGCGATAAATTTTGACAAAGTGTTGTATCTAACGAAAGAAACGAAAATTAGATTTTTAAGTTTAAAAACAAAATCAAATTTTTGTTTCTTACATAAGTATTTGTAAAATTTTTCAGTGCGGTGCTCTGTCAAAATGTTGCTATCCGGATTAAGCTGACCTTTGGAGAGAAAAGTTGGAGCTAAAATTTTAGTCAAAGACTCAGATGAGAAGAGAAAATTATGAGTGATCTTTTTATAGGAGCAAGGCAAAAATTCACGGTTATTTATGGATTTGGACTTTGTTTTTTTTTAATAGTAACTACTTAAATTTTTACTTGCTATATATAGGGCAAGTTTTGTGTAAAAACATTGAAGATTGTAATTAACATACGAAGATGATGGAGAAGTAGAAGAAGTGGGTCTATACATCCGTGCGTCCTCTGTTATTTTAGCTAGAGCCTAAATGGGTGATCCGATTTGTCTAAAATTAAGTACAGAACATTTTTATGTGATTCCCTAAAGGAAAAATTCGAGTTTCGGTTTTAGATCTGCTGTTTTAGCCATACATATAAGATTTAGGTTTTTTCAGATTTTCTCAAAAACGGCTTTATATATTTTAAATAAATTGAAAAATGCGTTTCAGGTTTTGACAAAAAAAATTCGCTAACGCATTCCACCGCTTAACAACACATCTCGACCTGTGACGTCAGTGGTCTTAAGCGGTAGAATGCGTAGTGCATATACGACTTCTAAGACTGAGTAATCTGATATGCGTAAGTTCGATCCCTATGGTGTGCATGTAGAAAGTTTTTCAAATAAAATTGGATTAAAGCTCAGCACCACTAATAAGGAGACTGATGATAGGGCTTGGCACCCCTTGAAATAGCTATATCTCCAGCCAAACAATTAATTTAAACGAATTATAAATTAATTCGTATACAATTGTTGGTAGCACCTTTAACTTTTTGTTGTTGTTCAAACTAATTAATATCTAGCGAATAATATTTTCTTAAATTTATACATTATAAAAAGACCTTTTAAAAACGGCATTTGATATATCAGAAGTATTAATTTGGTTAACGTTATACAATTTTTACATTACATTTAGTGGTGAACTCTCTTCATAGTTGGTACGATAGTTTTTTATATAAATAGATTCTCTTAGATTCCAGTTTGGAACATTAAAATTAACTTGAGACAAAAGGTTTAAAGCATCGATTTGACAGTCAATAAGTTTAACAATAAAAACCATACATATGTAAATAAGAACGTGTACTCCCTAGACTGGGTAGGTCAATAAGCCTGTTATTATAAGAAGGAAGATTTAATGGATTCTGCCAGCATAACCCTCTGAGACAAAAACTGTGAAAGTTTATCAAATGCCTTACTAAAATCCATAACTACACAATCAATTTGGTTCTTATTTTTAAAGGACTCTTCACAAAACTCCATTAGTTCCACGAGGAAAGTAATATAGTCGAACAGCCTTTGGAGAAAGCATAGTTATAGTCATAGTAACAAATAAAAGATTTGGTGTAAAAGCTTAAAGTTTTTGAAATAATTTTTTCGAATAATTTTGAAATAGCCAGTTTAGCTATCGGATGATAGTTATCAATTTTATCTTTTCTTCCCTTTTTATGAAGAGGAATTATGACAGATTTTTTCCGTGCGTAACTAAACTTATGCACGAAGACAATGGACAATTAAAAAGTACACTAAGTGGCATCGACAAATGACTCACACACAGCTATTTTAAAAACGAAAATGGTATTCCATCTGGACCAGATGTGTCATTATCGTCTAAATTGGATATAATTTTTTAATATCGTGAGTTTCAAAATATATCTCAGTCAAGTGAGAAAATGATTTCAAATAACCAAATAATTGATCATTTTCGTCAGTATTATCACAGATTAGGTTATCACTGTTCGAATAGTTATCACAGCTGGATTAGCTATCACAGCTATGAACTATGAAAAAAATCTAAAAAAAAGTTGCATTATTAAACGTTGCGTTATTACTACGGTCTACCATTTAACAGCACCTCCATTTTTTTATAGTGATTTGGTCCATTTTAATTTTAAATTGAATTTTAAATGCAAAAACTTCTAATAATTAAATTTGGGTGACAAAAAATTTTAAAATAATTTTGAAAATTTTTTAAAATTCGTACCGTCATAATTATATGTATTTTAAAAATGGATGGATGGTTTTTTTCGAAATTGAATTTTTAACTCCACATTAATAAATACCTAAATTATGGCGTTCCATTTTTTTCTTAAATATTAAAAAAATTTATAAAATTATATAAATTAGTTAAAAATATTGTTTTAAAAAACCATTCAAAAGATTTTTGAAATTTGTTTGTATCATAAATTAAGATTTGTTAAAGGGATAAAATTATGTAAGAAAAAGATGGAACTATAATTTATGGTATATGTTTTGAATAAGTGTTTAAATTTGTAATAATTTATTAAAGTTTGCATATTTTCTTCCATAAAAATATATGGTTTCCAAATTCCAAAGCCTTAAGTTAAGAAGGTATATCTTATTTGTTTATATTATATACACTCTTAGAACTTTTATTATACACCAAAGAAAGTAAGTTATCCCGCTGCAGGAAGGACCAATCCCTATTCGTATGTATTTATAGACTCAGTGTTATAGTAGTATATATATTATCGATTGTTTGCTTTGGTCCCAGCTTGAGCCTTAGTGCACATAGTGCTAAATCCTTAAAGCAATATATCGCATGACTTCACAGTGTGTAAACCGCAATTTTCTTTAGATCCTTCAGAGCTGTGCGCTGGTACTAAGGGTTATTTTATTTTCGTGGTGACGGTTACAAAGGCGTGTAGATACGCCAACAGCATACACGAAGACTAAACCTAGGCTGAAATTTTACCAAAAAGTAAATTTATATTTATAGTGGTTGCCTGCCATGAGCTAGGTCCACAGGATATACCATATATATACCTATATACACGCGCTTGTGGCTACATGCACAGCAAACATAGTATAGTAAACGAATTTATTCATCTTCTCTATAAGATGCTGTGTTATCCTTACCAACGATGATGATGGTGACGACGAAAACGACGACGACGAAGATGTCGCTGTACAAGTACGTGCGTTGGTTTCCCTTTCGAATGCTTATACCCATCATATACCCAACACTAAGGGCTTTTAGAAATATCTCTTTTCGAGTGCCTATTGGAAGTTTTGTAATAATGTATGTGCACTCAAGAAAACAGCGCAACTAAAGCACAAAATATAACACATATACCTACGATAGAAGATCGGAAAAGAAAATTTCCCTTGTGATGGGCTTGGTGAAAGTGTAGCGCAGAGGCAGAGGAACCTAAAAAAATGCCACTCGATGTGTCTGCAGATTTAATACCACAAACTATATAGGCCCACCATATACATATACTATATAGATGTATACCTAAGAATACATATATCTTTTCTATATCCCTTCAGTTCTGCTTATGACAAATGGTAAAATACCAATTTCCTTTTCTAGTATGCTCGAGAGCTGGAGATTTATTTTAAGACGATTTTATCTCCATCAGTCCCGTCCATCACGAATTGTTTTACTATACAACGACTATGCGACCCCCACACAACACAATTTGGAGAGCGAACATAAGATGACAATACATACAACTTTTACTTTGGTAGTGCATTTGACGGTGGAAAATGTTCAAAAACAACTATATGGCATGGCACTATCTCGAATCTCGATATTTAGATCCTTTTCCTTTTGTAATAAATTCGAGAGTTTTTGGGGAAGATTTTCTCTTTCATTTCACTTTCTTCTTTTTTGAACGCTTTTTGTATAGAATATAGACCGTATCGTTCGTTATAATATGAAGGCGCATAGCCAAGGGGTAGCATGAAGGATTCTAAATTGAATATATAGTTCACAACTTAGGTTTGCTCGGGGGATGATTTGGATTTTACTAGGTTGGCTTGGTATTTGGGTCAATTGGTTATTGCATGCATGCGTATATAAATTTTTTTTTGACTTACTTTATAAATTTGATTTTATTATTTATATATTGATTCTTTAAAAATTGACTGCACTAGTAGTATTTGTAAGGTTGAAAAATTAAATTTACAGTGTACGTGTACATAATAATGTAATGCATGGGCTAGGTATATACCTATATTTATTTATAAAAAAAGACACAAATAAATATGTGCATACATTTCTGGGTTTGTATAACAGCAGACAGTGGCGTTTACTTATATGTAGAAGGGTGACGCTTATTTTATGTGTTTGATTGATTTTTAGCCCTCCCCCTACAGTTTAATTGCTATTGGCTAAACGTCAACACAAAACAAGGAGCATTTGCAATTTCTCCTACAAATACGAAATCATGAAATGCAAAATAAAGAAATAAAAAATAATGTGCGTTTTTTTTTTGCAAACCCGGGGGCGGAGTTGGTTTGAAAAAAACAATATAAAAACAGCCAAACAAAATGGTAATTTTGCGAAAAAATAACATAGTAAAATAAATACTTGCCAAACAAAAATAGCTAAACAATTAAATGTAAAATAGCTGTATTGTAAAAGAAGAAAATGCGAAATAAAAAAAAACAGCCAAACAAAAACCCCAGATGACTCCTATCCTTTTTTCTAGTTTATTAGAATTTATGTTTTTTTATTTAACAATTATTATCATTTTAAGTTTTAAGAGTTCACTTATATTACCTCTTTCCAAACTTTGTTGCGAGAGTATGTTTTTTGGATTAAATTTTTAAGTGAAGAAACTTAAATGTAAACAACACGTTTTTGCTGCCCTTCTGTAAGTTCAGAATAAAAATCATTTCATCTGTCTAGCCTCTGGTCTTTTGTTTCTAGCTTTCAAAAATCCAGGTTTTGTTACTCGAGACTGAGTCTGGTTTAAGGGTACTTTCAGTTCAAATGTTTGAAGAAAATAAGGCATTAATAAACAACCGATTCCTGTTAAAGCTTTTGCATCGTTTTTAAGTTAGCATGAATTAGAATTTTATATCAGTAATCAAGAATCTGTGGCGTATACGTGTTTTTTATTTTATTTTTTCTTATACACTTTATGATAAAAGTATAATTGATCCTACTTTCGTGGGCTTCAGGTCTTTTTGTTATAATTTATTTCTAAAAACAGACGACGTTTCATACGTGTTTACGTACTTCTTCAGGTCTATTTAGATAATCCTAAAAAATTACTTGAAATAAACTTAGATTTGTATCTTTTTAAAGATATTTTTTATTATTCTTTATATTTGAAAGTCTTAAAAAAGATTGAAACAGCTTCAAATAATTATTCAAATAATTATAAAAGAATTAGAAATCATTTTCACTAATTTTAAATTATTTGAACTTATCAGTCTAGATTTTCTTTTTTGTAACTGGCTACCAACCACAATTTATTAAAAACAACAACAATTTTTCTCTAAGGACGAAAATACTTACAGAAATACATTGGTCACTAAGCTCCCTTAACTCTACCTTTTCGATAGAGTGGCGACCTATGTGGCGACCTATGTTTCTATATAGATACAATTTTAAAGCTAAATCGTATCTTAAAAGTTTACTAAATATTTGTAGCCGTTTGGACACTTTCCTAAGCGAATATTATCTACATATATAATTACAAAATTTCATCCAAATCGTAGAAGACGTTTCTGAGAAAATCTTTTGTATGTATGTAAATAAAATATACAAGATATGATCTTTTATAGTGATAAGATAAAATAAAAGTAGGGACATGTAGGTACAAAACATATACAGTAAAACCAACTTAAGAAAAACGGGAAAATGTCACAGGTTTTCTTTCACTTAAGCGAGTTTTTCACTTTAACGAACCCCGAAAAGTAAACAAAAATTTCACCTAAGCGGAGAAATTAATTAAATTTCATTTAAGCGAATTAAAAATTCCAGTAAGTGGAAATTTAAAGCTAGGAAAAATTTATTGGATAAGTTGCATAGAAACAATTTAAATAAAATAGTTTTTTTGTCACTTAAGATAGTTTTATTCAATGAAAAATATAAAATTTAACTAAAAATATAATGTTTAAAAAAAATGTGAATGTTAAAATTGCAGCTTATGTAATTCCAAAGATTATAAAACTTTTTATCGCAAGGGCAACAGAAGAAATCGTGCCCAAACGCATCCATTACTTTAGCATAGCGCCTAGCCACCCCAGCTAGTAGATCCAGCCCTCAAATCTAGGTATACGTCAATAACTCGAAAATAAGGAAATTTTCCCAAAAAAAAACGTTAAAATCCTTTTTCTGTTTTGTGAATCAATTGGCAAAAATCGAAAAAGCAATTTTCCTAATTTGGTCATTATACATTGACGAAATTCATTAAAATTATTGGAGCCATTTTCACGAAAAATTGAAAAAAAATCAAAGTCGTTGTATATCGCAGCTATAGGTACCTTTTTTAGATAAGCTTAAACAAAAGTTCATCTCTACACAATCTTTTAAAAATGCTTTGTACCAAATTTGAAGGAAATCGGTTCACCCAATCCCATTTCCAGATCAAATTTTAGGGGAGACAGGCGGATATACCCACGAACGGTGTGACGAAAACCACTTTTTTGGTTTTCTCCATCATCGAAGTGACAATTTTTATTAAAACCTCAACATTTTTTTTTTAAACGAAACCAATACTTACTTGCAAGTATTAAATACAAAATTTGTCCCACCCTCTCCTTCTAACCATGTTAAACAATATAAACATTAAAATTGTTAAAAAAAACTTTAATCACAAATGTACCAAAGTTTTTGATTCACATCATCAATTTTTGTTCGCACCCTAAAAGTATGCCCCAAAAAAGTTTTATAAAGATCTCTTGAAAATCAAGCAATAGATTTTTATTTTGTTATCATTTATCAATTTTCAGTTTAATATTTATATTCTTTCCGAATACAAACATTTATAGCTGTTTTTTTTTCCCCCAGAACCGAAACACACCCTCAATTTGTAAATGTTGTCAGCAGTGTAAGGAAAAAAGACAACGGGTGTATACTAATAAAAAAAAAGGAAGAAAGAGTTTGGTATATAACAATTTGTCACTGAGATCATGTGTTGTTTTATTTTCATGATCTGATCTGGATTGGATCTGGGGGGAAATAAAACACAGCTATTGTATTTAATAAACTTTCGATATGCTTTTATTCATATTTTTTGGAACATAAGCACTTAGTTACAAAATAAGATCGATTTACGTAATAATTCAATTCGTATAGGATTAAGCATAATTTGAGAATATCAATTTTTAAATTTCAAATTCCTGTAGAGATATGTTTATTTTTATGATATACATTAAACGTTAAATCAATATTTTACTTTAAAAAAATCTTAAATTCTTTTCCATCACCGCAAAGTATATATAGTCATCTCTTTTAAGTGAATGATGATTTATTAATGAACTATGTATAAGGTAAACCAAATGGGGCCATTATCTTAATTGCAATTTATCGATTTCCAAATTGCAGTTACACCACGGCCAGCATGGCGCGCTCCAATGAATTATTACGAAACACAGTCTGTGCTGTTTGGTTTTTCATTTCCTATAAGCGCCATCTATAAAAGAAAAAAAAAATATACGGGGACACCAACACATGGTATTCCACTTCAGCATTTGCTCCAAAATTAACAACAGCAAAAAATTAAAAACTGTGATTAAAGTTCATCAGATAAACCTCTGTATAGCTGTGTGGGCCTTTACAAACAATAACAACAACATTGTTTATTTTCAGTGTTATCTCTATAGAATTTTTTAACATCCATATACGCAAGGACCGAATCACACATGTCATACCAGCAGTCTCCAATCTATATCTAATATATCCTATCCTGTCCTTACATAACAACACCAACACTCTTAACTCCCGTTGAAAATCAGCCATGCTATGTATATGACTATGAGGGTTCTCAAATGAAAAATAAAGAAGTTAGAAATAAAACTGCTTTCGCAGCGCACATAAAAGTAAAACTTTCAAAATATAAAAAAATGAAAGTTAAAAAAAAAAAAAACAAAATAAAAATGTTGGAAGCCTTCCTAAATCAAAACACTATGCCGCTATTTTCACATGAACGGGCACGAGCCATATACAGTATACACAACAAACATTTATACAGGAATAATGACGACGACTGCGATGCGAGAGGAACCCTTTTTCTTTTCAAGCAAATGTATACTCTGTTGTCATTCGTGTGGACTGTGGCTGTGGAGTACTTGCAATTAACACTCATCCCCCATCATTCACTCACTTACTGTTGTGTATATGGGTATCCTTTCTGATTTAACTCCTACATATATATCGTCATTGCTGCGAGCTCTCTTCGATAAGGCAAACACGCAGCAGTTTCCATAGGAAAGGTATGTTCTAAATGTCCAGAGCCCATAGCTACGCCCACCCACCTTGAGGGGTTTATTGTCATGAGAAACGAACTAAAACACGTTCGTCGAATTCATGGACCCAAATTTTCCAAATCTTGTTTCTCTCATTCCCAGAGTTCTATGAAACGAAAAGCAAGTACAACATGAAGTGATATTTATTTTAGGCTAGAGAGTAGAGACTCAAAATCTGTACACTGTGGCTGAAAAGTTTGCTTACAGTATAAGATTTGTTTTTATTAAAACATGAAATAATTTTCCAAATTTCTGGAACATTTCACTTTTATTTCGAATAATTTCGGTAAAGTTCGAAATTATTTCAAAATCGGTTTAAAAATAAAAAACGTAGAAAACATTGCACAGCAAAATATTAATTACCTATCAGAACTAATTAAGGACAATAAACGGCAACTTGTTAAGCAATAAAACATTCAATATAATACGTTTTTACTCATTTTTGGGGTGATCATTATTAACTAAGCAAAAAATCGAAAAAAAACGACAAATTATTAAGTAATAAATAATTCAGTATAATAAGTTGTTAACCTTATTTGAGGTAGTGCTTTATCATATCAACTAAGCAAAAAATATAAAAAAAAACATAGAAAACACTGCACGCCAAAATTTAATCTTTCAAAATTTATTAAAAAAAAGCTAACGGCAAACTAATAAACCATTCAATGTAATAAGTTTTTACCCCTATTCAAAGAGGTGTTACATAAGAAAAAATAATAAAAAAAAAACATAGAAACATAGAAAACAGTCATGACAAAATTTAAATTATCACAACTTTTCAATGACAAGCTAAGGGCAAATTATTCAACAATAAACTATTCACTATAAGAAGTGTGTCCCTTTTTTGAGGGTGTGCTTCGCAAACTTGATATCAATTTAACAAAGCAGCAACAAAAAAAAAAACATAGAAAACATGATATCAACACTATAATAACGACTAATTATTAGGAAATTATGCACCTAACCGATCATCGAATGCTGCTTAGCTAACTTAGAATTCATTTAAAAAAGCAGGTCATAAGACTTTCTACCTACATATAAGTTAGTTATACTTCTTATCCCTTCTACAGCTGTGTTAAGAAAAAAAAAAGGAAATTTTAACATTCACATTATTGAACTTTGTCCTTTGAAATTTCGTAAGCTAACCCAGGAGAACTCAGAGCTTCATATTATATAGTTCCTGGAAGCCCTTAATATCTACAACAATAAATTAAAAATATAAAAAAGACATATTTAATAGGTACCTGCATCATCTATCGCCTCACACAGTCACAGCTTCTTTTGTAATCCACCGTAGTAGGTACAATCCCCCCTTTTTGTATGTTGAGGAGCATTTTCAGTAGTTGTTGGGTGCGACATGGGGCGTTTATGATGGCAACTTAATAGTATTGGTTAGTAAGTGCGTGTGCATACAAAGTTGATGATGGCAGGCTAAATTCGAAGAGATTCCTTTTATTTCCCATTGAGCACGTCTCTATACTCCCTTTCCCTTCCATACCTATAACCATCTCTTCTTTCCTCAGTTTTTGACATCCTCCCCCTGGAAAAAGGCATGTAGGTATGTACTTTCCTACTTCGCAACCATCCAGAACTGTGCAAGGAGTACACCAGGCGGATATACTACAAGCTTACAAATGACGACCCCAAGAACGGATAGTACACCTTTACGTATTGTTGTTTAGGCTGTGTATCGAAATACCTTCCTAGTGATGTAGGTACACAACGATTTTATTGATTTATACTTTCCAAATGGTATAGTAGTAGTGCGATATATAGCAGGAGCAGAGAAGAATATGATGTACGAGAGTGCGGAGGAGCATTTGAGTTTGATGATGGAATTCCTAATTCCTGATGAGGCTTCCACACCGATGATGCTCCTATAACGTCCTATATAACTCCACCTTCAATTTTGTTGCGATATTGGTATCTAAGTACTGCCAGAGAGTGGAATGGCGCATCAAAGCACAAACATTTAAAATCGTACAAATTCAACTTCTAGCCCCCGCACACTCAATACACACGCACACAAACAATCTTACACACACACACAAACATAAACACATTCACGCAAAATTCGTCTTTTCATCGTAATTAGAACATCGCAGTTGATTACAATTGTTGTAAGGGCTGAGTTTGGTTTCCTTTTGCTTATCAACGGCCATGGTGTCGTATATCATTTCAATATAGGGCATCGTCACCACCCCCTTTTTTGCGTGGAACAAAACCTTTCCACGGTATTAATCACTTTCCCTAGATACAACAATATAAAATGTTATGCTGCTGAGAATTCAATGTGCACATCGCAGGGCTGCAAATGTATATTATAATAATAATAAGAAAGAGAGGATGATTTTAAAACCCGAAATTAAATTCATTCGTTGCCGCATCTATATATGAACTAATTAACAGAACAGGAGTTATTGTTAGAGCAAAAGAGACAACACAAAATAGGTATAAGAAAGAGCAGAATAGTAAAGCAATTAGAATACATATACATATACGTAATAAAATATAGTTTGGTTGCAATCGGAAATAGTGAAATTTTAAGCAGGTATATGTACATTATGTATGTGTGGATGTGTAGTTCCGTCGTTACGTCTTCAAAAACCATAATATATGTACGTTTAACCTTCATACAAAGAAGGTTACCTTTAAAAAATGAACCAGCTTCAAAGTTTCAAGGATGAATAATATGAAAACCTTTTTCTTCTGATGGTTAAATAATTTTCTTCAAATTCCGCAGCTTTGCTATTGATTTGAAATAGGTTAAAGTCGTTTTATGTTTTGAATGACTAAATAATTGGAATCGCTGATAAGAGTAAGTTGGCTACCAACTTAAAAAATGTTTTATTTATTTGTTTTTTTTTATTAATGCGTTTGTAGTTCGTGGACTTTAAAAGGGATACAAGTAGGTGCATCTAAGTTGTCGATACTTAGGGATTGCAATTTCCTTACTTAGTAAAGCTCGTATGACACTTCATTTTTAGCTGTTAGAAGCTGAAAAATGTAAATCGAATCACATTTTTAATACATTTTTTGTGACATTTTCTCATTTTGTATGACATTTTCACATTTTTAGGGGCTGATGTGTACACACTCACTCATATGGGAATTTTCAGTAATGAACTTCTTCGTACTGCTTTAGTTTCATTTTTAATGAATTAAAAATAAGAAAAAAATGTAGTATCATACGGGCTTAATACATATTACTCTTCAACTTCATTTGGAAATAGAAGATCTTCACTTCAAAAATTCAAGAAATTTGTCAATAAAAATAATTCCGAAATGCACTTTAATCTACATGACTGACAAAATGACATTATAATTCTGTCAAATTCAAGCCATTTTCTTTTTCATCGTGTAAATGATATACATATAATATTTCAGTATTTTTATCATTAAGAAACTGAAATATGTATATAAAGGGTGATTTTTTAGCTGGTTTGGTTTTGGCAACACTGGTTTTGACAGCTGACGTGTGTTTAGTACCTTGTGTCACTGTCAAGCAGCTTCAGTTTGGTTTGCAATTTAACCATGGATCGTCTTACAAATGAACAACGCTTGCAAATTATTGAATTTTACTATCAAAATTCGTGCTCGGTTCGAAATGTTCAGCGATGAGGCTCATTTTTGGTTGAATGGGTACGTAAATAAGCACAATTGCCGCATTTGGAGTGAAGATCAGCCAGAAGCATTGCAACAGCTACCAATGCATCCCGAAAAAGCCACTGTTTGGTGCGGTTTATGGGCCGGCGGCATTATTGGGCCATATTTCTTCAAAGATGATGCGAATAGCAGCGTTACTGTCAATGGTGAACGCTACCGAGCGATGATAACAAACTTTTTTTTGCCCGAAATGGAAGTTCTTGACTTGCATGATATGTGGTTTCAACAAGACGGTGCTACATGCCACACAGCACGCGAAACAATGGCGCAATTGCGAGGCGAGTTTGGTGAACAGTTAATTTCACGTTTCGGGGCGGTCAATTGGCCGCCTAGATCGTGCGATTTGACACCATTAGACTATTTTTTGTGGGGGTATGTCAAGGCTAATGTCTACAGGGACAAGCCCGCTTCGATTGACGCACTGGAAGCCAACATCCATGCATTCATTCGTGAGATACCGGCCGATATGTGTGAAAGAGTATGCCAAAATTGGACTCAGCGGATGGGCTACCTGAGACGCAGCCGCGGTCAACATTTGCATGAAATTATCTTTAAACATTAAATTGCAAGGTTCAAACTATCGATTCAAATAAATATTTCATTCATTTTTTCGAATTTTTTGTGTTTTTTTTTTTTTTTAAGTTCTAAACCTCTTAAAAAATCACCCGTTATATATGCTGATACCATTTTCAAATTAGACAAAATTAAAAGAAAAAATTAACTTGCATATTGACAGTAGGTATATTTAAATTTTTGTGACCTTAGTATTTTAATAATTTTCGAATGTTAAGTGGGCTATAGGTCGACCTAGATACGTTTAGATCCATTATATGACTGATGGCCAGTTGCACCAAAATCAACTAAAACCATTTTTTTGCTAAAATTCTTATAAAATTTATTGGCTTGATAAATTTTTTGTGTTACACCAATGTATTTCTCTGATTTCTTAGCTAAAATGCTGTATGCGAACCATCCCTGGATTTTATCAGCTAATTTTTGTTTTTAAATAAAACGTTTAAAAAAATGTACCTTGTAATAAAATATCACTTCATCACTTCAAATTGTGATTCGTTATATCGCATTCGTTATACTGGACGTCGAGTGTAAAATAAAATAAAATAAAATAAAATAAAATAAAATAAAATAAAATAAAATAAAATAAAATAAAATAAAATAAAATAAAATAAAATAAAATAAAATAAAATAAAATAAAATCTAATAAAATAAAATAAAATGAAGTAAAAATCGACTTATTTTACTGCATCTGACACTTCTGATTTTATTCATGGCAACATTTTTTTCTACGATCGAATAAAAGAAATAATAAATGAAGTACGTATCAACCATATCATGGTTATGGTCGAGTTCCTAAAAATTAAAGTTCGACAACAATGGTACTTTCAAGTCCCATTTTTGAAGGCAATTAGTGCCCGTTTGAATTTGTTTTAGTTAAAATTTTATTCAAAATGTACAATAGTACCAATACCTAGCATTTTTTTCCCAATTGTTTTTATCAACTCGGGTTACCTAGATACGTTTAGACAAATCGATTGCAATTACAGTAATTTTTTCCACAACCGAACTATTTTTACGACTTTGGGGCTTCCTTGAATATGACATTTAATTTTTCTGCAAAGGTCAGAGTCATTATTTGCATAGTACCTACCTATTATGCCAGTTTTTCATGGAATAACTCGTCTAAAACTTTCATTCCAGAAGGGAACCTTTAGTAGGCACAAGTTGTAGATTTCTAATGTCATACAAATATTATACATATACCCATTTGATAGAATAAGTATATATATGTACCTATTTATGACTTGCTAATCTTTTTAAACAAAAAATACATACTTATTTTCATATTTGATATTTTTATGTAGTTCTATTGCTTATGTCCATTTTTCTCTATGTATAATAATATTACTCACAAACACTCATGCATTACGATATTTATTTTATATCTAACAAAAAAGCTTCACGATCATATTAGATTCGTTTTGTACACACAAACGCATGTTGGAAAAAATAAAATAAAATAATGCTTCTCGGCTAATGAACTTTTTCAAGGTGAATAAAAAACTTGCGTTGGCACAGCGCATCGAACTCTTGCAAACTTCAATGCTGTAGATTTTAGTGCGCGGTGCGTGTTGAGAACTTTTGGTTTGCTGACGCACCCCGGTTGTTGTTTTGAAGCTTATAATCTTGTTTACCACTTTTTTTCTGGGTTTTGGTTTAGAAATATAATTTTTTTGTTTTTTTTTTAATTTTTTTATTTTTTCATTTGTTTAGCAAAATAAGCTTTTGCACCCGAATGATCGCATTTTTTTAAATGTGGGGAATTAGACTGATGCCTTTTCGCTTAGAATTTAAAGTCACATACTTATTGCAAATATAATATAGTGACAGAGAAAGAGAGAAAAAATTGTTCTTTTTTTTATTTTCCTGAAATATGCGTCAGTTAAGTTAATTCAGAACCCTCTAGAATCGAGTTAGAAAACATAACAAATAGAAGCTAGCTTTGTGTATATCTGATCCGAGTGTTATGAGATTATAAAATTTTATGGTTTTTTCCACTTCTTTTGCAGGGTGCAATGATCGACAGAGGATTTTTGAAGGTCACATTACACATACCTATTATAAGAAGCATGAAGTCTTAACTATTTATTTTCCATTTCAAGTCGTAAGTTATTTAAAAAAAAAAAAGTTTAGGTGCCTTGAAAGTGCAGAGCTAAATAAAAATTTAGATAGGGTGGGTATATAATACTGTAGTTTGCAGGTTTAGAGGTTTCCTTATAATTTGTAAATATAAATAGGTATACCTTATACCTACATAGTTAATTTGGAGCCAATAAGCTTACAAAATAATTTTGTAAGATTTCAATCAAGCGTAGATATAACGTAGGTATAGCCTTATAGGTACATACATATGTATATTTAGCTGTGAAAAAAATAATACCTACATAATTTAATTACATAACAAACTTTCTGATTCTTAACAACAAACCACGATCTTCCTACGTATACCTACCTTGATAAATTCATGAAGCTTTTTTAAATTTAGATTTCGATTCTTAAAAATAATAAAGGTATTAAGATATGATAGGTAAGGAACCTTCTAAAAATAAAATATACCTACGTAGGCAAAAGAGTAAACATTCACTTTTAAACAAATTTTGTTTTCATTTTCTTTTATTATGACTATGAAAGAGATGTGGCCCAAATATTTTGTCTTTTAAGACCTATTGTATAGGTTCCTAAATAATGCGTATATACCAAGGTAAGTATAGATATGTATGTCTACATATATGTAGGTTCTTGTACGTGAAAATATTTTATAATTTTAAGCTTTAATTATATTAAGCACGCAGTGTTGTCTATTATTTTATAGGTCAGCGTGACCAGAACATAAAACACAACTTTAGCGACAGAAAGCATAAAAAAGAGAAGGTTTAAAAAGGTAAGCAATTTTTTTTTTGATTCGTTTTCGTAGTTTTTGTTTATTTTTGTTTATTTTTTTTTTTATGTATAATTCTATTTCTATCAGTATATTATCATCATCATGATAAGAAAAGTGAAACTTAAATAACTTTTCAAGGTCATATGAAATATAGTATTTTTATTTTAGTTTTTATACAAATAAAATGTTGTCAAAAAAGCAAATGCCACTTACAATTTGATGATTACAATAAGTTTGAACCTTGCTGTGATTCAAGAATGTTAGTTAGTAGTTATTAGGTACCTGATCGGTTGGTATAGATAGGTATATATTTGCAGTATGGTTTAAATGTAGATAAACATGTACGAAGATATAGTTATATATACAATAAATTATGAGTAGGTATATTCTTAAGCGAACTATTATAGGTACATTATTTTGTGTATTTTTTGTTCTTTTGAAATTATGTTGCTGGATCTACATATATACGACTATTAAAAAACCATTTTTCCTGGTTTGGCCCTGTAAGGTGCTTTCTATTATATATATACAAAGTTTACATAACTTTATACAATTTTTTGTGAGGCAACATTCATATATTCTTGTTAATAAATTTATATAATGCAAAAAGTCTGACAGAGATAGCAGTGCCCACTATAATTACAGTCTGAGATAGCCATTATAACTTACTACTTTAACCAGCCTAAGTCTTTCAAAAGAGAGACTCACCAAGTATTCTTGATTAGTATTATATTCAAAGGGATAATTACGTAATCTCGAATGACAAAATCTAGGCAACAAATTTCCAAAAAAACAATTTTTAGGTCTAGAATGACAAAATCTCGAATGCACAAAAATCTAGAATTAACATCTCGAAAGACTATGTCTAGAAAAAAATCTTGAAAAAAAATAACTCATTATAATATTCAGTTTTTTAAAAAATTTTGTTTTCTGGGACCACTTGTGATTATATATGTATGTAGTTGTGACGATGACTTGTTATGTGCTGGGCCGCTGGCTGGCATCACAGCACAGCCTGGGGTAAAATATCACTTGAACATAGGATTTTTGAATATTGTCTCAAAAATTAATATATTTTTTATAGATTTTTGCATTCGATATTTTTTTTTCTAGATTTTTATATTTCTATATTTTGCTTTCTAGATTTTTTCTTCAGATTTTTTCAATTCTAGATTTTTGTTTTCGAAATTTTTACTTTCGAGATTTTTTTCTTTCTAGAATATTGATCCCAGATATGGTGCAGGTAAATGGCAGAGCTCGGTTTTTTTCTGATTTACCGATTTTTGACTTAACTTAAGTTCCGATAAAACTGAATTACCGGGGCTAATTATCATTTTCCTATAGATATAGTTTGTATATGGAAATGTCAAATTATCTGAGTCATCAAAAGATTTGTTTGCTTGTAAACATCTTTAAATTAAGTTCTATGTTTTTATTTAATTTTATTGCACTAAGCAGAATAATTCTCTATGATTAGTTTTTGTTTTGAATGCTTGCACAAAGCTGAAAGTAATGGAATTTTGTATATATGTAACTGTGATGGGTTTGTTTGCTGTGTTGGCTTTGGTAACCCAGCGGCTCCAGTAATATTTGAGGAAATAAATTACTTTGCCATTGTCTTAAATATTACCAATAAAGACGGCAATGGAAGTGACACTTTTGCTCGGCAAATGAATTTTGACCTCTTCAAAATGCTTTCTCTGCGATTCTGAATGAGTTTTGTTTCATTTTGAAATTAAAGTTGAAAATATGAGAAATTTATTGAATTAAATATTTTTGTATTACATATCAATAATAAAGATTTTAAAGAACAAAATAAAACATTTCACAGTCAGTGATCGTAATTTATATACTGGCATTTGACATTTGAAATTACATGGCAATAGAAGGCACATCCCGGCAAATAAATTGTCATTGCCGCATTGAAATTGAGGTTGCCTCAAATATTATATCAATGGAGCCACAACGCAAGTTCCCGCATGTCGTTTTGCCCGTCAAATTCTACCTATAACCCACCAAATATGTACAAAAGAATTTAATTCGAAGAATGAAAATTTGATAAAAATTAGATTTAGTCAATATTTTAATCTCAACTCATTTATAATTAATATGTATATAACAAACAAAACACAAAAGTTACAAAATACTAATGTAGATACTATGTAAAGACATGGGCGCAAAATTTAAAATTTTAAGGTGTTAGCATTATACTACTTAATAGTTTTCTAACTTTAAATCTCTCTACTAAAATTTGTTTAGTTTAAAAAAATCTTACTCGTTCTAAACATATTTTCTTACAATTAAACTGCAGCTGAACACGCCTTAAATATAGTGACAGTTTATGCAAAAAAGAAAACAAACTTTACAACTACCATTGTAATTGTCAAAGTGACATGTGGAGTAAGTATGATATTAAAAAGATAAAATAGGCATTTGGTGATTTTAACTTTAATAAAATATTAAAAACATAGTACCTGCGATGCTTACAGCACGTTTAAAATTTGGAAAATCCTGTTTTTAATCTATCATCATAGGTTCTTAAAATGCTTTAATCGTGTACTAATTCAACTAAAATTTCGAGCCATGAATATGATTTTAATCAAGTCTAAAGTTACAGCGTTGTTGTAAGAAGGAGTTTTCAAAGAAGACGATTCAACAAAAATCATATTTTGATCTATATTTTCATTCATAACATCTTCTAAAATTTGTTTTATATTAAAGAATGTCATACTCACCACTCAGTATAAAAAGCTTTTTTTTTTATTTTTAATTACTAATTGCAAGCTTCTCGTTCTAAATGTCTGTTATTCTTGTTATCGCATCACAGCCGGCACATGCAAAGTTGAATGACCCTATTTTCTAATGCAGACTCACTGTGTGCAAAATATTATTATAGTACAAAGTACATAAATTCAACACGAATAAATGCAAAAAAAAAATATTAAGAAAAGAAATATCACAAAAAAAAAAAACAAATACAAACATAGACTCTTTGCTCCCATTGGCGCGCTTTAAAGAATCATATAAGTGGTACACGCATATGTTCCTCAATAAGCGCAATTTCTAAGAATTCTTAACAAAATGTAGGTAGGTTGAGGTTGATTTTATGTACCTACCTCGCTTGGGGGCTTTGAAATGTTGCAATATACATATAGCTACATTTATATGGTATAGCTATAATTGACAAAACAAACTACCCACATTTAAAATTTATTATTTCTTGCGATGTTAGATTTAAACAAATAGAATTTGTGTGTATTTTTTTTTTCTCGAACGACTTTTTCTTTTTGAAAGTGCAATAACCTATACTCAACCATATAAGTAGTCTTTCATGCCTATATATTCAATTTCTTGTGAGATTTTTATCTAGGAGTTGTAAGATCCAATTAGCTTACCAAAAAAGGGAAGCATTTATACCTACCTACCTACCAACATACAAAACTATTGATCTTTCAGTCACTTTGCATCAAAAAAAAACATCGCAGAATTCTCAAAAATTAATTTCTTACTTACATATTATCTACTTCACTATTAGAAAAATAGAAAAAAAACCTGTTTATTGTCCCTTTCTTCTTTTACAGTCTAGCAGATAATGTTGCATTTATTAAAATGATTTAACACTGATCGAATTGAGTATTGTCGATGTATTCAAATCTGTGAAATGAAAAATTAATGCTTATCAAAATTTAATTTTGTGGGGGTGTTTTCAATTTTTGATTAATGGCACTGCAAATTTTGATCAAAATTGATTTCATATAGCGATATGGTAGGGAAGACGAAAAATAGGTATGCCGACTAAGCAAATGAGTCGATTTTCATAAAACTTGCTACTTAAACCTATGTATAGGTACATCTACCTACATTCTGCACTGACAAGTTTAAAAGAAAAATGTATTACCAAACTTAACGGTATACCTACAAGTTTTTTTTTACCGATAAGAGAAGTCTTATTTTTCTCAAAAACGGCTTTACAAATAAAAAATGATGACAGTTAATTAAAATAAAGGTCTATGGTCTTATTTATAAAAGTTGTCTAACTCTAGACAACTGTCCAACTTTGGAAAATGTGTTCCAAAACCTAGTTTATTGTTGTCATATAGCTGCCTAACTTAGACACAAGAGTAGATTGTCTTAACCGTTAATAATGTGATATTTATTTTTATTAAATAAAGCAAATTTCGACCTATTTGTAATTTGAAAATAGTTGGACAGTGTCTAAGTAGACAAAAATTTTATAAATACGACTGATATAGTCTATCTTTAAGTACAATTTTAAATTGCTGGAAAATGTTTCCCTTTTTCCGGAAACAGTACTTTTTATATGAAAAATCTTTGGAAATGTTTTAAAATATTGTGTAGGTACCAAATTTTTTCCTTTCAATTTCGTATTAACTTCATATCGTCAGCCTCATAAGCAGACCTCGTAACTCACAAATTTCAAAATTTTCAGGAGAGACGAAAATGTCTGCCAGTATAGACAACAGAGTAGTAGTGGAGTTACGTGCTATGCAAAATTTAAATTTAAGTTTATTTTTGGCTTGTTTAACAATGTATTAGTAAAGTTCTGGTTAGTTACTTGACACATAAATATTGGAACGGAGTCATAAGTCCACAAACCGAATAATAATATTTTTGCATTTATATCCTATTCAAGTCGTGAAAAGACAATTGTAAGTTTTATGAACACGAGGTAAACTTATGACCCTGTGCCAATATTTATGTGTCGAGTAACTAATCAGAACGTTACTCGGACATTGTGAAACAGACCCTTAGAATTTTAAGAGGGATACGAAATTTTCTAGGTTGCTGCGCTGACGAATTTTCTAAAAAATAGCATTCAAATTTCATTTTCACTAAAAGGTATGAGTTATGAGGCTGACGATTTGTCTTTTTGGCATTTATAAATTTCAATTAGGGTGTGCTTGCTTAGTTTCTTGAAAGAACCTACACTGTTTAAGTGTGTTCAGGTTTAGCAAGATATTAGTTCAAAAGTATTTAAAATTAAGAAAAATTTATTAAATAGCTTTAAAATTAGGAAGTTTTTAAGTAGTATCATGCTAATACTTAAACAAAAGACTTTTTATTAAACTTAAAAAAAAATTATTCTTATACTTTGTGACTTTCGTTACTTTTTTCCATGTTTAAAATTCTGAACTTTTTTCTACAACTTACTTATGTCAATAATATTAAAATTTTAATTTTTTTCCGCCCGTAACGATAATTCTCTGACTATAATGAAGTTTCAGATAGATATTATATGATCGGCTCTTGCATCGATTAGCTTAGAGCTGAGAAAAATAAGCAAACATAACATAAAAAATATTCTAGGTATACCTATTTAGAAACTATTTGAATTATAGGATTTGGGTATAATTTTTGTTTGTTTGTTTGTATTTATTGTTTGTTTTGTTTTCACATTATCTACTGTCGTAGAAATCTAATCATTTCTTATTTCTCTTTCTCATTGCCTGCGTTTCTAAGTGATACCTAGAAAAAAAAAGATTTTTTTATTTAAATTTATAAAAAAAGTTAAGCCCCACAATCAACATATTCGCGCATTCAGAATAGACACTTAAACAGAAAAACTATGCGGTGTGGGGCCAGTGACCCTCTAACCTTGAAACTTGTATTTCAGTGCAAGATCTATGCGGGAGCGAATCAAAGAAAATAAAAGTTTATCTGCTTTTTTTTGTCTCTTAACTCTTAGAAAAAAATAGAAGAGAATGTAGAAAATAAAAATGAACAAAAAAATAATAAAAAAATGTCCAACGAAATAATTTTGCAGCTATGTTAGGTTTGGATATACCTACATTGTACATGCTTTTGAGTGTTATGTGTTTTAAAAGAATTACATAAATGGTTCAAAAAAAGCTTTAAGTTGGTCTAACTTACGATAGATCGTAGCAGTGATAATATTTTAATAAATTGTTTGTTGTCGTAGGTAGATGCTTGAAAATTATGTTATTTACTGATGGAAAGGCATAAAACTTACTGCGCATAGAATGAAAAGAAAAAGAAAATAAAAAGAACGTATATACCTAAGCATTCACTAAAGAGGATAGGTACCTATGTGAATATAACAAAATATGTATAGCAAACTCTCTTTAAAATAAACAAATATTAAACTTCTAATATCTGTGTCAGATTAATTATTTTTGGAAGCTTTATTAAACAAAATGCACTACTGGGTCCCACGAAATTACTCTTATGTGCAACAAATCACTCTGTGGTTTTAAAGTATAAATAGTTTAGATCCATTCATCTGATTTTAAAAGAAATAAAATTTTAATGGGTGCCTAAATTGTATGTCACCTGTCAATTACGTAGTTTAGTTTAAGGAATTATTATGCGGGTTCATATTTATGTGAACAATATAGCACCGTGTTGCCGATATGCATTGAACTTACAGTTTAGACTCAAAACTTTTTAAAAATCAATATAATTGTAAATACATTGGTGCAAAATTTTAAACGATTTAGTACGATGTTAACGCATTTTTATCATACTAAAAATGCTTTAACATCGTACTAAATCGTTTAAAATTTTGCGCCATTGGTTTTAAACAACCTCTGAAATTGTTTTGACATACCAACGCAATGTACAGATCTCAATTTATGAGAACAAAAATTTGAAAATCGTGAAAATTTTGTAAACATTTTTTTAAGAAAAAAGAAATTGGTACATACATAGTTTTCTAGAACTTATTGATGCGAAGTTAAAAATTAATTTAAAAAAAAACTATGTATATACCCATTTTCGAAATATCGAGTTTTCGAAAAAATTAGGTGTACATTTTTTTTTAAACCCAAGATTTGTTTTTTTTTTATTGAAAATTTTTATATATGTAGGTACAATATTATTCGAAGTTATTAGAAGGTCTTATGTAAAAAATTTCATTGAAATCGGTTCAACAGATAATGAGATAGTCGAAAATCAAATAAATGGACCTATGAGAGATACCATTTTTATTAAATAGATACAATTTGTTTCCAATAATATGGCAGATCATACTGACATTAGCTCACATACAAATTTTAATCAAAATCGTAAGATTCGTTTTTGAGAAATATGAGATTTTATTTCCGCCCCACTATAAAGAAAAGTAAAACCCTTAACTCTTCCGATTGGTTTATTTCGAAAACGGTTATTTTTATGAAAAAGAGTATGTTAATGTTTTTTCGTATAGGAAATTTTCTAGGATACAAATTAGTTTTAAGTATTTTTTTCTCTACAAATTACGATTTGGAAGTTATTGCTGAAAAAAACATTTTGGGGGACTTCAACCCCCCTAAAAATGTAAGTGGCTCTAATATCGATGGGGACTTTTGACAATTTCTTAAGAACACCATGAGGAAGGCTTGATACCAAAATCCAGCTTTCCGATGATTATTTGCTATTTGGGCTATTTTTATGGCTTTATTGAGTGGGCTAATTATAGTCGTTGACAAACAAATATTAGGTATTTTTGACTAAATTACTCAATAATGCAAATACGTTGGCGAATTAGATAATTAATTAATATAAATTAACTTCAATATTGTTTTATTAATAAGCTTTTGCATTTAACTCACTGGTCAAAGATAATTCATGTTTTATTTGAGTTTATTAATAGGGGTATAGGTTTGTAATGTACATAGGCCACAGCCATCATGTGGGTATGCTGAACATCTTCAATAAACTGTAGGTCTCCTCCATTCCTATATAGACACACTCAAAGAAATTATTGAGAGTTCTTTAGTCATTCAAGAGCTATTGCACCATCAAATTAATTTGCTCTTATATGATTATAAGAGGATACGTGCGACCAGGTGGATATCATTTCTGAAAAAAAAAATCTAAACAGCTTAATTAGCTACATATATATTAATTTCAATTTATATTTTAGCATATATCCGGAAATATAGAACTCCAAAATAATTTCCCGCACCAAAACAAAACACAAATTAAGGAGAATTCTAAAATTCCAGCGGCCAAACCTCGGTAAATTCCACTTGCTGAAGAAAATCCTTCAACACATATTATAATATTTCCAATCTTTAGAACCATAAAGTTTTGAAGTGGAAAAACAATGTAGCGTGTACCACGTAACAGCCATCAACGCTATGATTTATGTCCTTGTTCGCAAGTGAAAATTCTTAATGGCTACAGAATTTACACAGTAAGGCTTTTTCCATTATAAAAAGACTTTCCTCTGTCGTTTATACAACTATACTTATACCATACCTATAAAAAAAGATGGGGAGTGTATTTAAAAGTCGAACAAATTTGAATATACCTATATACTCCACCCTGATGGCAAATACAGCTCGATGGCCTGGCCATATATGACAACCAAAATCCCAATCAACTTCAACTCTGATTTCATGTAAGCATGGATATTTACATATTAACGAAACGAAATGAAACCAGAAATCAAGGTGGGTATGGGTGGCGTATACGCAATGTTATCGTCTCGTTCCATCACGTGTACTTACAACCTGCACAATAGTGTATTGTTGTGTATTATGCGATTAGCTGTGAGTTCTGATGTTATAACAAACAACAGAGTGTGGTGGAGGAGAGATGGATCGTGGCCAGTAACGCAAATTCGAATTTATTTTCTTCAGCATTCTAGTCCTATATGAATGAATATTAATCAAAATTCATACATACATAGGTGAGTATATTATGTAGGTGCTGGAGAGACTTTCAGGGCATACCTTCGCCCTTGTTTAATTAATGTGTTTGGAATTATAGAAGCGCGCAAATTTGACGTGAAGTAATTGCAGATGCGTAGAATATCGCTTTTATAAATACATTATTCAATTTTTTATTTGTCTTATGTAGTTTGGATAGAACACGCAGCCTTTGATAATATTATTACAAAAACTATAGTAATTTTTTAACTTATGAGAAATGAGCATAATAATTAAGTCACTGTCCAAAAATTAGCATAGTAAGTAGATTCACCACCGAGATTCATTAGAAATTTTGATAAGCGATTAGGAAAAACTAGAAAAATTGTTCCAGTATAAGTCCGTGCTTTTAGTTGATGCGGTTATAGACATCGTTAATTCTGGAAACATGCGAAATGGAGGAATACTAGGCAAGTAAAATAAATAAATAAACAAATTAGGTGACGCGACAGCTCATGTAGAGCCAGGGCCTAACTTACAACTCTCAACCATTCATGTGTATGCGTGTAATTAGCAGGAATGGAGGGGACCTACAATTTTTTACTGAATCTGAAAGGTAAGGTGATAAGCACTTTTTCATGATATGAGGTATATAGTCTTGGAGGATTTGTCAATTCCTCACAAGAGGCGGGTTACTGCCTCATGTCTGAGATTTTGTTTTTAGGTGGCTAGGCATAGGAATGGAACCCAAGACCTTCGGCGTAACATGTCCTACGCACTAACCATTTCCCCACGGGCTACTACAATACTAGAAAAGTCGCCTCTATTTAAAGTGTTCTTTTGTTTAGTCACCGTCTTTTTCCCTAAATCATCTAGAGATCCATAATTGAAGAAAAAGCTAAATTACAAATGTCAATTTTAAATGAAACTTAAAAATTTTCAATCCAACTGTTGGATTTTGTTTTAACTGTTTTGCATTTGGCAATTTCTTTTCTTGCAATTTAATAATTTCGCATTTAGTTTTTTGGAAATTTTTGTTTAGCAAGTTTTTATTTGGATATGTTATTCTTGCAACCTTAAAATATAATTTCTTTTTACGGGTACTGACTATGGCGAGGAATAAACAAATCCTCCAAGATTATCTTTCTCACTTTACCCGTTAACAGACTCACAGGAATGGTTGATAGTTGTTAAATACTATGCCCTAGTTCTAAACTAGCATTTTTTTTCTTTCATTTTTTTCATTGTATGACCTTCCTGGCCTAAAAAAATTGCAAACTTGTTTTTACTTCCTAAACATATCCTGCAAAGTATCCTGAGTTTGAACCATTGCTTCTGATTTTCTTAGTTAAAAAAGCTCAAAACTCTTATTTTTTTTTTTTAATTTATTTGCAAATTGGATTAATAAGATGGCGAACTGACACCAAACGTTAAAATATTTTAATAAGTTCCTTTAACTACCTATATAATATATTGTAATTATTTTTCCAATTTTACTTTCGATATATTGTAGGTTCATACTGTAGGTATATGCAGCAAGTTCTGAATTCGTAAACAAAATTTAACTCGAGATTTTGATGAAAATTGATAACGAAGTCGAAAAAAACTTTCAGTCTGTGTGTCTGCAGCCCTACACTTTTTTTGATTTTTTTAAGACCAAAAATTAACGGTAGCTTATCTGCCGTACAAATTTTTTTGTAGCAAATAATGAAAATCTTATTTGTCTCAAAAAGGTGTCAGTAAATTTTTATAGGCTACCTTATTGTAGAAAAAATTTTTTGGAAAATGGTTACAAATTTCACCACCCGCATAGAATCATTTCTTTTGATTTTTTGATTTCTCAAAAACAGTTCAACGATTTTGATCAATTATTCCTGGAGAATGTTCAAATTTTTTCAAACTTTTTTTTGTATTTTTAAGAAAAGTTAAAATTTTGTTTCGAAACATAATAATTCCAAAATGACGACTTGGTCGATTTTTATCAAACTTGGCAACCAACAGTTTTTTTTAACATTATCTAGCAGATTTTAAACAAAACTTATTTTTATAACCACCACTAACGGTACCACCCATACAAAAGCTTAAAAATCGGTATCACGACTTCTTCGATTTTGATTAAAATTTGTATGTGAACTAATATCAGTACAATCTACCATGTTATATTGAAACTTTTTGGTTTTCGACTATGTCATTATCTGTTTAACAGGTTTTAGTAAATTTTTACACAAAAGCTTCTAATAAGTTGTAATTATGTATATTGCGTTTCAAAATTTTCAAAAAATAAATGTTTGATTCAAGCAAAGTACGCAGCTGAAGCGAAACGAAAATTTCCATACAAAAAAAAAACGAAATCATAAACGAAAAATTTTGTTTTCATTTTTGTTCTGCAGCGAAATTGATAATTGTATTGTAGCAGAATATTTGGAGAAGTCTCCACTCCTTTTTCGCACTGAATTATTTGCACGAACCATTAATATTGCTTGCGGAAAAGTGACATTCGAGTTTTATTTGTATTTTTATTTGTAGTTTCTTTGATTACAGCGAAGGCTTCTGTGATTTTTTTGTTTTTATTTTTTTTTAATTAGTGACATTTTTTTTCCGTAGTCGGTTCGTTTACATTTTTGTTATCGATTTGGAGACCACAGAAAATTTTCGTTTCGCTTCAGCTGCATACTAGGCTTTACAAAAAAAATTCGAAATTATTTTTTGAAAATTCGATATTTTGAAAATAGGTAGATGATTTTTTTTTTAATAATTTAAATTCCCCATTAATAAGTCCTAAGAAATTGCGTGTACCATTTTTTTATTAAAAATATTTCCAATTTTTTTTTATTTAAACCACTCCAACGATTTTCAATTTTTTTTCTCATAAATTAAAATTTCAGAAGTTGTTTATAATCAATAATTTATAATTGTATTGATTTTTTGACAATTTTTCAATCTAAAATGTAAGTTTCATGAATATATTTGCAACATGGTGCTATATTGTTCATATTTATGTACTCACATTAGGTAGGTATACTACCTTAAACTTAACTACGTTTTTTAGCATAGGTGGCATAACTAATTTTTTTTTTATAAGATGAATAGTTTTTAAAATATTATGATTTTAGAAGCGCAATGTGGTCGTATTTAAAAGCAAGCTCGTATGACCCCAGTCGTCCATTTTATTTAAAAAAAAAAAAAAATAAATAAAAAAAAAAAATAATAATTCTCTTATTATTTGTGTTTTTTCTTCTTCTCATTTAATTTTTCTTATTATGTTAAGTTAATAATATATCATATTATTTAGTAAGATATCTTAGTATACAGAACCTACTGAATCCTTACTTATCTTGTCTTGAATAAGTTTTCTTACTCTAGCATCAAAATTCAATTCTTAACGAACCTAATAAAAATCAGAAATTATCTCTTTCGCATAACATCTATAATTAAATCAACATTTTACATAATGTAAGTAACTGATTTTGATATTATTTTAAAGGTCAATAGCATAGCCTTGAAAAAACAATCGTGATTAAAAATTTAACATGTCCATAAAAGTGTAACAATTTTTTTAATTAATTTACATATACCTACTTATAATATTCAAAATATGTATCTATATACCTGTTTCATTTATTAATGCACTTAAAATGCAACATTCATCAATTCACTATATGTTTGTAGGAATAATGTATATACAAATGTATTTATACAAAAATAACCTAAGTTGAAAATTATTTTGAATTGGGAATACAAATGTTATACATACACATCATCAGTGCTTTTGTAGTATATGGTGAGGAACTTGTAAGATGTAAGTTTTATATATGTACATACATTTAAGTATGTATGTATGTAGATGATTTAAAGAACTCAACATTTGATTGTAAAGAGTAAATACAAATCGTTAAAAAAAAACAAGTTATCGAAACAGGAAGTTAAATAAATTCAAGCTAAGCAAATCTACACCTGAAATGCGTTTGTAAAAATTTGAAGGGCTGAGAGAGTACCTACCTACCTATTCCTCTGTAGATGTTAGTTTTTGTTTTTTTTTTTTATAAGTGCTTTTAAATTATCAAGGTCTGGTGGCATGATGAAGCTTCCATGCATAAATTGTTAAGCATATTAATTTGTACAAAAATACATTTATACATGGCTAAGGGCGACAAAATATATAACTTGAAGGGCTTTAGATAGTCACATTGTTTGTTTTATATGTTTTTATTTTTTTTGAATCGTTTTTAGAAAAAGATTGACTATATAGAAATATGTTTATATGATCTAAAAAAGATAAAAATGTTGTATTATTATGTTGATACAATATGGAAACACTAATAAAAGGATTTATTGAGTTAAACAAAAATGAAGGCTAGAAGTTATACCGATGAGATAATTAATAAAAGCTTGAGTTATAGGTAGGTATATAGTTTGTCACCAATATAATAGAAATAATAAATTCGTGAGAAACTTGACTTTAGTTCTCAGAAAAAAAAAGTATTTTCGTATTTATATTATGTATAAATGAAGGGTGTTTTTTTTAAGACGTATGGTTTTCAACCTGGCAATACTTTTTTCGGAGTTGGTCTTTTTGACAGCTGTCACTTGATTTATGTTCAGTTTGGTTTGCCATTGAACAACGTTTGCAAATCGTGCAAATTTATTACCAAAATAATGGTTCGGTTCGCGTGACGTATCGCGCGCTGCGTCCAATATTCGGTCGACATAATCACCCAGCAGAGTAATTCGAGCAACCATGGATCGGTTTCGCACCACGTTTACTCTAGTGGATAATGCGCATCCTCAGAAACGCCGTACAGTGCGCACCGAAGACGCTATTGTTGCTATGGAGCAGAGTATCGAAGAAGACCCGAATGAGTCCATCCGCCATCGCGCGCAACAATTGGAGCTGGGGCCTCTTGGCTGGAATTTATTCGAGCCAGCCGCGGCGACCACTTGCCCGAAATCATTTTGAAAACATAATGGCAAACCCTTATCTTTATAATAAAGCTAAATTCATGGCCATAATATTAAATTACATGCGTTTTATTTCTTCTTGAAAACCACTCGTCTAAAAAAAATAGCCTTTATGTTTACAAAACAAAGCTACTGGTTGGACTGATTTTAAACTAGTGCAAGTGGTCGGAAAAATTTTGGTTACTTAATTGTTAACAAGTTTTATAAAAAAAAATATGATGTTTAATGCCTCTTGCGAGGAATTGACAAATCCTTCAAGAGTAATTCTTGTCATGAAAAAGTGCTTCTCATCTTAGCCTCTCGGATTCGGCAGGAGGGGACCTCCATTCCTGCCAATAACACACAGGAATGGTTGAGAATTGTAAGTCACTGGGTCCTGGTTCTACACGAGCTGTCGCGCCACCCAATTTATTTATTTTTTATGTTTAATTCGACGAGACTAGAGAAATGCCACTTTATATGAGTTATAACAGGCCCAGGGGGTCTAGCAGGTAACTGTGATACAATCGAGTTAATTGCTAGGCAGTTTCTAATTTAACTCGGTCGACTGTTTTCGATTCGATTGAACAAAATTAGGAACTGCCTATGCTCGATTGTATCGAATAAACTCGATTGTATTAAGTAACATGCTGGCACCCCAGTTTATCATCATTAAAAGTAGAACCGAGTTATAAAACGTTTCAGATGCGTAACTGATCAAAGTTCAGAGTTCCGAAAGTCAAAATAAAAAATGCTGACAAAATCATGAGTTTCTAAACGCATCCCAAATGTCAGCAATGCATATTAACTGAGTAGCAAATGCATCCAATTTTGTTTGGACGCTTTCATTTCAGAATTTGACGTTTGAACTAAGAGTGAAACAAAAATATAGCATCTCATGGCGTTTTTGATTGGTAATACGGAAGAGAAATACCTAATCAAACGCTTCAAACAGATCTTATCGATTGTGAAGTGTTAGTGATTCTGGTGTCGATTCTAAATTCAAATTCAGAAGCATTTTCTCTTCTATTGAGAAAAAAAATTTCATTTTGTATAGTTCATATTTCAGAAGGCTTCTACGCGACCAACCGAAAACCCCATCAGTTTGTTGCTGTTATTGGAATCTTGGAATCATGAGTTGCAAATGCTGCTCTTGAATTGCAGATTGGAAATGGAGAAAGGAACCAAATATTTTCTGTGGCAAAGGGTGCTGCAAAGAAACTAACTGGAAGTTGTTTCAGTCCACAGTTTTTGAAAAAGCTTAAAAAAAAATTAATGAAAATGTTGTATGTTAAAATTTTGTGGTGTTTTTAGTTAATGCATTTAAGTTTTTTTTCTTAAACGACCTGGGTATAAAATATACGCAATATATTACTTCTCCGTGCCCATTCTCCCATTTTAATCCGAAAAAAAATTGCTATTCCTTCAAGGGCCATTTGCTAAGACGAAAGGACTTAACTTATATAGTTATAAAAACATGTTTTTAATATCCATGAAATTGTTTTTACTTGAGATAATTTTATGGCATTAATGATTGAATGTATAAATGATTTCGGGCATGTGGCCGCCACCGTGGCTGGCACGTATCTACATATGGCGTAATCTGGAGGTTTAATTTTCACACACTCTTTGCAGTAAATCAGGCTATAACGCATCGACTGTTGGCTTCCATTCCAAGTGCTCAATTGTTTCTGGTTTCTCGACGTAGTCATGTGACTTTACATATCCCCATTATATCTTTTTCGTGAAATTAATCGTTCGTATAAATAAATGTTTCTTTCAATATATTAATTGCATCGCGAGCTGTGTATCATGTGGCGCCACCGCAGCCACCATTCTGAAACCATATGTGTGCAACAATTGATGCTATAGTAATCATGTATCTGTATACCGCTGACAGTTGATTGCTGTAAAGCGTTTTGACCAATCGTTGACTTTTTCTGGGTGCAAATAACCTCAAAACAACCAAGAACTGTCAAATCGTCTGTCACAGAAAACGTTGTTGCCAATTTTTAAGTTCTTTGCCTCCAAGAAAACTCGCCCTTTAGAACATTAATACATATTTAAGTTTTCGTATTGGCAAATGGGTCTTATACCATATAGTGTGAAAATTAAAATATGAGGTCGTAAATTAAATGAAGTTTATGTGAAAGGGGGATAGTAAAATATTCAGCCCTGTCCTGATATCCGATCGGTTTTAAAATTCTTTCATTTTCAAACTCAACTGTTTGAAAACTTTGGAAAATGTGTTCCAAAACCTAGTTTATTGTTGTCATATAGCTGACTAACTTAGACACAAGAGTAGATTGTCTTAACCGCAAATAATGTGATATTTATTTTTATTAAATAAAGCTTATTTCGATCTATTTGAAAATAGTTGGACAGTGTCTAAGTAGGCAAAAATTTTATGAATACGACTGTAGGTGTTCTGAAATACTTTTCACTTTCAATACTTGCGGAATGAGTGTGCTTTGATTTTCAATCAGATTGAAAATAAATTAAATTTTGAAATTTATTTGAGTTTTCGTGTCCGAATTGAATTTAGCCAGTTCACGTTTCTGAGATCTCACTGAGCAATCGTCTGTCAGCTCCACTGAGGAGAAGGAGAAACCTGAACAAAATTTCTCCTTTAGAAGCACTCTCCATCTCGTTTTTATAAATTGATCAACTGCGACAATAAATAATTGAGCAAACGAATCCAAAAAATTTCAGTCTCAGCTTTTTGACAGCAAAAGTGAGGAATCTCACTGAGGAATAACGTCACATTTATGAGATTGCTGAGATCTCAGAGATCTCAAGAAACCTGAACTGGCTAATTGACACGGTATTATACGTATTTCATTAGGTATTTTTTGTGTTTTATTTAATTTTTTGTTCAACAAATTTGACGTTTCGAATTTTGTTTTTACTAATTTCGGAAGGAAAAAAGGTTTGAATACTAGCTAATGTGAAAGTGAAAATCAGAACACTGTTTTTGAATCCGTGCGGAAATCATTTGTGTTAACGGATTTGATTAAGAACGAATATCAGAACATTGTGTTCAAACCTTGAGAATTTGAGAAACTAAAAAATCTTAAATCCAGTATTTCATAAAATTAGGTGTTAGTCTATAATTAAAATCCTGCTCCACTTCCCCTTCCGATATGATTCGTTTAATCTTGACCCAAGTTACACAAGATGTAAGCTGCAAAGAAAAATACATATATTCAAGTTCATAAGTATGTACGTAGCTACTTATAAACTTGAATATATGTATGTATTTTTCTTGTACGATGTAGAAACAATTTGTACATGATAAATGGTTTAAGTTAAATTTTCTTGCTATAAACTAAATTATCTAAATACCTACCAATAAAATTTTGCAAATTTATTTGACATTAATCAATATTTTTAATAAAAAATTTACCTTATGCTTGAGATAATAAGACATCATTACCATCATTATATAAGAAAATACCCACATATTTGTATCCTTCTCGAATTTGTTTTGTTTATGTTACAAAAACAGATAGGTAGGTATATAAAATAAAAAAAAGTTTATGACATAAAAACTCAAACCACTAATTTTATAAACAAAAAAAATTAGTAAGTATAGGTCTATGGTAGATAATGGTATAAATATATACCTATTCCTTAAGTTGAAACGCACTGAAGCCTCCTATATATGTACATATATAAAACAAACATTTATCTATCGAAAAAAAAAGCTTTCCGAAGCAATGAATAACTTTGCAGTTGACAAAAAATCAATTTTAACATAATCATGCCGCTGCTATACAACAAAATTTGTGCGTACCAATACCTATCACACATAATATAATATGATCAACAAAAATCTAAAGTGATTGGTGCTTTATTTCGTCTATCACCAGGGTTGCCATAATTGTGGATTTTGTAGATTTTTGACTTTTTTTTTTATTTTTCATCTTATAAGACTTTCAAGTTCCTATAAATCTAAGCGACAAATTTGAACTTCTAAAATATTAGGTCTGTACTTCCCAAAACTGCTAACTTCTAGCCATTTTAGCCCTAAGTTCTGTCAAAGTCAATATAAAAAAAATAATTTGGAATAGAATTGGTCAAAATTGGCAGTTTTAGGAATTAAAGAAACAGACTTATTAATTCTTGTTAAAAAATTATTTTCAACAATTCTTCCACTCTTGTCTTGCCAAAAAAAAACCCATTACCTTCCGATATAAATATTAATACATATTATCGTTTTCAAATTTTCACTATGACATTTTCTATACCAAGTCAGCATTTTTATCAAGATGTTCATCATTTTGATCTTCTCTTTTTATTCAAGTATACAACCTCCTCTTTTTTTTGCAGAAATTTCCTACTTTTATGTCCTCCATGAAAAGAATTTGTGTGGCAACACTGCCTGTCAACAATGCTGCTTCCAGAAACCCATGAACATAACCTTGAAAATTTATTTAAAGAAACACTTTTGTTTGTATTTTACTTCAGATTGCTACAAAAATTCAATATGAATAATAAAAAAAAATATTTTCTAACAAGTTTTACTGCGTTTGTAATACAACAAAACAAAATGTGCGTATTTAAACATTAACACATTTGTGTTTGTTCTTCACACAAACGTTTATTTATGCGTGCGAGCTATAGAGAGGGCCAATTTCGTAATCACCAAAAAAGCGTCTCTGCGATCGAGATAGTATTTTTTCAGTGTATGGGTATGTAAGTATGTATATTTAAAGCTCATTTTAAGTGGTGGCAGCAGCGGTCATTGCGAGCATTGAATCGCAATTGAAAATCACATTCGAAATTCGAATGCGTAAGGCCGAATGACCTAACTTATAACATGGGCTATGTCAACGCGCTTTTAATGTTTTATATATCTACTTTAGATATGTAATTTAAAATAGCCAAACGACTTCCTCAAAAGTACATTATATGGCGAGTTTAAGCATATCTAATTAGGTACACACTAACTATGGTCAAATATAGGTACCTACATAAGTTAAAGACAAACTCAACAATGCATCTTCCATCAATCGTTGCACATTTTTAGGCGATATTTTGACTTTGGATTTACATTCCAAGTTCTTTGTTTTTTACTTCCTATTTATTTTGTATAAATTTAGATTTTTAAAAAACCTAACATAACAATGACGGAAAACTGAAAAAAAAAATATTTCGTCGATTTGAGCTTCTGTGCATCCGCTTGGTACAAGTACATCGATCGATGACCTGTCATTATATTTTCGGTATGATTTCTCAAATTATAGCTTCCATTCCATTTGTGAAATTATGTAAGTAGGTACCATAGGTACATCGCTTTGCATTTCGTACCTATGTTTACACGTTAATGTCTTTCAATTTGATTTTTCGAAAATAATTTCGCCGGACGCAACGCAAAAAGTAGCTGAATTTTTAACTTTTCTCTCCTGCAGGTCCGTTGGCATTTGGCTTTTGGAAGAGCCCAATTGTGCTCTGAACGCGTTCTATTGTGTTTTATGTGCCTCTTTTGCGCCCTAGTTTACTTGTAATCATTTTATTTTAAAAGAAAAGATACCTATAATGTAGGGTGCCCATAATGTAAATGAAAAAAAAGAGAACATTTCCAATACGCAAACACAACCAAAAGAAAACCTCAACCAAAAACTAATAAAATAACGACTTCTTCACAAAATAGTTTTAAAATTTATTAACACAATTTGTTTCCAGGTATAGAAGATAAAAGAGTTTAAATTATAATTCAAAAACAATAGTCACGCTGTTCTGATTTCCATTCTTAATCCGTAAACAGAATATAAAAAAAATAAAATATGTAGAAATTCACACAAATGCACAGAGTTTCAAACTAAAGGAATGCACCTTTTTAGCTGAAACAACATTTTTAAAATTAAAAATAAATCCAAATCGGATATAAAAATTCCAAACGTCAAGAATTTTCAATCCAACCGAAAATCAAAGCACACTAAATCCGCAAGTATGGACAGCGAGAATTATTTCAAAACACCTATGATCTTATTTATAAACGTTGTCTAACTCTAGACAACTGCCCAACTTTGGAAAATATGTTCAAAAACCTTGTTTATTGTTGTCTTATAGCTGCCTTACTTAGACACCAGAGTAGATTGCCTTAACCGAGCATAATGTAATATTTATTTTTATTAAATAAAGCATATTTCCACCAATTTGAAAACAGTTAGACAGTAGTAGACAAAAATCTAATAAGTACGACTGCTTGAGTTTGAAAATGATAGGATTTTATGACCGATGGGAATTTAGAAAGAAAAAGTACGCTCCACGTTCACATTTTTCCAAGGAATACAGAAAAGAAGAACAAGTTTTTAATAACTTCAAACATATGTAATTATAGCCGTGTTTTTTTGCAAGCCCGGGGAGAATTGGATGAAAAAAACGACGTCGGTGCTAAACAATTAACATGTTAAATGCAACAACAACTAATCCCGGAGAATTCTCGGGGTTTAACTTAATCGCACCGAAAAACTGTGTTACCGGCATGAATTGCATACATGTTATCGATAGTTTGTATGAAAACTCCATGTTTTTTACTGTCATGGCGTCGCTAATCCCCGCTGTCGTTTTTTTCAACCAATTCCCCCCGGGCTTGCAAAAAAACACACCTTATATAAGGCCTGCAGCATCTAGTGCTAAGTACTTCTGGCTTAGGCAACTACTTGTACTCTGTAATCAAATAAGTTTAAAGCACTTCAATAATGTAGACACGAACTGTACCCACTCAAAAAAGCAGCACCATCAGTAAAAAGAAATTATATAGTAAATTACTGTTGTTGGTGTTTCTCTAATCAAAAATAATATACAAATACATACAACAAAAATTACATCTATACTGAGGTTAGATTTTTTGACTTGCTCCATTCATCATCTACTGGTAAATACCAAAAAGAAATTTTGCAGCGCCCAATGGAACAAACCTAAAAATAATAATAAATGCGGAATGAAATTCAGAATTATTTGAGGAACAAAAAAAAAAAACCCTTTTTTATCAGAAACTGTTTTCCGAAATTCTTCATTTTTTAGTTCCACATCCTCTAACATTTTTCGAAATCAATATTCACAACATTATTCTTCATCTTTCCAAACTATTGTTTTTTCCAAGATCATCTAGTGAAAACTTTAAACTTTTTAAATTGACGTGTCCATTTTTCTATGCATTTTATTTGAAGCATTGTACTTCACTGAAACCCGTTTTTAGTTAAAATGTTAAGGATTGATTTAGGACTGAGTGGAATATATTTTTTTTGAGAGAATCTAAAGTTGGAAACTTCCAAGTTCCAATGGTGAATTATTTTCAAAGTTGAGAATCAATCTTAAATACAATTGATTTTGAAGTTCATTTGTGGAAAACCTATTTTGTATTTCGAAAAAGAGACTAAAAAGAGGACGTACAAAAAAAAGATACCAAAAAAAGAATTTTATGAAAAAAGAGAGTGTAAAAAAGATCGAAATAGAAAAAGAGAACAATTTCTCTATAAAAGAGATGTTCTGGAAACCCTACTATAATGGTACTATGCGAATTTTTGTGACGAAAACACAAATAAATAGGTAGTAAGCGTAGTAATTAGAAGTTTGTCTTCTCCGAAAATTTTACTTTATAAATAAGTGCGAAGTAAAGATGTCAAAATAATGCAACGCATTCATTGAGTCACCCCTTTCCATTTCTTCCGTCAACGTCAACAGATCCTTTGCTGCATTGCAAGCGACGGATTCTATGAATCAGCCCCTTAACTGCATTTAGGCAATTATGCTTATGTCGTTTTCCATTGGTGGTTTAGAAGCCTTCTGGTTTCAATTCTGAAATGAAATATAGAAAAAGAAGACCAATGGAAAACGAATTTATGTCTGGTAACTGCAATTTCTTGCTACAAGTTGCTACTTGTCATTTTGTTTCAATGGGATTTGAAAGCAAATTGTGCTATGTCGAACGACGTCGTTCAACGTTTCAAGCTACCAAACAGACATATTAGAAACTGCCTGATTCTACCAGATTTATTTTTTTATATAAACTTTCACAGTCTTTCGGGCTAAAAATGGTAGAAATGGGTAGGTTTGGCAAGTAAACGAACAAGGTTATTATAGACGCTGTTTACACGAGTAGTTTTGACAGATTGTAGAAATGTTTACTTTCGTTACTTCATTCCCTCTAAATTTCTACACCCCTCATACAAGCTGTCAAAAAGATGAAAGACGAAATGGCCGAAAAAACGAAGATCAACGTCATAGTGACACAAATTAAAGGCAGGGCAAAAACTTAATTTGTGTTTACAAAACACAAAATAAAGAAAGGGGAAACAACGAAAACAAGTGATTATAATCCCCTTTCAGGTTTCAGGGGAGGAAACAAGTTGCGGCAGATTTTTTGGCGTTTTCTTTTAACTATTCTAAAATCTCCTGTGAGGAAACAAAATGGCCGGAGATTTTTCGTAGTTTTCTTTTAAAGCAAACTATACGAGAAGTGTGAAAAGGATTGTCACAAAAAAACCTCTTTAGAGGCTCTTCCAAACGAAAGCGAAATATTCGGAACGATAACGAAACTTTCACCTGTCAATACATATGTTTTACATGAGATTCTATGGATCGAATCATCGCGTTGGTGTGGGTACTCATTCGCCCTATACCTAAATGAATTTGGACAGACAAAATTTTCGTCGTTTTTCCGAATGTTTCGCGTTGGTTTCAGACAATCTTAAATTACTGACCGAACAATTTGAGACAAAAATTTCATATAGAAACGATCTAAAGACTAAAGGCCAAATCAAATTCAAAATGAAATGAGCTATCAAATGAAATTATCATTTATACTATTTGTTCTCATTTTCGAGATAAGCTCATTTCGAAAATTTTTGAATTCAAATGAACAAAAATTTTTAGTTCATATTCACAAAGTTCACTTTAGAATACAAAATTCTATTTCTTAGCAACTCAATGTGCCTACATAACAATAATGTTTTTCTATGTGCATAACCTATTGCTTAAGTTCGCAAAAAAAAAAACATAAAAAACTGCGATTAAAACTAAAAAAATAAAACTAAAACCAAATGATTGCGTAAGAAAAAAAAAATAACATTACTGTAGCTATATTCTCAATGCGATGCTTGAATGCGTGGAATCTTACGCATGTCGCATTTCAGATTCAGAACACCACTCACATGCATAAACAAAATGTCAGTGTATAGAAATTATAGGCATATAGCTACAAAACTTTAAACTTTTTATTATATACCCGGACAAAACAACTAAAATCTCAAGGCTATCCAGTTATAACAAATACAAATGCACTAAAAGAACATTTTTCCCTTCCTTCTCTTGTTCTAGAATAATAATATTCGAATTACACATTACAACATAATATGCGATATGCCTAGGTCTACCCTATCTTGGAAAAAAAAAATAAAAATTGTGCTGATATTTGTTACTTTAAAAAAAAAAAACATATCATAACATAGACGCAGATTGATTATTTTTGGTGATCAAACTCATTTCTTATAAGATTCCATAAGATAGATATAATATGTAGATACTCTTATAGGTATATATGTAATTTGTTTGATATGCGTAAGCGTATATATGTATGAATATAATGCTGATATGTTTGAATATACGTAAATGTAGGTATATATAAATTTATTGTTGTTGTAAGTTTCATATCTATTTTTTTTTTTTACAACACTAATGCATGTCCACGTGTTTGAAGCTTGATTCTGATAATGTTCTTTTTGTTTTGTATATGCTGTTGAGAATGTGAGTAAATTCATCTTGTTCTCAGGGTTAATACCGGATTGCGTAATGCTTAAACATTTTTTCCTTTCTAAATTTATGCTGTAATTTAAAAAAAAAAATTCATTAATTTATAGAAAATTAATAATATAGTGGTAGGTAATGCCATTATTACAATTTTTTTCAAATTTCTAGGAAAAAGCCATCGGTAGGTATAGTTTTGAGAAAATATTTCGATAGGTACCTATACGTGTAGTAGATCTAGAAATAGGTATAATATATTAGAATTATTCTGCACATGTTGTTGATAGAAAAAAAAAAACTTTTCAAACGTGCTATAGAAAAACCACGCACGATTGATAATAAGTAATTACTAATTTTGCTATTACTATTACTTTATTCTGTAAAAAACAATCCACCTTTGGCCTTTCGACAAAATTTCTTAATTTATATAAGCTCCTTATTACTGATACCTCTGCTGCAGTATCGAATGGAAGCAAAAATTGTCTTAATACTGCAGTTGCTGGCGTTCCTCAAGGCTATGTGTTAAGCCCGACAGTGTTTTATTTATTGATGATAATATATCCAAAGATTTCCCGGTATTAAGATTGGTGAGATATACAAATAAAGATGCTTTTATATACGCGGATGACATTGTCATACTTAGCAGATAATCCCACAGCTTTAAAGCTTCAAGTAAATAAACTTAAAAGATGTATGAGATTTAAGTATTAATATCTCGAAGTCAAAAATAATGACTTTTGAAAACATTCGGTAGTCGGCGGCTTTAAAAAGAATTCCCTTAAAAAAATGGTTTTTGAAGCTAGAACCGTATAGAAATTGTATGTCAATACAAATACTTAGGTTTCTAGTTAACTTAAAACCCTGATCTCTGCCCATATGTGTTAGAGTTAAAACGGCAATGGATCTGACGTGGGACAAAATTCTTTTGTAACAAATATGTTTATCCCTCTGCTAAGTTGAGTTTTTGATGCAACTATCAAAACATGCCTGGGCTATGTAAATAAAGTTTTTGGCTATCAAAATTTTGCTAATAGTTCAATGGTTTTTTTTTTTCAAGCACATTTTTTTTAAACTTGCTAGTTCAACACCCACGTCTGGAATCTACTTTGAATACGACATTGCTCAAATATGTCTTAAAATATAAAGCTGATTATAATACCTACCCTATATGTATATATTATTTCTGTTGTCATACTCCTTTTTCTTCTCATTTATAAAACAGTCAAATCTACTAAATTAGGTCTGGATAGGAATTTACACATAGCGATGACATTGTACAAAAACTTTATGTTACACCACACTATTTTATATAAATTTCGGTAATTTCAAATAATTCAATAAATGAATAATTTGACATAAAGAATGCCTCACTTTTAACCCATTGAATGAGTGAAATGGAAAAATATGTATTACTTCTGTAATTTAAAATTCTCTTTTTTTCACCTGCACCTTGAGTGAGTGGGGGAAAAACATTTTTTTCGCTGCGGGAGAAACATATTTATTTGTCACTTCTGATTTCATTTTTACATCAAATATTGTTTACAAAGAAGTTTTGTCAAACTAACATGTTCATATCAAAATAAGAATTTATTTATTTTGTTCAAACAATCTATTTGAAAATTTGATTGCAAAACCTTATTGAATGTGCGAAATTTTGGTACGGGTCTTCTGGTATAATATACAATAATATGAATAGACCCGACTCCAATCTTCAAAAACAAATAATGAAATACTCGCTCTGATACCAACTATTTACCTTTTAAGGAATAGAACCAATAGGTACAGTTGAAATTTCGACCTTAATAATACAGCTCTGACCGATTGGAGGACGTATTCTACCAAATTATAGCAATAGTATAGATGACTCTATTTGCAATGTTTTGTGGCGACCAAAAACACTGTATATTAAAACACTTAACTTAAAAATACTTTCAATTAACTTAGCTTACATTTACTTTAATTTGTTTTCATTACTTTTCTAATCAATTATTCTTATTCTAAAATTCAAACAAACAACGTTACCCATCCCAGCGATAGATGTACTTCGAAATGCCTTAGAGAAAAATTCACCTGGCCTGGCATAAGAAAAGATGCTTTGAAGTGGTCTCGAGAGTGTTTAGCCTGCCAAAGGTCAAACGTCCAAAGACACAACAAATTGCGAGCAGAACATATAAAAGTTCCTGACAACAGATTCGACCATATTTATTTAGACATTATAATGCTACCTGATTATAAAGGATTTAAATATTGCCTGACAATAATCGATAGTTTTTCCAGATGGCCAGTTGCAGTTCCTCTCAAGGACATTACTGCTGAGACAATTGTTACAGCTTTCTGGGACAACTGGGTTGCACACTACGGAACACCGGCAACAATCACTTCCGATCAAGGATCTCAGTTCGAGTCCGCATTGTTTTCGGCACTAGCAAGTCTAATTGGAGCTCACAAAAACAGAACCACGCCATACCATCCTCAATCCAATGGGATGGCCGAAAGGTGGCATAGAACTTTTAAAGCTGCTTTGATGTGTTCACCTAAACCTTGGACAGAAATTCTTTCTACAGTTCTACTTGGACTTCGAACAAGTTTTAAGGAAGATATTCAATCGACACCAGCAGAGATGTTGTACGGAACAAACTTGAGAATTCCTGGAGAGTTTCTGGTAAGTTTTGATGATCCCGGAAATCCACAAATATTTCTTGAAAAGCATAGAGAATTTATGCGTGGATTGCGACCTACTCCAACTGCTCATCATACAAAAAGCAAGTTATTCGTTTTAAAGAATTTAAATACCTGTACTCATGTCTTCCTTCGATGTGATCATGTCAAAGCGCCACTGGAGCAACCGTACATTGGACCATAAAAATCTTAGAAAGAGTATCTGACAATGTTTACAAACTCGACATAAACGGGCATGAAAAAAATATTTCTGTCAGCAGATTGAAACCAGCTTATACAAACAAGACTGATTCTGATATTCCTGAATCAAGTTCTGATACAAACGCAACTCAACAATTACCTGCCCATATGTGGGTATCCTCGATGGATAGGCCATAACGGACGTATTCAAGGAAGCCAAAACAAGTTACTTTCAAGTTATCATAAGTTTCTTGTTGAAACCTCTTAAGGGGGGAATAGTGTGGCGACCAAAAACACTGTATATTAAAACACTTAACTTAAAAATACTTTCAATTAACTTAGCTTACATTTACTTTAATTTGTTTTCATTACTTTTCTAATCAATTATTCTTATTCTAAAATTCAAACAAACAACGTTAATTAAAACTGAAAAATATAATTTAAAATCGAAATAAGAGTTTTATTTAACCTTTTTAAATATTCTTGTGTGTTGGTATATATCGATATACAACCACAGTTTAAATAGAGCCCAAACTATATATTGGATCAGTAAGTGTTCTTGGGCAGCTCAATTCAATACCAGCTGCATTATAAGGACCGACTAATTAAATTAGAACCGCAGCACCATATTCAGTAAAATCTAACGTCACGGCGCGGGCGCGAGAAAAACCTTTCTCATTAATTACCTGCTTCACTTGGGACCGACCGCTGAATTTAGGGCCGAAACAACTGTTATAGTATAACAAAACCATATAAGTGAACTCTTTTTTTCTTATCAACTGATGATCCAGTCGGTAAACCAACAAAAATTTGTTCGTAATTCAAAAATATTCTATGAATTGGTGTTTAAAAAAGATGACTTTAAGTATTATTCCTAAAATACTTTTTAACTTATATCTCGACAACGACTCAAATAAAAAGTTTTGACAGCCTTTTCTATAATAGGAAATTGAATTATCATTCTTTTTTGCAATGAATATTTTTTCAAATGACTACCTACATATTATACGTTATGTCAACAATTTTTCAATATACATACATTATAATGAAAAATTAAATCTATTTTATGATCAGTATCTAAACGACCGACGCGACGCACAGTGGGGCAGCTCTATAGAGAGCCGTGATATAAAGTCCATCTCAAAATTTTTAAGCAACGGGAAAAAAATTCTCAATTAATACATTATTTTTGATAAGTCATGGAAGATTTTTTTTGGTAAGTCACCTATGCTAACTTAACCATGCTGTCAAAGTTGATCAAGTTGGTGCGAGAAAGAAAAATAAAAGTTAGCATATTGTTAAATTAAAAATAATTTAATAATAAAAGAAAACACTTGATTTTTCCACAAATTTAAAAGAATTTTTATTTAAGGCCAACGCGTTTCGTCTTATTAGGACACCTTCAGGGCACTAATTTAAAGCATACAATTTCTTTATCTATCAAGTGATCGTGATGAATAATTAGATCTATACTTTCTTTGTATTATCGATATTACAATTATTTAGTTTATATATATATATATACAAATATACACATTAATAGGTACATACATTTAAAATGAAATCAAACAATTAAGAAGGTAAATTAATTTAAAAAAGGGGGGCTGTTTGTACGTAATTACATTAATTTAATTTAAAAGGGGACTATTATTAGTCAAGTCAATTTGGCAGTTTAGAATATTTAAACATTTGTGTTTATTAATTTCAAAAATTTCGTATTTATCTAATACTCGTCCTGCAGGTAAGCAATGTAAAATGGTTACATCATCCAAAGAGCAGCCATGACCAGTATTTTTTATATGTTGGGAGAGTCCAGAAGAGGGATCGTGATGAACTGATGCTTTTAAATGTTCATTTATTCTTTTAGGCAACATCCTTGAGGTTTTTCCAATATAGATTCCGTTGCATTCTTTACAGGTTACTTTGTAAACTCCACTTTTCATTGAGATGTGTTTTTTGTTTCATTTTATTGTTGCAAAGGGCATTTTTTAGGGTGAAGTTGTTAAAGAAGGCTTGTTTAATATTAGCTTTAGAAAGGGGGAGTGAAAGTTTCTCGGAGACACCTGGGATGTACGGGATCTTTCTCCATTGTATATCCTCCTTCAGACTATCCGTCGGGAATATTGTGTGGATGGCAGCTTTTCGTGATTTTGTCTGTAAAAGACGATAGATCGTTTGAATGTTGTATCCGTTTTTTACGGCTATATCTTTTATGGTACTTTTTGTTTAATTTTTTTTTCTTATAAAGATTAGCGATAAAAATGTCAAGTAATATTTCTGATATTGATGAAGGTGTGTAGTTTTTATTTTAAGAAGAAAAAATTGAAAAAAAACTTGTTTAAGTATATACCTATAATGGCAAGGTTACAAAAATTAGCTTTTTTTCTAAGGTCTCACATGAAACTCAGAGCAATATCTTCTGTTTCGACATTTTTCAACCAGGTCTGTGAATGTTGCCAGATAAAAAGATATTCAGTTAAAATAAATCAAAAAAGAAAAGTGCTTGAAAAATGCCGAAAATATTTTTTATGAATTTTTGAAGTTAAAAATGATTAAAACCAACATTTTTTTTATGGTTATTTAATTACTTCTCAACAACCATTTTTTTGTTTTGCTTTTTTTTAATTCTGCATAATAAAAAAACAAGTTTTTCTCTATATTTCCTCATTGTGTTTATTAAATTATGGCAATTTATAGGTGGTCAAAACCAAGTATTTCAATGTTCCAGACGAAAACTGGTTGTTTAATATCTTAACAGCAAGAAAAAAAAAATTCGAAGACAAATTTATCGCCATTGGGACCTTTCTTAAAAATAAAACTTCACGTTCAGAAAATTCTAGCCAACTTAAAACTGAAGCTAAAAGGCTTTAGGTACCAGTTTAAAAGTAAATGGGATTTTAAAGATTTCAGAGAGCAATATAGCAGAAAATCTTCCAGAAAAGATACGTTGACTGATATATTTTTTATCGAGAAATCGGATCCTTCGGTTTCAAGTTTAAGTCGAAAATTAAATATAAACAAAAAAATTTCATCTTGAAGCTATTCAAGTGTTTGAAGTTGAAAATGTCGTATGTTATGATTCCGATTAAAAATACATAAATAAGTTTAAATAAAAAATTATTATATAATTATTTCTTTAATTTTTCATCAATATACTGTGTTTTATTTATTACTCAATTAGGTGAAGTAATGTTGTTTGAATAAAATACGATTATTATATGTAAGTTATTTTTATTTTATCAAAAACACTAAAACTTGAGTATTTTGGATTTTTGTTGGTAAAAAGTTTTTCTCGAATAACTTAAAAACTAATAAAGATTTTTGCACTTGGTTTTCAAAATCTTGTGAAAATCCTAGTGAAAATAATCAATATCACAAAACGACCTATCTTGCCCCACTGTGGGATGCACAGTGCTACGCGACGCGACGGGGAGCAAAAAGGATTTATTTGACCAAGGTCCAGAGTCAGAGGGTGTCACCCTATGGAATTTGACGAAAAGAAAAAAATTTGACGAAAAAAATGAAAAAAACACCAATATATAATACTACAAAGTAGTATAGCGGTCCCTATACTCACAGCTCTGTCAGAGGCCCCACAATGAGGATAATGCTGTTGGGTCCCTACGAGATTTTTTTAACGATACATGTAGTTTAGTTGATACCTATACCCCCACACTAATTATTATTGAGCTATTGTAAGCCAAAAGGAGGCCCTCACAGCACTCTAAGACACAGAGGGGCAATTTAAAATTATGCTGCGTTAAACTTCTCTCCGAATAATCTAAACTTCTTGTGTTTCCACCCTTGGAGATATATTTCTTAAGGAACCTAGGATCTACCATTCGTCAATTGTGTTAACTGTTACCAACTTACTTCATTTAATGACACTCTCCGTCAAAATATGAATTCCGTCACTTTGATTTATCAGCCTGGTAACCATTTCCCAATGTTTTTATTTTGATGTTTTATCCATTTCTTACAACCCATATTGAAATGAGTGGTTCAAGTAAGAAAAATATTCGGATAAATACTTAAAATTCGGTTTCTTACCTGTTGTCTACGATATACATCCCCTTTTTTGTCTTTTATGTCAAAAATTCTTGACCATATCTAACGAATGATTCAATGAATTTAGGTCATCTTGAGGCACATTTAAAGGCGAAACATAAAACCCATATCAATTTACATTTGAGTTACATATCTCCAAACTTTAAAGACAAATTTTGAAAAAAAAGAATTACAGTAAAGTCGTTATTTACTACTCAACTTTAGGCTCATTACCAAATTTCATAACTAATCCATAAATTTGAGAATGTCATACCAATGGGAGAATTTAATCAAACCATCAATATCAACATTTCTTAAGACCGTTATGGAAAACGATGACAAAGAAGTTTAAGTTATTCCACTAAGTAGCAAAACTCTTAGCAGAAGAATAGACGAAATGAGTGAGGGTGTTGAAATGCAACAATAAAAATAAGAAATTTCTTGGTGCAAATGGATGAATCAACTTTAATTAACTTACGAAAGATATGTTATTGACAAAGGTGATTTTCATGAAAAAATGCTGTTCTGTTCTTTAGAAAGCAACAAAAAGTTCAAAGATTACTTACATTTCAAAAATGCGTCACCGAAAAAAAAAACATCTTGCGCTGAAGATGGTTTTACTAATTAATATGATTCGGAAGAAAAATGTTTATTTCTCTTTTTCTATGGATTTCTTTCTAATATCAGTCATTCAATTTCTTCTAGGTATGTACATATAACGTTAGGGGGACATGAGGATTTTTGAAAGGTTATCATGGTGGGACATAGCACAAAAAAGTGTGAGTGCCGGGAGTCACGGTTAAGATGTGTAAACATCAACATTCGTCCGAATGCCTCATAGACCGAGAGCCTACATCAAATTTAGGGTGTGGATGATAGCAAACATTTTTTTTTTGGTACTTTTATATAGATCTTAACTTTTCATAAGCAAATTTGAAAATCGGTAATGATGCATGGAAAATGAAAGCGCAGTCCATGTACTATATGGTCTAAGCAACTAACCACATTTCAACCCAAACTGAACTCGACTTTTTGATTTCGTATATAAACACTCAGCGTTTAGTTACTGAGCGTACATAGCGTTGAACGCACTCCATTTTCGTGAAGCTCAGAACAGAGATTATGGATAATTCATAAGTCTGCTATTAAACGATGAATCTAGTTGCATGCGCGTTCTTCGAATTCTTCTTTGTTATTTCGTCCGCTGTTTCAAGCGCTATTACACGTTGAAACCAAAGTCAGGAATCTAATTTGACAGTTCTCTTTATTTTTCATTTTCGTGTTGGGCTGTGCTCAAGCAATAAAAAAACTTTTTCTGTTTTTATTTTTGTTTTCATAATTAGATATATTGAAGAAAGAAAGGTTTGTGTGCCTTTAAATGAATATCAGTCAAGAAAAGCAATAATTTTTTTTATATGTTGTTTTTAAAGATGAATTCTCACTTCTGGAAAGCCTATAAGGCTATCAAAAACAGTGCGTTGCATCGAAATTTACTCTTTAAACAACAAAACCATATGAAGCAGAATAGTAAAAAACGGACAAGAGAAAAGAGAAACGTCAAATAGTTGCACCGAAAATTTTACTCACGCGACATCGGTCACTTTTTTTCCGTACCATCTTTTCGATTTTTTTTTCTCTTTTGCACTTACGTAGTTCGAAAAGTCGCATGCGTCTAGATGCATCGTGTAATAGCAGACTAATCTCTGGCTCAGAATCAAAATCACGACCACGGCTACAAGATAAGAATCACGACTACGAGATGAGTGGGCGTAAATTTTAATTTTTTTTTTAAATTATGGGTTTTCTAAGTTGACGCAAAGTTTTTCAAAAAATTCAAAATTTACACTGAGCCATCTTTGGTGTCTACTTTAAGGTACATACATTCATACAATGTATGTGATGTATGTTCTGTGAAATAGGCCGCTGGTCTCAAAACAGTCATGTAATTGAAAAAAAGTAATGCAAAGAATACAAAATACGGATAAAGGTAGCTGCAAACAAACGCGAAAGCGGTGGCGATCACGATAAAATTGTGGATGCCATACACATAAATCAAAGGAAAGGCACATCTACACGATTGAAGTGTGCTTTGATTTTTATATGAGGCATCCACATTTTTATCGTGATCGCCACCGCCATCGCGTTGGTTTGCGCGTAGCCTAATGCTAAAGAAGCGTTAAAAAGAGTCTCGTAAAACTTGGCCCACGACTCACAAGGCAACTGGTCTTCCATCTTTCTTTTTTCTCTTTCGCTTTCATTATGTTTGAATAGAGTCAGACGCAAAGAATCATCATGTAATAGGGGCTTAATATATCCTCTAAGCAGCCAACCAAATTTCAACCCGAACTGAACTCGACCTTTCGATTTCAATACTCAACGTTTAGTTACTGAACGCACATATTGTTGAACGCACTCAATTTTCGTAAAGCTCAGAATCACGATCACGACCACGATCACGATTACAACGTTACGTTACGTTTTCTTTTCACCCTACCGCCAGTATAGATGTTTACACATCAAAAAGGTTGGGAAACACTATTTTTAACGAAACTATAAACGAGGCTCCCACACTAAATATTGAGCTATTATGGCCCCAATGATAATGTATAACTACGCCCTCAAATTACTCTTAGTAAACTTTATATTCTATAGGTTAATGAAGTACTTTCAGTTTACACAAAATTTCAGGGCTGCAGAAACAGGATAGAAAAGAACAAAAACGATATTTCGGTTGCAAGTATCTGGAATTTTCAGAAGAAGTAGAAAATATCCATAGGAAAGGAGATATTGCAATTTTTCTGTATATACATCGGCTGGATGTTTTCGAGGCCACTATTTTGGTATACCTACATATTGGTTCGAAAGAGTCCTTGGATTGTCCACAATGCTAATTCCTCATTTTGGTAAAAAAAAAGGTAATACCGATTTTCGACAAAAAAAAAGAGAATTTGTTATTTATTTATTTTCCAGGAACAAGAACTGTTATTTTCTGAGGGAAAAAGAAATAAATTTTCCAACTACGTAAGTAGGTACATACCTATAAGGAACCATTTAAAATTGTAAAGTAGGAAGTTTGAAGAAAATCCTTTGTCACGGGCATAGGCTGGAATTTTGTTTCTTTTTCAAAAAAAAATATTGAGGATTCAATTTCATTTTTCATCATTTTTATTTATCTCAACAACTCCAAACACAATAAAACGAATTCAAGCAGGCAATAAAATCAAAGGACGACACAATGACATGACAGCGAAAGTTTAACCGATATCATGAACAAAAATATGATAGTGTTTGTCATCCCTATAATATCCTATGTTCAATGTTGTAAGTGCTGTTGTCATTCAACCCCCCTCTCCCCCGTTAAATTTAATTTTTGGTTGTTGTTTCTTTCATTCCAAATGTACTCTCAAATGAATGCTGTTGTCGTTTAATATGTGAGAATGAAGGAAAACTTGTGCGTATGTATGTACTATAACACTAGAGGATGAACTGGAAGAAGACAAGCGTAAGTAAAAACAACTTTTCTTATAGAAGAACTTACGAAAGGATATAATCATAAATATGAACAGAAACTAAGAAAAATTCTCTCAAACTCCACAAAAAAAAAGAAGAAAAACAACAACAACCAGGCGGTGTACCCACTAAATAAATTGAATATATCCTTTATATCCTGGGTCTGTGATGCGAGCACCAACGACGACAACGAAAACGACAACAGCATCAGCATCAGAAGCAAAACAAAAAAATAACCCAAAAATGAAATAAAAATAACATCAAAATAAAGGATATAGGCTGTAAGGCACTTGCGAAAGACTGATGGCGCCACACAAATCTCACAGTCAATAAAAATCCTATAGGCCTCCTATATGCTTCGTAACTATGTCAACGAGCCTATATGAAGTTGCCCTTCTTTAATGTCCTGTTGTTGTTTTCTCTCTTTTCTCGTTTTTGGTTGATAATTTTTGCTGGACAAATTTTTGCTTCTCAGTCCAGTTTTGTGTTGATTTTGTTTTTTTTTTTTTTTATTTCATTTTATTTTATAAATAGGAAAACTCTGTGAATGTTGTTATACGATTGAGTATATGTGATAGTGTTGTATAGGATAGGAGACGTCACATAGCCGCGTCGCCGTGAAACTGATAAGGACATTCGTTGATCTTTTTCACTTGTCCACCAAACAAATAGAAATAGGTATACCTATTCGTAGAAAAGAAAAAAATCATAGAAAAAATTATAGTAAGCAAAATGTTTCCTTTTATAGTTTGCTGGAGGGGGAGAGGGTAAGAGATGTGGTGGAGTAAGGTATGCTTGAAGATTGGTATGTCCAATTGGATATCCTGAAGTTGTACGAAGAAATTTATTTTTGGCGAATTTTTTAGCGAAACGAGTACCTACCTATATAAGATTGAAATTAAAAAATGACCTTTATAAAAGTCAAACTTAGGATATGTGACTAAGTTAGCCATTGTTATGGAACCTATAAATTTTTATTTCGAAGGTCATTGTTGGTCAAAATCTTAGGAAATAAGAAACATAAGCAATCCCTCAGAATGCTCTCTCTCACTTGGAAACATGAGTTGTCTAGTAAGAGGCTCCTTTATCCAATAAAAATTATTACAACAGGAAAAGTATAAGCTTCAGACGAGGTTTTATTTTGTAGAAATTAGCTCTTATACCTACAAGTTGTAACCCTATCGGAGGATCCTATAATTTTTGCAAATGGCGACAAAAATGAATCGAAACAATTAAGGCGGAACTACATTTACCTGGCGCATTGTGTTGTGGAATGATGTGTTGTGTCGCTGACTGTGCACAATAAACAGAGTTTTGTGTTGCAAATTGTAACTTTTTGCTTTCCCTATTTACTTGTTCATATGTCTCCGACACAGCGTGGTATAACGCAATTGGGAAAAGATTGATTCCGACACAACACACCACACACATCACACGAGACAAATATGTCTCTTCGAATATGATATACATTGCAGTGATAACGAAACACAACTCCACAATACACAACATGAGATAAATGTGGTTCTAGTTTTATTCAACGTTCCTTAAGCCGGAACTACAGTTATCTCGTGTGGTGTGTTGTGGAGTGGTGTGTCGCTATATCGCTTCAATGTACATCAGCCATATTTATCTCGTGTGATGTGTTGTGGTGTAGTTTGTTGTGCTGGAAATTGGAATCAATCTTTTTCCGGTTGTGCCAGCGTGGGCTGTGTCGCATAGGTACATATTTTTCTATGGGAAAGAGAAGACAGTGCTCGGGAAAGGGAATTAGTAAATATAGCGAAAGCAAAAAATTACAGTTTACAACAGAAAACTATATATTTATTGAATACATTCGGCACCACAACACATCGCTCCACTATCACACCACACGAGATAGGTGCGTGGTTCCGGCTTTAGAAGTATAGTGATTAATATCTTGTTTACGTGTACTATTTTGTATCTGTTTAATTCACAAATGTCAAAGAAGAATTGACATTTGCCACCATTTACAAAAATTAGCAGAATCTGTCCTATAGGGTGATAATTCTTTTGCAACACCTTGTATAAATTCTTCGTTCGTTAAACTTTTCTCATAGGTTGACCCAGGTTTTCTTGACAGCCCCATGCTTTGTCAAACAATTTTGTTGTTGACATTTAAAGCAAGCTTCTGAATTGCATTTGAGTTGGACCTGATTCGTCTGCGTTGCAAAGATCTAGAACTTCTATATATAAATTTAAAAAAAAGTCAATAAAACGCCTTATAGTCTTGTTTTTTAATTTGTTCTTTAATGACGCGTTTTTTCTAATTTGCTTTCATCGGATCACAATCGAATTTTCTAAGACTTGTTGGCCAAGCTTTTTTTAGTAAATATTCTATTCTTTTAATTTCATTTTCAAAAATAAACAATTGTTTGCAAGATGCGAAAATCCATAACAAAACAAATACCTCATAACTGACATTGACAGTTTACTTGTTATCTCAACTCACCACAATAAAAGACCTGGGGCCTATTTCACCAAACACTTTTCACTTTTCACTTTGCAACTTTGCACTTTTACTTTGCAAATTTTGTTCCACCAAACGCAAATTTGCAAAGAGGAAATTATTGAATTGAAAAGTTTGCCTCTTTGCAAAGGCTTTGTACTTTGCAAATTTTCTGAAACACATTGCACTTTTACTTTGCAGGAAATTTTTTTTTGCAAAGTTGCAAAGTGAAAAGTGTTTGGTGAAATAGGCCCCTGATCCACTTTTAGGTGAGTTCAGGTCTCAAAAAATTGGCTCACAGGACTTAACGAACAAACCTAAAGGTTAAAGTTTCCCACTCGCTGTCTTACATCATCGTACATTCTAACCCATGTTCGTTGTGTCATAATTTGCCATTTGTGCCTGTTTAACCTATTTCTCTTTCTTGACACCACATTATTTGTTTCTTATACTCTAACTGTTTGGAAAATAAATAATTGTTGTGATATTAAGACTTTTTTTTGGCAGAAATTGGTAGTCTGTCAAAGTTTAAGGAGTGGAGATGAAATTCTCGCAGAAATAAATAAATTATCGAAAAAGTCTGGAACGGTTTCTGGGCAAATCTATTAAACGTCAAAAATATAAAAGGAAGGCTATTTTATATATAGGCGTCTATGACAAGACGATTCGTGTACATAAGGCCTAAAACAGCGGTAACTTAAAATCAATTTATTCTTAAAAGATTGTGACTTGCATTTAAGAACAACCAAGCAAAGCAATGAAAAAATGGTCCACTTTTTTTGCGTGCATACTCGTATAGTAACTCAAAGCGCGATTGATGGCATTTATTATATCAAACAAATATAGACCTCCCGTCGCATCAGCATTCGAGACTAATTTGCAAGGAGCCACTTCTTTCGTGGTGAGTATTTATTTCCAACATTGGTTTACATGTATAGAAAATTTAAATAAAAAAACAGTAAATCCAAACCAAATTGGATGGGTGGAGTGGAGGCCTATATGTAGTTCATCCCTTATACAAAGTTAAACTTTTCTGTGTATATTACAGAGCAACCTCAAGAAAAAGATATAAAAATAAACACATAGATTTAGCATAAAAGTACTATAAAAATTTGACAAACTTAGTTCTTTCAAGGCTATTTTTTTTTATTTTTTATTATTTTTAACAACTTACTGTGTATATATTGTACGCATTTTGTGCGTTGTGATGTTTATTTGACTTTTATATAAGTTTTTGATATTATACAAGAAAATTTTGTTTGTAAAATTCTGAATTTGAAATGGCTGCGACAAATAAAAAAAGCCTCAAAGTTATTTTGTATAATTGTTTTATTGGGTTGATTTTTTATATTCACACAAAATATATGTATATACAAATTAAAAAAAAGGAAATAGTTAAAAATGTAATTTTTTTTCTTTTTTTAAGTTTGCATGTCCCAGAAACTTTATGATAACTTTTCTCCACAGATTCTTTTAATATTATGAAACTGATGAATCGAATCCTTTTTTTATATTATCTGTCCCGGAGCTTTGTTTGTGGATTTGGATACAAATTGTTTATTTTTAAAATCCAAAATACAAAATTTTAATTCATTTAAAATACATCGCTATATCTTATAGTCGATTGTAAAATGTTATTCAGGATGCGATTGAGCTTATTTGGGTAGCAATTTAGTTGAATGATTTGAAACTGGTGCTCCAACTAAGTATTTACATATGTATGCTAGTTGTCGCACAGAATGCAAAATGGTGTCATATTCCCCAGGTAACTCGTCAATTAAGAGCTTATTAAACTTCAGTAAAAAAAAAAAAAAAACACCAGTTTTGTAAATGAATCAATCTTTTGTGAATGCAATCGTTAATGACTTCAATAATAAGATTGCATTCATTGATTTCACTTTCAGACTTAAGATTTGAAATTATGCAATCACCAATCACTTGAAAAAAAAAAAGATGGAAATAATTTGTTTCCCTTTCATTTTACAACAATCAATTGCATGCAATCTTTTGAGAATTAATACATTCTTTGCATTATTTTGCCTTCGTAGCATTCTTTTGCATTTATGAAAGGAAATGGCAATGCAACGAATGCAAAAGATAGTCAGCCCTATCGCGAAAGAAATTTCCCCGGAGTTTTTTCCCATTTTGGGAAATTTGCTATCGCGAATCATATTGGGAAAATATTCCTTTCAGCAAAAAGCTATCGTGGATAATTTTTCCAGGAAACTTTTTCCTTATGTCAATGCAAAAAATTTCCCCAAGTAAGTTCTTGGGGAAAAATTATTTCGTGGGAGATTTGCGATTGCAAATATTCTTTCCCGGTATTTTTTTGTTTTTCCGGGGAAAAAAAGTTCCCATTTAGTTGGCAATAAGGCTGAGTATATTAAGTTTATTTTCCTCTTGGGTGGAGGAGGAATGCTTTATGCACCATAGACAGGTCTTTTTGGCGTTGACTATATGCCCGTGTGTCCGACGCCCCTTTCTAAACTCCTCCCAACCCTTCGGTTTCTGACGCGGAACCCTCCGGGACCCCTGTTTGCATTACTTCAGGGGGGCTGTAATCATACAACCTTTCGGGATCACGTGCACTTTCCTGGTATAGTTCTTCTTTTCTTTTCTTTTCTTTTCTTTTCTTTTCTTTTCTTTTCTTTTCTTTTCTTTTCTTTTCTTTTCTTTTCTTTTCTTTTCTTTTCTTTTCTTTCTTCTGAGAATATCTTAAATTTAAGTGCTGCAGATTTGTCCCCAATTAATGTCACTGGTCAGCATCTTGTTGACTATTTTTTCTGGGTGATAACTCCAGTGCATCTTTTCAGATCACGATGTTGAATTTCTCATCTGTTACAGGTGAAGAGCGTATGCTGTCCGTCGTGACGTATGTTGGCGAGTCTCCGTACTGGCAAGCTGGGCTATTTGTTTTGCCGATTTTGTGGAGGAAGGCGTTTAAATATCAGTGTCTGGTGAGGAATTGGGTAACGTAGTAGTTTACCTCACCGTGTTTCCGGCCATTCCGGTTTGTCACATTTTTGATCAGCCTCGCTGTCTATCTTCCTCTGCTTTCCGAGCTACAATGCTCTTGCCACTTCTGCTTCGATAGCTGCTTTGCTTGCTGGGTTACCGCTTCTACTCAAATGGCCATCTTTTTTTCGTAGACGTTCTTTCTTTCTGCCACTGGAAGATCAATAGGAGTCACTACAAGAGGTAGCCACTCGCAAAGCTCCGCATATTTGCACTGTCGCAATCTGCTTCCGGTACTTCTCATGTCATAGATCTCGCTTCCATATTAAATATTGTCCTGTCAGATCTATAACGCTATCACCATGGCAATATCATCCACCATACCCTACCAGAAAGGTATTTTCGGGCATACCCATGCAGAGTATATCGATGCACGAAGGAGATGTTCCAAAGGTTGGGACCCAAAATTGATCCTTGTGCTGCTCTGGAGCTAACTGTCTCCCTTCGTGTACCTTCTGTGCTCTCGTAGATCAACTCCCGATCCTCAAGATAGTCCTTCACCATCCTCAGAAGGTATTCTGCGTTCAGTATGTCACTCCACCTGACTGAGCTAAAGCCGTTCTTAGCATCGAGAGTTACCAGTAACACGATCTGCCTTGAATAGTGGTTTCCTTGGTGGGCTATTTGGGTGGCCTTTACTACTTCTTCAATTGCTCCGATCGTAGAGCGGCCTTTCCTGAAGCAGTAGTGCCTTTCAGACAAGTCTCCTGGTGTCTGTATTGTAACGGGGAGTCTACAAGGTATCATGTAGATTTTACAATTAACTTGTGTTGATTCAACACGATATTAAAATCTGGTATCCTCTTAAGTAAAGTATTTAATACAATCAACCGTGTTGAAAAATAGCAAACTGCTAGTAAGTTAGTTTCTGGTATTTTTTCTGACTGTAGTAAAAATTTATTCACTGAATATTGGCGATAGATACTTTAGTCAATTTTTTTTACGCATTCAAAATCGTAAGCATTAATGTACGGAAATAATTTAAGAAATTGGGTTCTTTACAAAAAATATTTTGGATCCTTCTTGGATCAGATGAACTCACCTCAAAAACAAAGAGAACAAAATACTCTACGACAAAATGAAGTCGTGAAAATCACAGTTATGAGTTATAATCCGCGTTGCCGGAAATAATTTTTGTTAGTTCTCCCGCTACCAACAAAAAGTGTCATTTTAAGCCACTGCGATCCCACCAACAGAAATAAAAAAAATTGTCAGTCATATTTCAAAAAAATTTATTAATTGCACTTCATTACATAACTTAGTCTTTATTATATTTTTGAAATTACGATGTTCTTCCCAATCAATGTGCGACTTCCACTACATTTTTTTCTTTTTAACATAGAATGGCGTGTTCTTCAAAACTTTTACAGTTTTATTGAGAAACCTTTAGAAAAATATCGTTTAATACATTTTAAAGCACACAAAACAAATTTTAAAGAAAAACAAATCAGGAACGATCAATCTGCCAAATGAAAACAATTAAATCAAAACAGATAATATTTGAACAGATGACGATTATGTAGTGTGGGTGCGTAAGTGCTTTATAAACGTTTTCAGAATTAGTTTTTTGGTTGTCAAATATTTTATTTTACTATATAAAAATGAAAGTGCCATATTAAATATTTTAGTGCCATTTAAATGAAAAAGTGCCAAAACTGCACGTCACCCGATCGTGCCACATCGGTAACGCTGTTTATAATACCCAACGCCTTTTTAAAAATGTCTAACTTAGGAAAATGCATTAATTTTAGTGGGATTTGTTGTTTTTCTGTAATCGAGACCTCAAGTAAACATAATTATTATCAACATTTATTTTTTATGATAATAAATCAGAGATATGAAGAAGTATCTACGCACTCTTTTCTATGGCATATGCGTATAAATATGAAGGTACATTTATCAACAACGCATGAAAACAAACACGATGCAATCATCATCGCGGTTCCAATTTCTAACAAAACAACAACACTGAGACTTTGACTGTATATTCATATATTAATTGATGCGATGAGGTAATCGTTTTTTATAGATTCACCACACATACTACATTGTATGAACGCATATAAATAATGTGCTTGCTGCTGCTACAAACATATAACAAACTTACAACAGCTTTTTCATAGAACGAATGAGGAGAATTGGTATAGGGTACCTACACGTTTAAATGAGCCTATGGCTAAATAAATGCCCTGCCCTACATCACGATTCACGATGCTGCCGCATAAACTATAGCATGGTGGTGGCAATGAAAAATATCAAAAGTTGATTTGTTGTTGTTTTTGTTTGTTAACTTAAGGCATACTTTTCTCAAGACATCAGCCGACGCCCTTTGAAAAATAATTAATAAAGAACTCTTTAATAGTGATTAATAATTTGGGGTTTCATATCCGCATTCATGTTTTATTCTCAGCTTTTTTCATTTTTTTTTTTCTTTATTTATGCTTTGTAATAGAGACAAATTTACAGCTTTATGCACACACTTTGGTATTTTTATATGTGTATCTACAAAATATTATGTAGAATTCGATAAGCAACACCAAAGTCATCGAGATTGGAATAGCAAATGGGCGATAAGGCAGGTAAAGGGCGATAGAAGGGCCTAAACAAAACAAAATTACTTAATAAAATTTTCAAGTTCAAATGTTTGTTCTTATATTGTTATGGGTATATTCTATATGTTGGGAGCTGGAAGCGATGTTGTAAAATAAAAGGGAGAGTGCGGAGCTAGAAAACTCTATACATGTGAACATACCTATACCCCTACCTATACCTATACTCGTGTGTATGAAATGACAGCGTGTTATTAAAGAATTGATGAGAATTCAATTCAATTTCACATCATAAAATTTATAATTTTGTGTTTTGATTGGGCGCCATTAAAATGATTATAATATTCTTTTAAAATAAAGTTTTGCATCAACATCATAAGTTCTTTGAATAAAAATGCCTTTCCTATTACATATTCACTTTCGATAAGGTTTTATGTATCATTGAGATTGGTTCATTTTGTTAAAAATAAAAAAGAAGGAATAGTCCTTGGTTAACACGAAATTTCGAATGGCAAAATCTTTTAAACCATTCTTTGGATTTTTTGACTTTCTTTCCGTTATCTATACTCTATGTTATTTCTCTTTTTTCACTATTCTCTTGGTATTTTTTTGATGAAAAATGAATAAATAAACTCCTTAGTTAAAAATAGCGGAAAACCCATAATCATTTGAAGCTATAGGCCATTTTCTAAAACGTCAACTCTACGTCAATTTGACTGTCAAATGATCGTTATTTTTTGACGCATATATATTGCTATCGTAAAATATGCGAATACAATTTCGAGGAACACTGATCTCTATTGACCTTACAATTTCCTTAAACATATAATAATTCTGTAAACAGTGCTTATACGTTCTGTACTTATCCTCGCATCAATAAAAGTTCAGAAACGTTGAAAAATGGAACAAAATTGATATGATTTATTTTTTAATTTTCATAACTTTTCGACCAATTTCTTTGATTTATACGGAACGTAAACAAAGATCGTAATAAAGGGTCATTAATTTGTCTGTTTCAAAAGCAAAAGCTAAATAAAAGACACAGCGATGCATTTGTATGAAAATTTTATTTCATTGTAAAGTTTGAACTTTACCATTAAGTGTGAAAAATAATATCATTCAAATGGCCGCGTTGGAAGGATTCGCAGCATGCGATTCTTTTGAGGTAATTTTTAACCACTTTTTTGCACATTTCGGGTGGTATCTCGGCCATAACCTGAGTAATTTTGGTTTTTAACGCCTCTACAGTTCGAGGATTATTCGCGTAAACACGGTATTTTACGTAGCACAACTGCAAAAAATCTACCGGTATTAAATCGCATGATCTTGGTGGCCAATTGACGTCACCAAAACGTCAATTACGCGACCAGGAAACTTCTCACGCATTAGACCATAATTGGTCGTTTTGTGTGGCTTGTTACACCGTCTTGTTGGAACCACATATTGTCTAAGTCATGATCTTCAATCGCCGCCGCCGGCCAAAAAAAATCGATTATCATTCGACTATATCCCGAACGCCGGGTAATCGGTAAATTCGGATAATCAGCAACATTTGCACTTGCTGCATCAATATTTTCGACTGAGCGTGCATTACAATGAGGCACAGGCCTTACGACATCAGTAACGCTTCCACTCTCTTCAAATTTCTTCACAATTTTACCGATTGCTTGCGTAGTCGGTCGATTATAACGACAATAGTCATCGCGTACTGCTCGAAAAGTGGCTACGTTTGAATCACCCTTTTGTAGTAAGTTTTAATAATTTTAACGCGTTGCGTTGTTCGAATGTTAAGCGATCCATGGCAACTAATATTATAACACTTCAAATGACAGCTGAGTTTGACAGTTGTCAAATGCCAGCGCTACCAACTTGAAACCACGAAATGAATGACTCGTTACTACATATCATTTGCTGGTAGAATTTAAAGTTGGATCATGTGATTTCTTGTTGTAAACACATGTTAACCAAATGAGTTGATGATGGATGTTTTTGAACAGTTCTTAGGACATATGAACTGATCTTATCGTATATACTGCATTGTAGCGCAGGCTTCTGCTTATCTCCTACAGAGCCTATTTCTTGCCATACAATCGAATTTACTTAACTATAAAAAGTGGTTTTTGATAGCACAACTACTCGATTTACCAAAATAACTGAACTGTGAACAGAATTTATGTTAATTGAATACTTATTGGATGTAGAGCAGCAAGAAATTTTCTTTAACGAGGCATATGATATTATTTTCAACTCTCTTGGTATACGTTGTTACATACATGTTTATGTTGCACTAAACAGCACATTGTCCGATGGTCCAGACAGCGTTATTAAGTCTTGATTTCTTCAAAACTTGATACCTATACAGTCTATTAACGAAGGAAAAGTAAAGATGGGCTGGATATCTAGGAGAATTGGTAGGTATATGATTTTGCGATGGCATTTGAGGAAGTGTTAGGGTGACTTGTAAGTTGGAGTTGTGTCGCTTGATTTGTATTCGTTCGGCTCGTAGAAGAACCCTAGGACCGAACGTTTTCTGATGCCCAATATTTGCAGAGTTCTTAGCTAATAGGGAAGAAGTTCGTATATTGGGAGAATTCCTAATTAATAGTGAAGAAGTTCGTGGTCTGCCTTCACTATAGAGCAAAGTCTGTTCATCAAAAAAAAAAAAATTTCCATGTCCTAGGCATTGTTTTTGAGTATTTGTATAGCCCGGGTGGCATTGAGTCTTTAGTTCTATGTCTGAATCAGTTCTGACCGGTGACCCATAGTTCTTGATGGAAGGAATTCAGTAATAGTTATAATTTAGTAATAATTATCATTTTGGGAATTTTATCTATCAAGTATGTGCAACCAGTTTAATGTCCTTCCAAGTTCTCAGCTTTGATCCCCTTTCCTTCTGTCATTCCGCTATTTGTTGACAATCAGCACATATTTATAAACACAGGCAGAAGGATTCTGGATCATTAAACTTGAGCTTGGTTTCTCATCCTCTGGGAGACTTCCTCCAAAAATTGCGTATTCCTTTGTGGTGCAATATACGAATACCCTTTGCAGTGTTTGCATAGGAGAGTATACCCGGTCTCGGATCATCGCCATTGAGATCTTTCTCCATGCAATCCACGGTGAATTCCTTTTTTTGTTATTTGTTGTCCCGCTATATTATTCCCACGATTATAGCCACTATAAAGAAAGGTTGGTCTGGCGAATCATATGGTTCTTCTTTTATTATGATTCTAGTGAATTTTAAAAAGATATCATTAAAATACAGATGGTATATCTCCTGGCTTCAAACTATGTATATCTAAAATGGGTATGACCAATTCGTAATTTTACTAACTCTTTCCTCTATGAACTTAGTCGAGAAACGATGAAAATTGAAACAAATCGTATGCGTTTTGTTCCAATCTTCAAAATTTCTCGACCATTTTTATCGATGAGCTAGATAACGTAGGCACATGATATAAGGTCGCTATAACTGGCCTCTAAGGAAAACGAATCAGAAAAAACTTTCAAATAGATTATTTACTATAGGTTTTCATTCGATTTGTAACGCAATTAATGTACTAATCGATGGCAAATAACTCAAAGAATTTTTTGTGTCCGTAAAATTTTCAATATTTTTTGTGAAAAATGTATTTTTTTTTATTTTCCTGACTGAATTTCATTTTCCGTACCAGCTGATTGTCATTTCGATCAAAATGAAACAAATCGTTCCAATTATTTGTGTTCCAGCTCTTACTTGTACCACTGACAGATTAGCGGAAGGAAAACAAAAATCGTTTGAATTTCAATCAGGAAAACTTGAAAACTTTTCGTTTTCGCTATAAACGCTCATAAGGAAAAAATTCCTGTTTTCAATTTTTCCTGATGGTTTTTACTGATCACTATAACTGACGCCTATAAGACAAAAAAAAAAATCATGTTTTGTCTTTGGTTCTTTTCTTTTTCTAGAAATTGAAGAGCATTCGTTATATAGTCTCCCCTTTAACACCATAGGAAACATGAAACATAAATCGTAAACCGTTCACTCCTCTTATTTGCTGTCCCTCTCATTTAAAAACTGAAAGTTGCTGGAAACTCAGTTTCCTCGTTTGATAGGGGACATAGAGTAGTTAACTTTTTCATCATTCGTTATTAAGAGGATGGAGTTAAAATGGTGATTCGTTATATTTGACGTTTGTTATATCGACATTCGTCAAACCTTCTTGGCGTCCAGTAATATAACAAAATTCTTGAACAAAAATTTAAATAAAATAAGGAAAATATAAAAAGTAACCTAAATGAGAAACATCACATACCTACATTAATGTGCTTTTTATGTCTTTGTCTATAAATTAGACTAGGTACGTATGTATATATATAATCCTTTATATGGTTACAATGAAAAACCCAAACCCAAATTTAAATGATCATATTATAGTCACTTATTTTGTTGTCACTCCTTTTACAAAATTTGATTAAAACACAACAAAAAAAAAAACCGAAACTGATGGACAAAAATATAATCAAGTTACATTACATAATAGAGAAAATGAGTATAGCCAAACCACCCCCTTATGCGGACACATTAAAATCATTTGACAAAAAAAAAAGTAATACACAATAATAAATTTGCATAAAAATTGTTATTACAAATTAAAGGGGCGTGACCCATAAAAATAGTGTATAAAAGTGAAAATTAAAATAAATCATTTGCCGATGCGAGTATAGGTATGCTAGTGGGTACTTAGGGTTAAACCATCTTTATACCCAGTTTGGTCGAATTATACCCATAGTCATATATAGAGTTATTTCATTTTTATGGGAAATTATTTTTCTTTTAACCAACCATCATAGGAAATAGCGGGAGGGGGAGGATGGTTGGGGTGGCCTTAGTCGAATGGGTTGAAAAACAAATTTAATTTACCTCCTGATGCGTAGCTCTGCCACCTGGGTTCTTTAAGGTGCGGACTGGTCGAGCACCTATATATTAAGCTGACATTCATCGAACGACATACGACCAAGACGACGACGACTTTGGCTTCCTTCGGCACAGTTTCTTCACCTATATAGTGAAACAACATTTTGCTCAGGTCAATCGCATAAATTTTGTCGTTTTATTACTCCTGTGCGTTTCTAGGATCAATTTTGGGGGCCGCGTGCATAATTCCTACACGCGCACTAATGTACCAAAAAATTCTTGGCGACCTATACATTTTGGAGGTGACAGGTTTGGAGCTCTGTTGGGTTGTGTTGTGTTATTGTTACTCATATTTATGACCACAGAAATTTCACGTCCTAAAAATTTGTTTTTTTTTTCTTACATTGGCTCACTATACCTACATAAGTCGCGACGCACTGGTTGCGGTCTTAAATTTTAGGACTAACCTATTGTTGTGGTTTACTGGTTTCCTGCTGTTTATTGTTATCAAGGCGTGGATGCGGAGCGGATACCCCGCAACAATAACCCTTTCCACAAACGAAGGTTTTCAAAGATATTGCAAGGAAAATTTATTTCTGTTCTCATGCGTCCCCCCTATGCGGGTGGTTTTGAAATTAAAGAAAAGAAAGACGAACAAAAAACTTAAAACGAATCGACGAAAAAAAAAATAAACTTTGGTGCGTGAACTTGAACGTTGAAGTTGAACCGTTGCTTTTTAATCTTGGGAACATGTACATTTTAATCTTTTTTTTTTTCTTTGGTGGGGTTGGGGGGATAATAATTACTGTATTTTATACTCACTTTTCTCAGTTTTTTTTTTGCACCCCTGTAAACCTACACAAACTTACCTTAACAATTATTATATTCTTGCATTGACTCACAGGGTTTTTTTGTTGCCTTTTTTGAAATCATAGAAATCTTGTGAAATGATTTCTTACATAAGGACATCATCGCAGGAGGAGAGAAAGAAATTATGTTTTAATTAGAAATAGCCTGAAATGTAGCACCCGTGGTGAAGAGGTTGGGTGTGCTGTGTGCGTGCCTGCGTGCTAAGATTCTTTGGGCCATGAACGACAGCTACAGGTTATATACATATATATTGTACATATATGTACGTTGCGTTTGGTGTAAGTTGCACGCATTGTGTAGGGTAAGATGATTTAATAATAAGTTTGGCAAAGCGTGAAGTTGTATATAGCTGAAATGGGAAGAATGAGGTGATGTTTAAATAATCTTTTTATGCTTCTTTTATTTTATACTATGTAAGTACATAGTTTGAGTTTTTACAAGTACCTACTTAGGTATATAAAAAAGAAATGTTAGTTGTTTTTATTAAAATATGCGTCACCATGATTATTTTTGTGTACTGCATTAAGTTTATTAAATGAGAATTTGGTACGTTTGTGTAAGAAATTAATATAAGTAGACATCGCAGGATGAGTGTTCTTGGTCGCATGCTTATACAAATTCAGAATTCGATTTAATAGAGATTTATGTTTGAGTCTCACTCAAGCATCATTCTTTTCTAAATATATATATTTACTCACAGGGTGCCGAAACATAAAGCCATATATCTCAATATGACCCTATTGGGTAACATAGAACTCGTCGCCCGAGAATTGTTTTGTCGTAAACGCGAAAATGCACTTTTTTAAAGTGGGTATGCAGTTCTATGTTTTCATTTCTCTTTCCATTTCTGAAATCAGATTTGACCTATCATTTACCGTTACTGAGAAAATCAGTATGCATTTGTTGTATATCCGCACAAAATAACTCATCCCTTAGTTTTGTTTTGTCGTAAACGCCAAATTTTGGCATATACTACAAAATATCCATGTATTTCCGCGATATTTTTTTTTAATATTGTTTTGTCGGACGTATATAGCATTAAGTGCATTTTTTTTAGTTACAAACAAAATTATTAAAAATCAACCGCATCTCTTACAATGTCATGTTATGCCTTTTTTAAACCAAAAAATCCATCCATTAATTCCGTTTTAAAATTTTTTTTTATGCAATAGTTTTGGAAAAATTAATTTTCAAACTCAAATTAAAAAAAAAATGAAGAAAGTTTTTTTCAAACTCATTTTGTTCAAAATTTTACATTATTTTCTATTAATTTTGTTTTAATATTCAACTCTCGTATCAATTTGTATTCAAACATTAAAAACCAGATGTTAAAATGTCTTCTAGTTTTTTAAAAAATCGGAAATCTCGCTCAGTTCGGTATTGCATTCAACTAACGCATTTGTGTTCACTTTGTCGTATGTGTATACTGTATGGGGATCGAACAAAGTTCTGATTTTCGTGGCGTATACGACAAAATGATCTTGGAGATAATACTCAATGGATTAAAAACTAAAACCGCGACTCAACAATCTGGAATACCTTAATCAAAAGAAGATTTTCCAAACAAAATTTTATTAAAATTGTAGAAAACTTCATCGGTCAGTTTCTTTTTTATTTAAACTCGAAACTTAAAATGCGATTTCCCAAAATTGCTCAAATGGTTTATACCATCGGGCGACGAACTCTTATGCTGCTTACCAACGTTGCATCGATTTGAAAAAAAAAACGTAGAATATTTCAATCAATCCACGGAAGCTGATGAAACGTTCTGCCAAAAAAAAAAGTAATAAAACTTTTTTCAGTGTAAATAATCAATTCCATTTTCTATTTTACAGAATTGGCATTAATATGTTTAACAAAAATATGGACGCTTGGGACTATGAAACTAAAGTTTGGATAGTGCGTCACTATATCATCCTTTGGAGTAATTTGTTGTGATTTCCGTCCCAAATAGATATTGTGCTTAAGTTTGGTAAAACTTCTTCGAGCTGATGGATTGTGTTCGAGTTAATAATAAACGTGAGTTAGCGACGAGTTATGTTTATGTCATAAATAAAATGCAAAATCTCATTATAAAACAAAATTTCTGCTATAATTGACGTCTATATTGAATGGGTGGAAGCTATATCTCACCGAAGAATTTAACCGGTGGTTTAGCGAAGGAATAAAAAACAGATGATTGAAATTTGTTTTTTTGTTGGATAAATCTTGCATTTTGGATAGGAACAGATTATTTTTGTATGTAAGAATACAAAACCATTTTCTGATTTAAAAGCTCTAACATTTGGCCGCCATATTGAAAAAGGGGATGTACAAAGTTTTTCGCTATATCAATTGAGAATGCATACCTACAAGAATAACGAAAGTGAAGAAAATTGGAAAACTACATACTTCTGTTTTGGTGCAGCGATTGAATATAATTCAATTAATTTAAGTTTTATAAGAGTCCATAAGCATTGACCATAATTTGCATCTTAGAAGGGTACGACAGCCCCATGGGCGGAACGCCAATCTTTGGAGTTGAGGTCACTTGAACTTATTAATTGAATTGAATGCATACAAGTCTCACAAACAATTATTTTGTTTAAAATAGATATTTTATTACAAAAATTGAAAATAAAAGGTTATAGTTAAAATTATACATAACGAAGATAAACAGTTTTTGAATAACATTTTTCTTTATGTTTGTCTATTTTTAATTATTATTTTTTTTTTTTTTCAATTTATTGGTGAAAATGATCTTAACTAAAATTGTGGAAAATTCAATTCTTTTTCAAAACCACACTTAAATTTTGTTTGTCAAACTTGAGCCAGGCACGCACATGCAAATATATAAATTTCGAGACTGTTTCTAAAATAACATTAGTATTAGGTATATTTGAGAGTTTTGAGAGTGAGCGCACATGCATGCATATAAGCTTTTATATTTTTCGTATTTTATTTTCAAAATTCTGAGTTTAAAAATCATTTATTCAAAAACTAAGACCTTTTAACTTAATTTAAAAAAAATAATTATAAATAATGAATTACACTGACTTTAAAAAAAGCTATTAGGTACATGATATTTTTAGTGTTGCTGGTATGTATTTATATTAATTTTCTATTTTAAATTATTTTTTTTTAATTTTCCCCTCACACCTAAAGGTGTGGAAAAAATAGAGTGGCCCAATATCTTGAAATCATTTTCATACCATAAAATAAAAAAAAATGGATGTTTTTATCACAAAATGCACAATTTTTGAACTAAGCCGCCCCAGTATATACGTATAAAAGTAAAACTCATAACTCTTCCGATTGGTTTATTTCGAAAACAGTTATTTTTATGAAAAAAAGTATGTTAATATTTTTTGTAGGATATTTTTTAAGCTACCAATTAGTTCTTTGCTTTTTTTCTGTACAAATTATCATTTGTGAGTTATTACTGAAAAAACATTTTGGGGGCCTTCAACCCCCCTTAAAAAAATTCTTTGCAGCGCTCATATCGATGGGTACTTTTGAAAAATTGTTAAGAACATCATGAGGAGGCTGTTTTGCCAGAAATATTTTTTTTCGAATTTTGAAAAATGACCATATTGAAAAACACAATTACATGATATCTCAAGTAATCATATCGCACCCTTAGAATGAAAGTGACCTAACTCAAAATTTCTGTAACTTCTGATTTTTCAATAAACTGACATTTAAAAGCGAAATGATCTCTGAGACCAGGTTGTAAAAAAGATGCCGAGATTTTTAGTTGTCACTTTCATTCTAAGGGTGAGATTTTTGAATTATTCTAACTCATCAAAATTCAATTTTTTTCAAAATTAGAGAAAAAAATATTTTTTGAGGAGTTAGACACCCCTATTACGGTTGTCAATTATCAATTGATAGTTGATAAATTTTGAAAATCTATAATAAGAAATCCAATTGATACAATTTTTGATCATTGAGAAGGATGGAGTACGTTTTGAATCAGATTCAAAATTCAGATAAATTATTGATAAAAGTTTTAATAAATTGAGTTTAAATGTACCAAATTTCAATATTTATCAACTATCAATTTATAATTGACAACCGCAATGAAGGTGAGAGTTATTCTAAAGGGTGGACATTTGAGATAATTGTGTTTTTCAAAATGGTCATATTTTAAATTTAGCAATTAAAGCCGAGTATACAGTTCTTTTAAACAAAAAAAAAAACATAAGTGGTAAGAATTTTTTTTTTCGGAAGAAAAAAAATCTGAGTTGAAATAAAACGTTTGTATTCGTTGTCCTCTTTTTTTCCACAAGACAATGTCACTAACATTGTTTTGCGCGAAAAAGTTTCCGTGGTGAATATAAATTTTTTTCAACAGGTTTGGTTCACAGTTCGATAATAAAATTTTAAACGTCAAAAATTTTTTTTTGCGATAAAATCACTCCCATAAGAAGTACATGTATTTTTTTTCGAGGAGGAACTGTATACTAGGCTTAAAACAAAAAAGAGAGAAATAAAAAAAAAAATAATCGATTTAAAAATAAAAATAAAAAAAAAAACAAATATTTCTAGGGGTGGTCGATAAAAGTTAAAAGGTGGTCAATAATGTTCAAATAGAGACCAATCGAATGTATTAATCAAATTTGAAAAAATCGATTTTTTGGGGGCGGCGGCGCCGCGTTCTTTTGGCCCCCATTTTACAAAATCGATTTATTCGATAACTGTGGGTTAAAAGGTGGTCAAAAATGATAATTTAATTGGTCATCTTTTACAAAAAAATTAAAAAAATCGGACACTTTTTGGGGCCAAGTTAACACAACTAAACTAATGGATATTCGTTCCATTTTTAAAGATATTTTCTGTGTTCTGTAAAAAAAGAAACTCAAATGGAGCCGATATATCCGAGTTGTCTAAAGCTTTTCGGACGAATGAGCGCCAGATCAGAAGGGGCCATCAATCTCTTACATCTTCATCTCCTCGGGATGCCTATATCTTAAGCTGATAAAAAATAAGTTTACAAAAATCGTTTAAATTTTGGACTCGAAATGAACGGTGACGTTGAACTCAAATCCGCCATCCTTTTTCCGCTCAAATAATCCCATTAGAAAATGAAAAAAAATTTGTTTAGCTATTTTTGTGGTTGTGTAACGATTCAGTTCATTTTGATAATAGGATTGAGTTCAACTCTTAAAAATATATTAAATCAAAATTCAGGATAAATCTCTCCAATATCTCTTTAAATCTCTGAGAATGAGAGGAATATACAAAACGATGTTATTGTATCGTAAATAGTACATTACATACATTCCCTGGGACGCATCGGTACCTAACCTATAGTTGTGGAGTCGTCGTTTGACATAAATTCCAAAAATGTTTTGCGAACTTTAGCTTTTTGTTTGCATTTGTTCAATTCAACATAGAATCCGTAATTATAGAGATTTGCTAATTGAATTTCGGTATGCAAATTTGGAGCGAGGACATTTAAAACTATTATACAGCTAACAGCTCTTCCTCTTTATTTACCCTTTATTAATTTATTTCCATGTATGAATAATTATGAATAGTCTGAAAGGTAGCTTTGCATTGTAGATTGAAATTTTACACCGTATTTATATCATGGCTTTATATGCTCAAACATCAGCTAATGTTTGAGTCTACATTTAAAACAACACCTCCCTGACTATAACATTACATATGAAGTAGTTTGTCTATAGATTTTATTGTTGAATGTTTTGTGGCACATCGTGTTTTAAAAAAAAAAACGCATATTATCAGGGGTTCTGTCATTCTGAGTATCTTACTGTATGTATGCGTATTCCATCCACAAACTTCAAATGTGTATTCTCTAAAATTATTATAATGCTACGCACCACCATACGCATCCGAAAAAAAACGAGGTCACGAATAAAAAAAAGTAGGTCGCGACAAAATCAAATTTGTTAGGTTTTCGTTTCGTTCAAAACAATTTTGTGTACCTATGCACTTTTGAGCCATTTTTTTTTTATTATCAGCTAGTTTCATTTTAGACACAAGGGGACCACCTAAAATGAGGTCAACGCATTTGAGTGTTCGTTTTATGATAGTTGTGCTTGGCTGTGCGTTTAGCTTTTCGTTGTTGGTATTATATATTAATGTAGGTGGAATGTTGAATGCGTGAGATGCGTTTAGTTAGTAGGTACCTATCTAAGCAAAGAAAAAAAAATAATAAAAAAATAAGAATAACAAATTCATTCAGGGTGTTTTTTTCTTATAAATTGCTTGACGAAAAATTTGGAAAATTTGTTGTGATAGGTACCTACAGCTTACAATTTTTAGAAGGACAATAATTCTTCTGCAGATAACGGGTGATTTTTTAAGAGGTTTAGAACTTTTTTTTTAAAAAAAACACAAAAAATTCGAAAAAATGAATGAAATATTTATTTGAATCGATAGTTTGAACCTTGCAATTTAATGTTTAAAGATAATTTCATGCAAATGTTGACCGCGGCTGCGTCTCAGGTAGCCCATCCGCTGAGTCCAATTTTGGCATACTCTTTCACACATATCGGCCGGTATCTCACGAATGAATGCATGGATGTTGGCTTCCAGTGCGTCAATCGAAGCGGGCTTGTCCCTATAGACATTAGCCTTGACATACCCCCACAAAAAATAGTCTAATGGTGTCAAATCGCACGATCTAGGCGGCCAATTGACCGGCCCGAAACGTGAAATTAACTGTTCACCAAACTCGCCTCGCAATTGCGCCATTGTTTCGCGTGCTGTGTGGCATGTGGCACCGTCTTGTTGAAACCACATATCATGCAAGTCAAGAACTTCCATTTCGGGCAAAAAAAAGTTTGTTATCATCGCTCGGTAGCGTTCACCATTGACAGTAACGCTGCGATTCGCATCATCTTTGAAGAAATATGGCCCAATAATGCCGCCGGCCCATAAACCGCACCAAACAGTGGCTTTTTCGGGATGCATTGGTAGCTGTTGCAATGCTTCTGGCTGATCTTCACTCCAAATGCGGCAATTTTGCTTATTTACGTACCCATTCAACCAAAAATGAGCCTCATCGCTGAACACAATTTTTCGATAAAAAAGCGGATCCTCGGCCAGCACGAATTTTGATAGTAAAATTCAATAATTTGCAAGCGTTGTTCATTTGTAAGACAATCCATGGTTAAATTGCAAACCAAACTGAAGCTGTTTGACAGTGACACAAGGTACTAAACACACGTCAGCTGTCAAAACCAGTGTTGCCAAAACCAAACCAGCTAAAAAATCACCCTTTACTTACATATTTAGGTAAAGATTTTTAAATGAATTTTGGAAATATGTATTGGGCAATTTTATTGTTGATATTCCAGTACAATTTTGTTTTGATATTTCGTGCTGTTCGATAATGATTAAGACGATAATATAAGACAAAAAAAACATACTCAGCTGTATAGCTGTTACTATCTACTGAATGAAGGTTTTTGAGCGAATTGATGTTTCACCTTCATGCGAAAAAAACACTCATACGCCATACGTCATTTTTAAAAGGAAAGAAAATGCACGACTGGATCGGACATAGACGCGTTGCAAGGATGCATTTCCTTAATAATAAATAAACCAGATTTCGATCACGAATTAAATGAAATAGCCAGGATTTAAAGTTCAGTTTTTTGCCTTACAAACAAATTTCGTCAAAGGTGGTGAAACGTGCGGCAGTGGGGAATAGAGATATACATATTTACATCTAATCTCTTTTGTATTTGTTTGTTATTCCCTGTTCTATTTACTTTGCAGTAATATAAATAATTTGGTTAAATAAAATAAACATCGTTTACGAAAAAAATATTTGTATGCAACACCAAAAAAGAATAGAAAGGGGTATCGTAAGGCAAAACTCGAAAGATGTAAATGTATTAAGTGCGACATTTAAAGAGCATATTTTAGTGCCGTTAAAAATCGGAGTATTTTAATCTACACATAGTTCGCTTTCGTAAATTAATTGCTAGAAATATTTGGTATCTTGTTTTCTGCTTCTTTAAAATTATATTCTATAAAATAATAATTAATATTTAAAACTATCATAATTTGGTTCAACAAGTTGCATTTTTTCCCTACTAATGTGTTTTATTTTATTTTTTTTCTTATTAAGGCTTTGCGCTACTGCACCAACTACCTTTTCACTGTAACCACACTTAAACAATTTTGTTTGGTTTATTTTTTATTTTATTTGACAATGCGACTTTTCAAAGCAACGCGACCATGACGTCACGTCCATTGTATAAGATAATTGGGGAGATTGAGGCCGGTATCACGACAGTTCGTAGGCAAGAGAAGGGTGGCACGAAGAAAACATAAAAACCGGACTAATGAGTCTACTTTGTTTTTGCTTCAATGTGTGGAATGTTGAAATTGTTGTTGTTTCAATGTATTTTGAGGCGCCTGAAAGTTTCAAATGTTAACACGATGACACTCATCAGTCCGCACTCAATCTTCCCAACAAGGTCTTACGCAATCAGACAGCAGCTGATTTCAAAACTATTGGAATGTCAAATAAAAACTATAAAATGTTCTGTGTGCAGAACGCTTTAAGAGTTTTTGTAATTTTTTTGCAAAAAACTTCCGTTTTGGGTTGGGTGTGAAAAGGCTAGGTATAAAATCGTTGCAATATCAGCTATCTCAAAAAGTATAAACACAATCAAGTTAGCTTGTTTTTGTACTCAGTGCGATGATTATCTTTGCTACAATTTTGCTTATTGTCACGCCCATCGACCTTACATAATTCTCTATAAGTTTGGCGCACAGAACCATGGTTTTGGAGGTGTGTATATGTCACCAGGATAAAAGTCTATAGGTCCTGAGCCGAATTACGGCATCAGTGACTGAACGACACGTGAAGGAAATTTCATACGAAATATCGAACATCATCGATATTTTGTATGAAATTTCCCTCACGTGACGTTCAGTTAAACGACACGGGAGGGAAATTTCATACGAAATATCGAAAATCATCGATATTTTGTATGAAATTTCCCTCACGTGTCGTTCAGTATCTGATGCCGTAATTCGGCCCCTTTTTCTTTACTTCCCAAGGCTGTCAATTTTGATCATTTTCAGTTCAATTTAATTTTTTTGTATGGATTTTTACAGAACTTTGGGCTAAAATGGTAGAAAGTGTCAGTTTTGTGAAGTTTTGTGTAAAGAAATAGACCTTATAGGTACATAGTACGTACTTAGCCAGTTCACGTTTTTGAGATCTCACTGAGCAAACTTCTGTCAGCTCCACTGAGGAGAAGGAGAAACCTGCACAAAATTTCTTCTTTAGAAGTCAAAGCATTCTCCATCTCCAAATCAAACTTGGAAAAAAAAATAATTGAGCAAACTAATCCAAACAATTTCAGTCTCAGCTTTTTGACAGCAAAATCTCTCAGGAAATCTCAAGAGGAATTACGTCAGATTTCTGAGATTGCTGAGATCTCAGAGATCTCAAGAAACCTGGGGCTGAATATCGGCATCAGTGACTTAACGACACGTGAGGGAAATTTCATACGAAATATCGAATATCATCAATATCGAATATCATGATTGGCCCCTAAACTGGCTAACTGAATAAAAATGCACTGACAGTTTGCAATCTGGCATTTGGTTTGATGACAGCATACATAACTGTCAGAAGTTAAAAAAAAACAACATTTAGGTATATGTAAATGTACGTATAATTTGGGGAATGTAAATATCAAATTTTAATATTAAGTTTAAATATTATGAAAACGAAAAATAGACGAGATTTTTGAAAAACGGTATTTTAAACTGCTGAATTCCAATACGCTTCCATTTTTAATCACTTACGAATAAACTAGGTAGGTATTATAATGTGGGACTAAGTGTAAATAATCGGAAGTTCACTTAAGCTTATATCAATAAGCCAAAGAAAAGTACATTGTCAATAAAATACCAAAAGTTGGTAACAATTCTCAATTATTTCTTTGTTATTTATTATTTCCTTATGTCGGTATGTAGGTACTACCTAAAGTGCCCCTTCGAAAATTTTAGTAACCATTTTACTTTTACTATATTTTATTATCTAAATGCATTTTAAAAGATTTCGATTTGTTGCCCCACCTACATACATGTGTGCAGGTTGGTGTGATTTCGCTTTGCTTTCCATTCGCCAGTTTCAATGAGATTGCAAAAAAAAATGAAATAAAATAAAAGAACAAACAAAATGAACAGAACCAGCACATTTATACTTATATAGACATTTTTCATCATGGATACCGCCTTCAGAGTGCACACTTAACGTTGCAGTGTTGATAAAAATACGCCAAACCGCCATTTTCGCGGAAAAATTAATGATAATATGGACGTTTAGTTTGATACACATGTTTTTATAAGTAGTTGGTGTGGTACACCAATATGGGGATAACTTTATGATATTTAAATAAGTATACCTACCTTATATTTGTTTATAGATAAGAAAATATTTGTATAGGTATAGGTTTTAATAATTTCAACACTTTCAAGTTATGCACTACATTTTTTGAAATAAGATAAATTTATTGTATTGTAACTACTTTGATGTGAAATAAAAGAATTCTTAAAGATTTATATCTAAACAATGTTGGTATACCAATACCAATTAATGTAGTGTAGGAATTTATAAATCTTACTACCTTCCTCATACATATCAAAAAGAACTTATAGCCAACTAGGTACTTACACTATGTCAAAAAGAAAAAAAAATGACTAAGAACATACAATATGCCTATATAGTATATAGGTATCTTATTTGTTGCAATTTTGCTGTGGAACATAGAAAATAATGTAAGTTCACAAAAGCTGGAGCGTAAGCATAAGAAAATGACATCGCCATTACAGCGGCGGACTGGGAGTCAAAGGGCCTTGCGGGACTTTTTACAAAATAGTAAAATGAGTAGAAGGAGTTAAAAGGAATAAGCTCCAAAAACAACGATAAAAAAAGTTTTTGTTGTGTAATTGAAGCCATAAATAGTCTGTTCCGAAATTTCTATTACGTATTTGAGTTAACAAAAAATGTAATTTAATTTTTGAAAAAATTACTGCAATAATGCAAATTTTACACTTTTATAATTCCTACTTCTACTGAAACTTCGAAAATACTCACAAAAATCAAAATATCATTTTTGTTCTTTTCTATTCTGTTTTTGTGACCCTCAAATGAACTGAAAGTATACCTACTCCAAAAACCCATCGTAATATAAAGTTTTCTAAGAGTAATTTGTGGGCCTCCTTAGGTTACCAAAAGGGCCACAATAGCTCAATATTTAGTGTGGGAGCCACAACAATAGTTTTGTTTAAACCTTAAAGTGTCTGAGAGTACTGTGAAGACACCCTTGGGCCTATAAAACTGCTCAACATTGGGGACCTCTTCACCTTAACTATAGTTTTAGGTATAAAATAATCTTGTAGGTACCCACAACAACTTTATCGTCATTTTGATGGCCCATAACACAACTTTGTGGGCTTCCTGAGATTCCTTTGGGAGGCCCTTAAAAAAACAATTTTATGAGAAAGTTTTCTTTTAAAAGAACAAAAAGTACTGCAGGGCCCAGGAGTTCTCATGCACTTTTTGTTCTCCCAGGGGCCCATCGGGCAAAATCACGGTTGCCCAGAACTTAATTCCGCAAATAACGCCAAATATAGGTACCTCGTTATGAAACAGGTTAATACAGTATATATTTTATCACCGAAACGGCACATACGATTTTGGCCAAACCTTTTGTGTGTAAGACCTTCTTTTGTAGATTAGGTCTGTATGTACATTAGACTGATTAAAAAAATAATTTTTTTGTTTTTGCTCCTTTATTTTATAACTTTAACGTATTGTTTTAAAGTAGGTACTTACTTCTTATATTTTAACTACATAATATACATTTTTCAAAGTTATTAAATGTCATCTTGGAATACCTACATGGTTAATTCCACAGTTTTTTTTTATCGCAGGTTTATCATTTCACTAAACTCAACTAAAAAGCTAGTGGCATTGAAAATCGAAGACATTTTAATTTTTTTGAATCAGTCTAATAGGTACACATACTTACATCTTTTGAAAATGAATCACTGATTTTTTTTTTTAAATATGCGTACATTTAGAAATATTTAAAATTACTACAATTTTGTTTAACGTTACATAAATAAAAAAAATTTGTTGAGAAAACCGTTCAAACGATTTTTGAAAATTTTTGGCATAAAGTCACTTTTTACAATAATTTATATAGACAGCGATCTTCATTTTTAGCTCAAAACTTTTCCTGGGGTTATTTTAGCGATTTAAAGAACAAGTTGCATTTTCTTTAATAATTTTCTTTAATACATATATATTAAATGCGAATTTTTCATATAATTTTTTTGATTTGATACTAAGCCACTTAAACCACAAGAGCAAGTTGGTGGTGCCCAGACATACATTTTGACCGAATCTTAAACTCGAGAATCAGATCATCATCAGACTTAAATGCAAATTTATAAAATATTTTCGCAAAGCACCAGTTCAGAAAAAGCGAATCTTCTCCAAAACTAAAAAAAAGAGGCATGGTTGAACCCACAATGGTAACTTTTCATTGGTGCCTTTGGGAACTAGTGACCCAAAGTTATTTTGACGTAAGAAAATTTCCAATTCAAAGTCTTCGAAGATCTCATCAGGGTTTTCAATATGCAATTAAGTGGGGGCCAAAAAATGGGCCGTTTGCTTTCGAGATATTATAGGGACGAAAAAGTAAGAGTTTTGTTTTGCATTTAGTTTTTGGTTTAAAAAAAACTGTCAATTGAATATTTTTACAAATTTTATAAGTTTGTTGACAACGTCATTTTGTTTAGTACGTATAAAATTAGCCCTTCGGCGTCGAAATCAGTTTTCAAAGTCACGATATTTGAGCCAAAAATGTTTTTAAATAATTTTTTTAGTATTTTTTTCTAGTTATTTTGCTTTAAAATAATTTAAATTGAACACCATAATTTTTAATTTTTGTAAATTAACTACCAGATGGCAGTGTCTGCAGTAATTTCCAAGCTTGTTCATCATTAGTTGCATTCCATCTACCGTGTCAGCAAAGCAGACTATATATCGTCTGCATACATATAACTGCAGGAATCGTTCCGCCTCTAACTGCACCCGTTACATCATTTATGAACACTATAAAAAGCAAGGCGCTTAGAATACAACCTTGTTTTAGGCCCATTGTTGTTAGAAATTCGTCTGATAGAGCAACACCATCCTATACGCATGCTGTGTTCATATTGTACAACGCTCTCAGCACATTAATTATCTTACTGGACAGTCCTGAGTCCTATCTCAAATAATTTGAAGAAAAGGGCATCTCGCCCAATTGAGTAGAAGGCTGTACGGAAGTCAACAAAGAACGCATATAATTTCTTCTTTTTCTTCTGGTAAATATCAGAGATATTGTGAATTGAAAATATATGGTCTGCTGTTGGAGTAACTTTGCCGGAAACCCGTCTGAAATTCTGACAAAATTATTCTCTCGTTAACCAATTGTGTTAGCCTGCTGTGTATCAATCCGGCGAATAGTTTAGCACTGGTATTAAGGAAAGAAACTCCCCTAAATAGTTTGATGGATCTTCATGGCTTCCTATTTTGTGGGGTGGAAAAATAATTGATTTTTTGAAGCTATCAGGAATTGCTGCACGTTCCATGATTCGGTTGAATTCAATGGTTAGCGATGAAATGAAGTCATACGTGGCGTGTTTGAAAAATTCAAAAGGAATACGGTCTTCACCAGGGGCTTTATTCACTTTGAAGTTCTCTATGACTTCTTGAACTTCCTGAATCTCGAAGGGTGCGTCTAAAAACTCATCCGGGAATAGTGGGTCGGCATTATTGGACCAGCGGTTAACTTATCTAAGAATTGAAGAGACTTTTTTGTCAGATCTATATTTCTCAAGATATTGTGAAAAGGGGTCTCTTACCCCTTTTTCAAGATGACGCCCAATTGGGGGTGTCCTATACTAAATGCGAGGTCAAAGTAACATTTCTAATTCATGTTTTTTTAAATTACCAATTAGAAGTAGGTATATAGGCATATAGGAGTTCAAATATCTACATATTTAGAATTAAAAAAGTTGTATTCTTCGGGTTTTATCGGCAAATTTACGCAAAATATCATTTAATTCTAACGAATTCTGTCTTTCTTTTCAAGTACCTATAACTATAAAAGAAAGATTTCACAATCGTTGATCAGTCATTAGCCGTTTTTCTTTTTTAGCCCCGAGCGGGGCACTGAGCTGTCAAAAAAAGAACTATATTACATTTTTAACTCGGAGCGCTCTGAGCTCTCAATTTGCAGTTCTTTTTCAACTTAGAGTTCGATCGGGGCTCGCTCGCTGAGCTGGGAAAAATTACCGAGCACATCGAGCAATAAGCTGAGCGCGGCTCTAACTTCATTAGTTAATTAAAAAAGAAAAAATTCTTGAAAACAAATACCGATTTTACAAACAAAGCGGACAATTTTGACAGCTGTTTATTAAAAAAAAAATTATAATGATAGTTCAGTCATCAGTGCTCAATCGTGTTTCTTAAATAGATCGCAGTGGTCAGGTCACGCTCGGTTTGGAGCGAGCTCTATTTGCTCAGGCCCTGCTCTGTACCCCACTCGAGGATAAAAACCCCTATTGATGAACGTCATATAGTGTCTATTCTCGAAAGTTCCGAAAATGATGACTTGCTCAAAGATGTACCAACACCAAATGTCTTGACAGCTTCAAAGAGGCGATAAGTTGTAGGAAAAGTGCTTTTAACAGGAAACAACACCTGAAGTATATTTTTAATTTGGAAATCCAGAGCTATTTTTTTTGTTGAGCAGAAAATTTTAAGGGGAAATTCCCGACTTGTTGATGAAGGAAATTAATTAATTTGATAAAACAAATATTTTAATAATGTGGAAAATTTTAAAATGTATCAATTTTTTGTTGTTGGTGAGCTGAGCTCATCCTAGCGTATGGCTGTCTACGGACGTGATACCAAGATATACTTACTGTGTTTGTATTATGTTGGTTCCTATCTATCCTAACAAAAGCATTGCCTTTTTCGACTCTTTCTAAGTAGAATTTGTTTTTCTAAGAAATCTACTAGGTATAAGTAGGGCATTGGGACATATTCCGGAAATAACCATCCACAAAGATAAAAACCAATTTTTGTCTTTTTGGTAAACTTAGGTAGAAAAAAAAAACATCAAAACAAAAAATCAGGCTTTAGGTTAGGTATAAGTAGCTAGATAGGTAGATGATGTGAATGAAATAAAGCAACACAACACAACACACATTCAAAATGTTCGCATTCAAACATCCACTTGACAGTGTGAAGTGAATCAACGAAGCAAAAAGGAATGAAAAAATGACGCAAAAAACCATTTCTATATTTGATAGATATACGATCTACCAAAAACATCAACCCTTACCCCTTCCCGAGTGGTGTTTGGATACATATTGGTAGCTATAGGTAGATATTAGATACCTATACCTAGATGTACATGCATACATACCTACCTAACCTCCCTAGCTGTATAGATACACATCATACCTACATATATAGGTAGGTATATCTATCCCTTGTATTGCTTGTTGGAGCCTATCCTATATTTTTTTGAGAAAAGAAATCCAAAATGCTGTTTAGCTGCAGGGTGAATAAAATATGGAGTAAAGTTGGTACGTGCGGTAAGAGGGGTTGCGACGAAAAAAGCAAAGTGTGTACTTTTGCTATTTCTATGCGCCAAAATATAATAAATCAGTCACCCTTGTGTGTCACCAGTTCACCTTGCCCACCCCCCTCCACCCCCTTCCACATAGCAATGACAAAACACAAGTGCAGCCTCACGCCATTTAAGCTTCTTTATACATTCAACACAAACAAACAAACAAACAAAAAAACAACCATCATAGGTAGTGCGTTTTTATTACGATTTTTGTTTTTTGTATTCTCATCAGTACTTTTATCTTTGTATGCATGCATGCGTATCTAAATAACAGATACACAATCCCCAAAACATTAAATGGACTCTTTTCATGCACAGTGTTCCTCTTTTCCCCTTTGGACTCTTTAAGATTTACACGAATATATACTTCTTTTTGGAGGGGAAAGTGTACAAAGTGCGTTTCATGATTAGCAAAAAAAATACCTACGTATATATAGCTACCATACCTATGAGTATTTTCTGTGTTTTTCTGATGATTTTGGTTGTTTTTGCTTGGATTCATAATGAGAGCGTGTTTCTCCTCCCAGAACCCAGGACCAACTAGGTTGCCACCAGGAACTTGGTTGTTCAGATATATAGGTGTAGGTAGGTACATATTAAAGTATAAATTCGATGTGTAGGTCTAGGTAAATGCATATGGCATCATTATTATTATACAATATTTTGAAAGGTACGTAAGGTACCCAACTTCCTATCATAGAAAAAAATCTACTAGTTTTTGAGAATCAGAAAAAGAAATTATATGTACCTACGTAGCGTAGGTATAGGTTCATAAACAGGAAGGTCCACAAAAGAAATCCGCTTTAAGAGACTAATATCTAGGTACTGGGAAATTTTGAAACAGGAAGATTTCCTGCCATAACTCTAAGGGCCAAATGTTCAAACCGTGTTTGTATAAATTTAACTCACCGATTTCGGGAATTGACTGAGGCTCAACCATGGTTCAAGGTTTGTGTGATAATAGGTGTGCAAACCAGGGGACAATTAGTTGAAAGAAATCGACAACTGGGATTAAGCGACGGCATCACAGAAATAAAATGGAGTTTTCATATACAAACTATCGATAACATAACAAGTATGTAATTCACGCTGGTAATAGTTTTTCTGCGCGCTTAATTGAGGCCTCGAAAATTCTCGGGGCTTAGCTAAGTCCGTAAGGGATTAGTTGATGTAAATTGTTTAGCACCGAAGTCATCCAATTCCCCTGGGATTGCAAAAAAACACGCCTAATAGCCAATTACATGATTGAATCAGAGTTAAACCTCAGTTAATCTGCACTGCACAGTTTCGGCGGGTAACAATCTTGAACCAAACGTTTGGACAGCTACCACTAAGTACCAACCAATGTCAAGCTCTCACATCTTCATGCTAGGCTTCCATTTGTCGTTCTCAACTTACTTCGTCAGTTACCAAAATTTGTAAACTTTTAGGTAGGGAGTTTATTTCTTTATCCGGAAGGTCCAGAAACAAACAGAATAATTCTTCAAATGGAAATATGTAACATGATTATAAATAATCTTGTCAGGGTTCCAAACGAATTACCCAACTTTGATGATCGTACTTCATTAAGAGTATAGATTAGTAAAAATCTAGGAAGGTAAAGGAACCTAGATAAGAGAAAACGTTTTAACTTTTAAAGTAGATGTAAAATATATATTCCTAAACCTGAGTTAAGGAGGATCTACTCTTATCTTAGTTAGTGAGTCAGGACTCAAGAGTTTCTATTTACCAGGGCCTCAACGAACAAGCTTCTACAGCAAGCTCGGTCCTAAGCTAACTGTTTCCAATTTCGCACGCCAAGTTGGTTGAGTTGAGGTCCCCTTCCACTTGGGTGCGCCAGCCACTTCTTCCTCTACTGCGCCATCCCCCGGGGTCAGATTCAAAGGCTCTTCGAGCCGGAGCTATGGTGTCCATTCGTTCTAAAAGACCCAGCCACTGCAGAGTGCAGCCGTTGTTAACTATTTTTGGCTAGGTCGGTATCGCTCCCCGTTTATGCAGACGAAACAAAAAATTGTCCGGGAGAATCTTTATTTCAAAACAACCTTAAGTGTTTTCATCCGCCTTTGACAAGGTTCATGCCTCTGCACCATACAGCAAAGCCGGGATGATAAGCGTCTTATAAATGGACACTTTAGTTGCTCAACTTTGCTACTCAATTGACTTCTTAGCCCGAGGAAGCGGGAATAGGCAAGAGTTATTCTCCGTTTGATCTCAGTGCTGGTATCGTTGTATGAGTTGATATTGGAGCGTTCACAAAATAGGCCAAAAAAGATCTTGTAGGCGATGTTAGGTAGACTGATGCCTGTAGAGGGTCTCCTTTTTTTAGGACCGCGGGTAAACAAACAATGCTATTTACCAACATATAACATATTTTAAAATAATTAAACACCTACCGTTCAATAAAACTTTAGGTACCTAAGCTGATTCATTTTATGTATGTACCTACCTACATAGATACCTATATTATACCTACCTACCTTCCTAGATAAGATTTTTCAGTCCTACATAAACCGAAATCTACAAACCTAGGAAGGAAATCTATCAATCTCTTAGCATGTAGGTACATAACCTATCTAAAAATAAATTTGTTTCTATGAAATAAGCAAACCTAAAGGTAGGTACATATGTACCTACATACCTATGTATGTATATAAATATGAACCTATACCTATCTTTATGCTTAAAACAATAACATTCAGATCTGCTGATTTAAGCTACTCGATCAGAACAAGTTTTATTCTATTTTTTCTTTGAAGGTATTGTTTTTTTTTTATTATTTTTTTTCTTTTTGTTTCTAAGCACTTGGGTAAACGCAAAACACACACAAATTCCTTTATATTTTACATACATACATATATACGAATGCCAAAAACCTACCAACCTACACACATCAATATTATTATTCCCCATTTTACATAGTGCCGAGTGCGTTGATATTTTTTTTTTCGTTTTTTTGTCTTCTTTTTAAACATTTTGGCAGCAAACGAATTCTGCAATGGCGCTTGGGCTTTTCCAATAGGAAGCTACGCAATACACGCAACACGCAGCCATATCAAAACCAAAGCACAGAGGAGTGAACGAGATAGAACACATACAAATTCAAATCAAAAGAGTGAGCCCCAAAATAGTGCGTGCTTTTAAAAGAAGCATTCACATGTACACATACAAACATAATAAATGTGCGTGGGCTTTTTTTTCAGTAGGTACAAAATTCTTACATTATTTTGATATGAAGCCAGAAATGTAAAGTGTAAACAAGTGCACACATAATGGTAGATAGGTAGGTACTCCCATAATAATTATATACAAAAAACTTTTAATGCTTCACGCAACGCACCCTCTAAGCTTAAATTTTAAGAGAATAGCTATGTATATTTCTGCTCTGAGAGAGATTGTTGCTGAAGGTGTATAGGTAGTCTTAAAAGCTTTCGTTACTCTCTGAAGTCCGAAATATTTGGTTTGGCAAAGAATGACTAAAATAAGTTAATATTGCAAAAATAACGGAGGTGTATTAGTGCCCAGGCCTTTCGCGTTGCTGCCCTGCATATTATGCTTTGGAACAGAGCTTATAGTCTCAAATATACTTTATGTGTATGAGTGTAAATAAGTTAGATGGATAGAAATTGAAGATGGATACTTGGCTCTCTTTTGGGGGATAGATAGTACCTATACCTACCTAGTTAGTTTCTATTAGTTCCGGTTGCAAGACTAGGATAGAGATATTAAATGTGGTGCATGGGCGTATTTGGGCTTTGACCGGCTCAGCTTAGTATAGTTACTATAACTAGAAACCTACTCCTGCTCCCCTTCATCGTTTGCTGCATAGCTCTCCATGAAAATAAACACAACGATTGAGATGGGATTGGGGTAAAATAACCACCGAAAAAATGAGCGGCTGCAGCAATAACAATTTTCCCACGCTCTCAGGCTGCAAACTTCATTTGCTGTAGGTACGTCCTAAATAGAAACCTTGTGTGCTTGTTCGTGTTGGTTTAATTTGGCAAGATAGGTACTGTTACTTGGAAAGTACTGATTCCGAAGAACATTAAAAAAAATTAAAAAACGAAGGAGAGGAGCGTTAAGGCTGCCATTTTATAATTTTGGCAATGATTTTTTTAACATGTTTATTTTCCTACGAAATTTTTCTTCTTAAATCACGCAGTTTTGTTGGTTCAATAACTGCATTTCTCACATCAAAAATGCACATACAAAATTAAATCAAATATAAAACTAAAAAGTGAGTTTGGCAGTACACGGACTCTAAAAAATTGGGCATGCCATGTTTAGATTCAAGAGATTTCAATTACAAAAATTCATAGCGATTAAAATTATTATAAGGAGGATTCTCAGCTGTAAGTAAAGTGGACGTGTTAGTAGAGGATGTCCAGAAAAACTTCACAAGTTGACAGAAATGGAGGGGACCTATAATTTTCTGTCGAATGCGATCGGCTAAGGTCAGACATTTTTTCTTGTCAAGAGGATACCTATACCTACTCTAAGAGGCTTTGTCGATTCCTCGCAAGGAGGTAGTGTAAAAAAATAATACCTACAGGAGGTAAGTAGGTACTTAGTAGTTGGGTAAGTCATTAGCTGCAAAATTTTTTTTAATTTAGGACCTTGTTTATTTCTTTTGTGTTCAATTTATCGTGAAAAAAAACTTTTGAGATTTAGAAATTTGTTGTTATCCAACCTACCTACTACATAAGTTAAAATTGGCCTAGTGAATTTTATTTTAAGCCTACGGTAACACCCAGAATTCAGGATATTCAATATTATTGCAGGTGTATATGTATATACGTCTTTGTATATGCTTCTACAAACTCTCTTTAAGAAATGCTTCTTTTCTTATGTCATCACTCATCACAACTTCGACTCAAAAACAAATCATTAAAAAAACGCAAGTTTCTAAGCGCAATGCGCCCAACCATGGCCTACACGCTATACACTCATACAGCAAAAATAGCAAAAGGAAAAATAAGAATACTTAAAACGCTCCAACATATACATATACCAACCAAGCAGTCTGTTCATATCATTCGACAATCGACTGGGCGAGCAGAGGGTGTTTGTGTTTGGTTTTACTCTCCGAAAATTTTTTTTTTCTAGTCTCTCTCTTTCAAACTCATTTTTTTTAAATTAAACAGACAACATTCACGCAATCACCCCTTTTGCATATTCTTCACTCAAATTATTATGCTCAATAAAGCTAACATTACAATACAAACAGCAAATGCATTTTACTCGTAGAAAATGCCTATGTATGCGTCAAGTAAGCATTATACAAAAACACTCAGGTTTCATGTACCTAAGAATTAAGATGAAAGGAACAGAATTGCCACTAAAAGCATATACAGCAATGAGCAAAGGATTTTCGAAAAAATGCAGTTTTAATTCTTTGATTTTTGAAGTATCTACCCACACTATTTTGGCAAAGAAAAGTAAGGTTAAAAAAAAAACCATTAGCAATCATTCGCGATGGTAATTTTTAAGTAAAATCCTAAATTTAAAAAGATTTACTATAGGTAGAGTATCTATCAAAATTAATTTGGAAAGTGGCAACGCTGAAGAGAGAAGAGCGAAAAATAAACTTCAAATCGAATGCCAAACCTACCACCAACACAAACACGAATTGCAAAGAAAAACTTACCCGCACCGAATACCGCACTAGAGATCCAAGAATCTGCACTTGCTTTGGTGAAAGCAAAGCAAAGATGAAATAAAAAGAGATGTGTTTAGGACAAAAAAACTATATATAGTTTGTGAGTAAAGTATGGTAGTGTGTTGTTAGTGTGTTTTTGGGGAGCTTCACACTACTACATTGTTTATGCAAACAATATAATATGTATACGCATGCAGCTTTTTGTTCACTTTGCTTAGATGGATGGTATTTTATTTGGTAGGTCTTTATTTTCTGTTGAAGTTTTTTTTTTTTTTTTTTTCTTATGGGCATTTTGATTTAAGTCTCTTGTGTTTTGTTTAGGGGTTTCTTAAGTTATCAGAGTTGCTATGGTGTTAACATTTAGTATTGTAGTAAAAACGTATCTAGATTATTTAGGTGGTACCTACATAGGTACCTATTATATTTTTGTAATTTCTTTAATAAATTGACAGAATCATACTTTAGTACCTACCATAATACCTATTGCTTTATCATTTATTACCTAATTTGGAGCGAGTAGAGAAACGATACCACAAAATAAAAACGGTTTTTTGTAGAAGCACAAAATTAAAACTTAAAAAAAAATAAAAAAAAAAATATTTAAAAATAACGGCTAGAGATTGTCTAATCATTTAATTTTTAAATCAAGTTAGGTTTTTCTTGATATACCTACCTATTACCTACCTATCAATAGGTACCTAGTTTTTGAAAAAAAAAACTACTTTAACTTAAAAAACAAATTACATACCTACCTACCTACATACCTTTCTAAGTACCTACCTACTTATGTATCTATAAATGTTGATTAAGAAAGCTGTTAAAAAGGCTCTTTAAAGACGAGTACGAGGAGAAGGTATATAACCGCACTCGGCGTAACTGCACTTCAGCAACACCGCACGCAGAGAACTTCTTGTCGCAACAAAGTTGGTCAGATTATCAACTTTTTCGCATAGTACCTATCTATCGCGTCGTGAAGTGCAGTTATCGCTTAGTGTGATATATAGTAGCTCATACCATATCCTGCAAATAAGTCGTGAAGTGCAGTTCACCGAATGTGGTCTTACCTTAAAGATAAACTTTGAGTTCGAAAGTAGGTAGGTAGATAGGTACTTAGCTATATATTTTTTGATGGAAACTATTGATGAAATAATTCTATTTAAAAATAAATTAAAATAAAAAACATAATATTTCTGGCTTTCAAACATGTATAGTACTTTATTGTATAAGTGTTGCCATTATTTTTATACATTTTTTTTATTTAAGTAGTTTGGTTAGATACTTGCCGACCCTTCTTAACTGTGGGAGATTGATATAAGTAATTAACTAGTAAATTTAAATTTTGTATTTATTGTTTTTGGTTAAATTTATTGAACATTTGAATGGCTAAATAGGTATAGGTTATAATTTGAATTATTATATTTTGTTATTTCCACAGTATAAATAGTTTTTATTAATATATCAGAAAGCCTATTTTAATGATCATTGATTAAATAGTTTATTATTGATATACCTAAGTATGTAGGTACCTACTTATCTAGACAAAGTTATTTAGTACGAATGGTTGGGACGGAATTAGATTTTTCTCAAAATACATTGAAACAACAGTTTCAGAATTTTGTAAATTAAAACAAATGAGACTCATAAGTCCGGTTCTTCGTGCATCACGAGAGCCCAACCTTACTGATGTGATACACAACCTAAACATTAAGCACTAATTAGCCGCGTTTTATTACCCACAAAGGCATGGAACCTATCCATTTGGATCTGGATCATCTGGAACACGTAATAGGTACAACAACAACTTGGAATTCTGCTCTCTATCTGGATCCTAAGTTGTTGTTGTGTTACGTGTTGAAAATGACGCTGATACAGATCCCTAGATACCTAATTAAACACGGCTATTTTAATAATTAAATGATTATACAATTGTATCATACCTACTCAGTTTAACAAAAAAACCTATACATTCGGCAACACTTATCAAAAGTTTGCTCTTTTCAATACTTTCCGTTTCCACTTTCCAACCCTCTTTCAGACCCTTTCAAAGTTCCATCCACAGCAATCTATCAGAAGATCTAACAAAACAGAAGCAGAACAGCACTCGAGTTCCTATAGCTTAAAAGTAGTTTTAGTTTTAATGCTACACAACATAACGAACAGAAAACTGAAAACAAAATTCGGCAAATTACCTACACAAACACTACACTTCGCACTTCGCGTTCGCAGTCGCACAGTGTTCTTGTTCTCTTTCGAGCATTTTTGCTTTATCGTATTTTTCGGCTTTTTCAATCTACACACTTCGCAACTCTTCCTAACAAAAAAACAACAATTTTTCTATCAAAAATTCGCGGCCTTAACAGAGAAAAAAATGCACTCTTTCTGTGTGCGTGCGTAGAATGTACCGTGCTCGTGCAATTCCTCATTCATTTCTATTCATCACACACTACACACTCGTTCATTCATTCTTTCGCACGCATTTCGCGCCATCGCCCCATCTTGGTCTATCGCATTTTTCGGCAATCCAAAATCCAATAGGTATGATATTCGGTATTCCAGAAAGCGAATTAGAATAGAAAACAAAATTTGCCGGAGGCAGAGAGGGTTGATTAACTAACGTAAATGAACGTGTACGACGACGAGAGTGGATGAAACCACCACAACCCATACATTTGCAATATATTCGCTGAGCGCAAAGCAAAAGCACAAAACAAAACAACTCGCAATCGCACACCACCAAAAAAATAAGCAGCAGCAGCAAACAGCAAGCAGCAGCAGCAGCATTATTTTTTGTTAGAAGAAAAAGCAAAAGCAGCAGCGGCAATGGAAATAGCAGAATAGCACCAGCACCAGCACTCAAGAGAAGAGCATTCGTTCGACGCAGGCAAGGCAAGGCACACACAGTGGTAACTCTGGTTTGTGGGCCCCCAAAAACGCAATTCACGGAATTCATGTTTGTCTATTCGGCCCTAGGTTTCGGAGGTGCTCGCAGCGCAGTAGTGTGCACTCGTCGTCGTCGTCAATAAAACGTTTTACTTCTTCCCAATTAAAATAAATAAAAAAAAAAAAATACCACATAAAAATTATTATAATATTCTAATACATAAAAAAAATTACACAAAAATCTTACGAAAACAACAAACTCACATGAATCATCGCTCGCGAAAAAAAAATGATATCGAATAAACAAATTTAATGTTAAAGATACACACATTGCATTTATTTGTTTTTAATTCAAAAATTCATCGTCTACTATTACTACCTATACTCACCAATGAATTATTTTGTAATATAATTGTAATATGAGTGAAACTATAAAAGTGGATTGTTGTTAGGTGTGGATGCATTTTCACCCTTATTTTCAAAATTTTTATCATTATTATCAGTTCTCTTTTTGGGGTTCTTTTTTCGGTGGTTATTTTTTTTTTGTTGGTTGCCGTATAATCGTGCTTGCTGCAAGTGCGTGTGAATAAAATTACGCATAAAAAAAAAAGCAAAAAAAAAAAAATCGATAAATCTCGGAGAAATATTTTGTATGATAAATTAACAACTCCTTTTGCAACACACTGCATTTGCATAAGTGTAAAAGAAAGAAACAAAAATTAATGGTGAGAACGAGATTTAATTGAAGTTAAAGAATTGAAATAAAAAAAAAGAGACTGACAATCGTTGGTTCAGTGGTTTTTTTTTCTTTGGACTCAAGGGGGGGTTGTTTACCAAGTGGTAGATGCAAAAATTACATTTGCAGTTATATTGTGTACAAAATCAACAAAATAAAAAAATTCAAGAAAATTTTAAGTGGATTTCAAGTGATTTTTGTGAAAAATATTTGACAACCTGCAACCTTTAGTGAATGTTTTAATTGGATTACGATTTTTGTTTGGATTACTCAATCGTTTTTTTACTTTATTTTTTCATTAAAAAAAAGTATAAAGAAACATCCAGGATATACCTACCTACTCAAAGGATAACACTAGCTATACTCTGCTAAATAAAACTATATCCTATAGATACATACACCCATCGTAGTTTATTTTCTGCTGGTGGTGTTCAATTTGTAGAGCGTATACCTAGTGTTCATCTGCAATGAAGAAATAACATGGAAAGGTACTCTCTTCTATAATGTAGGTATTCTATTTGTAATTTAGCATCCTTTCTTTTTATCCCCATAGACTTTACCAAAGCACAACTTATCCATATATACATTTTCTATGATTACATAGTTGTGTAATTAAATTAGTTTTTTTTTTTTTCTATTTTTTTTACTTAAAAAAGCTTTTTGCCTCTTCTGCCTCAAATTTTCGTTTATTTTTTTTATTTTGCACATTCGTCATGTGCAGCGCAATTAGCAGGTACCTACATAAATTGTATGTTCCTTTTCATAGTTTGATTCTAATTTAAATGAGTGAGAAAATTTTTGGGCAGTAAATTCTTATCAGAATTAAATTGAAGATGTATGTAGGTAGGTACTATATAAATTGGCGGCATCTTACTAGACAGTGAGAACGATCAAATCATAAGAAATTAATTAAAAAAAAATAAAGATAAAATAACACTGGATTGAAAAAAACCGTCGTTCATCATTCAAATTTAAAACACATATTTTAATCGGCTTTAGATTAAAACAGCTTTAGGTTTAGATACCGATCATAGAAAAAATATTCTTTTTAAATTTTTAAGGACATTTTTAAACAAAAATCAGTGAATATTTCGATACCAAAATAAAGCTTAGGTACCTAGGTACCCATGACTTGAGTTATATTAATGTAGTGAAAAAAAATGAAACGTTTCACATTAAATCATTTTTAATTTAATCAATGATCAGTTAAATTGTTGAATGATTAAACTGATTTTATAGTTTTAGTTAGAATGATTTTTTTTTGACAACAATAATATTTTTGAAATTATTAAGTTTATTAATAGTAGTTGGTACCTGTGTGGCTATTTTTAAGAAAAATTTGTATACATACCTACTTGGTCTAAGTCTGAAATAAAGATAATTAATGTTCTTTATGAAACTAATCCCAAATGAACTAGGCACCTACTTGAATTATTTAAAGTAAAACAAAAATTAATTTTCGAAGAGGTTTTATTTGAAACATTGTGAAAGAACCAAACTAGGTATTAAGGCATCCTTAGTTTTGATTTTCAGGATCTCGTGAAGCACATTAAAAGATCCTTGTTTTGTATACCTGCCTGTACATATACCTACCGAAAAGAAAAATGCGTGAATAAAACATGAATCTTCTAAGGCGTCTTAAGAGCACTACGTTGTACCATCGGCGGTGTAGGGTCTAGGCTCAGTTAGGACATGCATTTCAGTGTTTTTCTAATAGGTAGGTAGGTAGAAATAAATTGTATTTGATTAAATAAAATGTTACCTACATTAGACAAGGTTTTTACAACCGAGTTCGTTATCTAATTCAGATAACTTTTAAACATCAACTAAAAATATTTATCTATAACTTGGACGGCTGTCCGAAGTTAGACAACATTTATAAATAGGTACGACCGATAGAGTTTTAATTCAGAAACGCATCGTTGCAGAAATGAATTCTTATTACTTTTGTCAAATATTAATAAATGCATAAAACCTTCATCACTTTTTGGTGTAATATGATCACTATTGCAAACTTACAACAAATGTTGCGCCACCTTTAAGCTCAAAATAAACAAAACTCGTAATGTCTTGTTGCAGCGTTGCGCATTAGCAACTCAATAAAGCACTGTTTCCAACAAATCTGACGATATACGAATTTACTCTTGTGTTCCTGTGCTAATGAAAAGAAATTAACTCACAATTTATTCATAAAATTGGAACTAAGTTGATTGGAAATTAGTTTAAATTGATAATGCACTAACTTCCTATAATTAAACACTCTCCCAAAATTATTAAACAGGTTAATACCACTGATAAGTTAGGTAGGAGTTTACTTATTTGGTCTATAGTGGGAATAGGATATACTCATTTGAAAGTAAGTTTTAAAACCTGGATCTCTATATGTAGGTAGGTACCTAAGTACTAAGAAAATTTTGTCGCTCATATCAGGTTTTCTTGGCCTAAAATTATTTTATACAAAGATATTTTATATAAAGAAAAAGCAAATGGAAAAATAGGCCTCTAGTTTGAGATCAAACTACCTATACTTAATCAGGAGAGACGTTTAAAGTGCAAAGTTGTTTGGGATAAATGTAAAAATAAATCATTATACCTACCTAGTAAGCGGAATTTTGCTTTTGGTTTTCAAAGAATTTTGCTAGATTCGCAGGAAAAATATTTAAATAAAAGTCGATACGGGGATTTCAATCGTATGTAGGTACCTATGTATAAATCAAAACTATACTATGTGCACTTAGTATTTTTTAGCATGAGACCATCGTTATTGTTGTATTGTATAAATTCTAAATTTGTCTAGAATAAAAATTCAGCTTTTAAGTTCTTTAAATAATATTTCTTTTAAGTAGGTACCTAATTAAAAGTTATAAACAACAAAACACTAACTGATTAGATGTTATATATTATGTACTATTATAAATTACATACATCCTTCAAAATTGGACGTAAAAAACACTCCATTCAAATGTAGGTTACACAAATTCTATCTCAGAGATAATACTAAACATATTTTGCGTATACCACTCAATTCTGTACATTTTTTTTTATTTATAGGTATGTAGGTATAATGTTTGAAGATAACAATAATATTAGTGTGTGTTAAACATAAACCCTTTACTAAAAAAGCCTCAATTCAAGTTCAAATCAAATCTCCATTTTTAGAAATGAAGCGTTGAGAATGAGAAGGGGTCAAGTGACATTTTTGAAGTTTTGAGTTAAAAGCGTTTAAAGTTTTACATTTTATAACAAAACAAACGTATAGTTAACCCCTTTATCTGAAGCTAACTTTTTAAGTAATAACAATAGACACAAGAATTAGACCAAAATTTAAGTTGTCGCTTAACACCAGTTTTGGTAAACAAAAAATCGAAAAATGTCAATTGACCCCTTCTCACTCTAGACGCTTCAAATATCTTCAAAGAAACGCAACATAAAATACACAGGTAACCAGGCTTAACTTCTGATAATATTGAGCCCTTAGAATTTTGTTTACATTATTATACGTAGGTATAAGTGTATAATTGTATTGTGATTTTAATTTGAACTCTCCATAGGTTAAAGTTTGCCATTAAAAAAAAATAAATAGTAGGTACCTAGGTACTAATCTTTATAAAGAACAAAATATATGTCTTTTCAGACTTCAAAATTTTGAAGTTGATTCAGATAGAAAACAAAACTGATATGATTTGTTCAATTTTAATTACTCACAAAAATATTATAGGTAGATACTTCATAAGTATTAAACATAGATTCTTAAATCAATCCTCGGTTAGTTTAGTTTTATTTATAGGTATGTAGGGAGGTACCTATTTAGAAAAAGTTCCACTTTAAAATTTTGTTTAAAAAACTACTTCATGTTTAATTGATGTGACAGATAAACATCTACTTAGATTTTCTAAGAAAACTGCACTATTGTACAGTTTTCTCCTAGGTATTCGTTGTCTTAATATGTAGTTAAATATTTCTTTAATTTTATAAGGAAATTTATAACAGTTTATCGCCATGAAAAATTGGTGTACATTATTGACGAAACTAGAAAAATGACAATTTATAACATTTATAACAGTTTATAACAGTTTATCGACATAAACCAAAAAAAAAAAATCTGGGTGTCCGAAGCGTGTCCAACAGCAGAAAGCCCCTAAAGGGTATAAACAGAATGCTTTTATAAGCAAAAATATTATAAATTGAAATTTCTTTAGTCACTTTCATGCATTAAAGCGCTTCGGGCGACTTGAAAATAAAAAAACTCAAATTTGCCCGAAATATTGCAACCAGCAGCGAAGGGCCCTGACTTTGATACCATAAATAGGTACTTTTCCCAAATTATCATAGCTCGAAAAAAAAACCCATCAATAATTATACATAATTCCAAATATCGATAGGTTCATTAACATCCAGAAAAAAAAATAAAATACCAAACAATAGGAACCTATGTATGTACTCGTATTTCCTATTTATCAAAATTTGTTTCAATAATAGGTCCCTTATGCGCTCCCTCAAAATGTTATGACTAGATTACCCTTAAAATGATTACAAAAATGAATTAAGATTAAAAGAGAGTTCGGTACAGCGTTGCCGGAAATAATTTTTTGTTAGTGCCACCACTGCTGCCAGCAAAAAGTGCCATTTTAAGTCACTCCGTGCCACCAACAGAAATAAAAAAATGTCAGTCTATTTAAAAAAAATTGTTAATTGCACTTCAAAACATAACTAATCTTATAAAAGACTTAGTTTTTTCGGAACTCACCGCGTTAAATTTACAGAAATATTTATAATTTCTTTCACCCGACGTTTCGAATAAGTTTCATTATTCGTGGTCACGGGATGAGACTGACGTTTGATGGATGTTAAAAGAAATTATAAATATTTCTATAAATTTAACGCAGTAAGTTCCGAAAAAAATAAGTCTATTTAATATGAATAACATCCGCGAAAATATAAGTTTAAAATTTCATATAACTAGTCTTTATTATATTCTCTAAATTACGATGTTCTTCACACCCGATGCCAATTAGAAATCTCCTTTTTGATTTTTTCATAGATAGCAGATATTTCATCAGATAGTTTTAAATTACTGACGTGGTCTTCATTTAAAAAGAAAGAATGCAAACTTGTTACGAGCAAATTTAATTTTAGAGCTTCATTTTGAAAAAAAAAATGTTTAGATGATCTCTATAAGTTAACATAACCTAGAAATGCATTAAAAAAGTTGGTACCGAAATTTTAGTTGCTTACATTGTTTTGAACGTAGATGGCGTGTTCTCAAAAATGTTTGCAGTTTTATTGACAAACTTTTAGAAAAATATCGTCTAAACACAAACACATTTTTTAAAAGAAAGAACAACAAATCAGAAATAACCAATTTCCCAAACAAAAACATTTAAATTAAAACAGATAATATTTGAACAGATGACGATTAGTATAGTGTGCGTGCGTTATAGGCGTTATAAGCGTGCCTTATAAGGGTTTTTTTTTTGTTTTTCCATTTTAATATACCAAAATGAAAGTGCCATATGAAATTTTTTAGTGCCACAGTGCAATTTAAATGAAAAAGTGCCAAAAGTGCAAGATCGTGACACATCCGTAACGCTGGTTCGATACCATGCCGATGCAAATTGATATTGATTTTTACAATATAAGATCTGTAGAGAGAAATAGATCGAAATAGATAGTTCGTTTTACATTCGTGTAGTTTGGTAAAAGAAAGTATATCTTCGTTTAAAATTGAGATTGAGGGCAAACTAATGGGCATTTCTAGAAGCGGGGGTATGTATTACGGTTAAATTGTGTTTAAAGGAAATATACATACAAGGTAGTGGCGCAAAAGTTGTTAACCTATCGCAAGATGCTCTAATTTTATATGGTTTATTAAAGCTTGGCGATAAAATAACGATAAAAAGTATTATATAACGGCGATCGAACTGCGCAAAATCCCCCTAAAAAATGTAAAGTTTTTGTAGGGAAAATCTAAACGAGAAAAACTTATCAAAAATCTCGTGAAGTCCTTGCTTGAAAAACTTGAACATTTCACTTCAGTATTGCGAATAATACCAGTGGTAAGCGTATTGGATTCATAAGCAGAAGTAAACTGATTTTTGTAAGCCTCTGAAGGCCAAAGGCTACACCACTGGCGAAACACTTGAGAGTTGTACTAATTAATTAAGTAAAATTTTCTGGGGATTGGTTTTTCAATACAGAAATGGTTCTACTAACATTTTTTTCAAAATTCTTTTCTGTGTTATTATTTAGGAAGATTATGGAATACCTATCGGTGCATCCGCAGTGATTCGCAGAGCAGTACACTCTTTTATCTCTACCCATTTGTCGTGAAAAGAAAAGAGAACACTGTACTGAGCATCACTGCAAATCCACTATTGCGGATTCTATAATCGACATGTAAATCTGAGATTAAAAATACTTACGAAAATATATAACTAATTTTGAACATTCACTCAACTAATGAACAATAATTTTCACTAAAGTCACTTGAACTCTCACAAATTATGTGCTTTTAATAATCAAAAAAAAAATATTTATTTCATTTCCACAGAATTTACAAAAATGATCGTATTAAAAAGAACACAAATTAAAATCTGCGATAGTGTGATCAAAAAAGAGTTAATTTCTTCTTAAAGATAAATCGCTCAAAAACGAACTCAAAATCTATAACAAAACAAACAAAAAAAATAAAGGTTGTATAAATTTAATATTAAAAAATAATAATAAATAAAAACTTAAATTTAAAACAAAATTATGCAACAAATATATAGTTTTACGGGACAAAGAAAAACATAAATATTTTATTTAACAAAAAAAAAAATTATGTAATTAAAATAAAAAAAAAAATAATCAATTTCTTCTAGACTACTATTATTCAACTTAATTACATAAATATTACAAAAATATAATAATATAAAAAAAATCAACACAATTTAAAACTTTGTAACTTCTAAAGTAAAAAAATTTAAAGGAAAGCAAAAAAACCTAAAATAAAAATAATAAAAACGAAGGAGATATAAAATAAAAAACAAAAAAATTTAATCCCTCAAAAATAAAATTTTCAAAATTAATGGTTTGGAATCTATATATATAACACCACACGATAAAATATATTTTAAATATATAATTATTTATATATAACTGTGTGTGTATATCAAAAATTACGTTTCGGTTTTATTTATTCGCAAAGTACACGTTGTACAAAACCCTATATATAAATACATATATGTATATTGGAAAAAAAAAATATATGTATATTCATAAAAAAATAGTTGGTTTAGCTGAATGAATAAAAAATTAAAAAAAAATTTAAATTAAAATAATGAGTGAAAACATTGTAATTACATATAAGTAATAAAGAAGTTGTGAACTGAGTGAAGTTTAATAAAAAAAAAAACCAAAATTAAATCGACATAAATGAATAATCAAATTTTAAAAAAATATCAACCTATGGATGAAGGATTTGTCATACTTTTAAAAGTATTGAATATAAGGTAAGTTATATGCTTTATTTTAATTAATTTTTTTTTTACAAATTTACTGAGTTGAAAGATTGTCAATATACTATTAACAATAATTAAAGCCCCAAAATAATACCACGTTGAGGCGGTAGTAAGAACAGTCCCAAGATTTTCAGAGATTTTTAACGGAAAATTGACAAATTCTATCGTGAATAAACCTCGTGCTAACGGAGATCTGTTGAAAATCTTTACGAACCTTATACCTACAACCGTCTCAACGTGAGTGACCCCTGTTACGAATGGCGATCCTGGCCATCGTGTATTACAATATATTTAACTTTGTAAAATATAATGTAATAATATAAAATAAAAGTGGGTTTTTTATATAAATTTTCCCACATTATAAATTTTTTTTATGAAATATCCCCAAAATTACTTACTATTTAAGGTTTAACATTAATGACCCGAAAATATCAATCAACTCCTCTCCAACACCAATAAAAGTTTAAAGAATCGAAACAGTTGCACTAAATGCGTATTGAAATTTTTATTTTTGAGGCGATCGGTTCAAATCGTTTTCTTATAACGCTGTGGCTCCATTAACAATATTTGAGGCAATTTCAATTTCAATGGCAATGACAATTTATTGCCTGGGTGGGCCTTCTATTGCCAGATAATTTCAGTTGTCAAATGTCAGTGTAGGAATTACGACCATAGTCAAGTGTTTTTTTTGTTTTTAAATTTACAATTTTTGATAATAAAAAAAACTTTAATTCACTTAATTTCTCATTTTTTCAACTTTAATTTCAAAACGAAGCATAATTCATTCAAAATCCCGGAGAAACCATTTTGAAAAAGGTGAAACGTAAAAATGTATTGCCTCAGCGATGGAAATCAATAAGTGCCTTCCATCAGCTGAGCAATATTGTCATTGCCATTGCCAAAGCGTCTCCATTAGCAATAGCTGTGTTTAGTAACGTGAAATTTCTTTCAAAATTGCACAAATTTTCACAAACTTTTCACAAATTTTCAGAAATTCCTGTTTGTTAACTGAAAAAAGTTGCAACGAGAGAGCACAATGAGAGAGCAAACTATTTCCCCTACATTGAATAACTTGCAATTTTCTGCTACACAAATTTCTGTGTGCAAGGAGTGAAAAAACTGTCAAATACATAGCTGTCAGTGTCTATTACTTGACGTGCGTCGGCTAGGAATTTACAAAATATTGATTCAGATTGTCTTCATTCGCTTGATGAAGATTCAGATAAATCCATCAAAACCAGTGTTACATTTTCTTCCGATATTTTTTAGTAAAAAAATTATTTTACAATTTAAAAATTACAGGGTTTAAAATGATGTGTCAATGTTTTACGTCTTGTACCTACCCAAAAGTGACATTTTATACAAAAAGTGGTTCAGTCCGTTTGGTAACTTTTGGACAAGTTCTCCCTCTCTGAGAGTATTTTCACCTTCTTTCAAAGTTTGACAGGTTTTACACTTTTTTCTTTAAAAAGATACCAAACAGACCTAATATTGAAGGCAATGGCAATGAGCCAAGCTGTATGCCTGTTGTTTGGTAACTTTTTTATTCAACAAATTTGTCAAAACCGAGTTTTTTTTCTATGCGTTTTGACAGCAAATTGTGAAATTTTGTGAAAATTTGTGCAAACTCGCAAGAAATTTCACGTTACCAAACAGACCAAATTTATTTCCTCAAGTATTGCTAATGGAGCCGCTGGGTAAAGAAAACTAATTGATTTGTATAATTAAAAATTTTCAAAGGAATTTTAATGTCAAATCTACCATATTGTTCCATTGCGTTCTTTTTTGTTCATTTGTGTGAATTTCAGTGCAGTTTCGGTCGTTCTCAAAATATTCGCGGTTTTTTCACAAAAGAGATAACTTGCGAAAGAGTAAATAAGGGGAAATGACCCTATCTGTGATTTTCTGATCAAAACATTTTTTTTGAAGAGAAATTAACGGTTCAGCAAAATGTCAGTAGGTACATATGAGAGTAAATGAATGAAGCCAAAAAAAAAAAATCATGTCGTGCGTATCATTCACATAAGGTAGGTAGTACGGAAATACTATGCATTTGTGTGAATTTACTTGCGTTCTTATTACTTTTGCGCCATTTTAATATTTTTGAGAATAGGCAAGTTCAGGAAAATGAGATTTCGAAGATTTTATCAATCTCAGTTATATGAAGTATGAACAGAATTCCTTAACAAAATTTCTCAGCTTCGTGTGCCTTCAGATCACAAACATTTGGTAACATGCTTAATTTTCAGTGTTGAAATCCCTAAACAAGATTTTTGGCAAAAATCCCCATCCACGCCGGAATTTACTTCTATAGCCCATTTTTCGATGACTAAGTGGAATTGAATTGAATTTTATGTTCACAAATTGAAGGCAAGTTCTGAGGTGGCCTAAATTTTGTTTGTCTGGGGGAGCAATAAAATGTAAAGTGCAACGCTGATACAAATTTTTGTGATTCGGGTTGCTTTTAATTTTGTCTGCATGCTTTGGCAATGAAATTATCCCGGGAAAATTTTGTATGGAGAAATTAAATAACCAACACATCTCTCGATCAAACGATAAGTGTAGTCTGGGCGGTTAAGTTTCATTTTTATAAATGGCTGCTGGTTTATGTTATTAGAACTTCTAAATGAATAAGTAGATATTGTTTTTTGATCGCGATATAAAATGTACAGAGTCATATTTTATTGAGACTTAAAATATCTTTGTCCCATTTTCCTCCAAGTGACTTTTAAATTTTTGGGTTTGGTGCTATAAATTAGAAAAATTGAATATTTTTGGAACTTAAGGTGGACCAATGTAATTTTTTGGTGGAGAATCGTAAACGAACTGTTGAAAAACCCACTGTAACCCGTCCTCCTAAGTTATGAATTAAGGGTCGGTCTCAGTACAGACAATTTTTTGTTTTATGATAGTTGCTATAAAAAAGAAATATTAAATAGTTTTTTTGAGCTAAGGGTGGAGAAACAATTTCTATTTTCTGGACAATCATAAACAAGTGGTGGACAAACTTACATTGCTCAATCCTCTTAAGTTATCAATCGGGGCGGTAGACTATTTTTTGTTTGTTGTAAGTTGCTATATAAAAAAGAAATTTTTAATTTTTTTTATTAATTAAGGGTGCACAAACGATCTTTTTTGTCTGGATAAAAATGGACATCTGTTGGACAGACAAATCTTTGACCACCCTCTTAATTAAGAGTTTTGGCTGTTACTGTAAAATAGAGAAGTTGAACATTTTTTTTAACTAAAAGTGGACAAACGATTATTTTTGGAGGATAATCATAAACATAGGAATGGACGAACGAACTCATTCTCTCAAGTTTTTTGTTTGGTCTTGAATCGATCTTAACATTAATCTTTTCTTTTTTTGTAAAAGCTCATTTTTTTGTACTTAAATGATTTTTTAAGTATAATTTGCTTATGTATACCTAATCGCTTACATACACGTAGGTTTATATTTTTGACGTTTTTGGAAATTCATCGTCTTGCTAAAAAAAAATAGCTAAATTAATAGTTTTAAGAACAAAAGGCGTTAGCAATAACTTATTAGGTGTTATAGTGTATGTACTTACCTACTTATAGTTTAACTTAGATCGTCCGGATGGGGGCAAATAAGTAGGTATAACGTTCAACATTTTTAGTTTAACGTGTAAATCGAACTTAAAGGCACTTTAATAAAAAATATGAATTAGGTACCTTTCTATATTTAGGTGTTGAAAGAGTAGACAAAAAATAACTAGGTACCTAAATATAATACCTATATGTTGTATAATAAATTAATCGCAAAATTCCTCAAAAAAAAAAAAAAAAAAAAAAATGCAATAAAAAATGTTCATATTTTTGTCAATGTCTAACGCATTACATCATAGGCATATTATTTTTTTTTGTTTCTCCTTCAAAATATGTATATGTATATTATATACAATGTACAAAAATAACTGGCACATAATAATATGATGATCAAACACATATACAATTGCATGCGGAAAAGCTTTTTTCGTACGCACTCACGCATCTATTGTGTAAAAACATAAGAAAAAACCTTGAATACTCTTACGCACATAGCAATAGTAGAGCCACAGCAATAGCAAACAATTTTTTTTTATAATATAAAAAAAAAAAACAGCATAGACGCACCACAATCAGCTATAGAAGCAGCAGCGGCACAACCAAAAATTTAGAGAGACACATCAGATTCAGCCCACAAGAGTCGCAACTCGCAAGCTCGCAAGTGATTGCAAAACAAGGTCTATACTATATATTATATACATATAACAACACATATATAGAACCAGTCTGACTTTATGGCAGCAAAGCAACAGCAGTTTACAACGCACAAACACCAATACCAACCAACCCATCTACAGCGCGATTCCAAGTGCGTAAACGCACATTTCCTAATTAGTTAAACTTTTTATTATTATTACTTTTTTGTTGTTGTTGTAAACGCACATGTGTGACATGATGGCATAGAACAGAGAAGTCGTCTCACAGTCATAGGGAAGCTTATTTTGTTTTGAAGTCTTTTATGTCAAGCTTGCGTTATTATAAAATGAATCGCCATACGCATTCAGATTCGGGCAAGTGTGTTAAAGTTTGCATACGCGCATAAACTGGTCCAAAGTTTTATTTTTTTCGGGTGGGCTTTTTATTTTTGTGCGTGCGCGTGTGTCATTCATATACGCATTTTTTAAGCATTCTGTTTTTAACTCAACAAATATGTAAGTCTTGAGTTGTTGAAGCTTTTTGCTAGTTTGTAGGTAGGTAGGTATATATAAATTTTTGCTAAGAAGCCTATACAATTTTTTTTCTATTATAGACGATCAAAATAAACTTTTAAATAAAAAGTGATTGTGAAAAAGTTTTCATGTTTAAAAAATTATTTTTATCTAATTTTTTTTTTGTAGGTAGGTATAAGCAGCGATAATCAGGTTTCTTTCTCTTACATACATATGTAGGTTAGGTACATTAGATTTTAAGTATAGGTAGGTACATCAAATATATTTTGCACGTGTTTGCACATCAGACAGTCTCGATATCATGGTAGGCTTTCTTAAGTCGGTGTCTATATAAAATAACCAAAAGCCCCGGTGGTGCTGCTGCTGCCAAATGCGGACGTGTCTATAAATGAGTCGTGCATTTCATCGTACATATATGTACGTAGGTAGGTAGGTACCTATAATATATTTAAGCACTTTACTTACCACCTAGATACTTTTCGTCATGTTTGTTGTTTTTCTATTCAGTGTAACACCCCATTTAGGGTTGCCGTTAACAAAAATTTAACCGATTTGATAGTCTAGTCTTGATAGCTGACGTATGTATGTTATAAAAACATGATGTTTATTCTAAGATGTTGCTCTCAGTACCTATACCTACATACCTACCTATAAAAAAGAAATATAAAGATACGACCTTAAGCTTTATCCATGAAGTTTGTTTGAAGTTTCATATTAGGTACTGCGATGACATACCTACCTGCCTTTTAAGGAAATACTAGATAGAGATACATATGTCAACTAAACCATCTATTTGTGTTTGAAGAATTTAGAATTTTCTCAAATTCTTTCTTTTGAAGACTTTCAAACGTTCTAATGAGTTTTTAAATATAGATTAATCGTGCAGATGAAAAATTCGATTTGCAGTAGATAAACCTGTACAAAATTAGAATTGATGCCACAAAAATATTGAAATATCGTGCTTTGTCTTATAGCTTACAAAAAAATGTATGTCTTCGTAATACATATGAAAACTCACTGAGTCCATTTTTCAAAATGTTGAAACATTTGCAGTTGTTATGGAATTTTGTACCTACTGACAATAAATTGCATATTTTTGAGTTTGAGGAATTTTGTATTTAGAATTAAAGCAATATACCTACATATAGGAATATGTAACAATTATAATTGTTTAAGACCTTTTAAAAAAATTAAAACGTGGTGTTTGTTTAACTATGGCCTGTTCAGGAGAGTTATATATCAATTTTGAAAAATATGGGCTTCGGAAATTTTCATAGAACGACGATGATATGATTTGTACTACGAAAAAATTCAAGTGAAATTTTGAAACTTATTTATCTTTACGTTGGCATATAAGAAACGTTGTTTAAAAAGTATTAATACCTAATATCTCGCTCAGACGAAAAAAATGTTAATATTGTTAGTGTGCAACTTTAGCGTGAAGTTGTTTTCGATAAAATTTAGCGAGTACCTACTACGCGAAAAACCAACATTTTCGTCATTTTAGGTTTTTTTTTTTATGACGATATTTTCTAAATGATAACTCCTACTTCAAAAACCGTTTTAGACTTTTCTCTAGAAAATTAGATGATCTGCAAGTTTTGTTTGAACTATTTTTGAATAGCATAACCTGTTTAAAAGTTATACATGAAAAACCGATACTTTTGACATTATTTCGCGTTGGACTTTTAAGACAAAAGTTTGATGTCAAAATAAAAATGATATGCGTTGATAAACTTTCACTTTTTGATACAGCCGTTTTTGGTCACTTTTCCTAGGCTTTTAGTAGGGTAACAGGTATTTTTTTTTTTACAAAATTCCATGAGAACATTTAAAAACCTGTTAAAAATTAAGGTTCATTTTGTGTTAGCGCATTCTTAATGAATTATAATTTGTTTTATTTAATACATATCTCCCAAAATTTATTAATTCTACTCGATTTTTACATCTTATATGCCTTAAAGATCTGGTATTTAAAACACATAAGTTTCAAAAAAATACCCTTTGAAGATTTTAGGCTTTTTTTTAACCAAAATATTTTTTTTTTTCGTGAAAATTGCAAAGTCTCTGTTATTGAATTTATCGTTATACAATAGCTGACATTTTTATAGTGGATTATTGTGACAATAACTTTATAGTGTCTTAATTTTTCGAAATTTTGAATTTTTTTTCTATCAACATTATTTCTGTCTAAAATACTTAAAATAGAATTGATTTTTCTCTTTTTTAGACAAACCCCATCACAAGCCAATTTTTCCCAAACACGTTTTATGAAATTTCGAATATTTTTGTTCTAAGTCCGACCCTCCTAGATAGTGTGCCCAAAAAGATAGGAGGTTTTACATTTTCAATAAAATCGGTAGTCATTTTAAAAAACGTCAAATCAAAGTTAATTTGATCGCCAAATAGGTAGTCGTCATTTTTCTCCTTTTTGCACAAAATCTGTTTGATCAAAGTCAGACAATTGATTTTACAAACGCATTTGACGTTTATACGAACCCGCGCTTTCTGGCTTTTCAATATTTTTATCGTTAACTCCATTTTTTTTACCGCAGAGAGTTGCCCTGCAAATGATCGAAAAAAATGCTTATTTGAATACAAATTTCGTTTTGGGTTTTCAAACAGTTGAAATGACGTTTTCGAAAACGGCAATTTTTGGTCATGTTTTTCCTTCAACAAAAATAAATAAAGCCAATGATTTTTTTCTCTCCGACTTATCGGAATCGAAATAAATCGTTTAAGTCTGTACTCAGCCTATAGCGCCTATAATTTATGGTTGACAAATCAGAAATGAACTAATACGTACGACCCAGTCGTGCGTTAAAAGAATCCCCGAAAGCGTTCTCAAGTTAAAACGTTTAAAAAATGAAAAGTCTTCCAAGTTAATCTTTTTTGTCCTTATAGCCCACAAAATATACCAAACTTTTGGCTGAAAATCTGAGCTATTAAAGAGAGCTTTATTTTTATGTCATTTAAATTTCAATTTAAAATACCCTAAATTTGGACTAAGACTAAAATTATTATCGTGAGTAAAAACTGTTGATATTTTGTTTTTAGTAAATATCATGAAAACTATCAAGTTTTTTGAAAAAGTCTGAAGAGAAAAATAACTGTAGCTTATGCAATTCTACAAAAAAAAATTTTTGTATCACTTTTTTTTCGTAAGAATCAATAGATTTCGAGGAAAACTTGAGCAAATATTACAATAGCAGTGTTGTGATTTATTAAGAAATTTGCCATAATTCCGCTGATGGTTTTAAAAACTGGGCGCGTTTGTATTCTTTATGTTTTCCACTTTTTAAAACTATTATTAGTTTTAAAAAGTGGAAAACATAAAGAAAATCCGCATAAACAAAAATTTAGTAACTCCAAGTCATTCTCTTATCGAACCAAGTAAAATTATAATTGGACTATTACAAATTTCAATAAAGCTCAATCTTGGTGAGGTGATCTGTTTTACCGTCCTAGGTACAAGTTTGAACCACTCGTTTTGATTTGTTTGTATATATGACGATATCCAATAAAAATAGCCAACAAAATTTGTAACAAAAAACACTATTACTTTTTTATTCGTAAAACAAATCACTTCTGAGAAAAACAGGCTTAAACGTTACAATATCACTTGTTTGTTTTATTGCGTACCTATAGCCTTGTAAGGTACCTACTTTGCGCTTTTGCTTACGTTTTTCTCAAAATCTATAGCTTCAAGAAAAAAAAATTATATAAACTTTTTTTATTTAGCATTAGGCTTTAATTTTTTCCTTGACTTTTACATTTCCTTGAACAATTTACGAAAAAAAAACAACTAAATTAAGCCCCTTTCATCTGACAAAATCAAAAGTCCTGTTCCAAAATGTAAAGTAGGTATTTTTTAGGAAATGCTTATTTAGGTTAAAGCTCTCCACAAAATTAGTAATTTTGCCCAAATGAAAGTCTTATTTTCCTGATAGATTATTGAAGGATAGATGTTTTATTAAAAATAAGCAATTGCTCCATTTTGCTAATGCTTAATTTATATTTCGAAATACGTAGGAACTCATATCTTTACTATCAACCTTATGTTAGTAAACATAACTTTAAATCTTGATGGATATAATTAGCATCAAGACACTTCTGTTCATCATTGAATAAAAACTAAACAGTGGTAGTGATCGATTACAACTTACAAGCTTATCTGGACCGAAACATACCTAACATATACTCAAGCTATTTACTTTTAACGAGCTAACACTTAATTTATAATATTTCGCTTGTAGACAAATTTCAGTTCAACTCAGAAAGAGATACCTAGACAGACCCCTTTCACACAAGGATTCAAGTTGCTGGAGATTTTTTGACGTTTTCTTTTAATTTCCAATAGGTATCAACCAATTGTAGACCGTTCATTCCTCTACTTGGTGCCATTCTCATAAACACAAAATCATGAAAGTTGCTGGAAACTCAGTTTCCTCGTGCGATAGGGGACTAACAAATATTTTCGGAAAATTAAGTAGGTACCTAGGTATTTATGCCAAAAACAATGCTCAGTTTTTCGGTTTATTCTGTTTTTTTTTGTTTTATTTAAATAACTTGATCTTAAGATTTCGAACAACTTGTTCATATTATTAGCAATTTTTTAAGACAAACGAAAATTTCAACAGCAAAAAAAAAACAAAAAACAAAAAGATCAGTTTGTATTTAAAGACGCACAGCGGCAACACTATGGACTCAGTCCTTTTATGGTGCAAAGCTTGCTCTTTAACTTGCTAAATATGTTGCACACAGGCACACACACACACATATAAAGCAAAAATCAGTGTTGCCTCGCACAGACACTATACGAACAAGCGGTGCTGCTGCTGTGCATAGGGGTCTTTTTATTTGATTTTTGTTTTATTTTTTTGGGCAATGTTGCCGGTCCTCTCTCCAAAAATGAAATGCTATGCGTGACATATTTTTTTTTACATCCGAAGGCTTCCCCTACCATGGTAATGCGTTTTAATTAATTAACGTACTCAACAGAGTATGTACGACTACGAAGACGATGACGATGATGATGGCGGCGGCGTATATACATATGTTAGAAAGTAGGTACAGAAGTAAAAGAGAGTTTAATATAGCATGGCTTTCTGCACTGTTTGTTGTTGTTTTTGGTTTGATTCTTGTGAAGACAAAGCTTACAAAATTGTACTAAAATTGCCTGGTTAGGTTAGGTATGTATATTTGTATACCTACTCGTACTATAATGCAAGCATGCGTGTATCTACATATGTAGGTATGATGATGATGATGCATTAAAATGCGCTTAGGTTAGAGTTTTCCGGGCAAAAGAAAATAAACACGCATCATTGTGGTTGGTTTCGTATTTTGTATTTTGTTAGACGGACCTTTGTGTATATTAAATTTTGGGCAGGCAAACTTGCAGGGGCCTGATGCGTATTTTAGCTACCGTATGTAAGTCGCATATGTACATAAATACAAGCATTAAATTATGCGTTGCCTCAAATCTAGGTCACTAGATGTAATTGTTATTCATGCCGATGTGACCAGTCTTTGGAAAGAGTTTTGTTAGTTGTATGTTGTATATGTAGCTGCTGCATGCGTGCAACATGTCGTTTTGTTAAATGAAAATATAATTGCATTAGATTTGAAATATAGAGGAAGTTAAACATTTTGAGATTTTAATGATAGAAAAATAATAGTAGGTAGGTAGGTACTTTTGAGAATTAAAATACTTCCTAAACTTAGCTGTTTGTTTTTGGCTATTCCCAGGAATTATAGCAAAACCAAAATTTCTTCAAACTATGGGAAAAATGAATGATGAGCTCGGTTAATATAGTACGTATATTTTTAGGTTTAAAAAATTGAATATTTTTTGACATTTTGTAACCGACTGTTGCAATGATCACTTAATTATAACGTAATTATTAGGAAAATGGGATATATCGCAGAGATCTGAGTTACTTGAACAGGATTCCTCACTTAAATTTCTCAGCTTTGCTTTCAAAATGCTGAGGGAAAAAAAATGGTGGATTGGCTTACTCAAAAATTTTTTGAATAAAAATTCACACGTTCAGCAGAATATCAGTAAGATAGTAAATAAATGAAAACCAAACATCTTGTCGTGTCATTCACATAATGTCGTACTTACAAAATATTGTGAATTTGCTTTCCCGTATTCTTTTTTCACATTTTTGAGAGAATTTCTTCAAATGAAGGACCGGACGACGAAACAAAAAAAAGTAGTCAAACATTTTAGGTCTGTTTTCACAATTTGCTGTCAAAACCCATAAAAAAACTCACTTTTGACAAATTTGTTGACAAACAGACTTTTTTTCTCCATCGACAACAGTTGTCTAATAAAAGGCTTGTTCGAGGCATTGCATAAACAAACGTTGAAATCAGTTGTCAATATAGTTGGTTTGTTCGATTAAGGCATTGCATGGGGATTATATTATTGGACTCTGAACTTGTTCTGATGTATTTTATGTACTACTTTATTCGCCCTAGTTTATTTGCAATCAGTTTACATATATGAAGAAACAAGTTTCTTGAGATCTTTTTAGTTTTCTTATAAAGTCTCTTGCGTACAAATTGTTGATTGGGGCGATTTTGTTTACTCCCCATTGACGGTGTTCATATTGCACTGCCTCCTCCGACTTTTTTTGGAGTCTCTGTATACTTTATGTCACTCCCACTTCAGAGAGTGAGAAAGGCAGGATTTTTTAGTTTTTAAATTGTGAATTTTGTTGACGTTTTGTTTTGTGCTAATTTCGTTTGAGGAGTTAAATGCAATTTTTTGTTTTACTTTCTGTTGCATTAAATTCTCTTTAAAACAGTGGACATTTTATATTATTGGGCTACTGTTAAATTGTGTGTTTAATGGAATGGTGTTATTTTTGAGAAAATCAAATTAAAAACCAAAGAAGTTCAATGCTGGTTTCTCATTGCTGACGAAATGTCATTATTTTTGCAAATTTTGACAAAATACAAGAAAGAACTTGTTCATTATTTTCTGTCATTGGCGCCATTGTATTGATTTCGTGTGAATGTATGTCATTAAAAACGGGTATTTTCTATATTGTTTTGCCAGTTTCGTGATATCAATTCTAGTTTTGTGACAGTCCCATTTATAAAACGCCCTGGAATTCCCCAGTGCGCACTAGTTCAGGGAACAATTAACTTTATATAAATTCGAAAATGCCTGTTTGGTATTTTTTTTTTCAACAAATTTCCCAAACTGAGTTTTTTTCTTATGCGTTTTGACAGCAAATTGTAAAAATTTGTGAAATTTTGTGCAAATTCGTAATAAATTTTACGTTACATTGCTGTCAAAATGACACAATGTATGCAAATGAGTTAACGCTATCCATTTTATCCCTCAACGTCAACGGATCCGTTGCCGAAACGCATGTGATGGATTTTATTGGTCGCGTCTTTTAAGACTTTGCCAAACTTTGAATGTCATGGTTGAATCAAAACAAAAATTAAAGAATGAGTCTATGCCAATATTTATATGTGTCGAATATTAGTTAATCAGAATTTTACTTAGACATTATGGAACAAACCCAACGACTAGAATAATATATTTTGTCTGTGGTAAAGCATTGTTTAGTCTCACTTTACATAATAATAGGTAGGTACTTTCCGGTCGAAAAAAAAATCTTCTATGTTAAACTGTGTTGTTTGTCTTCGGTTTCAGATTCAAATTCAAATTCAATTCGATGCTCTTTGGAAGACGTGCAAGTTAGTGGTACAAATCTTCGGCATTTAAGAAAAGAAAAAAAAAGAAAAAAAGGGTTTACTGTTCAAATATTATATTGCAACTGTGTACACAACATATATGTAGGTATAAATAATGTAGATAAAGGCAACGCACAATCAGCACACAACACAAAGCGCTGCAGCACAGTTTTCCGGTGATGGAATAAAATATTTGTGTATTTTTGTTTGCATGATGGGAAAGTTTTCGAAAGTTATTTTATTTTTTTATTTTGGTTTGGTTTGGTTTGGTTTGGTTTCATGTGATGATTGCAATGGGAAACGAACCGACAACAACGATGACTATACGACGACGTTTTCTATGAACAACAAAGTGGTGGTGAGTGAGTGTAAAATATATACCGAGTAGGTAGGTATGTATATAATATTAAAAGGGACTATGTTTTGTGTTAGCCTCAAGGCAGTTAATGAGTTTGTATTTTTAAATCAATTTCTTAAAATCACAATGCAACTCATTGCCTCAGGTCTGAAGACGAATTAAAAAAAACAAAAACAAAAAAAGAAACATCTTCCGCTTGGATGTTTATTTTTTATAACTTTTTAGATTGTTTAAGAAATTAAGAGATAGGTAGGTACATATAAACACACATTTTGAATGAAAAGATACAAAAGTCAATTAAAATCTTATGAGACGGAATAAATATTCACTCTCAATTATGCGAATTGATATATAATATTGTTGAAGAATGAGTTTGTTTTGTTTGATTAACGTTTTTATCTACGTATAGCTTGATGTGATTTCCTTATAGAGCTAAGAGCGCTGTCGTCTAGGGTGACTTTTGAAATGTTTCACTCAACGAGATAGCCATTACATGTCTAAGAAAAGGATGGTGTTAAGGTATGATACTACTTAACAATTTACTAACTTTTGAGCGCCTTCCTAAAATATTCTTAATTTAAACATTTTATTTAACCAGTATCATAATAAACCTTTTTCCTCAATAAACTTCAGCTGAACAGGCCTAAAAAAGTGACAGTTCGTGCAAAAAAGTAAGCAAGCATACCATTTTCACATTTTTAATTGTCAAAGTGACATTTGGAGTTAGTAGGTACCTATAATATTTAAAAGTGAAAATAGACATTTACTGCTTTTAACTTTATAAAAATGTTTAAAAGATAGTACAATCATGGTCACTCGTAAAAAAATTAAACATCATACTTCGGCGTCGAAAATTTTAAGCCAATGTTATTGGTATGATATTTGACTATTTTTTGTTATTTTTGGCACGAAGACGAAATAGAAGACTTTGATGTGGAAAAGACCTCCATGAATACTTCTAATTTTAGTTCAAGTTGTATGGAAAGTCTAAAATCTTTAAAATCTGATCTAGTCATTAAATTCTGTGCTTCTAAATAGTTTTAACAAAATTTTAAAATTTTTAAAACAATTTTGTTGAAACAAAAATAAATCAAAAAAAACGAATCAATATGTCTGTTCCCGTACTTTCCAAAACTGCAAATTTCTACGAATTTTAATCAAAAGTTTGTCAAAAGTTCATATTAAAAAAAAATAAAATGTGAAGAAATTCACAGTTTTGGACAGAAAATGACAGATATTCACAGTAAAGGAACGCACCTAATTTGTTTAGTACTTCTGACACTTTCAAAATTTTTTCGTTAAATATATCGATAACATTTTTGAACCATTGACGGTATTCACAACGGACGGCCTCGACCGACTTTTTTTTACGTCTCTGTATATTATTTCTCAATCCCACTTCATGGCGAGAGCGGAGAGAAAGATGCCTTTTTTGACCACCTCTTTCTTGCTATCAAGTGGGAGTGAGATAAATATACGGAGAGGTCAAAAAAAGTCGACGGAAAACATGCATCTTTGGCCGTTTTCGAAAATATATCAAATCAACGTCAATTTGATCATCAAATTATGGTTATTTTTTGACGCAGACTTTCCTTTCGTCTCATCCATGCGTGCGCACAAAATCTATTTGATCAACGTCAGTCAATTTTCTTGCAAACGTATTTGACGTCTAAGAACACGCTCTCCATGGCTTGTAATTTTTTTTTTTTTTTTACACTCGATTTTTTTACTACAGAGTATGCACCGTAAATGATGTTATCGAACATACCTATGACTTTAGCAAACTGACAACAGTTAACTTGTGCAGTTTGCGTTTAAAAACATTTTGCAATTGCATTTTTGACGCAAATAAGGTTTTCTGTTGGTGAATCGAACGTTCGAAGTGAGAAGTTTGTAAATTACAAATGACGTTCAAATCAACGAACATTCGATAACCACAATAGAATGAGTTCAAACTTCCAACTAACATATTTTTGACATTTATGTATAAGTCGAATAAAAGGTTCTCAATTCGGTAAAAGAGGGGGTAAGCTAAATTTTTAGCTGTTGCCCAGATGAGCAAGTTCGTATGATCCAGATACCCATATTTGTTTTCTAAAATCAGACGTACATAAGTGCAAAATATGAAACCTTAATTTTTGAAACACTCCAAATAATGGTTCCTATTTGTTCCAAACTTAATTAAAATATGTTTTTTCCGAGCTTGAGCTCTTAAAAATCATAAGCTCTTACTCTTATATAGTAACCTTTTATTATAGGAAGCAACATACCTACTTACAAATAGCTTACTCATGCAAAATAACTGGCTCTCTTAAACCATGATTAGCCTTTTTATTTATATGTAATTCACTGCTTTCACATTGAATTATCCTTGAAAATAAAACGTAAATTATTTCAGGCAACTTCAACCAATATATTCCAACAACATCATCACCCCATATATACGTACCAATGCCGCATCATAATATCATCTCCAATTTTCTTTCATTCTATTTTATATATTCCTTGTTATTTCCGTTCTGGACTGTTCAGTTCACTGTTGTTTTTTTTTTTTTTAATTCGTCTTCTGTTTTATTTTTTCGCATAATCACCGGAGAGAAGTGTGCCCCTGATGCATGTATGAATGTGCTTGCTTAGGTTTGGTATGTACTCTAATTAAATTCACACAGGTGAACTGACTGCCAAAGAAAAAACAAAACAAAACAAAACAAAATAAAACAAAAATGATGCTATACTGCAGTAGTATGTGAAAGATGCAGCACAATGGGCGCATCCATGAAGGTCGACCCTTTTCTTTTTGCAATGAATTTTTATTTTTTTATTTTTCTTTTCGAACCGAAGGGAATATTTTGACTGCCTCGGTGCAATTGTCAGGGAATTGCTCTTGAAAGTTTGTTACAATCGACTGAGTTTTAGAAAAGGGACCTCTTCAGTTAAGATGCGGGAGTCTTCGTTCATATGTATGTATATATATGAAATCTCGGTCCCCTTTGATGCATATAAGTGCAGATTTTTTCCAGCCTACCTTTTCTCCTTTTCGTGATCTGAAAAAGTGCAGCACACCGCTAATTAACATTTTTCGCTGGAATAAGAGTACTTTAACCTCTTTTCTTTGGGAGGGGTATATTTTTATTTCGTGCAAACCAAAAAGGCAGCTTAAAATGAAGTACGACGTTAACAAAAAAATTGAGTGGGTGGTTGGGGGAAATAAAAACAAAACAAAACAAAAAAAATCGTATAAGGTGCGTTCGTATAACATGCTCTCGAAATTTTTCTCAACCCAGGGCTGTTCCTTTTCCTTCACCATCACAAGCTGGGAGTTGTTTATTCTTCTATCTAACGAATTAGCATTGTAGTCGCTGTTGCATGAAATTATATGCGATGCAATTTACTTTTGTGAGATATATTTTCGTGGTTGGGCCTTTTCTTTTTGTTATTTTTGTTGTTTTTGTTGTCAGAAAGTTACTTTGAACTCATTTTTTAGGAAAACTTTTTTTTTTCTTATTCGTGTTTAAAATGAAATTGTGGCGAAAGTGTATATAGGTAGAAAAGGTACTAAAATTTGTAAGCTACGTGATGTCCCCTCGAATTTATTTTATTATTTTTTTTTTGTTTTGCTGTGAACAAAGTATGTATATACCTATCTACTTTATGCAGTGTTTGTTTGAAGTACAAACGTACTGCGCTTTAATTAGGAGTAATAAAGGTTCTTTTTACTTTGCTTTGTTATAATTTACTTTGAAGTGCACTTCAATTTCGTTGCACAGATGAATATAAGGCCGAGGGCGGCAAAGAGAGTTTTTGGTAGAGCTTTTGAATTGGAAAGAAATGTATTGTTGGTTAATTTATTTTTTTTTTTTCCATTTTCTGTTATATGTGTTGAATTGAAGCATGTACCTAACCATATCCACGGTAAACTTACTTCAAACTTTGTTGTTGCTCGAAGGCGCCTCTTATAATACGTACCTATACATATATGTCGTTTTTTTAATTAAGTATAAGAAACATGTGTTTTCATTTTGAGTATAGAAATTTATTATACAAAATACTATGTGCCTCCGTATATTACTTCAAAATATAAAATAAATTCAATTTGGAGATAAATTTTTAAGTCTTTTCGACTAAACTCTTAAATATACGGGGTTGTTAAATAAAATGCACGACTAAATCGCGCACGTACTTGCTATAATTTTCAAGTCTGTTAGAATGTAAATAGGGACAAATGTTAAAAAACATGAAATTCTTTCTTTAAATTGTTTAAACAACTATTTAAATAAATTGAATTAAAAAAAATGCAGCCTGAAGAAGAAAAATAAATTAAGGCAACGATAATTTCAAAAATGTTTAGAGAAGCTTTATTAATTTTTTTTTAACATTTAAAATAAATTATAAGTAGTTACTAATAAACACTTATAAAAATTGAACCTAATACTTTAGCAAATACAACGAAAAATGTTATTTACTCAACATATTTTTCATTAAAATTCATCAGAACCTGGACTTCGTTGGCTCAAAGTATAGTTAGTCGACCATTCGTTAATTAAACTGTCAATTGGTGTTGTTGTTTGTACTTTATAACTTAACTTTATACACATTCGTTAAATTAATGATTTATTCGTTAGATAAATGAATTTATTCGCTGAATAAATTAATTTATTCGTTCAATAAATTAATTCGTTGAATGTATGAATTTATTCGTTAATTTATTTGTTAAATAAATGAATTTATTTGTTGAATAAATGAATTTATTGGTTAATTCACGGAATTTATGCGTTGAGTCAATGAATTTTATTTATTAGTCAAAGTGAATGATTTTTTATATGCGAAGATTTCATGCAATGCAAGTCAAGAAGCATCAGTTATTTGATGAGTTATGTTGAATTATTGATTTCAAAAACCTTTTAGCAGCTTTAAAAACCGAAACGAAAATTGGCTTTGTTCTTGTTAGGTTTAGGTCACATTTGATTCTTGTTCAAAAAAAGCTTCTTTTTTCGATTATCGGTATTCGTATATCTGTATATCTCTTATGGCTTCGAATAGAGACAGCTTAATTTTAGTGTAAAATTTTTTTTTATAACAATTTCTTTAAAAAACCTCAATAAATAATGTATGCACTAAAATTCAAATTAATAAAACTTTATAAAAATCCAAAAATTTCTAGGGGTAAAAGTATGGACTTATAGAGGAATGGGTCAATGACCCTGGACAACATTAATTTGGTCAGTAAATTTTTCAAGACATACAAATTTGATTTAGGAAGTCTGTAGTCTGTATTGAAATGAAAAATTAGTTTGGAAAACAACGGAAACCCGGAAGCGGGCTTGTCCCTATAGACATTAGCCTTGACATACCCCCACAAAAAATAGTCTAATGGTGTCAAATCGCACGATCTAGGCGGCCAATTGACCGGCCCGAAACGTGAAATTAACTGTTCACCAAACTCGCCTCGCAATTGCGCCATTGTTTCGCGTGCTGTGTGGCATGTGGCACCGTCTTGTTGAAACCACATATCATGCAAGTCAAGAACTTCCATTTCGGGCAAAAAAAAGTTTGTTATCATCGCTCGGTAGCGTTCACCATTGACAGTAACGCTGCGATTCGCATCATCTTTGAAGAAATATGGCCCAATAATGCCGCCGGCCCATAAACCGCACCAAACAGTGGCTTTTTCGGGATGCATTGGTAGCTGTTGCAATGCTTCTGGCTGATCTTCACTCCAAATGCGGCAGTTGTGCTTATTTACGTACCCATTCAACCAAAAATGAGCCTCATCGCTGAACACAATTTTTCGATAAAAAAGCGGATCCTCGTCCAGCTTTCCAAGAGCCCATTCACCAAAAATTCGGCGTTGTGGTAGGTCGGCTGGCTTCAGTTCTTGGTTAAATTGCAAACCAAACTGAAGCTGTTTGACAGTGACACAAGGTACTAAACACACGTCAGCTGTCAAAACCAGTGTTGCCAAAACCAAACCAGCTAAAAAATCACCCATTATAAGTTATGATCTTACAAATCTTAATCAAATAACTGGCGTCATCAATCGCAACGAAGCGAAAAACTTCACCACAACAATCCAAATCAGAAATATTACCGAGGATTTTTATAAATTTACAAACTCATGTAAAGTTTACTATCAGCGTGGCATTGGCGCCCAAACATACACGTACTCATAAAGGGATGCTTTATTATAATTCTCTCTTCTTCACCTACGCCTACTGGCGATCGAATTTCCTTAGAAATAATAATAGAAATACAATTTTTGTTAAAAATCTGCTAGATATTGTTAAAAAAATGGTTTGGTAAGTACCAATTTTAATGAAAATCGAACAAGTCTTTTTCAAAATATCGAGTTGTCAACAAAAATTGAAACGTTTTTTTTTAATCAAAAATTTTAGTAGGTACAATACTTGGTATTTAAATTTTTCAAAATATTTTCCATAAAAAAATTGAACCGTTTTCGAGAAAAACGAAAATAATAAAAATGGTTCTATGGAAGGTGCCATTAATTACCATTTTTCGGAAAATTTACTTTCACCAAAAAGTACCTAACTTGTATACTTTTTTAAAAGTAAAAGAATTAAAAAAAAAAATCTGTGAAATCTGTGGAGCCAATTTTGAGAAAAATAAGGTTTTCCAAAAATGCAAAAAAAATATACACATTATGTAGGTATGGCAAAATATTTTTGGTCCTAAAAAATTAAAATCGATATGGATAATATCCCTTTTGAAACTATGCTGTTTGTTGCTTTGAGCTAAGGTGCGTTTTAAATTTATCGGACACTGATACTAAATTTAGGTAAACATTTAACTTCAACTTACACATTTATGTTCTACTTTTTCCTCAGCGTAAACTGTATATATTGAACTTAAATATTTAAGTTTCGTTTCAGCAAATGAAAAAAATATAGTTTAGTATTAAATAAGGGTTTTATTTTGTAGAATTTTCCCTTAATTAAAAATTATATAATTTCTAGAATCTTCTTCATTATATAAAACTGAAATTAAAGCTGTAAAGAACAAATTGTTTCGTTCTAAAATTCTAAAAAATTATTTAAATGTTAAACTTTTTGTATCTTGATCTTCAATAAAGAAAATAAATAAATAAATAAAAAATATAGTTTAAATTAAAAAAATACATAAGTTTCTACACTCAGAGAAAAAAAAGTGTAATTAAGGACAAACATACTTAAACTGACAAATTTCAAACTTCTTTTCATCGCAATCGTGTTTATACTATAATTAAGTACGACGGATTTGAATCAATATTAACGCATTCTTTCTTTAAGTAGTTGCATTCCTAAGTTAAGAACGACCAGCAGTAAACTTAAGCACGCATTTTTTTGTTTTGATGGTATAGAAGTCATTTTAACTCCGTGCGTTCTTATATTGATTACTTTTTGGGTAAAATAAGAAAAAGCGGAGTTAAATGGAGTATGTTATGCTAAGAAGGATTGCGTTCATAAATTCAATCTAAATATTCTCAAAATTAGACTTTCATTTTTCTCTGGGTGTATAATAATGTTTTCAACAAATTTAATATGACAATTTTTGCGATAGTGCTTAGATAATAATTTGTTATTTATTACTCATTAAAAAAAATAGAGGTACCTATCTACATTTGTTATTCGCGAAAAAAGAATTCACTCTTCAATTCAATATGGCGCGAAAACCCTGCTTTAGCTTCCTTCTTCTTTATTGTGCCCTAATCAAAGAAAAACAAATTATTCTTACACATCGATGCAATACAACAAATTCAATACAAATACAAATACAATATATTGAAACATGAATGGTCGTATCTTAAACTTGTTTATCAAAAATATTACTTCCCATAAAGTTCTTCAATCTCTCAGTAAGTTTATTGAAGTGATAAATTACCTAATTGTATTTTTTATCTATTCTCTTAAGTGCATTTAGTGAAATTTAAAAAAAATTTTATTTAAAATTTATTAATTCTATAGGTATATTTTAAATCTCAAGTATTTGTACTGCAAATACAATAAATATATGTACTTGCATACTTTATAAATGCCAAAAAAACAAAAATACATCCAGGTAGGTACATACCTACCTATATACATAGTATGTACTTATATATTTAACTTAAATGCGCACTTTACCTCCACTTTAAAATTAGTTCCATTTATTTGAGGCAACATTCGATTTTTATGACCTTGCTTCTTATGCAAAAAAAAAAAATCATTATCTTTTATCTAAAGAACGAACAAAAATAATCAAAACAAAAAACTTTATAAATTTGTTTACCCACATGGCTCGATGCAGAAAAGTGTCCTAAATAATATTTGAAGCAAAAAAAAATAAAAAACAAAACAAAATACACAACACCAAAAGTACAATAACACAAAAATGATAAAATATATGTACCTACGTTTGTTATACCAATAAGTATATAAATTAACTTCCTACAATGTAGGTTTCGACTTAAAATGTTATATGCACATACCTACTTTTGTGATATTTTTATTATTTTTTTGTTTTGTTTAAAGACCAAAAAGTGTCATCAAAAGCTATTTATTTTCTTCCGTCAGTATATTATACCTTCACACATTATGTAGGTGTTATCATATCAATAAAAAAAGTTCTTGGAACTCAATAACAAAATTTTGTAACTAAAAAGATTATATGATTGTATATTTTATACCAATGAATTGTGATTTTATTTTCATCAGATAAAAAACTATTATAATAATAATTATAAATATACTAGATACTATAAGTAGATAGATAAAAAATATTAATTTTCCACTTAAGTGGTATAGGTAGGTTCTACTTTAAAACCTCGAACTGGTAAAAATTATGAGGTTGATAAGTAAAACCAAGAACTTATACGTTCTAGACATGGTAAATATTAAAACAAAAATAAAAATATTTTATTCCCCATTTCATATTCTATTCTGAATTTTTACGTTAAATGCACTTCCAGCGTTGCCGATGTGGCACGAATGTGCTTTTATTACACGACAATTTCATCATAGCAGGAAAAAAATAACATGCCACGCTTTTCTTATTCCCATTATTTGTCTTAAAATAAAGTGAATTTTGACAAAATTTGATGAACATAACATTTCTCCAAATGCCGTCGAATAGGAAGAAACTCCTATTTTTGTCTCCGCGAAAAATTAAACTCCAAAATTTCAAATGGAATGAAACCCGAAATTATGGCCTTTTTTATAATGCAATTTTACCCCGTGCAACAAGGCCCCAACGAAATGAAAAAAATCCCTAAAAATAAAAATTCTCCAAATATTGAATTATAAATATTATTGAATTATAACAAAATAAAAGATTTGCATTTATTTCAAATGGTACGGTTTTTAGAAAATGTGACACGGCAATTTATTTTTGGGCGGCAACGCTGTGCACTTGGCAAATGTGAGATACCTATTTATTTCAGTGTAACTAATCATACTTCGAATTATGTTAAAATTTTAATAAGATACATATCGACTGTTAAAGTGCAGAAACTCGTAAGTCGTTAATACATGTTTTTCAGAAATAAAAAAAAAAACTGCCAAATTTTGTATGGCGATGTATGGTAAGAGGCTTTAAATTCTGTTTTTTTCTGTCAAATGAATTCAGAATAACATTGCTACGCTGATATTGCCAAAAGGTGTGGCTCTAATTCTGCTGATTTTTTGCATTAATTTTTTTTTTAATTTCTCGACTAACAAGGTCCTACGCTTTAACCGTCGATATTTTTCACGCCTTGTTTTTTCAAAAAGAACGTATAAATATGACAATATACCGCAAAATAGCATTTTTCAGTAAATCTATAATACGATACCATACAACTTTGATTTGCTGTATTTTTGTATCGAAGATAGTGTTTAATGTAGTCGCTCGACGTCTTTAAGTTGAGTAAAAACAAATTTCGACACAATTTGTGCTTGTGTCAAAAAATTTTTGTACACGAATAAAATTGTTTATACACATTTTTTGACATTAAAAAAAATGTTTGTCATTTTTTTTTGACAAAGCAAATCACGACAAATTATTTTTTGGCACAACTTAAGAACTAATAACGACAATTTGCATGAAACTTACAGTTTAGACTTAATATTGTTAAAAAAAATCAATATATGTAATTAGAAATAAATTGAATAAAAACAACGCCTGAAATTTTATTTTAATCAGACGTGATTTATATACCATCTGATTTCTTAAACAAATCTCAATTTATGAGAAAAAAAAATTGAAAATAATTTTTTATATAGAAGGGGTAGGTATATAAAAATGGTTCTATGGGAGATACCATTTTTAATCGATAGATACATTTTTTTTTTTTTCAAAAAATATGGTAGATGGTGCTGATCTAAGCTGAGATAACAAATTTAATTAAAATCGTAGGAGTCATTTTTTGAGAAAAATGAAATTTTTCTTACCGGTTCTTGAACACTTGTATGGCAGGTACCGTTATTTTTGGTTATAAGAATAATTTTTATTTAAAATATGCTAGAATATGTTAACGAACTGCGTGGATGCTGGATTTGATAAAAATTGATCGAGTCGTTTTCGAATTATTAAGTTCTCAAAAAATTTTTTTTTAAATCCAAAAAAAAATTTTGGAATACAAAACTTTTTAAAACATTCTTCATAGAAAAATTTGATCAAAATCGGTTGAACTATTTCTGAGAAAATTGAAAATCAAAAAAACCGTTCTATGCAGGAGGTACCTACCGGTTATAAATATTACCTATTCGGAAAGTTTTTCTTAAATGGTGAAAAAAAAATTATAGAATTTTTTTTTTAAGTTGTGGGCACGTTTTTGACAAAAATAAGAAACAAATTTGTAGGGCAGCTACTGTTATGTTTGTTCCTGAAAAATGAAAAAAAAAATGTGTCTGGGGACTGCCTGACACAGTTTCAAGAAAATCAACCCATCCCGTTTAGGCTGCAGCCGAAAGAACAGGACAGACATATAGACAGAATTGCGAGTCCCATTTTTTCGACTTCGCTATCATCGTAATGTCATTTTTGATCAAAAACTCAAGTTCGATTTTTTTTACGAAAGTATAACTTGGCATATTGTACCTACCAATATATTGCAAGTAAAAACTGTTGCGATATAATTATCAGTTTTGTAATTCACAACGATCAAAACTTAATTGGATTGTTCAATAAATATTATCAATTATAATCAATTTTTTGACAATTTTAAACTCAGAATTTTGCAGAAAAAAAATGAAAAAAAATTTCCTCAAATTCGTTTCTTTTACAATTTTAAGTTATTAAGTATTATTTTTTTTTTTTAAATAATTGGCACTTAATTTTCCCATTTTTTTTTTATTTTCTGGGTAAGTGGCACTTAAGTGGCCAATATGGGAGACTTATGTAACTTAGACCCGTTTGCTGATACTACACATAACGATTTAAGTTGAACTTAAATTCTTAAGGGGTCATGTCATAAAGTGATGCTTAAGAAATTAAGTTCAACTTAAATCGTTATGTATAGTATCAGCAAACCTCCCTTATTCCGATAAGTTTACATTGTGAAATTATGCATTATTAGTTTTACATATTGGCACTTAAGTGACACTTACTTCGATTTTGAAATGGTTCAAATTTCGATATTTATCAACTATCAATTTATAATTGGCAATCTTAATAGTGGTACCTATGTACACTTAGTATAATTACATAGTAAAATTTTGTTTGGTATTATGTATAAGAAGCGAAAGGAACATCATAGAAATAAATTTCAAATTTTTGAAATTTAAATATCTTGAATTATCAGTTGCCTTTATAAAAAAGGCACGAGTACGATAACTTGAGCGCCGAAAATTGATAACGGATTTTTGTAGAGGGGTCAAATACAAACATTTTTTTACTATCTCGCCCCGTTTAGGAGGTAGGGACAATTTTCGAGAAAAAAACGACTTAAATGGAAAAACAAATACATATTAAAAAACTACGGAAATACTAAAGATGTAAACCAATAACGGTTTTAAAAGCCAGATGTCTGTTCTTTAACCCTAAATTTAAATTATATTATTTGTATCAATAGTTTTCAAAAAATTTCCATTCAAACTCAAAATTTTGATAAAAAAAATGTTTGGATCAATTTTTCTAAAAATTTTGAAAGGGAAAACTAAATTTTCTTTTTGTGGTCAATGCTCATATCAATTCTGAATCGAACACAAAAAACCGAAAGCTTTCATGTCTTCTAGTTTTTGAGACAATTGAAAAATCCTTGTATTTATCCCTTCTACAAAAATCCGTTATCAATTTTTGGCGCCCAAGTTATCGTAGTTCCCCAAAAAAATAAAAAATATTGAGATTTTATTTGTAAGAAATTTTCTAACCTATACAAATTTAATTATTCTTTAATATTTTTTTTTTTAAATATAACCGTTATGGTGTTAAACGTGAAAAAACTATTTTGGAGCTTTTGAGTGTAAGCAGCACTCATATCGACGTGGGGCTTCAAAAAGAAGCTTTAAACCAAAATTCAGCTTCCTCCACAATATAAAGTCATATAAAAACTTAAAAAAATGTTGTTGGATAAGTTTATAGATTCAAAATAGCTTTTTAGTCCACAAAAATTGGCGTTTCATTTCGGCGATCTCAATTGAACTCATTAGTTGACTAGAAAAGTTTATAAACATATACCATTCCTAGAATAAAGACATAAATATGTGTAGAGTATATATTATTTTCTACTATTCACCAGCTGATAAGACTTTCTTACTACAAAAATAATCTTTATAATTTTTAAATAATTAATAATAATTAGAATTATTTCTCTGAATGATTTTTTGTTTTGCCTTTAAATGCCTTGATGTATGTATGAATATATATCTATGAAAAATTGGTATGCAAAGAATGTTTTTTGTTTAGTCAGTTTTTATTGTTGTTCAATGTACAACCAAATAATAGCAAATAAAATGAATTTATATTCTTGACTATCAATAAGCAGCATCATTATCTATACATACAATTGACTGCAGGACCGAAATTTATGGCACGTTTTTTTTTTTTTTTAATAATTATTGATAGTTATATTTTGTTTAAAAACAAAGTCCATGATTATGTCATCATATTTTATTCCTATCTGTATTACAATAGTTAATAGTTAATTTTTAATTTTTTTCAGGTAAGCACTGACAAGAATTCTATATGTAACTACTGTGAGTAAATAACTCCATTTTTCTATAATCTTCTATATCTATTTAAAAATATTCACTATAACTTACATCTTGGAATTTAATTGTGAAGTCAATTTAGTACCTATAAGGATGTAAAGTGCATTATTGGAGGTATACCTATCTTATATTATATCAAAAATACCTCCTCCAATATAAAATCCTTCCCAACCATATCCTCCAATAATATTCCAAGTTGAATGCAGACCTAGACTGATGAACAAAAAAAAAATAAGAACCGGAAGTCGATTTTTAGCAGGAAATAAAAATAACGAGGTAGGTATCTCATAGAAAGACTAAACAAGTTTATAGGTATATAGGATAGTGATGGGGATAGCGAGTGACTATAAACGTTTAAACAAACAACCCACTGTATATAGGAGGAGTATATCCAACGAGTTATACCCTTTATAGCATTAGGGTGGTTCTCAAAGCAATAAATGACGCTAAAAGTCATCATCAGCAACACATATAGCATCTGCACATAGTCTATCTGCAATATACCAAAATATACCTACTCTATACTATACTAGTGCTGCAGACTTAGAGGAAGCAATGTGCAAACCCCCTTATAGATACAACCGGTATAGTAGACATTTTTCAAAAACGACAACAACGAGCGTCTATAGTGCTGCAGCCCGATTTTCAAGCAAGCAGCAAATGACTCCCGCCAATATTGCCACCCTTATAACATCACTCTTGATGTTGTTCCGTTCATGATGTGAAAAGCTTCTGCATTGGCTCCCTTTTACTAGCTGCACATCTCCAACATACATATATACATAGCTAAAGTGGGTTCTATAAAGTTTTGCCTGCAAGCTACAACTAAAGAGCATTTTTCGATATAGGAATGGTGATAAGCAAAAATGGTGAGCCATACTTCCTTGGGGACCGACTCGACTATACTATACTATACAGAGTCATCACTGCAGCAGATTTTCTTTCCATTCCATTACAACCCTTAGAACAGGCGGTGGCGATGGCGAGTTAAGTTTTGCTTTCTCTTTCTCTTCGTCTGCTATGTGCAATTTAAAAAAAAAAAAAGATGACGAGGACAACGAAGCCAAAGCAGCAGCAGCAGCAATATCAGCAAAGCAACGTCAACGACGAGAACGACGTTGAAAAAGCACTAAAACCGGGTATAGGCGGTCGTAGTCATCGAGCGAGCATTGAAGAGGGCTAAAATAGCATTGGAAATTTTTCAGCGCGCCAAGTTGGGTTGGGGAAATTTGGGGAGGTGATGCGATGAGGGTGAGAGTTTGCAGGTTGGGTGAAGAATGACTCTGTGGCGCATGTAGACACGATGACGTTACCTTTTTTGTGTATATTTTCTAAATTTAGCTTGCAACAACGACGACGGCGCGGGGTCGGTTGGTCGTTCGTATAAGAATACGATGAAAAGTGAAAGTTTTTTCCTCGCTCCTATACCTACACCATATATAGAAATGTATAGAGAATTATTCATATTTGTGTGATTGTATATATAGTTGCTGCATAAGAGGCGCCGCCTGGCAAACATTGATTTTTTACTCACACAAACAAAAATGCATTTATAAAACTAACTATATACCTAGATAGAGATATGTAAGTAGGTAGATAGGTATACAAGGGTTCGGGAAATCCCTGGAAAATAATATAAAAACAAACGCGACGCTTCGAGGAAAAATTAGATAGGTTGGTATAGGTATAGATGCAGAGGAAATTGTACAGTTAAAAAATACACGAACAGAAAAAATATAATATATTAAACTGTTTGAACTAACTTAAGCGTTTTTTTCTACTTTTTTAATATGTAAACATGCAAAGCGAAGAAAAAAAGCGAAAAAAAGAATCCCTATACCTATACCTATACCCCCCTATAGATGCACACATTTGCAAACGTTATTTTTTTTCTATTAATAGGTAGGTATATCCTCGATATGATTATAGGTACTAGACACACAGCAAAAAAATGCCTCGTGCATGCAAATTAAAAATAAAATAAAAAGTGAGAGTTTACAGATAGGTACGCTTTGTAACTTACTTACCTAGACTGAAATGGCTAAAATTATAAACGAAAGTTATTTAATCCAATTATTTTATCCATCAAGGAATTTCTTTGTTAAAAAAAAAGATTTATATATGGAAGAGTGGTAAAAACAACTTCACCTACGAAGTCCAAAAATCTATAGATATGTAGGTACCTGCCTAGCTTAGTTTAAAAATGCACTAAGGCCATAAAAATCGGTAGATATACATGCCTACCTAGATATGAAGGTATACATACCTAGAAAAGTTTTTGATTTTATCATAACTTTTTGAAGTTTAAATTTCATGTTAGCATTACAAATTAAAAATTTTATGGTTCTAATAGTTTGATTAACTGTCGTGAATTTGACGTGAAAGTGTGCGCTTTATCAGGGTTTCAAAAAAAAACAAAGCCGGACAATTTTTTTTCTTTCAATAAAATTTTACGACAAATTTACGACAGTTATTAACATACATATATGTATATTTCTATTTTTTAGTTTTGAGTTTATTTTACTCTTATTTTAAGGCATGATAATACTAACTTGACTGTCAAGGCAAATTAAAGCAGAAGTTACTTAATAAAAAAAAACAAGCGTGTAATTTTTTTTAGTTTCACAACAAATTAACGACAAATTCACGACTATCAATCACAAACATTATTTTTCAGAGGTTATTTTTGAAAAAAAAAAAAAACACAAGAGCGACAAATTTTGTTTTTTTTTTACGACAAATTTAGTAGAAATTAACTTCAAATTTACGACAGTTATTTAAACATTTGGTTTTTTGTTTTGAGTCAATTTTACACTCTTTTTAAGGATTCGAGACTATAAATCTCTTAAAGCAAAGTTCTTGTGGTGGAATTTGTTTTTCTTCCTTAAAATTTTCCACAATCTAAAAATGTACAAAGATTAAAAATGCCAAAAAATCATAGTTCCAAGAAATATGTATATACACATATGTATGTATATAAATAATTATTAATACATTTAATAATTTATAAAAATCTTTGCGTATAGTGACAGTGCTAAAAATATATAATTACTTATATATAAATAAAACGATGACCGATTAAACATTTAGTAATGCGGGCGGAATTCATTGAAATTCAAATGTGTACAAATGCATTGAGAATTTTTTGACAGAAAAAAAAAAACAAAAATGTACAATACAAGATGCATCGTACTTCCAAGAAAATCAGCATGAGTTAATCATTTTCATTTATGTAGCTATTGAAAAAATATTCAATGACTTAAGTGTCTGCATCATATATTATTGCGCTTTCTCAAGAATATATTATATAATTTTATACAAACGTTGGTAAAAAGAAACATTTTCTTCATCATCATCATCATCATTCAATAAATTCAAAGCAACACACAAATAAAAACTCCCAACAAATTTTAAACCATGGTATACAGCTACATGCATACATTTGTATAATATATATTGCTTTGCATTCACAAGTTCAAGTTCAAGAGAATTTCATTAACTTTTAGCGCATGATTAACTCTGTTTTCAGAGAAAGAAAACAAAAATCACTATAAAAACAAATCAAATCAAAAAAAAAAAAAATTATTAAAACTATGTTTTCATTTTATCTCTTTTTCTTAAACGTAGAAATATGTCGGTATAGGTATACTTACCTATATATGGAAATTTAAAGAGTTTTTTTTTGTTTTTGAATCTTAACAGATAAGAGAGCAAAAGAAAATACCTATATAGGTATAGTAAAAAGCTTAAAAAAGACATCAACATTTGAATGCAACAACGCCCCAAAATAACTACCTATCCAAGAAGTTATGTAGATAGATGTATGTGGGTATATATAAATTCAAGTTTTTTGATGTGTTATACAATACATATTCATGATTCTGTGTGATGCTATTTCGTATGACGCATCATGCAACTTAAAATATGACGCAGGATAGTAGAAATGGACTTTATCAGAAAAAAAACGTACATACATTTTTGTTTGTTAACTTGCAGACATTGTAACAGTGTTTTCAGAATAAATTTACCGTTATAAGCATGTTTGCCAATGGCGGTCGTAAGGAAGTATCTACAGTAAGCCGAGTTCTTCTAAAATTAATGTCTAATAATATTTAAGTATGTATAATTAAATTAATTAAACATTTTGATAAAACCCAACGAATAAAGTGGGTCCCGAAATTCGGTCTCATGGCTACCTAGCCGAAGCATTGTGATGCATGAGCAATTTTTTTTTTTAACTTTGGTTCCAAGAAATTTGAGCTGATTCTTCAGAACGGAAATTCTGATTTCTACTTATAGATTAAATAAATAACGTTCGGTAAGAAGTAGGTACTTGCCAAGTAACAATATAGAAACTTTTTTTTCTTTAAAAAGTTTTTATATTGGGCTTAAGAATGATTAGTTTCAACGGATGCAATTAAATCATTTTTTTATTTTAGACTTTATCGTTCGGGTGGAACTAAAACACATAGTCCATTTCTAAAAATTCCCAGGGAGAAAATATCCTGGGAGCAAGTTTTCTCAGGATTAGAATACCTATACCTATACTCTTATTCCGATTTCCCCGGTAGAATATTTGTACCTTCAAAAGCGGGAATGAGAGTTCTGAATGTTTGAAACAGCTGTTTTGGAGTAGGTAGGTATTCAAAATATAAATCAAATTGTAGAAAAAAAAAAATAAAAATCTATTCCCGGGAAAATATTTTCTCGGTAATATTCATTTAGAATTGGGCTGATAGAGAGTTGCTCGCTATAATTCTTTTGAAAAAAATTCCTTGTGAGAAATACCTATAGCTATTACGTTTGTTATACATTTCGATATTCATATACATATGTATTTATTTCGGTTTCTCTAAATTATTTCTTAAATTAAATTTTAAGTTTTTATAAAAATGTGAGCAAAAATTTTTTAACAAAATTCAATTCGCTTTAAAAAATAGTGAGTAATTTTATGAGTTGCTGTCGTTTTTAAAGCTAAATTACTTGTCCACACAGCAAGTTGTTAAATTGTTTTTATGAGAAGAGTTTTGTACTATCCTTATAGACATTCGTAATAACTGTAGGTATTGTCAGACAAACACACGCTTAACAGTTTTTGCTTCAAAAATCGGAAATTTGTCGGAAATTCTGTTAAAAGTTTATATAACTCACTTAATTTTTAATTTTTTTCAATAAAGAAACTTCCAAAAAAAATTCTAATTTAATACACATCATAAATTTTGTATACAAAAATTGTTTTTGGTTTAAAAAAATGTAATAGATGTCATAATTTGGAAATTCAATAATTTCGATAATTTTTTAAAATTAAGATTTTTCAAAATTAATTTTTCATCTATTAAGCGTCTATACGAAAAAAAAATAAAAGGGATGTGCGACTTATAGCGTTGACTTCAAATTACTTCTAGTTAGTTTGGTACACCGAAAACTAATTTAAGTTGGGCCAAAAGTTCATTTCTAGCTTAAACTTGTTTAAACAATATTAAAAAAAAAACAATATAACCGCGATGTTGGTAGGTATAACTCATATCATATTGTGCATCAAAATACATTTTTTTTTTTGTTAAAAATTGCATAAACTGTTGTAGTTTAATACTAAATCCTAAAGGTTTTTGAGTTATAATTTTTTTTTTAAATTATAAAGCTCTAGGTACCTACCTACTTAATTTTTTGGGTCCAAATTGATTTATATTTTTTAACCATTTATTTATTAACACTGGTTAATAGTAAGACTTATATTTTATAATGACATAGGTAGGTACCTATTTGTAACTGAAACGTTTGAAACAGCACCCTGTAGGTATTCATATTCTACTACCTACTCAATAAATTTTTTTGGTTTTTGAAAGCTTGCCTGTAGTCTCTTAAAAGGTAGGTACCTAGGTATAATACCTACTTATCACAACTCATCTTATATCAAAATGCATTGTGTATTCACAAAATTACAAACAATTCCTGAAAATTTCATGTTTTTATCACCAAACGTTATGCAGCTTTCAACTTTAAGAATAATTCCGTTTTTCAAGGAAAATTATTGGAAAAACGCTGGAAGATAGGTAGGTAGGTACCTATTTATAATTTCGTCCGTCTCGAGAACTGATGTTAAATCTACCTACATTAAATCTTGAAAAAACAAACCTAAGCAATGTGTATACCTACTTATCTACATAGGTATTAGCCTTCGACCAAGTCATTGATTTTTTTCTTACTAAATATTAAGAACACATTAAATGTCCTTATACCTATACCTACCTATAACATACATACTGATTTAAATTAACTGCATTATTTCGCATATCAAATAGGTACCTACCTACATATCTACCTAGGTATACCTACCTCTATATTTTTCAAAAGAACTTGATAATAATTAATCACTTAGGTTAACTCTTAAAACGAATTTCAATATATGTAGGTACCTCACAATACCTATAGCAATCTGTATTCCTACCTACCTACAACACAATCAATATTTTTATTCAAAATGCAAAATAAAAAAAAAGTAAAATAATTGCAATTTGCTCTTAAAAATCCTAAATCAAACTCAAAATGCAAACAAAAAAGAAGCCAAAACAAAATTTTAAAAAACAACCAAACCAAAAAAAAATCCAATGAGAGAATTGCTAAAATTATTCAATGATTGCATATTTGAATGGGGTGAGACCGCTGCGAGACGTTGACGCAGAAAATTTTGGAAGTGGGACACTTGTGTGCATGCGATAAGTCAGGGTCATAAAAAAAAACACAACAAAAATTTAACAAAAAGCACACGAACCGATCTTGCATTGAAAAAAAAAAATAAACAAAAATTCAATGTCATCGGCGCACACACATAAGAACAAAAAAACTTTGTTAGTATACCTACGTCCGTCCGTCTGTCCGTATATTATATCGCCAATGATGGGACAAAAAAGGCAGTTAGAACAAGCCGTTCAACACACAACGGAAGAGAAGCGCAAAATTTGTCGCAAATTTCAGATGAATACCTTACTTATACATATTTGAAAAAAAAAAAAACAACATCAATAACAATATATTCGGGTGATAGGGGTACTAAATTCACATGTGCAATGTGAGCAAAAATGCCGATGCCAATACCAATACACCGATGCATGGGTCTTTCGCCAAAATTTTGTTTTTAACACATACACCATTTCATTACTGCTGGCTGTGCTGCCGGTAAAGAGAAAACAGAAAAAATAAAAAAAGATTAAAACGAAAAACAAATAATGCAAAAAAGCAAGGCCATCAAACGCGAAGCTAACCAGCCAGAAGCGCCCCACAGTCAAAACGATCGCTAGTATATTGTTATCTTTACTGTGGGTAAAGTGAGTTGCGCTGATGGCGGAGGTGCATTGAGTTTTTTTTTTTTTTATTTGCGAATTGCATGTGCCGCGCAACACGAAATAAAAATATATTGCACTCAAGGTCATTTGGATATATGAAGCTCCCCGCCAATGGCAACAGCAGACGACCGGATAGACTGGCGCAGCAAAATTGGCATTGTGCGGCGCAATTCCACAGTCATCAATATGTGCAAGCGTTAGTAAAATTTCCATTTCGCTGCTTTTTGTGATCATCATACTACGGCTGCGCAGTGCAAAAGAGCCAATAAAATGACGAGTATTTTTGCAACCACACTATAGGTATATATTGCTCTATGTGGTTGGTTGGTTGCACTTTTGTATTTGTTTCTAATTCTCTATCAACTATATGGCTGCGTTTTTTTTTTGTTGGCAGTCAGTTTAAGTTGTTCTAGACGATAGTGTTAAGCTGTTAGAGAGTGATAGTAACTATAATACCTACTTATAAATATATTCAAAGTGCAATTGTGATTTGCTCATGTGCAAAAGTAGATAATTCTAATATTGACCAATCAACGTAATCATGCTCTATGAATACCGATATGCATTTTCATTTTCATTAATTGGTAAATGTAATACCTAAGTGCAATTTTTTTGTTGCTGATTTATTTTTTAAGATGGTTGTGACTACCTTAGGTACCATAAAATAACTAATGTGTTAAAAAGCCTGGTGAAACAATTTTAATATTAATAAAAATATATTTACTTTTTCCCGTTAAAAAAAGTTTAAATTAGTTCCTACCAGCTATAAAGGAATCTTCAAAAAGCTGGGATAATTAAGTGGTAAAATTATAAAACCTAAAATGAATGATTATATTATCAGTCTTAAAATATATTTTTTTTTAAATACAACTGCCTGACAAGGATTTCCTATCCGTGTCGCGACAAAATTCAACTAACTAATTAATGTCGTTTTAAAGAAAAGATTGGAATATTTTGAGTAAAAGATTCATTGTTCTTTTTTTTATTTAAGAAAGATCCATCCATTCTCAAGATCAGATCTTCTTTACATCAAACTCCAAAGATGCACTCTCTCTCAAGCTTGGGAGATTTGATCTGCATTCACTCACACGTTGTGAACAGATTCTCCTGTCAAATATCTCTGTTCAGTGTTCCGCAATGTGAGTTTATATCGGAATGTTTAAATTAGATTTTTTCATCTTATTTTCAGTCATAAAATCATTGACTTAACTGCGAAGAACAACGTTAGGTGTGTTCCTTTATACTTTGAAACTCTAATAATTTGTGTGAATTTCACAGATTTTATTTTTTTTTATATGAACTTTGACAGACTTTTTTGTAGAAATTCACACAAATGCACAGATTTTCAAAATAAAAAGGAATACACCTGTTATTAGTCTGTTTAGCAGAATAGAATCTTAGAAATTTTCACATTTTGCTGTCAAAAACCATACGAAAAAAACAGTCTGGTGTAAATTTGTAAGAAATTTTAAGTAATAATCAAGAAAAGACATTTTTATCGAGTTATTTTTTTTCTCTCTTATCTATGGTTAAATTATATTATGTACATTTTATTGCTCCCCAAAGTGCATTTTTATGAATTTCTTGTTATAAATTTATCTGAAATTAATCATTTGTATTTTTTTTTATTTTTCTCTGACCTTATCTACTCACTGAGCAAATCTTGTGCTGGACTGTGTTTGTGTGTATATATGAATTGTCACCGATGCTATTAAAAAATGTAACGACTTGTAGGTACATACTTACCTATATTATTCAAAAACAAACAAAAATAATTTTCGATTTTGATAGCGCAGATCTTTCACATTGCAATGCAACCAGGCTATATCTATACTTTTCCGACGCACAGTGGCCCGTTTATACAAAAGTAGTGACAATAATAATTTTTCGGCTGCAAAATGCAAAACTCGTTAAGTTTATTGAATTAAAATATGTTTGAACCAGTAGAAATAAAAAAAAATTCGTCTGGATGAATAATTTTAACTGTAGTCAGTCAAAGTAGAACAAAATTTATGGTGGCAAAAAAAATATTTTTTAATTTTTTTTACTTTAGAGTGCAAAAACTGAACTTAAGTGCGTTTAGAACCTTGTGTTTTTTCGTTTTCCTTGATAAATAGTGGTTAATTATTAAAATAATAAATGATTTTTTTAATATTTTTTTTTGTTTTAGTTTTAAAACCTTTTAAATTCAACGTTTTTTTGAAAACACCACTTTGGGCATACTTTTTCAACGGGTTGGGTTCGATATCCCGCTTTTTATAATCCCGTTTTTTAAAATCCCGGTTTTACAATCCCGCTTTTTATAATCCTGTTTTTTAAAATCCCGTTTTTTCAAGATCCCGCTTTTTATAATCCCGTCTCTTATAATCCCGTTTTTTATAATCCCGTTTCTTATTATCCCGCTTTATCAATTAAAACTACTTGTTTTAACTCCCACCAAAATTTCGTTGGGACTTAGTTCATAAATTTGGGAGTTAATTCATTTGTGACTTATTTCATTATGAAATAGGTCCCAACGATTTTAATAATCAGTGAGGTATGTATCGGGGGGGCATGCTGCCCCCCTGCAACCCCCCTGCTTGGGCACACTATAGGATTTGGGGTAGGTGCGAGGTTGGGTGTATGCAAAATTTCTTTTTATCATTTTGGTAGTTGGCAGTTAGTGATGGGAATGAGTTCATAATTAACCAAGTTTAATACCCAAATTAATTGCGAAAAACGGGATTGGCGGGATTTGGCGGGATTTTAAAAAGCGGGTTTTTAATACATTGGGATTATGAATAAGCGGGATTTTAGAAGACGGGATTTTAAAAAAACGGTATTTTAGTAGACGGGATTTTAAAACTTTTTTTTCGGGATTTTCGAAAAACGGGATTTTAAAAAGCGGGATTCCGATACGCTCCCTTTTTCAACTATAAAGGTTCCCCCACACCAAAGCTAACTTGTTGCGGTGACGACGAAAACAATAATAACAACGTGTTGTTTTCAGTGAGAACCACGTGTTGTTAATTGTTATTATTGTTATCGTCGTCGCCGTAACAGTTTCGCGTTGGTGTGGGGGAACCTTCATAGTTCACATAATTCCAAAAATTCACCTGCATAAAGTTTCATAGAGTTGTGCTAGAGAGATTTTATAGAAAAAGTCAGTTAATTTTTGTTTTAAAAATTTTGAGTTTGAAAATTTATTATTATTATTTATTAAAACTATTAACTAAAAGAATTTAATTTAATAACAGAGTGGATGGATGGATTTTTGGACTAAAAAAAAGGTATAACATGCCTCTCAACTAACAAACTCTCCAGAGCTAAGCTCTCGAAATCTTAAAAAAAAAACTCCCATATGACCCTTTTATATCCCATTGCTATACTTAAGAATTATTATCTTGTTATGAAACTTAAATAGGTCTTTTTTTATTTTAAGAGTTGATCCCTTTTCTCTCTTCAAAATACTTAAATCTTATAGCTAAATCCATTTTTCTTTTTGGAATAGGATTATATAAACTTATAGTCTTATAAGAATTCTTTCGTGAAAATTCGAAGCATAGCTTCGTAGTCTTTATAATCCCACAACAACACTTATATAAGAGTTTTAGTCTTTTAATACTTCTAAAAACCCTTATAGGATCTGAGTTTAATACCTCCTATATCAAGAGTATCTGGATTTCAAATACCAAAAGTATTGCAATAGGAGGCCTTTGGAGATCATTAATAAATAATTAAAATATGCATTAGTTTGAAGGTGCTTTATTGTTTTTTGAGGTAGAAGATCAAATTACGCATAATAACAATTGAATGACTTACAAAATAAATAGGTACTCTAACACAAGCCTATCTATTTTTTGACATAAATAGTTTTTTACTTTCTGAGAAAATACTAAATGAGAAAGATATATGTATATAACTTTTTAAAGTTTACAAATATGTACTCTGCTCTCTTTTGAGCGCATCTTATTGGAAAGACGCATTCTCATAGCAAGAATTAGTTGAGACGAGAGCCTCCCACAACTAGGCCATTTAATGCTTTTTAAAGTGTAATATCAATCAAGTAGTACCTATTCTTGAAGATTACTTTTAGCTCCTTTACAATAGTCTAGTTAAGCTCTTGAAGTACCTTATGAGAGGAAAAATTTTACTTGGGATTGTAAGTATTGCTATACTATATACCACTATACTTGACTTGTAATATGTAAATATGTCAAAAAATTTAAATATACACTTATTTATCAAACAAAAATATTAAAAAATGGTTTATTTTCTTTTTTCTCCACTGTTTCGTTCAAACAGGCTTTAAAACACTTTGCTGTTAATCTAAATCTAAAATTTTGAGCTAAGGTAAAGTGAAATACAAACTATGTCTATTGCCTGAAGTAAAAACTCTTTTTAAATAGTGCTTAGTTTTCTATCCTGTCTCATTAATTTCAGTAAAGTATATGTACATTCATATCTCTAAAGATTTTGTATTATTAAAAAAAACCTTAAAATTTTTTTTCAACCGAAAGCTATGAAACACCCTGTATAGCTCACCAGCTTAATAGTCCTAGAAATTTCCTTTAAGGTAAAAAAAATGTTACGATATCTTTATTCGTTAAGACTTATTATTTTAGCAACTAAAAAGTCGAAACGGTTCACTGTGCGGCGGTATCTGAAGCTTTATTTTAATTGTAATGTTTTTTTTTATAAAATGTTAAATACAAATTTATCTATGAAATACCTATAATCTATAAGAATTGCTGTATTAAGACTGGTTTTCGAGATATTCTAATCGAAATGTCTATTTAGACAAATCCATATGAAAGAGCTTTTGTAAAAAAAAACCTTATATCTATTTAAATGTAGGTAACTGGTTGTATAAGTAGCATTATTGACCTTATAGGTATCTATTTGTTCTAGCAATAGCGAGTGCATCCATAACTAGAAGTTACTGAATGAACAAAGTAAAATGTTACTGTGGCAGAAGTTGAAGTTTGCTGCAAGCTTTTATTACACCATACCTTTCTTCATACAGCTACAACTTCACTTTGTAGCAATTAATTCATACTTACTACTAATTTCGTAGGTAAGGCATTCTTCAACTTTGACAGTGTTACCTATGTTCATCGTTTTTAAACCTTACAAACAGTTTTGTTAAAGATTAAAAAAATCAAAATTGTTGCTTAGGTTTTATTAAAAAAAAAACTCTAGGTATATATTTTCTCCTTAAATAAACAGAATTGGATCAACCGATGTGCTATGGTACATAGGTACCTAGGTAGGTTTTTAGGTAGCTATCAACAATGTTACTAACATTATAATCTGTCACTTTCTGCTGAATTAAAGTTGGTAGGTACCGACCCACTAAATTATAAATAAACGGAAAAAGTTCTCAATTGCCCACACTTCAATAAACTACTCAGCAACACCGATGATGGTGCCTCTTGTGCAATAAATGCTTAACAATAAACATCAAATATCGTTTCTCACGATATTGCATAATAATAACAAAAAAAAATGCATCTGTGTGTTTTTTCTCTGAAGTTTAAAAAAAAATCTCCTCACACTGACACTGCCCCTACCATAATCTGGTTTTTGTTGTTCTCTTTAATCTAACCTCACCTCACTACACCTCCCCCAGACCCCTACAAAAAAAAACAAAAACAACAAACACCCTCCACCACCGCCTTGCATTTATGTGTGCATGCTAACGTACAGAATGATGGATATGAATATACGACGAGTATATCATCTCCGCGGCTTTCGGTCTTCGCTTTTGCTTTTTTACATTTTGATTTTGGTAGTCAAATTCAAATAAAAATAAATACCTACTTAATGGAATTTATGAAATAAATTATTCTGTCGGCACCGCGCGCAATCAAGCAACATCGTCGTCGTTTGTTGCCTGCCTGCTTTGCCTGCTGTTTTGGAGTAACACAATAAGCACAGCACTTGTGTTGTTGTGTTTTATTGCTCGATTTTTCCTACTCGCTACTTATTTAGTTGTTTATTTGTATTTGTATTTGTATTTGTGTTGTATTGTATATGTATATAAACGTCAAAAACAAGGTCAAATGCAATTTTGTGTCTTCCCGTTCTTAGCCTTTTTTTTGTTTTGTGATCTCTGGGGTACAACGGAATCTCTAAAAAAAAACTGAATCTATATTCTGAAGTATGTAGGTACCTATAGTAATGTTAGATGTGTGGATGTATACAAACTTATGGATGTAAGTAGGTATTCTTCTAAAAAGGATCATTTGGCTTTTGAAGGCATTTTTGTTCTTTTTTTTTCATTTTAAGATCATTTTTGTTTTTTAATTCTCCTTTAGACTGCGATTCATAATTTTATTTTTTCTTCTTTTTCTTTAGAAATTGACAAAATTCTCGGAATTTAGTTATGTGTGAGTTTGTTTGAGAATTTTGTTGAAAACAACAAAATAAAAAAAAAAAATTAAATCTTGAGTTTTTTTTTTTTACTCTTTTTGTTTGAATTTATTAGCTTTTTAGATGGGCTTTCCTTGGGTTTTTTTCTTTTTTTGTTTATTTTGAGTGCAAATTCTCTGAACAACAGCGCGCCAAGAGGTTTTGAAATTTAGTGCAGCACATCACAGGCATAGCCAGAATGCTCAAAGCGGAAATGTTTGTTTACCTTCTTCGAAAAAGTGTTGTCGATGTCGGTTTTTTTTTTTTTTACTTTTTTTTAAAGTTTAATCTAGATACCTTACTATAGAAGCTTACCTATAATAATATGAAGGTACATGTGTTTTGAAAGGTACCTCTTACATAATATATCGAATTACCTGCATACCTACATATTTTCAAGTTTTATTTCATTGAAGTTAACAGGTAGAAACCTACCTAATGTTTAATTAATTGTAAATACATAATGAACACATGATAAAACACACTTACATAATTCCTAAGAAACGATTGGAAAGTCTAACGCCCATATTATTCACTCGAGATTGAAACTTAAATCCGGATGTAGGTATACCTATTTACATTGAATTTGTATAGGTAGGTACTTTACATCTGGATTTAAGTTTAAATCTGGATGTATCGAGTGAATAATATGAGCGTTAGTGATATTTTATTTCTTCTATCGTTGTATTGTTGTGTTAATATGTATTTCTATTCCTTCGTGTTTTGCGTTCAATTAGGCAATCCAAATCTTTAAAAGCTTTGAGGCACTCAGTACCGCTTGGCACCCCTTGGCCCTCGGCGGAACTTGGAAACTAAAATTTTATTTACACAAAAAATTTCATCCAAATCGTTATAGTGGATTCTGATACACCAAGATACGTAACTATAAAAAAGAGGCCGTGGCATTGGGCAAATTAAATCATTTCTAATTTTTAAATTTTATCCGCATACATACCTACAAAATTTCATCCAAATCATTAGAGACATTTCTGAGAAACCAATTCCTATGTACATGTTTACCTATGAAAAGTGGGCGTGGTTGTAGATGGAGTAAATCATTTCCAAATAACTTTCTTGTGAATAAGAACAAAGCCCTTGTAAATTTAATTAAAATCGCTAGAGCCGTTTTCTAAAAACCAAGACAAGAAAGTAGACGTGGTAGTGGGTGGGGTAAACACTCCCTATTTTGGTTTATTAATTTTTTTTTAATTTCTCTAATTTAATCTGCATTCAAAGTTTCATGCAAATCGTTAGATATAAGTAAAGTGGGTGTAGTAAATCATTTCCCATTTTTTTCTTGTAAATACGAATAAACACTAAAAAAGGCGTAAGAGTGGGTGGAGTAAACACTTCCTAAATTTTTTGTCTCCCTTATAAGAAATAATTTCTGAAAATTTCAAGAGTCGATTAAAAGACTGTACCTACCTACTTCTTAAAAAAGAGTGTGCGTACTTATGTACACGCGCTAGAAGTAAAACTTCTTTCACGACAACAGGGCAAGTATTTTTCAAGTCCTACCACTCAGAGCACCCGATTTGAAACTCAGAACCGTTGCAAAATCGTGACGCTGAATTTTGTAATTCGTGACGGGAATTTGTATGTCGGTTTGACATGTCACTGACAGCTCCATAGAAAATTTTTTTACCCCCATGCCGCAAAAGAAGTTTTACTTCTAAAAGAAAACAAAAATTCGAAATCTTTAATTTAATTTAAAAATTATGCCACTCTTCCATAAAAACATCAGATTTTGAGAAACACTTTATTTTATTTTATTTTATTTTTGTATTTATTTTAATTAATTTAGTTTTATTCTATTTCATTTTGTTTTTTTTTTTTTTTTTTATTTTATTTTTTTTATTTTATTTTTTTTTATTTAGTTTAATTCTATTTTATTTTATTTCTTTTCTTTTATTTTATTTTATTTTATTTTATTTTATTTTATTTTATTTTATTTTATTTTATTTATTTTATTTTAATTTATTTTATTTTGTTTTGTTTTATTTTATTTTATTTTATTTTATTTTATTTTATTTTATTTTATTTTATTTTATTTTATTTTATATTTTATATTTTGTATTTTATTTTATTTTTTTTGTTTAATTTATGTTTTATTTCATTTTGTTTTATTTTATTTCATTTTATTTTACATTTTCCATTTTTATTTTTTATTTTATTTTTATTTTTATTTAACTGAATTTTATTTTATTTTATCTTATCTTATTTTATTAATTTTTTTTATTTTATTTTATTTTATTTTATTTTATTTTATTTTATTGTATTTTGTTTAATTTGGTTTAATTTGGTTTTATTTTATCTTATTTTATTTTGTTTTGTTTTGTTTTGTTTTGTTTTGTTTTGTTTTGTTTTGTTTTGTTTTGTTTTGTTTTGTTTTGTTTTGTTTTGTTTTGTTTTGTTTTGTTTTGTTTTGTTTTGTTTTGTTTTGTTTTGTTTTGTTTTGTTTTGTTTTGTTTTGTTTTGTTTTGTTTTGTTTTGTTTTGTTTTGTTTTGTTTTGTTTTGTTTTGTTTTGTTTTGTTTTGTTTTGTTTTGTTTTGTTTTGTTTTGTTTTGTTTTGTTTTGTTTTGTTTTGTTTTGTTTTGTTTTGTTTTGTTTTGTTTTGTTTTGTTTTGTTTTGTTTTGTTTTGTTTTGTTTTGTTTTGTTTTGTTTTGTTTTGTTTTGTTTTGTTTTGTTTTGTTTTGTTTTGTTTTGTTTTGTTTTGTTTTGTTTTGTTTTGTTTTGTTTTGTTTTGTTTTGTTTTGTTTTGTTTTGTTTTGTTTTGTTTTATTTTATTTTGTTTTGTTTTATTTTATTTTATTTTAGTTTATTTTATTTTATTTTATTTTATTTTATTTTATTTTATTTTATTCTATTCTATGTATTTGTATCCCATGGGATATTTTTTTCTCAAAATTTGTTCGTAAAACTACGACGCACGTAAGTTCTTTGGCGTGTGACTGCTGGTGATACATTTTTTTTTCATATTTTGTATTCGAACCACTTCTAGACAAAAAAAAAAAAATTTAATTAACTTCTTTATCCTTGAGACACATGTCCAGAATTTCTGTACGTTTATCTGCACACATATCCACCTGGAATACAATACCTTTGTACATATAGGTTAGGTATTATAAGAGGGAGGTGATATAATGACGGTGATTCGGGTATAAATCAATTCATTGCTATCGCCATTTGACTCACACTGGATTATTTTTCTTGAATTTGTATGATTCATGGTTCATTAAGATAGGTATAGATTTTGTACAGTGTTCCAGTATATGTTCAAAATTTTTAAGTTCTTCTTTGTGAGTAGCGGGTGTTTCAATAAAAATTATATTCATTTGATTTATATAGGTTATTCTGTCTTGAAGATGCCTACTATACCCGTGTTCCATTTTAATGTGTCAAAGTATAGGTACTCTATGAGTTGATGAAAATTATAATCTAGTACTATCATCTATATATCTATATACACGCTCTCATGTGCGAGTAGATCAGTTACCACTTCTGTGCATGTTCCATTGAAAATGGGTTTTAAATTAGCACAATAGGTATATACACATATTAAAGGTATAACGTTTTAATTTTTGTGCTGTTCTGTGCACCTGTCAAAATTGAAGAAAATGTTGGATCCAGTGCCTCTTCACTTGTCCAATTTCAATATTAGCTTTGTTCCTTTACTTTCCAACTCTGTGCATTTGTGTGAATTTCTGCACATTTAATTTTTTTTAATATGAACTTTAACAGACTTTGGTGTAGAAGTGCATACAAATGCACAGAGTTTCAAAGTAAACGAACACATCTATTTATACTCATACTCGAACTCGAACTGGAACAGCCATTTTAATTTTTTGACACTTTCAACATTAACAAACTGCGCAATATATTACCTTAGATTTGTGTTCTGTATTAAAAAAGGTACTCAAAATGAAGACGGCTAATGGTATTGCGCAGTGAATTTATTAAAACAACAATTTCATCCATCGGGTATTTTGCATGTGCAAGCTGTCATGCATTTATATTTTATGACAAAAATATTAAATAAGTGTGTTTTTTAAGGCGATAAAGCAAATGGAATAATATTGTTTTGTACTTTTTTATTTTATAATTTTTAAGTTCTTGGAAGCATGATTTTTTCTTTTTTTTATTGGGAACAAAATCCGTCACCAAAATTATCCAAAAAATGTCACCAATAATATCAGTTTAAAAGACCAAGAGTAGTAGTAGTACCAAATATTCGTATTTTGTCCGCCATGTCGTTCCAAACACTGATGCGATGCAGACGCAACGATTCTCAATCAACTTATCGGAAAAAAAAACAACAACAAAATTTAAGAAACTTGCATAAACAGGAATCGTGGAAAATACAAAAAAACCGATCGTGCATCATCACTGGATGATGATGATGATGGTGAAGTACAAAATAAAGGGAGTGGTATAATATAATTTGCTTATTTAACCACTTGCAAAATGGTCTCATCAGAGAAGAAGATGGATAAAATCTGGTAACTATACGTTTTTTTTTTTTTGGTTGCCCCGACTTGCAATTCTTTTCATCGCAGTTCTCATATTACTTTTTATATATGAGGAGCATCATACCGCATATAAGAGTGGGGATGTTGCTTTGAAAATCTTATATACACTTGCAATTTGTGCAGTGGTTTGTAAATAAAAAGACACTTGGGGCATTCTTCAATACGATTCTTGTGGTTTCTCTCCATAATATGAGTGCGAATATTTTACTTATATATTATATTTAGATAGTATAGAACTTTAAGATGGTTTGGTTAAATTTGATTCGTTGCGGCGAATTGAAAATTAAAAAAAAAAAGAAAAAATGTACATACCTATATACATTGTGTGCGTTTAATAATCTTATTATAGAATAGTTGAACATTTTGCCGAGAGGGATATGCATTTGTATAAGTAGCCAATAAAAATGAAAATTGTAATAATTTGTAAAGAATACATTTTATGTAGGTATTAATAGTTTTGTTCGTATAATTGTAAGAGGGAGAATTCGTATAAAATTATTTTGTGTGTGAGTTGACAATTAAGTGACAGGAATATCTGCCCACATATATGTATATTAACTTATTCTGTATGTAGGTAGAAATAGGAACAGAAACACGTGGCGTAATCAGATAATAAACTTTATTAATTTATTTATTATAAAGTTGTATAAAAAAAACATTTTAAATGATTTAGTATAAGATGTAAAAGCATTTTTAGTTTGATAAAAAGGCGTTAACATCGTACTAAATCGTTTGAAATTTTGCGCCATATTATTAAAAAATAAAGTTTTAATGTATACCTAAAATTGTATTAAAATTTGTTGACTAACATTTTTTCTATTCAAAGGAACATTTTATTTTAAAATATATTTTATACCTAGATATGTACCTATCTATTTCATTTTTTATATATTTTATATATTTAAAATATTAAAAAAATATTTTCAATAAATGCAGTGTTTTTTTTTTTTTGATAAATACAAGTTATAAAAATTCAGCGTTCATCCGAAGACCTTTATGTATTTACATAATTTATTTTCTCTCTTAATTTTAGTTGTATGGTACATTGGGGCCAGTTGTACCTACCTATACAAAATTATACTACATTGAAATTATTGTGAACTTTGAAGTTGAACTTAATTACGAAAAAACCAATAGATGCGGTGCCATATTGATACATCTGTAAGGGTTTTAATAACCGTATACGTTTTTTTAGTTAAAACAAAAAAGTTACCTTAATTCTTTCTTTATTTTAAAAAATTTGGAATTTTCTTTTGCAATTAAAATCAATTTCAATAGAACAAGCGATCTGATTGGATGATAAATTGAGCGATCTCGTCGATTGAATATTTTGTCTTTTGACAGCTCGAATCGATCGTCCAAAGTAATAGAATTTCCTACTGAGTAGGTAGGTAGTTACATGTGTCGATTTACCATATCACAATCTATTATGTCACTTTTTTGTTTTACAGTTTATTTATTAGGGATTCCTTTAAAGTAAAAAAGTTATAAAAAAAATATTTATGAAAAAAACCTTAATATATGAAATAAAGTTATAATGTATTTTTTTTTTTTGTATTTTGTATATGAATAAAAAGTTGGTAGGTACCTAAATGTATTCTTTAAAAATTTAGAGGAGAAAAACACTCATATCAGATATGTACAATAGAATCCGTGGGTTCAACGCACATCTGAAAATTCAGATTTCTGAATATTTCTGGCTTCTGATTGGGCAGCTGTCATAAAAAGTTAGATGACTTTTAAATTCAATTGACAGAAACCAATTCAGAAATCGGAATTTTCAGATGTGCGTTGAACCCGCGGAATATCTGATATTGAATAATTATGGATTTTATTTTTTTCACCGTACGTATTAACTTTTTTTCTTAGTTCGCTAAAAATAAAAAAAAACTTATTATTGTCAACTATTAATTAGATATAGGTACTTGATGAACATTGAAAATCGATATTTATCAACCCAATTGACAAAAGTTTTGTTCATTAAAGATCATATTATTCAATCGATACATCCAGATTAAAACATAAATCCAAATGTATTTACATTGAAATTGTATAATTTACAAGCGGATTTAAGTTTTAATCTGAATGTATCGAGTATGAATGTTGCAAAATTTTTATGAATTACTAAATTGATAATTATTACCAAATCCTTTTTTAATAAATTGGGTTTAAATGTACCAAATTGACAGTTAACAACAGCAATACAGGTGTTAATTTGACAGCAAAGGTAGGTATGTACATAGATTAGTAATGAACAACATCAAAGTTTCACTTAATTCATCATGAAATAAAAATATAATGTTTATCCATCTAGAGAAATGATACGCAGTCATTGGGTAGGAAACTAATTTTCTTGTATCAACTATTTTTTTGCATTTTTTTTTAATATTTGATGTTTATGGAAATTCGATCTGTAGTGGGTTGAGGGGAAAGGGTAAGATAAGATAGTAAACTTTACATGCGTTTGTAACTCTTTGTAAATCCAAGCGGTTGTTTTTGCCGATTCAGCGTGAGTATCTGTGTATAAATGACGAAAAAATGTTGACGGTATAACTTCTTTGAATTCTAAATAGTAATATGTCAACACGAAGTAAAACAAATTAAACTTTTTAAATAGATTTTAAATAAATAAAAATATAAAATTGAACGTTTGTTTCTATGAGTCTTATAGACTCGAAAACTACTGAACCAATTTTGCCGAAATTTTAAAATTTAGTTCTAAAATCCACCTATACTAACTCTGATATAATATTTTTAGTTTTCTCCATATTGGACGTCCTTAGAACTTTAAAAAATTTGAAATTAAGCTCTCTTTAACCTATAAAGCATAACATGGTGTTATTAATTGTCCCACCCACTACCGACGCGGCTTTTCTTATATTAGAATTTTATCCTTATATAAAGTTCTATATATGGAAGGTTGAAAATTTATAATAAATCTTTTTGAGCCAATGCCATGATGTGTGTATTTTTTTGTTTTAAATTCGTTTACTTTAACGCCCACTTTTCTTTTATCTGAGATTCATTTTTATCCCCTGAAAGTCTAAATTTTGTAATTAAAATCTCTTGAATCTAAAGATGGACATGAATATATTTTTTTTTAAAACCGCCTTTATGTGCAGGGTGTGTCAAATAAGACCTAGCAATGTTAAGCACGAATAAATTTTGTAATAATTATTTGTTTAAAATAATTGTATGTATATGTATAAGAAATACATTGTATGGAAATTAAGTTTAAGTAAATATCACATCTATTGAAATTGGAAGATTATTATGTAGGTATATATTTATATATACACCAAGTCCTTTTATTGTTCCAGAAAAATAATACGACGAGAATTTAAAAAAAAATATTTGATATTTATTACCTAAATGGAAAACTAATTAAGATTGAAAGTTTCTATAAATTATAAATCAAGTACAAAACAATAGATTACAATGATCGATAGAAACTAAAAAAAAAAAAAAAGTGAAACTAATTTTACAAAATATCTATTTTTAACAACAGACAAAAGGTCACTATTTTGCTCGAAACAGACATTGGCTCTTTTATAGCGCGTTTTCCATTACACTTAGTATAATGTTTCTGTGGTTAATCAACATACTGTACTTTGTCTTTTAAATATGTCATAAATAATTAATAATAATAAATAAATCTGGTGATGGCCAAGGGTAATCTGAAATCAAACGTTCGCCAAAAATTTCACGTGTATAGTCGTTCTCAGTGGTCTTGATGTAGCAGTGTTTGCACAATTTGAACTTTTTATCCGCGGGTACATCTTAAGATCCAACTTTAAAATTCTCTACACTATTGTTTTTGACATGCCCAATTGGTCCCAACGACTACAAGTTGAGACAAATGGATCATAATATGCAACATTTTGCCGCACAGCTTCCACGTTGTCTTCAGTGCGAATATTTTGATAAGCATATGTCCCAGGATGCTGGGTCACTCAGCACCGTTCCTCACAAAACAGTCAACCAAACTCCTAATCATGAATGCTGTGGGAGTTGATCTTGAATTAAAATATTGGCGATATTTTCGCTGCGTATCACAATTGGTTGTTGACAAAAATAGAAAAAGTCAATAATTTTAACGCAAGGTTGTGTAGGTACTGTATGAATCCATTATAAATTTCCAGGAACTCAGATTATAACCTGCAAATGTGAATTGAGTATATAATTATCCTTTGTAACTTTTATAACCAATAATTTTTTAAAAATAAAACTGAAGATAGATGGAGAGTTTAAATATCTCGATTTCATTTTTGTAACCTTTTTAACAATCAGGTATGACAAAAAAGTCTAAGATGTTGACTTCACACTAAAGTGCTCTTGATAATGAATTATCCCATATATTATAGGTATAATGTGAGATCTTAAGTTATTTTTCAAATTCATAAGAATATTTTCATCTTGAATTCAATCCCTTTAAACTTTTCCTTTAAACTTTTCAACCAATATCTGCCTTATTTCATTCTTCTTAGAAATTATTAAAAAAAAAACAAAATTTAGATTTCAAAACTTTACCTATATAAAGAGATATGTACCTACTTATACATATTTATAAATTTTGTTTAGATATACCTATAGGTATTTATATCTTAAGGTTCTGTGTAAATGTCTACTTAATAAGCATAAAACGATTTGTGCCTTTTATCGCTCGCTGTCACAAGAAAATTCATCCATCCATAATGCTTATCCTAAACCACTTACTTTATTTTCACAATTTAATTTTCAACCCCTCCAACCCCATCAAAGCATACAATTGACTTAAGCCTTTTTATCATTTTCTACCTACATATATAAAAAACCATTCGGTTGCTTTCCTCCATTTAATTTATTTCAACTTGAAACACAACTGAAAAAAAAAAAAAAAAATCAAAAAAGAAGGAAAAACAACATGGTCAGAAATCAGGCTAATTAGGCTGCGAAGCCTGTGAAAGTTTTACTCTCTCTCTCTCTAAGTAGGTAGGTAGGTATAGGTAATCCTTTCCAATTGTTTGTAGGTTTGGTATAAACGAGTTTAGGATTGAAATACAGTCCTTTTCTTTTGGATTTGACTAAATCCCAATCTTTCATTTGATGCTCTGTATATAGATATAAAGGAAGTGTGGCAACTGCCTTACTTTCCTCATTCCTCTTAAAAAACAGATTTGATTATGTTGAGACCCTTCAAATTCTTTGACAGCTTACATCAAACACATTTTCTATTTTATACCTACCAACCTATACTATCAAGTATCAAATGCAATTCAATAGACTTTGTTGGTAGGTATAGGTACCTCTGTAACATCTTATATGGAATATGAATATGAAGGTAATGTAGTTCTGTGCTTGTGGGTTGAACGAAACAACTACTACTTCCTACCTATACAAAGGGTTTTCCCAAAAATGTGGTTCAATATTTCAATCGTTAAAATTAGGAAAGATGAAAAGAAGGGATGACAGAGTTATTGGTAGGTATTTGTTATTAAAAAGTAAAAACTAAGTCGCACGTGCTGCAACGAAAGTGATTATTGTAGCTTGTATTTGTAACAATCTGATGATGAAACGCAATTATTGTGACGTTTCATTCACATCCCTTGCATTTTACTGCATCTAAAACTTCTTATTTTTTTGTTGTTGTTGTTCAATAACATTTCATTAAGCAAGGAAAAAAGGTTTGTCGACATCAAGCAACCCCTGTGCTTGAAAAAAAAAACAAGACAAATAAATTCCACCCCATGATGCTATTGAATCTCCGCAATGCACATTTAGCCAGTTTTTTTTTTTACATTATGCACCGGTGCACTTTTACCAAAATCAAATTGTCCTTGTTTTGTTTTGTTTTTTTTACACATTCTAACAGGCCTTAATCAAAATCTGAAGGGTGCATTTTTAGTTCAATTTATTCTTTTTCACTGCATGAGGAAAACTTTGTTTAAGGGATGGACCATGAAAAATCGATATATACGGTGCTCCCCTTTGAATAACAAAATAAAAGAAAAAAAAAATAGTTTTCCATATAGGTATACACATTTACAATCATGTGTATGCAACACCACCAATACATCACCAACACACACCCCCATTATATTGTGCGTGTGCATTCAATGTCCTCCAGCATACGCAGTCGCCGCATGCAAATATATCCTTTCATATTTTACTTTTTACTCAGAGTACTTTTCACTACACTATTTAGGTATATACATACATACGTACACCGAAAAATCTCTTAAACCTTAACCCTTATACGCAAAATAATATTCTCCTTTTGTTTTTTATGAGCAGGCTCGTTGCATTGACATGCGTTCATCGACCAATTAAAACTACGAATTAATATAAGAACCCAAACTTGCACACAAAGTACAAATGTTAGTTAGGTACATATTATATTTTTCCCTGTTCCCATTTACAGGCCATAAGAATGACGATTATATTACACGGTTTGTTGTTTTTTAAACAAGGGTGAACTACTTACATTTATCGAAAAAAAACTTTTTAAAGACAAAACCTGAAATGTTAAAACAATCTGCTTCTTTTTTTTTGGTCGAAGAAAGAGAAGCAGTAAAACGCACTCTAAGAGTGAATTCGTATATATGTATATCCAATTCTATACGCATGTCGATTGTATGTGTGTCAAGTGTGTTAAAACTAGGTACATACATACGTATGTATGTATAGATATCCAAAAAAAAAGAAGAAGATAATGGAGAAGGAGGTTATTTTAGTGGGTTGCTGTCACCAAGGACAGTTATTGAAATGATAAATTGCTTTCAATATTTTCTTTATGTCAGGACATAACCTCTTCCTATGATGTAGCTACAACAACACAAAATAAAACAAATGTTGTCGTATATAAGAGTGCAAATACAACAACACAAAATAAAACAAATGTTGTCGTATAAGAGTGCAAAAAATCTAGTGTGAAAATATTATATTTTATGGCTTATGTAGGTACATAATATAGCCAGAACACTCAAGACGCATGGTGTACCTATCCTACAATGGTGTTTTTTTTTTTTTGAATTTTATAAATGGGATTTTTATTGGTTAAGTTTACTGTCAAAAAATTGATTCCAGTACGATTAAGTGAGATTTGTCAAAGGCAATTCAACTAAAGGTTCCAGGAAAAGATTATAGATAGATAAGATATTATATAGGTATATTTTTGTTGTTTTTTTTTAAATTTTGGGATCGCAAAAGAATTTACACAAAATTAGGAAAAAGAAAGTATCACTATGTTTGTGTGGAATATGATTTAATTTGTTAGCACATTTAAAGAATATATTTTGAAAGAATCCTTATTTTAACTTTTTTTTTAAAAGAATTTTTCGGTTCTGTTAGTTTTCGTTGGTTTTTCTTATTCATATAGTAGTACTGATACTATATTTTATAATTGTACTGATATCACGGAATGAATTCTTAGATCAGATCAAGAAAAATAAGCTACAAATCACGAAAAATTAGTCCAGTTTTGTACCTTGGCTTCGAAATTAGTAAATTAGACTTTTTGTTTTCAATTTCATAAAATGAGCGAAATGAAGATATTGACACTCAAAATTCATATTTCACCACTTTTGAGTATCAATAATTCGATCGAGGAAAAAAAAATATTGCCAGCAGCGAATTGCCATTTGATATTAATTTGTATCAATTTATTGTTATTCTTTATTGTAAATTTCAGCAGGAGTTTGTAGATTGCCATTGTTTTGTTGTAGATTATGAATCTTTTTTTTTTTAAATGTACCTAAAAACACAAGTGGTAAATTCCAAGCCTTGTTTTCTCAAACTGTGAGCAAATATCGAATTGACAGTCATAGTTTTAATACTTATTTAGCTTTAAATTGCTAATTTTGAGTAGTAATTTCAAACAGGTTATTCGTCAATTTCCAGCTTTTAAAGATTAATCTACTTTTCATTTTCCTGTCGAGATTTAAGAACAATTTTTCGTATAAGGATAACAATCTTGATAGTGATTTACAACTTGAACCTATGAATTTGCTGCAAATGAAAAATTGCAAATTAAGTGAAAATAATTTCCAAATCAACTCCAAAGGTGCGTTTCGCCCAGGTAGGTACGACAGTTGGGGTCATCAGTTAGATGCTGTCGTGCCCTTCTAACACGCGAATTATGGTCCATGCTTACCGACTCTTATAAAACTCACAGCATGAATAATTAATATACTGTGAATTTTATATTTCTAAAATATTTGATTAAATTCAGACACTTATGTATAAAAATATAAGCCCGTGGTCTGGTTTTAGAATCGAGAGCATGCAAATCACCATATAACATATTTAAATTATTCCCTTGAAGATAGTAGATTGCGCCTAAAAAACTTGTAATTTACTTTGAAGTCAACAAGCTCGAATTATGACTTTTGATAATAAATACCAAATTATAAGATTTTGTTCTTTACGAAGATTTGAATGCAACATTACAATTTTTTCAATCATTTTTCAATAAAAACGCCTTGATTTCCTAAAAAAAAAGAGTTTCGTGAATTACAACCTAAAATTTCGCAATTAGTGATTTTTTAATTCTTTCGTGTACCTACTGATAGAACGCTCAAAGTTTTCCAGTGGAGAAAATTACTATGAAAATGAATATTGTGATTTAATTTTACAAATTCTGCAGCAGTTTCCCGACAAAAATTCGTAAATTTTCAATTCTTTTGAATCTGTAGATAAAGGAGCCATTATTATACACAAACTCACACGTGTACAGTATACAGTACATATGCATATTAGGGTGGTCCACGAATTTATTTTTTTTTATTTTGGGCTTTTCTTGGAATTAATTACACCTGGTCCCAAAAATATTACCATTTTTTGTTGTCAGATTTTAAAAATGATATTTAAAGTTTGCAAGTATCAATTTTATATGCACAAAAAAAAATAACTTCTCTGGTTTTTATATTTAAAAAATATAAAATCGGTATTTTAAAAAATGTTACAACCATTATTTAAGACAAAAAAAAAAAAAAACAGGAAATGGCTTTATGTCAAAATAAACATTGTTATACATACATATTTGGTTTATATACGATTTAAATTTAAAAGAAACGCATGACAAAATAACCCCTAAAACCACCCCTAAATATTTGTATTATGGGCTCCAAAGTTGTTTGTGAGATGGTCAAATCTTATTCGGTATTAATGGTGAATTTTATAAACTTTTAAGTCTATAGGATATATTGGAAGAAATTGGGGAAGAAACAAATTTTTTATTTTGGATAAAACGACAAAAATACGACATTTTTCGCTCTGAAGTATAAATGAACCAAAGTGTTCATGATGTCATAGCCGTCAGGATTGTTAAAGAATGCACTCATTAATGACTTCAATATAGTAAGATTGCATTTACTGATTTCACTTTGAGAATTCAGACTTAAAATTATGCAATCAGCATTCACTTGAATCAAAGAAGATTGCAATACTTTTTTTTTATTAATTTTGCAGAAATCAATTGAATGCAATCTTGAGGTAATTTACTGCTTTTTTGCGTCTTCGTATAATAGAGTCTATATGGGTCTGTTCTTGTATGAAGTTCAGAAGAAAATCCTCAAGATGTTTTGAAGACATCTATATATTAACGAACGTTTACAGCTTCCTTGTAATAAGGGATGTGACTTTCTAAGTGCTGCACCCATAAAGCACAGCACGGATTAAACATTGGAGCGGAACAGTCGTAGCTTGGTCTTTAAGCTAATTGAGTTGTTTTGTCATATTTTGGACAGCTTTCTGAACGCAGCCATTGCTTTCCCGATTCGATTGTTTATATCCAGTTCAGTTCCGTCTCAAGTAGAGGCAATACTCCGAAAATATTGGAAATTCTCTCCCATCTCTACTGGTTGTCCCGATACTTGAATAGATGAGGTAGTTCCTTCTAGTTTTTGCCGTATTGATCTTTATTCTACTATTTCAGCTATTTCTCTCTCTACCCTTGTTGTCATTTGAAGGAGATTCATGATCCTATGAGAGAGTAAGCATACGATGCAATAAATTTTTCTGGGATGCCCCCTCTTCCACAAAACAAACGAAATAAATTCTCTATTGACACTATCGAATTCCTTTTCGAAGTCGATAAACAACAGGTGAAGTGGTGATCGGTGGGTTGCATTGAAGTTGAACATTATTAAATTATCATTGAAGATAACATTTCTATTTTTACTTGCGATTTATGTTCTTTAGGACAAGTTTATGGATTCGTAAAAAAATCAACCATTTGATTTAAATCACACTTGATCTTACGATGATATAGAACACAAAAGAGTGGGTCCCGTAATTCTGTCTGATGTCTATTCCTGTCTGTTTGTCTACCTCGATCTACAGCTTAAACCACAAAAACGAATTTTTTCGTTGACATTTTAGGTTTTTTTTTTATGATTCCATAGAAACGAAAATGGATTTTTTTTAACAACCGTTGTGAAAGAAGTTTTTTTATCGCGGAAACAGCTCCAACGATTTTGATAAAAAAAATTGTATGTAGGTACTAAAAAAACGTATCTACTGTTTTGTAAAAAAAAAATCATTTTGTGAACATTTTTACAAATTTTTAAGTTTGAAAGTTAATACAATTTGATTGAAAATGATAATAAACATAAAATAAAAAGAAAAAATAAACGAAAATCAAGAAAATATGAATATTTGAATAAAAACGAATTAAAATGAATGAATGAAAAACTTTTAACGGTCTTACTCTTACTTTATCCTTTCTAACTCAACGCTCACCGCAGTTTTTCATTCGTTTTCATCAAATATTCATATACTTTCTTCACTTTCCTTTATTTTCTATTTTTTGAATAATTTAAAATGTATTTTTAGGTAAAAAATATTAAATATTTTTAAGAACACAAATTATGCTTTCATAATAAAAAGAAAAAACGTGTTTTTTTTTGAAAAAAATCATATCCCAGTCAAAAAACAATATTAAAATGCTTTAAAAAGAGTGTTTGATAATAAATTGCGGGAAAACCGAAAACCACACAGAAAAAAATTGTTGCGTAGATAATAATTTCTAACTGTTTTTGTATGAATAAAATTTCAAAAATCGGTTGTAGTTTGGCAAAGTTAGAGCCAGTCAAAGGAAAAAAGAATAAAAATCATAAAAACCGTTATAATTCGAAAACGAAGCGAAAACGACAAAATTACCTCTTAAGTTTTTCGACTTGAAATGACCTCAGGAACTCATGGTTTTCTTTCGAGGCGGTGATTTCGGAACACCCTGTATTAATTACGTGATATATTTTAACTTTCTCTAAGGGCAAGTATTGGTTTTATGTAAAAACAAAATTGAATTTGTGTAATCAAAATTGATTATGATGGAAAATTCCGAAAAAGTGGGTTTCCACACACATTTGTATATTTTATTCTCTAGAAACGGCTCTTACAATGTTGATTAAACTTGGTAACTTTAATAGCCAAATTGATTGTAAGAAAACTGTGTTTCAGGTTTTTACCAAAAATTTCGCATTGTGGAAATAGGGTTTTGGGTTTTTTTTTTGGAGAAAATTGTCTCTTCTGAATATTATTTTTCCTTACAATTTTATCCTAGGGCTGCCTCAAACATAAAACATCCTGGTATCAAATATTAAAAATTAAAGAGATCCACCGAAGTTTAAAATACATACCTATACAATACATACAACTAAAATGAAACAAAAAAATAAAATCCAATCAAAACAAACAACAGAAATCCCTTAAATCTCTTTCTAGGACACAAAATTTTGATTAATTGAAAATAATTTGCTGGTGATAAATTAGAATGCGGGAATATCTATACCAAAGATATAAATATGTATGTATATTGTCAAATAGACAATGTTAAAATTTCTCAAAGTGAAACAGGTCACCACTGAATTCCGGCGCGGTGCCCCCAACAAACAACTTATGAAAAACTGTTTTTATTAAAGATCAAATCCTTTAGAATTTAAAATAAACAATGAGTTAAACTACGAGTTTGTATATATGTATACCCAGTCAGAAGTTTTGATGTTGATGGTTATACGTTTATGCCTTAAAGATACAAAACAACATTTTTGATAATATAATATTGGTATCTATGTATAATACGAGTAGGTACATATGTATGTATCTATAGATACTTTACTCGTAGATTTATGGGTATACGCGGATTATGCAATGTCGGCGGTTTTATTTCATCCAAGCTTAAATCCCTCCGGGGAGAAATATAGTATTAGGCATGTTTGTATGTATGTATGTATGTTTTTTTCAGCCCGTCATTCTTAAATTGCACAAGAACAAGAACAAGATGAAATTCCCCTGTGTGACACTCTGTGACAGCAAAAATGTCCCAGAATATAAGTGGTAAGGCATATAATAATCCCCCGGAAAGGATATACAGCATATTATGTACATAAAGTTCCTTTTGCTATTTTTGTATGTATATATGTAGATATATGTAGGTAGGTGTGTATATGTATGTTGATTTTTTTTGTATTTTTGGCATTCAAACGTTTGCGTTGCATGAAAATTGCGATACCAACTGTTTCTTTTTTTTGTTCGACTTTGGTGCGGTAGGTAGGTATATGATGATACGATGGGTGGGTTTGGAGAGATTCTCTACATCAATGACGTAAGCAAAAATGAAAAATATCAGCAAACTTTAGTTGCCATTGCATGCAATCCCATTCCACCACCGCCCCACTCCCCCATTCACAGTTTAGGAATAAAAAACCATCAAGTCGTTTCCCAGTTTCACGTGTATGTATCCCTTATAGATATTTTCTACAGTATAATCTAGGTATATAGTATAGATACGTCGTCGAGCCTTGAAAAACTCTTCTTGCCTGGACGTGGTCGTTTGGGGAAATAATTCATTGGAACCGACCGACCGACAACGACAATTCTGGGGACGAGTTTTTCGTTTGCTTTTCCTGCAGGGTATTTTTCTTATTCGTTTTTTTTTTTTTTTTTTTATATATAACGACAACCCTTGGAGGGCCTGTCGTTGTGGCCCATAGCCCGTTAAAACAACGATAACATCGCCACTCTAGAATTTTTTTTTTTTAACTTGACTCTTGTTGTGCTAAAATATCATTTGAAAGTTCTGTATGATATAGGTTTAGGTATAGTAGGAAAAGTATGAGGGTATGGTGTGGGAATGGACAGGTTTCATTGGAACACCCGCCATGAGCATGAGAAATTGCATGGATGGAAAAAGCCCATGGTTTCATTATATTAGAAGCTAGAGCTCCCCTTCCTATCAACCTTTACCTATAGCAAGTTTTCAACTATATAGAAATGAAAAATCAAGAAGTAAATTTAAAATTATTTTGTATGTAAAGTTCCTGCAGTTCAAAATGCCTGAAGCTCTAATCGTCTCTAAACATCAGCTGTGTTTTGAAATAATACAGTTCCTCCAGAGCTGCTGCTTTTATACTTTTTGGCACTTTTACCTTCCTACATACATACATATTAAAATTTATAACGAATGCATAAAGACTTTCATGCTATCCTATACATTACATAACACCCCTTTACTTATTTATTTCTCTTGATATACCTACCTACATATATGAAAATCTCTTGTATATAGAGCAATTGGAATCTCATAAACCGAAGAGAAACACCTCAAAACGCTTAACTTTCACTTTAAAAAAAAAAAAAAAAGGAACTTGCACCTGACAAAATTCTTAACACCCTATATCGAACTATATACATAGCTCCCTCTCTCGAAAAAGTAAAAATTCAAAGAAATATGTTTTAATAACTTCCCTTTGCGAATAACCTTGCAACCACAAAGAAGAAAGTAAAAAGAAAATAAAATAATAATAACAAAAAAAAAAAAACAGAACACACAATAACAAGAAAAATTTCATTTTTTACCTCTGTTTACCTACTCATAGAAAATTGAAACCCATGCACACAAGATTCAAGTCCTATATTGCTTTTCTCATAGTAAACAGTATATTGTTACAACCATACATATGCACCACCATAATATACCTACCTACAACAATACACACACCTATACATAGTTACATACATCCGTTACTAGGATTTTCACTTTCACTCGAAGTCGTCATCGTCATCGTCGTCGTCGGTCGTCCTTGTATTAAATTTTTATTTTTTTCTTTCGTTGGGAAAATCTTTTTAGCCGTCGCGTCGAGTCGGTTTGGTTCGTTTCTCGAATCTCGGGTAGATGTAGGGTAGGTATTTTGTTTTTATTCTTTTTTCACACTTTCTTATGTTGTTTTTGTTACAAAGAAGGATTGATGTTGACACCACGTGGGTAACCCAAACCAAACCACATACAAAATCAAAAAAAAAAAAAAAATAAGAAGAGAGAGTGAGTGAGTGAAAGAGAGTATAACACGATACCACATATACCTACATAGAAAATGAAGAAAAAAACAAGACGAAGAAAATATAAATAAACCGTAATCTTTATTAGCTCCACTCACGCAAATTGCATGAGGGGGGTCATGGTGGTAAAAAAAAAAATAAAAGGAAAAAAAGAAAAACAGAATGCGAATGAACACACAAAAGCCTGGATAACATCATAACAATAACAAAGTCTTTGAGAAATTGAAAAAAAAGGACTTAAATTGGAACTGACTCGACGTCGAAATAGAAATGGGGTTGGGGAATTCTCGTTGGCTTAACAAAAAAAAAAAAAAAAAAAAATAACAGCAAGTGAAAGTGCGAATGTTAAACAAATGGTTTTTGCATATTCACCTCCAATTATTGAAACATTATATTTTTGATTTGTTTTAAAATGTTGGTACCTACATATATACCTATAAACAAGAGTATGTAAAGCGCTTCTGATGATGAGCAATGCGTGTTAAGTAAAAGTTAGATAAAATGAATTGGGTTATGGTATGATAAAGAATGTCTAGCTTTACTTCCTTTTCTCTTAAATTTAAGCACGAACTTATATTAACTTCAAGGACATTTTTTTTTTTTGATTTTTAAACTTGGTTGGTGGTTTTTTATTAAATATAAAAATTTCTTGTATACCAATATGTATTTACATTTTGTTTTGTTTAAATGAGATATTGTGGAGACATCTTAATGTCAGATACAAAACTCAGCCACTTTTTAGGTACTTAAGTATTTTTTTTTTCTTTTCAATATTTTTGTATATTTATATTTTTGGTGTTATACCTAAATTTTCTGAGTTTTGTGATGTAAATGTAACAAGTTTCGCCCAGTCATTTCAAACGTTTAAATTTGTTTGAGGTCAAAAACAAAATCTACATTTTATAAAATACAAACTACCTTTTTCCCAGTCTATGTCACCATAAACCAGAAATGTTTTACTAGGGTATTGCCTCTTGTGAGGAATTGACAAATCCTCCAAGAGTATCTCTTGTCGCATGAAAAAGTGAAAACTGCCTTTCCACCTTAGCCGTTCGGATTGGGTAGAAAATTGTAGGCCCTCTCCATTCCTGCCAATAACACGCACATATACGAATGGTTGAGAATTATAAGTCACTATAGGCCTTGATGGTTCTATACGAGATGTCGCGCCACCCAATTTATTTATTTTTATAAATAAAATACCTTTTTCTCATTGAACGCTACCTACGAACAAATGAGTTGGGAACCATTGACCTTATTTCAAAATCTCGTATAACTCGATAAAATCTCGAACTTAAATTAAAAATTTTAGTTTTAATTCTAATAATACAAAAGTGTTCTTAAGGATTTTAAAATATACAAAAATACCTTCAAGAATGTAATTAAAATTTTGTAATTATATATCAATTGCATGAAAAAGTGTGTGAAGTGTGACCAATTGTCCCAAAAAAATCGGAATAATTCCGAAATTTAAATGGATGTTCCTATGTTCCGAAAATGTTTCTTTAAAAAAAAAGTCATACAGGGCGTATGAGTATTTTTTTTTCGAACAAAATGTATTTCGCCGAAAAAAATTTGTGTAGCAGATAGTTACAGTTAATATTCTTTTTGTATTTGGTTTAAGAACATATTGAATAGCCCGTGCTATTAAAGTAAAATAAAGTTAAAATTTTGATTTAATGATTTATTTGATGTTGATTTAATGATTTATTTTATGGTTTGTTAGTTTTTGGTAAATGATTTTTTGTATGGTTAAATATGACTCAAATATTTTAATACATTATACTTAACTAAACATTGATTAATATTTATTTACGTTTTTTTTATTTTCAGGTAATTTTACTTCAAAATCGGTTGAATTTTATAATTTAATAATTCTTAAGAACCCAAGGAAAGGAGTAAGTTTTGTTGACTATATTTACTTTTGAAGTGATTTTTGTTTGATAACACACTTGCAGTTAGGCTGCCAAGCTTTTACTATATGTATATCGTTGCCATTTCTTAACATCTGTGATACTAGTTTTAAATAAATTTTATTTATTTTTTTTGTTCAATGTTAATTTATATATTTATTTTTTTATTTATTTATTTATAAAAAAAAAATGTTTTCATATTTTAAATGTTAATTTACTTTCATTGTAATTTAAATTTTTTTTTTAAAAGTAAAATAATTAGATATGTAACTTAAAAACGTCGGGAGAAAAAAAAATTACATAGTTGTTTTTTTTTTATTAATTGCTTTACATAATTTCAATGATCATTAAGCCCAACTACCTTCATTAAAAAAAATTTTGTTTTTACAAAAAAAAATCTGGAACATCCTGTTAAAAATGTTTCAATTGACAACACTTATAGGTGTAATAAATTTACAAAATTTGGTCCTTCGAGCCGGATTTTTTGTGCCTACGAATTCTCTCTCATCGATAAAAATAATTGAGAAACGTTGAAACAAAACTTATATGATTTCTTTCAATTTTCATCGTTTCTCGACTAATTTTATCGATGTGAAAGTTACAGAACGTAGACCTTGGTTGTAGGAAATTTCGACTGAAAAAAAAAAATTGCATTTTTTCAGGGATGGCATCTAAGGAATGAAAAATACTATGGAATTAACAATCTGCTAATTTTGTGCCTCACGATCGGCAACAGATGGCGCTGTACCCTCTGATTGGTACATTTATGTATATAAATTATTGAAGCGTGTCAAAAAATTATTTCTTAAGTGTAATTGTTTGAAGATCCTATAAATTTTATTTTCTGTTTTTAAATTGCTAAAATTTATGACAAATTCCGTACTAAGTCGGACGGACCAGGAGGTTTCATATAAAATTTTTTTTATAATTAAATTTATAGCCTAGTCTCCTTGGACTATTGCTTGACGTTTATGTGAAAACTCAACTGTTTTTTAGCTTTCCCCAAAAAAATTTGACACTAAAATAAACCAATTAGGATGAAATACATATATCTTTTTGACTTAACTAAAATTAGGTGTCTTCCATAATACGAACAAGTTTGTGTAGTTGAGTGTTCAGCCATGTCTCGTAGTGGAGACATTCTTAATTTAAATTGAATTTTCTCAAAGACAACTCAACTCAGTTCATGACAACTGTATTGTAAAATATGCTTTTTATCATAGACTGAGGTATGCTCGTCGGGTCCAAGGTTTTACCAAAGAAGCAACAAAATTTTGTGTTATCGAAATTATCTTTATTCGTCATTCACTGGTTCTTATAATTCTAATACAATGCTTATATTTACTTATAACCACACATACATATATAGTTGTCTATAAACAAAAATTACAAATACAACTAAATTTATATAATGCAAAAGAAGGATGACTAAGATTAGCAGTATCAACTAAATTACAGTCTGAGATAGCAGACGTCACTAAATTACAGTCTGAGATAGCAGACCACTAAATTACAGTCTGAGATAGCAGACTCCACTAAATTGCAGTGTGAGATAGCAGACGCCAATAAATTACAGTCTGAGATAGCCGACGCCACTAAATTACAGTCTGAGATATCAGAAGCCACTAAATGAGATAGCCGACGCCACTAAATTACAGTCTGAGATAGCAGACGCCACTAAATTATAGTCTGAGATAGCAGACGCTACTAAATTACAGTCTGAGATAGCAGACGCCACTAAATTACAATCTGAGACAGCAGACGCCACTAAATTACAGTCTGAAATAGCAGACGCCACTAAATTATAGTCTGAGATAGCAGACGCTACTATATTACAGTCTGAGATAGCAGACGCCACTAAATTACAGTCTGAGATAGCAGACGCCACTAAATTATAGTCTGAGATAGCAGACGCTACTAAATTACAGTCTGAGATAGCAGACGCCACTAAATTACAATCTGAGATAGCAGACGCCACTAAATTACAGTCTGAGATAGCAGACGCCACTAAATTATAGTCTGAGATAGCAGACGCTACTATATTACAGTCTGAGATAGCAGACGCCAATAAATTACAGTCTGAGATAACAGACTGCACTAAATTACAGTCTGAGATAGCAGACTCCACTAACTAACTACTTAAAACTTGGGCTTCCACTATCGCTTCTGGAGCATAAGCTTTTCAAAAAAGAGACTCACCACTCCAGATTGGTATTATATTCAAACTACGGCAGAGCTCGGTTTTCTTTTGTTTATCCTTAGTTTCTTATACAATATTTTAGTTCGAACTGAATGTGAATTATAATAATCCAAACTAAATAATATTCATATTTTGATATACTTCACCAGAGATGGTTGAGGTGGTATGGTTATTGGTCAGGGATGTCGGGAGTGTTGACGGTTGTTTGTTTTTATATCCACAGTATCGGTAGTCGGTCGGTGGTGGGGAGACGCAGTGTAATGCATCATTACAGTATGCCAACTGAACACATTTGCATGAGTTGCATACATTTAATTAGCATATTAATCTCACCTCTTCTGGAATAAATTCTGAATTTGTTTAGTAGAAAACGAACTTTGATTTTTGTTTTAATAAGTATAAAGAAGATATTTTATAGGATTAAACTTAAGAGGCGATTGTTGAACATATAAACAGTAAACAACACAAAAATAAAACAATATTCTCACAAAAAAATGTCTGTAAAGTTTATTTAGTTAAAGGCTATTTATATAAAACTTTCATTTTCATGCAATTTATATTCCTATCGTATCTCCCTGTTAGAATCTTTAACACCGCAATTTCTCCAAATACTCCTGCAAGTTTGCCTTCAGTACTTCCTTCAACTCCTGCTTTTGATTGCACATATTAGTTCCAAGAAATAAAAAAAAAAAAAAAACACGCTATCATTAGCTGTTGCAAAGGAAATTTTTGTTTGTTAATTGGATTTAATACTTCTGCAGGTTAATTTTAATTTTTCGTTTTATATACAGTATAGGTAGCGTTAAGTTGCGCGAATTCCGCCCACAAAACTTAATTAGTATATCCTACTTATACATTGCATTGTTTTTCTTTCATATTAGAAAACCCCAAAAATCCTATTAACAAGTTTTATTTGTTGCAAAAAAAAACAAAAACAAATAAAATAAACGCTAATCCACCCTAATACTTTGGCATATCACTCTATACCTACTATAGATACATATATATATATTGCCTTTTGATTAAGTATATCTCGTTAGCATGCAATTCGATCGTTAAGTGTTGCGCCTAAGATTTTTTTTCACTGATTAAACAAGGGGTTGGAAATGAAAATAGAAAATGGAATTGGAATGTGTTATAGCGATATATAGACAACCTATAACCACAACCATATATAACAAAAATGAAAGTAAAAGTGAAATATTGTAAAAAAATTAAAAACAAAAAAAAAAAAAACAATAAATTTGCTTTTTCAAAATCCTTCTAGTATAATATTGAGGTATGGTTATAAAATAGGGAATGATAATGTGGAAAGGGATTGTTTGATATTTGCTGTTATGTGATTTGTTTGCCATTTTTTTTTTCTTTTCTTCTTCATCAAACCCGAATTTTGTATTGAAAAAGGCTAGGTATACATATATATATATATGGAAATGACGTCTCCATCTCTATAGAATCAGGTAAAAACCAATCAAGAACGTCAATATAAAAAGGACGACGTCCATCAACATCAACATTTCGTTCGACCATCGCAAACTGAAGAGTCCTGCGTGTTGGATGATGTTACTGCTGTGATAGCTGCAGCGATAGCGACGGCTGTCACTCAACGATAAATGAATGGACACACAAAAGTCTCGACGAAAAAAAAAAAACAAATTACTCATAGATGTACCTACATTATTTGGGAAAATGCCAAAAAAAAAGAGTAAATATAGAGAGGATGTTAAAAAAATATGACAGAAATTTGCTGAGAGTATTGGAAATAATAACTCTATGTCGCCCCAAAAATTATTCAAAAGCTATAAAGGACCTCGAATATGTAGTATATGAAACTTGGAACAACCATTATTTTCACACCCCTTAGATTTTTACCACTTATATCATCCACCTCCCCCCCCCAAAAAAAAAAAAAATAGATATCTCTAAACAAAAGGCTAACATCGACATGAGAAATTGAAATCGCGGTCTACACCTTCTACCAACAATTGTTTTTTTTCCTTAACTCCTTCCTCTTATATAATGACTCTCAAATTTTATACCTATACTCCAAAAGGGGTGGAAAAAAAAATTATAATAATTCCGTTATGACATTAAATTTTTTACCCATATTTTGGACCTTTATGAGCTGTACCTGTAAAAAAAAAAAAAAACAGGAAAAACAAAGCATCCCTTACGACCATATATCGCCACCCAATCTCCTCGATCACATCTATACAGGACGAAACTTATTGAATAAAAAAAAAAATCTCATAAAAATGTGCGTATATTACATACAAAACGGTTCGAATACGAACATTCATATTCCACTGTTAAATAGCCGAGTCTTTGATGCGAGCAGTCTATGTTAAAACATGCAAGGCTTTAAAATATTTTTTTTTATCAAATTGCTAGCCTGAAATTAATATAATATATTTTTTTTTTTTTTAATTAAATTTCAATCCCATGCCCATCGCGGTATAAGGTCTTGAGACTGAGACATACTCCAGCCGCGTAAAAAGCGAACTTCAATTCGAATAAATGGTATCACATGGGATGGCGGTATCTATACCGCCATCCCGTGTCGTCGCCACCGACGCAATATACGACTCGGCGCTGCCCCAAACTTCAAATAAATTCAAAAATAAAAAAAATTTACCTATCTGAAGTAGCAGTTGAAAAAAAATTCATAATTTCAACACAAACACTGGGGGTCTCATGCTCATCCTATATATATAGAAGCCGTTAGTCTCTCATATAAAACATTCGTATAGAGAATCATCTAGAAATCATGTATAGAAAAAAAAAAAAGGATTCGCAGAATTTTACATTTATAAGCGGGTAAATGTGAACGATGTGTGAGGGTATAAGAGTATATGTATGTACCTATAGACAAAAAAAATTGTTTATTACTTACTCGCATCCTGCATCCTATGCGAGGGTAGCTTTCAGTTTTTTGCTTCTTCAACCCCTTTGATAGGTTAGGCCCTCACATATATACATGCTGTGATGTGGACTCCCCCCCACCTCCCCCCCACCCATGTTCTCTTACACCATCAATTTTAGTCCTGTGTCCATAGAAAGGATTTTTTTCCATTTCGATTTTCCACATACTCGTATATGGACTGTAGATTTTGTGAGGCCGACCCATATCGCCAGTTTGCATGCATGGTAGCCAGGATCCATTTATTCGTATATATCTACGGTGGAAAAAAATTGTAGAAGAAGAAAAAAAAAAAACAATCCTCCAACTGCAGAAGCAATATATAGAGAATCCTTTTTGCCTCATCATTTTTTTTTTTTTTTTTGTTCAACCTTTCAAACAATAAAAAGAATAGGGAAGAATACTCGTGGGTACATATAACAAAAAAAAAAAATATATATATATATTGGGAAGTACCGTAAAACCTGTACCAAATGCTTTAACTATATATATATAGGTCTATATATAAGTATACCTAGCTATGATGTGTATTTGTTTGACCAGCTTGGAGTCGTTATTAACATTCACATCCTGATGGGGCAGCTTGGCGAGTTTTCCGCCTTCTAGCAAAGTAAAAAAAAAAAATAAAAAAAAAAAACTCAAATAAACTGCAGAGCCTACAAAATAAAAAAAATAAATATCTGATGATATATATAAAAGCAAATAAACACGTTTGCCATCAACTTATAGCTGATATGAGAGTCGAAAGATTTTCTTTCTTTAAGTTCTGTTACTTTTTGTGTAAGTAAGTCAAGACAAAAATGAATAATTTTTACTTGTTTCAATTTACTTTTCAAACAAATTCTATAATAATCACAAATAAGAGAATATTTTTTCTGTACAAGTGTAATAGTCATGTCCTTTGAGCTTAAGCTTCTGTCGACTTTTTTTTCTCAACATTCGAAGTAATTTAGCAACCGAAAAGAACCGGCCTGAAGTCAAGGAGCTTACAAAGGCTTATCTTAATTTACTATGAACTTAATTGGCATAATTTTTATGTGGGAAATGTGATAGGTACTTGATACCGTTATGTGAATTTACTGCGACATAAACACAAATATAACTGTTTTTCGTCTTAAAGCCTAGTACACTGCTGATGCGAAACGAAAAATCCCATACAAAAATGACACAACGATATCATTAACAGAAAATTTCGTTCTGCTTTTCATTTTGCAGTACGCCGCGCTGTTCGAAGAGCGAAATTTATAATTGTAGCAGATTATTTGGAGAAGTCTCCACTCCTTTTTCGCACTGAATTAATTATACTGACTATTTACTGTGTGCGAAAAAATGACATTTGAGATTTATTTGTGTTTTTTTTTGTTTATCATTTTCTTACATCATGGGTTTCTCTGATTTTTTTGCGTTTATGTTTGATTTTGTTTTTGGAATTAGTGAAACTCTCCAGGGATATTTGTCGTTGTGTTTTCGCAAGCGTTTCGTTGTCTGTTTGGAGATCACAGGAAATTTTCGTTTCGCATCAGCAGCGTACTAGGCTTAGGGGTTGAAAATACTGTTTAGAGATGCAGTAAGGTTTTTGTTTATAAACAAGCAAGCCAAAAGAAAAGACGATTTTTCGAATATCCCTGTTCTTTTTTAAGAGTGTGCGCCAAGGGTGGAATCGTGTAAGGTGATTTGCGATAAGTGAGAGTCATATTTCAACAATTCAGTTTGTGTTATAGATGATATCACATTTTGATAGCTGAAGAGCTATCACATCAAAAATGTTATTGTCATTTTCCAACAAATTTGACGTATCTGCCGCAATACAACTAGAGCTACCACTAACCTACAACTTTTTCTGAGTTCTTTTTTTTTTAACAAAAATAAACATTCTTCTGACCAAAAAAGTTAACTACATTCCGGAAGATGAAGAAAATTTAGGAATTATATCGGAAAGACGTCATTTTTGTTCTATATTTTGAAAGATCTTTCCAAACATTTGAAACATTCACTATGGCAACCATGTTTTTGGCAAATGTCATTGGAAAGTATTCATTTGAATTGAGTTGAATCACCTTACCCAGACGGAAAACTCAATGACAATCACATGTGACTATGGTTAATGTGACAGTCACATATCACCTTAGCCGATTCCACCCTAGGTTTCTACTTTGGCTTTAAGCTGTCATATGTCAATATTTGAAATGTAGCCAGCTCTTATACGAAATTTATGCATGCTTTTTTAGATATTTTATTTGACGCTGTGGCTCCATTAGCAATATTTGAGGCAATGTCAATTTCAATGGCAATGACAATTTATTGCCTGGGTGGGCCTTCTATTGCCAGCTAATTTTAGTTGTCAAATGTCAGTGTAGGAATTACGACCACAGTCCAATGTTTTTTTTTCTAATTTTTTACAATAAAAAAACTTTAATTCACTTAATTTCTCAAAAGTCATCACCCCATCGCAAGATGCTATAATTTTTGAAAATGGCGGCAAACGTCAATTCAACTGTGACATTTGTGAAGTAAACATATACAAATAACACGTCAACAGGACATGAATAACTATATGCTCCTAAAGAACGCGGAATAATTTTTTGACAACTTTGCGCCACCTTACAACAAATCATTTTACAATTTAAAAATTACAAGATTCAAAATGATTTGTCACCGTTTTTGATGTCTTGAACACAAAACTGATATTTTATACAAAAAGTAGTTCAGTGGGTTTGTTAACTTTTTGACAAGTTTTCACATCTCTGAGAGTATTTTCAACAAAATGCCTGTTTGGTAACTTTTCTTTCAACAAATTTCCCAAAAACTGAGTTTTTTTCTATGGGTTTTGACAGCAAATTGTGAAATTTTGTGCAAATTTGCAAGAAATTTCACGTTACCAAACAGACCAAAAGTTTCTTTCAAAGTTTGACAGGTCTTAAAAAAAGATACCAAACAGATCTATAATTTGACGTTTGAAGTAAAAATAAAAAAGTAAAAATATGGTCTCGATCGAGTTAAGTTCATCTTTCTATTATGATATTTTATTTTTTCTTCAAAAACTATGCTTTGTTATTATTTTTATTTTTGTATTTATTTTTATTTATTGTTGTCTTACTGGCGTTTATTTCAGTGAAAAATCACGAGCCGCAAATGCTACTCCTGAATTGCAGATTAGAAATGGAAAAAGAAACTATTAGCAAACGCAAGAAATCAAATGTTTTGTGGCAAAATGTGCTGCAAAAGATTCAGGAAATAAAACCTCAATTCCCATTTTCTAAGCAAGAAATCAACAAACAATTCATAAATGCGTTCTAAAATGTCATCCGGGATGCGTTCCAGATATGCATCATATGAAAAGTGTATATAATGCTACCGCATCAAAACTTATGATAGAAGTTTTGGATCTCAGTCATATTTTATCATTTAGACTTTATTAAAATACATACTTTATACAATTAAGAACGAAAATGTAACGCTGGTTTTGATGAACTTATCTGAATGGGCCATCACAGACTGAATCAATTTTAAACAAGACTTACTCCTGGATAACTTTTACTTCGATCGCACACGGAGTAAAGCTACGCGCAAACCTACGCGATGTTGGTGGCGATCACGATCAAAATGTGGATGCCTCATATAACAATCAAAGGAGAGGCACACTTCAATCGCGTAGATGTGTGTCTATCCTTTGATTTATATGTGCAGCATGAACGTTTTTATTGTGATCACCACCGCCATTGCCATTGCCATTGCTTTGGTTTGCGGGTACCTTAAAGAAAGTTGCCTGAAAATATTGTGTACATGAAACGGCTTTAATTGTAGGAGTATATTTTTTTTTTTTAATTTGACACTCCGAACAAAAAAAATATTTTGCTTTTAGAAAAATAACAATTGAAGTGCTCATGACAACAGATTGTTTTATTTGGCGTGTTCAGCAAAATGAGATCTCAGAGATTTTTCTCACTCAAAAAGTGAGAAAGCGAATCCAAGATTTTTTTCCTCAGAGATTTGACAGCAAAGCTGAGAAATTTGGCTGAGCAATCTCAGTTCAGGTAACTGAGATTGCTGAGATCTCATTTTCCTGAACATGCCAATTGCCTAGAAACAAATAATTTGTCTGTATTAGTAATTAAACTTTGTTATCTTTGTTATTCTATTATATAATACTCAAAATAAGTAGTAAAGTTTTTTTCGTTTCATTCCGCATTCCTCAGCTCCCTCTCCAGCAAACTTCGATTTTCCCAGGTAGAATTAAGGATCCCCCACACCAACGCGAATTTTCGGTGGCGACGACGAAAACAATAATAACAACGTGTTGTTTTTGTTGACAACCACGTGTTGTTATTGTTGTTTTCGTCGTCGCTACCGAAAATTCGCGTTGGTGTGGGGGAACCTTTACTCTAGTGTGTGATGGCCCATCTTCATCAACTGAAAGTGAAGACAATCGGAATGAATATTTTATAAATTCCTAGCCGACATCAAGTGACAGACACAGATAGTTTTGTATTTGACAGTTCTTACACTCTTTACACACAGAAATTTGTGATGCAATTTGCAAAAAATAGCAAGTTATCCAATATGGAAGGGAAATTATTTGCTCCCTTGTTGTGCTCTCCATTTTAGAAAATGTTTTTGAGTTAACAATGAAACAGGAATTTTAGACAATTTGTGAAAAATTGTGAAAATTTGTGCAATTTTACAAAAAAATTTCACGTTACCAAACAGAGCTACATATTATATGTCAAATGAAAGCATCGACAAAAAAAAAAGATGACGTTTGTGGTGCGTTTAGAAACTCATGAATTTGTCATCATTTTCTCTTTTGACTTTTAAAACTCATGGCTTTGCATCAAATACCTACGCATCTGATGCGTTTTCAAACTCAGCCTATCTGTCTGTGTTTTCGTAGGGCTAGAAACTAGGTTTTGTATTTTTGTAATTCAAAAAAATGTTTGTTTTTTTAAGATAAAACTACATAAGTGGTACCTTCTTGCATATTTAAAAAAAATCGCCTTTTAACCACATTTTAAACGATAACAAATCAGCTTTTCTATTTCATAGCGTATAGGTATAGAAATATACAATATACATAGATAAAACTTCGATAACAAATCTCAATCAAATGTCAAAAAGGTAGACAAGAATTGCTACATATTTTTTTCCTTACAAATTCCTATGTAGATATATGTAGATCTATTCTCGGTACATTTTTTTTTTGTATAACAGAGTGAAAAGTCGCATGTTGTACCTAACGTACTTACAATATAAATTTCCATCATATAAATGAAGAGCCATATACATACCTACTACAACATGCCGCCGTCACCTTATCAGGGGCTAATGCTTTGAGGGATAGCACAACTGAAATGTCACGGGTAGTTGAAGTTAGCATAGGATCGACAAAAAATTATCGAAATTCTGCAAAATATATATAAAGGTACATATACAAAAAAAACCTTCCAAATTGATGGCTATCGAATGTGAAATCCTCGAATTGCCATCAATGGACGTTGGCCAACAAGACCCCCACTCTCTCTGAAGAGAGAAAATAAAAAAAAAACATCCATCCAGCAGGTTGTGTGTATATGGTAATAAACGATTGCCTACTAAAAATTAAAAACAAAACAAACGAGAACGAAAAAAAAGAAAGAGTTTAGCTATCTATACACAACAAACTACCCCTAACGTAGGATATAGTATTGTTTTGATGGAATGAAAAAAAATTTATGCGCCAAGTCATAACACAGACCTTCTCCAAAATTCGAATGTAATATGAAAACAGAATGATGAATGCAAAACAAAACAAACGAACAAACAAAAAGTTAAAAAAAAAAAATAAACAGTTTCGCCTCCCCCAACTTATATAAAGATATATAGAAGGGTTGAACGTGTAGATCTGTCAAAATCCGTCCAAGCGGACATCATTGGATTTCCTCGAGAAAAAGAGAAAGAGATTGAAAGTAAAAAAAATAAAAAAAATAAAGAATCATATTGTATATGTTTCCCAGAGGATAGAGAATGAGGCTGCATAAAGCTGGGGGGTATATCGTCAAATGTCGCATGGGGCTGCTGCTGATTGTGAATACCCTCTATAATATACCAAAACAGTTAGCGGAAGAGGTATAGCATAGAGCAGCATCAGAGGCAGAGTGGTTTTTGGTGTTCGATTAAGCCAGCGGAATCGATTCCTCCAGGATCAGGATAGGCATTCGGTTGCTGTATTTTTTATTTGTGCGATTTCTTTCATTCATTCGGTATGCCTGCCTGCCTGATGGCAAAAACACAGAACCTCACTCGCTATTACTATACTATACGATGAATCATTTTCATTTGCCCCTGAAAATCCAGCCGGTGCCGCTGTCGGTATACTTTTGGTGGAATGAAACAAATGAATTTAACCCTATTCGTCGAGCAATAACATAGACAGATATAGGTACACATGGATTCAACCTTCTGTCGTACAAATATATGTTTGTATGTATAGAAATATAATATGTATGTATGTGTCCAGCACTTGATTAGTAAATCAAGTTTGAATTTTTATTGAATTTTCAAATTTTCCCATTTGCTGTATCGTTATGATCGTTATCACGAACTGTTGTTGGGGGTTTGCCGATTGTCTGTCTCCTGCTTCAGGCGCATAAAAAATATGTATTTATTTTTTTTTTTTTGCAAAGGAATGAATAAAATTTAAATGCATGAACGGTTGAATGGAAAATATGGAAACATCCTGAAAATTTAATGCAACGTTGCACAACTTTAGGTAGTTAATATATGGTATAGGGATTAGGTTAATAAAAAAAAGGATACAAGAATTTCCTAAATAGGTATGTATATTTTATTTTTCAATAATAGAACAGTACCTATATTTGGGAATTGGTGCAGTGTAGAAATAAAAACGGTATTAATCCTAGGACAATTTATGAGAAATTGGTAAAAGAAATAAAACATAACAAACAAAACAAAGAAATAAAACATTTTTTTTTAAACTTAACCGTTGATGTGCAGCTTTTTCCTTTGCGTAAACTGTCACATAAAGTTGTATATCTATAGCTTAAATACGGCCGTTTTCGTAAACGTCAGTTTGATGGTCAAATTATCGTAATTTTTTTATTTGACGATTGCTATTGTCAAAAACTCAATCGTCCTGCCTGCACAAAATTTTTCCGTTTTCGAAAACGTCAAATCAACGTTAGTTTGTTAACGTCAAATCAACGGCAATTTGATCGTCAAATGATTTTCATTTTTTGACGCAGATATTGCTGTCAAATGTAAGGTCTGTTCGCTTACTTGCTCGAAACAGCCAGATTCTACCAGTTTTTTTTTTATATGATTTTTGACAGCCTTTTGAGTTAAAAATGGTAGAAATGGGTAGTTTAGGAAGTAATCGAACAAAAGTGTATACAATCGTCCTGTTTACACAAAGTCTGTTTGATCAACGACAGTCAATTTTGGAAACGCATTTGTTCTTTACGAAAATTATATCTTGTTAGCGCGCAAAAAAATCCATTCGTTGCAGTGTGGATGGTATGTGGAATACGAATAGAGTTTGAAAGTTCGTTACAATCAGATTGCAATTCGTGACGGCCAATCTATTTTCTCAAATTTCTCTTATTTTTTGTAATTAAAACATTAACATTAGTTTAAATAAGTTTCTTTACCATTTTGTCTAGTTTTTGTGAAGAAATTAGGCTTATTGAATCATAGTTTTTGTGAAGAAATTAGGCTTATTGAATCATTCGTTGTCGGTCGTTGGTCGCTATCATGTTAATAGTCCTTTAAGCAAACTGTGTTATCGAAATTAATGCTTTTGCACACAAATTTTGTTTTGCTTTTCGAACAGTTGACTTTTGTAGTTTGTGTTTTAGAACATCTTGCAATTGCATTTTTTACGCAATTAACGACGTTTTCTAAAACAGCCTACTTAAAAATTTGTATTAGTAAGACCATAGCTTAATTTAAATAGTTATAGGTACAAAGATAAAACGCAACCAATTCGATATGCTTGGTGCTTGCATACCTTAAATTACAAATTAGTATCTTAGTTGGTATAGCTAACAATGAAAAACCAAAACGCAAAACGCATGACGATCAAAAACCTGAAAAAAAACATTATGTTCACCTCCACTCCATTTATCAAAGAGAAAATACATTTCTTCACACACACTGCATTATAATCCTCAGCGCAATTACTGGTGTTCTCTTCACTTCATAAAAAAAAATAAACCAAAACAAAAAAAAAAAGTTCCCAAAAGTGTCAATGTTAACAAAGAACGAACAAAAAAAAATAAATTAACGCGCGTGTTGCGCATGCATTTCAATAGTATAGGTATATGTAGTTATAAAAAGCTATACACAAATAAACTGATCACATCTTGCATGTTAAATTACCTTAAAACTATATCTACGGCGAATAAGCGAAAAACTACCGAATCATTCTCCAAGCAGTAGGTATGTAGTTCTGAGTGAGTGATGTTGGGGTATGGTGTTTCAATTTTGTATTGTATATGTCATTACCTGTTCTGATTAACTGAATATTGGTGTAAAAGAAGCTATAAGGAAAGAATAAAATAATAACCAAATCATTTTGGTAAGTGACCACGATGATCATCGTAAAGTAAAGTTTATATAGAAGACATCAGAGGAAGACACACTGCACGATGGGGTTCTCCCCTCAACTTCTTTTTCACTTCTTTATACGCATTACATACATACATATGTATATAAAGTGATCATTATCACAAAAATATGTAGGTATATGTAGCTGCATTCGAGCGAAATAGGGAATATTTTAGTTGTTTGTTTGGATATATTTTTTATTTTAATTTAGGTTGCCGCTTATAACGGTGAATGTTGTAACTAGTGATTACACGCATGGAAACTGAAACTAGAAAGAGGGTCTCTAGTCTGATGAGATTGAATTAGAGTTAAGCTGAATGCAAGGAATATACATTATATGTATGACGTTTAATTTAAGACAATCATTAATTTCTTCGTCAAATCAAGAGGAAGTGGCGTAGGAAGGTCCATTGATGTATTTTTTCTATAGTTTTTCTTGACATTTTTTGTGTAAAATGCATTTTACATAATTAAGACGATACAATATAAGACTCAAGGTTAAAATATATAAAACAAAAGATTCACTTCACAAGACAAATACAAGATATTCCAATTACTAATCTATAAAGTTACCTTGAATATTATCGTTTTCGTTAAGTTTAGTGCGCAAATTTTACATGCTGTGAAATAGGTGAAACTTCTTCATCGTGATGCATGATGCTTCTGCGTACGTTTAATTTGTGTTATTTAAGCTCATACAAGGAATTGGTGTTGTTTGACTTTATGGTGTTCCAAAGTTCACGCAAGATTTGAACTTCAAACCATTTGCCAACGACAAAAAAAAGATAGCTTGACAGCTGACAGTTAAGGATATTAAAAATTGAACGCTTCACTAAAGAATAGCGTTAAGCAACAGTTTGAAAAAATAATGTGGCGGTAATTTTTGAAAAAAAAAAAAATCATTTCAGCTCATTTCAATCTTCAAAGTCGTGCGATTTAACGACGTTGGGCTTCTTCCTTTGAAACTTCTTGAAATCTAAAATTAATGCCAACAACTTAAAGAAGGAAATTGAGCGCTGTATCCCCGATATTCAGTCAGATTTATGCAAAACGGCCATGAACGGCAAAGTAGAGGAACCCTTTATAAAAAAAGCTCAAAAGCTCTTTTAGTTCCACATTACTTTGGTATTTAAACATTTTTCATCAAAATTTTTCCATATTGATGTGAAACATACTAAACTTCTTCTTCTTCCAACCTGACACCCCCTCCCCACCCAAGTAACTTATAGCACTGAAAAAAAAACTAAATGTATACTAAAGCGACTGGAAAAATGATAAGTTTTTGCCAAATTTAGTCAAGGCCCTAGAATATATTCGGTAGAGAAAATCTAGACTAGCACAACTTGTCAATTACTTTAAAGGGCCTTGCTAGTAAAAACTAGTTTGTCATGTTTTGTTATCCCATCAGATATACCCCGCATAGAACTAAATGAAAAATTAAAGTATAGATTTTTTCATTTTTAACTTTGTACTCCTGTATTCCTAATCAGCCCAGTGGTAAGCGTATATCAGACTAACAAGTGTATATAGAAGTTCCAAAATTTAATCTCAATAAATCAACTTAAAACATTTTTTTGTTGTCTATCGAGGCAAAATGGCGCATAACTAGTGATGGCCTTACTAATTTCGATAGTATAACCCTGCCAGCTTCTTTTTAGTATCAATAGAAATTGTTCTGGAGCCTATACTTAATATTTTTTCAGGCGGTACATCATTTAGGTACCTACTTAAATTTCCATTTGTTTCGATGAGATGATGACAAATTTTTACCAAGTTAGACGAGGAAATCATGTCAATTACACAAAAGGCCCTTGCTAGTAAAAGCTTGTTGAACTAGTTTTGCTATCCCATCAGAAATACTTTGTGTATCTAACAAAATTAAGACAGGTATATAAAATTAAAGGGTGTTCAAATTTTTTCATTTTTATTTTTGTACTCCTGCGTTGCGAGTTAGTCCACTGGTAATTGGGAAGTCCCAAGATCGAATCTCAAATAAACTAACTTTTTATAAGATTTTTATTCTTTTTTTCCTTTGACTGGCTCGAACTTTTCCAAACTACAAACGATTTTTGAATTTTTTTATTTAAATAAGAACAGTTAGAAATTTTAATCTACCATAAAACTTTTTTCTGTGTGGATAACGGTTTTCCCGCAATTTATTATCAAACACCTTTTTTGAGTATTTTTAGATTGTTTTTTTGACTTCGATATGATTTTTTTCTTACAAAAACACGTTATTAAGTATAATTTTTTCTATTATGAAAGCCCAATATCTGTTGTTAAAAATACTAAACATTTTTTACCTAAAAATACATTTAAAATTATTAAAAAATAAGAAACAAAAAATTAAGAAATTCAAGAAATAAATCAAAATTACATAAAGCTAATTCTTTGTTTGCAGCGATTTCTAACTGAAATCATATCGTATATTTCCCTAATTTTAAAGCTTTTTGACTTGCTCTATAGGGCAAGTATTGGTTTTATGTAAAAGCAAAATTTCAAGGTTGTAATATAAATTAACACTGCGATGATGCAGAGGTCCAGGAAAATGGGTTTTGTCATACCATATCATGGGTCTATGGTTCTATGCTGCTATGCGTATGAATGTCCGTCTGTGCGTCCACTGTAATTTGAGCTTCACTCTTAAAGGACAGACCGATTTGCTTCAAATTTGTCATTTTCGTGTTATTCCCTAGAGGGGAAATTCGAATCTTTGTTCTATCTCAAGAACGACTGTTTTTTTTTTTTTTAATTTTTCCCGAGAACAACTTCTACGATTTTCATTAAACTTCGTACCTATTTTGGCCAAAGTGAGAGTAAGAAAACTGCGTTCCGGGTTTTTACCAACAAAAAATCGCAATACGGAAAAATGATTTTGAGGTTTTTTTTTTGACAAAATTGCCTTAGTTTTTAGTTATTCACTTATAGTACTTTAAGGGCTTTACCGATTTTGTTATAATTTTGCAATCTGGTGCTTATAAATATTTCAAACCCATTGCATTAAAAATTTTGGAAGCAATTTTTTTTTAACAAAAAAAAAATCAAACAAACAAATATTAATTTGTTTGTACATTTGACTCTTTTAACATTTTTTTCGTTAAAGATATCTTTTCAATATTCGGCCTTATCATAGGCCCCGCCGAAAAAGCACCGTGCGTCGTCGTAAAAAAAAAATATTGCCACGATATCACTTTTTACGAACTAGGAATTTGTGTTTGGAAATCTTTCTGTAACGATGGCAGCTATATTACTTTGTTTTCGGTATATAAATGTAGGATTCTTCTTGGAATCCTTTCCAACTTCTTATCTTTTCTCAAAATAAAGACAAATTATAATGTTTAATATAATATTATAAATGTTTTATTGACGTAAAACTTGAGCATAAAAACAATTACACGGAAAGCGACGACGTTGAGGTGTACTGAAGCTTCTCCCGCGGAGTTTAGATACAAACTGACTTAAAATTAATTGAAATAGCAAATACAAAATAATGGAAGAATAAGCAAATACAAAATAATGAAGAGGGGCGCATGTTTCTTTTACTTTGTTCTTTCTTGTTAATTCTTTTGTATATTGTATTTTGTAAATTGTAGGTATTGGTCGTCGTTCGTTCGTTAGGGTCATGTATTGGTTGTGTCGTTTGGCTCAATCCCACATAAATTGGAGTAGGTACGAATATATTACGACTGACGGGGTCTGTGATAAGGTAGATTATTAAAACATTAACATGCATCTTAAACTTAAAAGCTATACATTAGTAATGTTATAATTTTGAAATTGCATATTTTTTTAAAATCAAAATTAAAATTTATATAGAAACTCCATAAAAACTCCCCTGTCAGGCTAACTGAAAAAGGTATACCTACCTCAAAAATTGATCAACATAGCAGTGGCGTTTATATGTATATAATTGATAAACTCCAATTAATATACATATACACATAAATGCTTTTAAAGACATTTATACATTTTCCATCTAAAATTTAGAGTCAAGTTACTAGGAAACGTCCTATACCTATACATTTTAATACATTAAGCATTTCTACATCAGTAAAATTAATAAAGGTTTTTATACTTACGTAAGATGAGTATAGGTGTATAATCTTATTGATATTCTATGAAAAACCTCTTCAATCATTCTTTTAAAAATATTTCCTGGAAATCCAAAATAAAACCAAAAAAAAATCTAATCAAATCAAATCAAACATTCTCGCATCTTTTCCTGGAAACAAAATTCCTCTCTTATTTATTTAATAAATTAAATTTATATTTTGAAATGAAAAACTCAATAATCTAGCTATACACTTACCTTCCTATATATCAATTCTCTTCACAATTAAAATAGATCTTAGAGAAAACCCTAAAAGTTCTTACCACACAACTATTATTATATCCAAACCTGAACTTTTATCTACTACCTCTATTTTTTTTTTTTTTTTGAGAATTCATTAAGTCGAAAAATTAAAGTCCTCTTTTTGAAAAACCTTAAACCATTGACTGAAATAAGAAAAAAACTTAAATGACATATATACCTTTAAAGGATATATCCAAGATATATATAGAGATACTTTTATGTTTTGTGGCTTTTTCTATATAACGAAGCCATTGATGGGATAAAGGATGAACATTATACTATGAAAAGCATTAAAGGTATAACCGTGTAACCTAGTAAAAGTTATTTTTGTATAAGTACATGTCCCAAAGAGACATCAAAGGACATATATACACACAGAAAAAGGACACCACAAATGTATCTTTGATGAATTTATCGTATCCTAGGAGGTACCTACTATACCGACATTAGCTATAGTACTCGTATACCTATGCCTATCTACCTCGACAACACACACAACATTTTTTTACTCCAACAAACATTCTTGAAAATTATACTCACTAAAGAAAACCTTACCTACCCTCTCATTCATTTTTTTTTTTTTTTTTTTTTTGTTGGTCTTGTAACTAACTGCTACTATAAGTACGAGTGATGAGTAGGTGGTATACGTAAGGATTGTTGTTTTTGTCTTATCAATTTCTGGTATTCTTACCTACGAATAACTATATATGTATATGTATTTGTGTTCGTATAGAATTAAGCAGAAAAAAAAAGGGAAAATGTCACTTGGTAGGTACTAGGTATAGGTATGCCTCTTGCGTCTTATGAAAGTTGTAGTTCTTCTTTATATCATTTTTCGGAAGGATAAAAAGCACTTTAGTTGTTCACTTTCATCCTTCTTTGTGTTTTTTTTTTTTTTTTGCTTTTTAGTTAGTTGCTTCGATGATTTTTCACTAAAAATACACCAAAAAAAACACGAAAGCATCTTGAAAACGATTTTATATCTACACAAGCAGAAATAAGAAGCAACACAGTCAGTATAGAGATATATGTAGGTCTTCTTTTTCCATTTTCCATCTATTTTCACCGAAGTAGCATCAGCAGCAGCAGTGCCATGCCAATGCCAATGCCATCTACCATCCTCCCATCATCATCATCATCATTTTGGGTGATATGGTGGAATGAGGATTTTCTTTTGTAGAAAATTGTGTGCGTTGTGCGTGTACCATTCAATGCACACCCAATAGCGATTCGTCAGCTGAATCTATACAAGGGATGATGATGAAAGAAGAATACGCCAAAGGGTGTGGGGTTGTTGTGAGGAAGAAGATGTACGGTTGGCATGGGATTCGCGTGCTGTTTCCTTAAAAATCTATCTATCTATCTAATACTATTTCCATCCTTGAAGATGTTGTTGTATACCTACCTATACGTTTGTATATATAGAAAGAAAGTGAGAGTCCTGATGGTGAAACTTTAATAAGCAAACACTGGAACTGTGCTGCAGGGAGGTGATGTTATACAACTTTTGACACACTCTGAAAATACATGCACACATACCATACAAACGCTTTATATCCTCAAATCACCCCCTCTTCAGCTATACCCCGAATCTCATCATCATGCTCCGATTGCGTGGAAAATTCGTTGAATTGCAAACGTACATATACATATATATAGCTGAAGAAAGAAAACTTTCAAGTTGTTTTCCTTTTACGCATTTTCCTTCTCTCGAATTTCGTTCGTTCGTCTTTAAATTCGATAATACATTTTGAACTGTGCTGTGATGTTGTATACGGTGCAGAAGTTAGGGGGTTTCTAGGAGCGCTCAATTTTATAAGGGTAGAACAACAACAACAGCAACACAAAAAAAAAAAAAAAAAAAAAAATGACACCAGGAGAGAAATTGCTTTTATTGTGCGCACCAGTGTGTTGCAACAGCATTGTATTTTTTAGGGGGTGGTGAATGGGTGGTTGGGTGGTTTGGTGTGGTGAAGAAACTTTCTTGGTTACTGTATAATTCAGAAGGACGAAGAACGACGAAGACGTGGCACGGAATAATATCTAGCGATATACACAACCGGCAGAAGGGAAAGTGAAAGTTTTCTCTTGTTGTTCGTCTTATGTAACAAGAAACGAGGATAGGAAGCATTTTTTTTTTTTTTTTATTTTTAGTGAAAGTAAAAGTGAATTCAAGTGAAAGTATACGGAAAGGGTAGGGGGAGGCTGGTTGGTTGGTTTTCTTGTTGTTCAGCTGTAACATGACAGCCAGTGCTGAAGATGGTTGTTTGGTTGATGGTTGGTTGGTGTGTGGGGGAGGGGAGGAGGTGGTAGAAGTGGAAGTGGGAGTGGGAAGGAAATGTGGTGCGTTTTTCTGCCTTCATTTCTTGCTTTTCCTATCCGAATTAATTTTCCAAGAAGACGTAGATTATAAAAAGAAAATTTTCCCAAGAGGGATGAGACGCAAAATGGGAAAGCATAAAGAGTGAGAGAGGGATGGTTTTTTTTTTATTCAGATGTTGCAAGTGATGGTGGGCTATTCAGAAATTGGGACAAATACATTTATTTCGTCATCATCCTCGTTTCCGTTTTTTTTTTTTTCATTTTATTTTTGTCTTGTAAAGGAAAGTGAATTTTCTTGAAAACCAGAAAGATGCAAGTAAATATGTGTGTTTGTGTGTGTATTTGTATATATTGTAAGTATACCATGTAATGACTATGTAGACCAACAAAACTTAAAGGAAAACTTAAGTCCTGCACAGTTAGAGAATATATATATATATATGTAGGTATGTATGTATAGCTTAGCTTAGGTATACATTTTCTTGTCCGGGGAAAATTGATGTTAAGAGGGTTGAAAGTTTAGAATTTTAGAATGGACAACTGATGGATGGGATGATGGGTGGTGGTGGTGTGGTGGATGGTGTTGCTGATGCTGTACTGCTGCTGGGTTTGGGTATGGGGTTAGTTATAAGAGTTGGGCTTTTGGGTATAGTTGACATTAGTCTAAACTTCAAAGAATGCCAGGCCATGCCACGCTATACATTTTACTAACTTTTTTATGGTACGGGTGGTAGGTAGGTATAGGTACCTATACAATTTATATAAAATATATATATAGAAAGCAGAACGTAGAACAAGAGATGATGTTGGAATTGAAAATGTAGCAGCACTTGGCACTTTAAGAAAGTTTTTGACGGCTCTAAATGTTCTTAGTTTTATACAATAATCTATATATATGTATGTATGTACCTACTTCTGGTTGTGAAAAGTTTCTTCCTTTACGCACAAAATTTTATAATTTCCTGCTGGCAATGGTGATGACTGATGAAAATAAATGCCATGAAGAAAACTTTTTTTTTTCCTTTTTTTTCTAAAGCTATGTTTTAAGCAATTTCAAAATTGTCAGTAGGTATATAGGGGTGTATTTTACTACGCCGAATATTTTTCAAGAATTCATGTTAAGTAGGTCTGTTGGTTAAGTTTTGTTTCTTCTTCTTCTTCTGTTCTTATATATCTTTCAAACGACTGGTGTTGTCATTTAAGAGACAAAAAAGGTTAAAAGGAGTTAATTGATCAGTTGGAATACGGTAGGTAGGTACCTACCTTCGTAATGAATAATATGGCCATTCAAGCATAGAGTTAACATTTGCATGTGCGCTTTATATATAAACCAGGAAAATAGCTACTCTCGATTAGGAACCCACAAGATTCTTAATCTGGAAATTCTACCATTAACAATATAGTCTAATTGTCCGCTGTTGAATAATTTAGTATGTTTTATCGCAATGATTTAAGTGATTTATATTTTTTGTATGAATAAGAGATCTTTGTGGATTATACCGAAGGGTTAAGAAAACATTTCAAAGAAATTTAAGAAGATGTGGAACTGATATTGGTATATTTACTTGAGACGGGTATTTATTAGAATATTATTTTTCAAAATTATTCCAAATATGTATAGCTTTTCCTTTTAGAGTCTTTTTCTATGTTAATTTTGTACAAGTCTAAATTTCAATCCCAAAGACATTCAAAACATAAATGATTCTAATTAAAATCTCCAGTGGATATCCTTATTAAAATCTCCAGTGGATATCCCTCGAATTTATAATTCTATGTTTTCTATGTTTTTTAGTCAAGTTATAGCGAAGCAAAATTCGCCGATTGAAAATTTGTAAGTTGGATAAATTGCACTTAATAAGTCGTTGAATGGCTATGATGATTTCAAATCAAGCGTTCTATGTGTTCTATGTTTTTTTTGTTGCTTTGCTAAAAGTATTTTATAACAATATAATATGTATATAGATAATAACAATTATTTGAGAGTGTTTACTACGATTTTTGTTTTTTTTTTCTAAATTAAAAAAAAACATAGAAAACTTTGCACGATAAAATTTAAATTAGGTATCACATTTAATGCAGGGTAAACTTAAGCATACAAAATTTCAAATCATTTCGCAAATTTTGTACGAATTTAACAAAAATCCCAGAAAAAACATAGAAGAACATTGCACGACAAAATTGAAATTAATTCACAAGTAATTAAAGAAAAACTAATTACAAGTTTTAGCCAATAAACCCTGCAATATAATAAATTATAAACCTTTTTTCCTTTATGCTAACTTTATATGAATTTAGTAATAAACCCAAAATATATAGAAAACATTGCACGAGAAAATTGATATTGTCACAACTCATTAAATACTAACTAATGGCACATTGTTAAGCTTTAAATATAAAAAGTCTTTGAAGCTTCTTGAGAGGGTCTTTTAATAAATTGATGTTAATTTTGTAAATCAGCAGTAAAACATAGAAAACATTGCACGACAAAATTTAAATTATCATATCCAATGCACGGCAAATTATCAATAATAACAAATTGCATCGCTTTTTCGCTGACTTTGTATGAATTTAACAAAAACCCTAAAAAAAAACATAGAAAACATTGCATTAGAAAATTGAATCTGTAACAACTTATTAAAGAAAAACTAATGGCACATTATTAAGCATCAAACCTTTCAAATTATTAAGCAACAAATCATTTAATGTAAGAATTTTTTAAAGCTTTTTGAGGGGTGCTTCGATAAATTTATATCAATTTTACAAATAATCAGTAAAAACATAGAAAACATTGCACAACAAAATTTAAATTGTCATATCCAATGCAGGGCAATTATTAAGCATACAAAAATTCAATATAACAAATTTCAACTTTTTTCGCTGACTTTGTATGAATTTAACAAAAACCCCAGAAAAAACATAGAATACATTGCATTAGAAAATTGAATCAGTAACAACTTATTAAGGACAACTTATTAAGAGAAAAACTAATGGCACATTATTAAACATCAAACCATTCACATTATTAAGCAACAAACCATTCAATGTAAGAAGTTTTTAAAGCTTTTTGAGTGGTGTTTTGATAAATTTATATCAATTTTTGCAAATCAGCAGTAAAAACATAGAAACCATTGCACGACAAAATTGGAATCATCATAGCTAATTAAAGACTAGCTAATTGCAAATTATTAAGCAATAAACTATTCAATATAATAAGTTTGAATCCCTATTTGAAAAGGCGCTTCGATAACTTAATATGAATTCAGCAAAGAAACAAAATAAAGACATAGAATACATTTCCCGACAAAATTGAAATTGTCGCAATTTATTAAATACTAACTGATGGCAAATTGTTAAGCAATAAATCATTCAAGATAGTAATTTTGTGCCCTTTTTTGAGAGGGTGCTTTGCTTTCAAGTGAGAAAAGCAACAGAAAAACATAGAAAGCATTTGAACGACAAATTCGGAATTAATCTTATCTTATTAACGACAGGTTATTCTTTAGATCGGTGAATATTGCTTCGCTGACTTGGCATTCCTGATTTAAATATGTACTATTAATACAAAAAAAAAATCATTGTCACGCATAACAAGAATTAAACATATGCGACTTAAAAACCACATCGATTATACAAAAATAAAATAATGCTCTATTAGTTTGCGTAATAAGTTTCTTGTTGCAAATTAAACTCCATCTGTCAGTCTAATTTTTGACAAAATGATCTTCAAAAAATACGATTTATTAATCGCAGCGAAAGTGAACAACAAAAATTATTTAGGTACTTTATTAGCAATAGGTAGAATCTATAATCATTAAAAATTTGTTTGCATAAATTTTCTATCTATATGCGCAATTTCTTATTATTATTCAGGAAATATATTTTAAAAACCTGAACAACATTATGCGTACGATACGAAGTGTGCAGTATTAAAAGCAATGATAGGTAGGTATATATAAAAAATGAAAAAAATAAACACAACGCATCGATTGCGTAAACCCACTCAGGCCTTTTTTATTATGTTTTAATTAGTTTCGCAGTGGGTAATAAAAATGCAAAATTTTGCCACTATCAGTTACGAATACATAAGTATTTTTTTTTCACATAAAAATAATTATATATACATACTTATAACAACCAACAAACTAAATAATGTATATAGGCTGGGCAGACAGCAGCAGAATAAAATCTAACAAAGAAAAAAAAAAACTTAAGAAAAAAGTCAAAACTACACTTAAATTCAAGGTTAACTTTCAAGGCAATCTCTACGCATTCTTTACGCATATAAACTCACTAATACAAAAAAAAAATATAGAGAGAGATAAATTACTGCATATCACCTTCCTGTTGTTTTTTTTTTAACTTCAAATTTATTTTTAGTTCAATGTATAGGTAGGTATAGTGTGTTTATGTGGTAGGCGCATTTTTTTTTTTAATTTAAAAAGCACATTTTATAACGCATTTGCTTAGCTTTTATGTTAAACCACAACGAATTACTCGTTATAAAAAAATATCGCACATTGTATACTTACTTATTGTATATTTTTCTATCATCATCATGCCAACTGTCATGTATTTTTGGGCACATAATAGCTTTTGTATATATTTTTTGAACCAATTAACCGTAAGCCCTCTCTCTGAAGGGCATAATGATTATGCGTATATAGAGCTTCCTATATCTCTCACTGACACACACACACACACACAAAATTACACAATCTTACGCATTTTTATAAGTGGTCTTAGATCAGTATAGATCGTTAAATAAAATAGCTTTAAATTTGTTGCTCCCCTTTTAACCCCCTCATTCAGCAAAGTGTGGTGTTACACTCTTATACAAGTGACACAACGCGAAGACGCGACTTTTGACGTTTGTATATATACATACATGTAATGTATGTAATATGATTTTGTGTGCCCATTGTCATTGCGTTTTGTTTGATATAGTATCTAAAGCTTGTTTGTTGTTTCGAACGCACTATATTGTGTAGACTTGACCTAATTTTTTTTTACCACCATGCTGCCTTATATCGTGGCTTCATTTTAACTGTATATATGTACATATACCTATTTACTGCAGTTAATGTGCGTTCGTCGGTGTTTATTTTGTGCGTTATGTCAATGTATTACGTTTAAGTATCAGATGGCCCCTAATTCGATGAGTAAGTGCGTGTTATTATATTGTGATGTGTTAAGGCTTTGTCAATTCATTAGCTGGTTTGCATTATATCCGCCTGAAATAATTTTGTTAGATATATCTTTCATAATGCGGGGAATTCCGCCATTGAATTGTACAATTTAAAATTTGTGGTTGAGTATATGAAGTTTTAAGAAAATTTTATTCTAAAAAGAAACTCTCCAAAAATAAAACATAAGATATGTTTGGAGAGTTTTTTGTTCTTGATCTTAAAAGTATTATAGTTAATCTTGTCAAGTTAAAAATCCATGTTGTGTATTCTTTATGGGAAATGAGAAAAACTATTAATAAACCCCTTGGCCCCTAAGTACCTGTTTACATAGGCATTTTACTGAAGGGCGCATCCAGTGAGACAGGTAGATTTTATGTGCGTAGAAACGAGAAGGATTTTGGGATGGAATCTACCCTTCTCGTTTCTACTGGTTGCGCCTTTCAGTAAAATGCCTATGTAAACAGGCTATAAGATAATATCTATATTTGGTGACACATTTATTCAACTTTTATTATTTTGTTTATTTTACTGTCAAATTCTAAGACAAATCATTTGATTAGAATCTGCAGAGACGTTTGAGGGTCACTGACTGAGACATCCAAACATAACAATCCTAACATACGTACTTTTACATATTTATTATAATAAAGTATAGAGTCGTGAAAAAAATAAAAAAAAAAAATTGAAAGTTATTTTAAAACATTTGTTCTTGACTCAAACCTTTTAAACCTAGCTGTTGGCCTACATATATGTAAATGGATATTAGAAGGTATGATTTTGGGTGGGTATACATAGGTTTGTTAATTTCTAAAATCTATTCAACTTCTAGAAGACCATATCATGGACTTGGTTCTCATGACAAATAATGACATTTTTACCATATTTTCATTTTAACGTAGCATTTTTAAGGACATAGATTTTTGGTATAATAATTCCACACTTTCCGTTTCTCCTAAAAAAAAACACCTTTTCACCATTATATATGTATTCTTTTATGGATATGGATTTGATTCTTATATTTCTCATGACAAATGAAATATTTATTCCAAGTTTTATTATTTTTATTCATATATACTCAAAATAAAGTCATCATTATTAAATGTTCCACAAAAAGGACCATATTAGGTAGTTTTTGCAAAATGGTTGAATATATTGTGTGTTGGATTTAATCTTATTACATCCCAGCTTAAAATAATACCCTAAATATCAATTGTCATATTATGCTTTGATTGTTCCGAAATAAATATTTCAGTTTCATAAAATTCAAACCCATTGCCTGCCTCACTATAATCTGAAAGCAAATTATATAGAAAAAAAAGGACAGTTCGGATATTTTTTGTAGAACGGATAAATTCCTGCGTGGATACAATTTTTGTTGACCCCCAATCTTCCCCAATTTTATTATATGTATTATAAAAGGAGATTATTTTTAAATTACAATCAGTCAACACATAACACATTCTCCTGGCGATTACAGGTTTACATTTTTTCAGGGTGTACCTATATATTTATTTTTTAATTGTCCAACTTGAATTTAACTCTGAAATTATAAGAAATGTCTTTCTTATATTCGAGTTTTCTTATACATATATGTATACATATATGGACCAAACTAGAGATATACTTATATTTATAACAGAATATAACAGTTTTCCGCCATTAATATAGTATGAAATATTTAGTCAGTTTATATTTCAGAAACCTCACTAATTTCGTTCTGTCAAAAGTTGAGCAAGCGAATCTTGGTATTTGACACAAAATTGAGAAATTTAACTGATAATTGGCTTGTTCAGAAAAATGAGATCTCAGAGATTTTTCTCACTCACAAAGTGAGCAAGCGAATCCAAGATTTTTTTTCTCAGAGTTTTGACAGCAAAGTTGAGAATCCTGGGGCCGAATTACGACTTCAGTGACTGAACGACACGTGAGGGAAATTTCATACGAAATATCGAATATCATCGATATTTTGTATGAAACTTCACTCACGTGTCGTTCAGTCACTCACGTGTCGTTCAGTCACTGATGCTGTAATTCGGCCCCTGTTCAGGTAACTGAGATTGTTGAGATCTCCGAGTTCTCAGAAATATAAACTGGCCAATTTATTGCACTTCTGTCAGTGTCATTTTTCTTCAGTAATCTTTTGCAATTTTATCGTGATAATATAAATGCTTTAAAAATTTCTGAAATTTTACTTTTAAAAATTTTGTTTTGTGCGCGCCACGCTGTTACGAATTACGCGCCGTGCTTCCGTATTATTACGGGAAGAGCGGAATAGCAGAGTTGATTTAAATGAAACAGTTTTAGTTTATTTATATAAGAAGAAGAGAAACACAAATAATAAGAAAATTATTTTTAAGAAGTTTATTTATATATTTATTTCATTTTATTTTATTTTAATTCGTGTAGATAAAGGCCCGCTGTCTTAGTGCTAGGCTGCGATCTTAACTGTTAGTTTCTGTCAGTTAACTCTGCCCTTCTTTCCTCTTTAATCGAAAAATTGTTTTCAGCGATAAGGTTAACATTTTTAACACAATAGCTATGTCAATAAGATATTACACATGTGATTATGGAAACTGAAAACCAGGGGTGGCCCCGGCGCAGTGGAAGTAGTGCTTGACTGCTAACCTGGATGTGTGGGTTCGATTCCCAGTCTAGCCACTATTCTTTTCTACATTCCCTCAACTGAACGCCACCACTGGGATTTAATGAGATAGTCAAAACCTAATTTCTCAGTTCAACAAAATCTGTCCTAGCCTTCTATTCCTTCTAACATTTGCCTAATTTATAAGACCCTAGGTCTTACTGGCATATATATGTTTTATGTTGTTGTTGTAAGTTCTATATTTCTGTCAAAAGCCATTTTGAAGTCAAAGAACAACAACAAAAATACAAAATGGCTGTTTTTTACTTTTTGTTTTGTTTAACTTGGTAGAAGTGAATTTTTATTTTTATTTGGTTCTAATAAAACAAATAAAATTATTTCAATAAAAAGAAATTAATTTTTTGGTAAACAAATTTTATTAATAAAATATTTAATTAAATAAACTGTGTGTATTTGAAGTGTTTCAGTGTTTTTTTTTAATTCTGTTCTGCTTTAGTTATGATTCTTCATCGGATTTGTGATTTATTAAACAAACAAAAATAAGAGAAGTTCCTATTTAGTGTGTAAATTATATTTTTATGATGTAAATTTTAATTTTTTTTATGAAATTTAATAAAGAATAGAAGTTATGTTGGAAATTTCAATCTTTTTGATTTGTTTACTATTTTTGCTTTTGTTGATGTCAGTGTTGTTCAAATCCACGTAAAAAACTATTTTTTACCTTTTCCACGTAAAAATAGGTACAAAACGCGTAAATAAGTGTAAAAAACGTAAAAATCCCGTAAAAACGTAAAAAACTCGTAAAAAAAGTAAAGAAGAGGTAAAAAAAAGTAAAAAACTGAGAAAAAAGAGTAAAAATGAGAGGCATCTGTCAAAATTTAAGTAAATATAAACAAATTTGGCTGAACGTATGCTGAACGTATACCAAAATATCAAAAGAACATATAAATAATTGAAGCATTTTATATTGAAAAACTTGGACTGAAATAGATTAGAGAATCTGTTTTTTAATCATTTTGTCGAAAATAAAATAAAAATCCAATAGTTTTTTTATCCAACTGTCATCATCAATCTTGAAGGTAACCAATTTTTATTAATTTTCGCGTTTTTTTTTACTTTTTTTACCTTTTTTTACGTTTTTTACATAAGCATAATTAAAATACAGCAAGTAAAAAACGTAAAAAAAATATGTCAAAAACGTAAAGTAAAAATGTCAAACAACACTGATTGCTGTTAAAAAAGTGGTAAAAGAAGTTCGTGTATTTTTAAACAGTTTCGCATCTCTTTGAGAGACTTTCACCCCTACTCCTCAAAATTTGACGGATTTTCAGTTTTAGTTCGGAAAGTACCCGAACACAGCTAATGTTTCCACAATATTTCAAACGATTGCTATCATTATCCGTTCGAACGTTGGAAGCTGTCATTAAAGGTGGAAATATGTTTTAGATACAAATTAAATTGACAAAAAATCCACGATAGAAAATCTTTGAGCGTTCAGAGATTTTTTTTAAATGGGACGAAAAATCTCACCTAGACGTTTGAATGGATATAACTAAGTTAATATATTTGCAGATGCTTTTTTCAGTAAGATTTTGTTCATGATACATTATTTCTATTTTCTTCTATTCTCTATTTTGTGCCAATTTTTTACTTTTTACTTGCTGTATACGTGTTAATAATTTTTGTTTTGGTTTAGGTATACATATAAAACGGGTAACTGTTTTTTTCAATTTTTCTCAAAAATGACTCATTTTGACTAAATTGATTGAAAGAAAACTGCAAACGAATATAGTCTTACATTTGTAAATTTTTGTACTCTTGAAATTACATATGTACATAATTATTTTGTGTATAAGAAATATTTTCTTTATTATATCATACTTTTGCTTAAATATGCTTAAATTGAATTAGTTTTGTTAACTTGATTGAAGCATTCTGATTGCAAAGACTTTTATAGGTAGCTACCCTGATGTACCTAGTTGATTTCTAGCATTTTTAACTTTTTCTTTGATATAGTTTTTTTTTACTGATTTTTTTTAAATAAATTATTTCCCCTATGTTCGCTTAATAGTTATGCATTTTATATTTTCAATAACTGCAATATCTACCTTTAAAAACCTTAATTTCTTTTTACCACGAAAAAAAGAATATAGAATAAAAATATAGAATATAGAACAAAAATCTCTCTCCAATCAACATGTTGAAGAATATAATCGTTATCATTATCATGAACCATTTCCCAACTCGCTTTTCAATAATTTCATCAAAATATTAAAACGCACAACAAATATATCTATCACTTCACCCCCCCCCCCCTCCCCCCATTGTTCTACCCTTACCGCGGATCTCCCCCTTAATCAGGATATTCTAAAATGAATAAAATTCTAACAAAACAAAAACCTATATACATATTCCACACAATTCCTTATTCTCTTAAACTTGTTAAATGCCCTACATTCAATATCCGTATTAAGAGAAAAAAAAAAGAAGACAAAGTAAAAAAAAACAATACCTCAATAATTTTAACGAGTTAAATACCCATTTAACTTAACACAAACAAACAGCTAAGTATAAAAAGAAAAGTATATAAAACAAAATTAGAAAAAAAAGGAAAATAAAATGAATAATTCTTTCTCACCAGTTTTTTTTTTTCTTTTTTTGTTTTGTGTCTTTCCATTTTATTGTAAGTATTGTCTTGTCAAAGTAAATGGATCTCTAATTATCTTCAATTTCGTCCTTTTTTTTCAATCTTTCTCTCTTCGATGTGCGTATAGAGTGAGTAATTCAGGTTGTATGCAAAGAAAGCAAATTGATGATTTTATGTGAGGTAAGAATAGTAGAATGGTGTGTAGGTATGTACGTACAATGTACATAGGGTGGTGGTTGGTGAATTTTTTTAATGCAAATTAATATCATTGACATCTTTTGAAGGTATTATTTAGAATGATTTACATGCAGCAAGTTAAATAAAATGATGAAAAGAGAAAGATAGCTTACTTTATAGGTATACACGCATTCTCAGTCTGCTGTACTATATTATTGTTGTTTTATTTCTATTTGGGCGATTTCAAAATCAAAAGTAAAAACTGCGTGCGTACATTATGTAAATCTGTATAGTTACACAAAATCAAAACGCATTAAATTCATCTTTATATTTGGTTGAGTTTCTGTAAAGGCAATTTATGCAAAATTCTTTTACTTTTTTGTCCTTATTTTTCTTATAGCCTTACCCTATATTTTGAAGAATAATATACGCATTTAAACTGCAATATGCGTATGCTATATATGCTTCTTGTCATCATTGAACATTAGAACTTAATCAAACAGAAGCGAAATTCATTAAACTCGCCCTAAATGGAAAGCAAGTTTTTATTTTTTTGTTATCTCGATCTCAATGTCAACAGCAATTCCTTCCTCAAATGTTTTGTATTGCATATAGGTATATCTACGAACATTTTTCATATGTAAAAAAAAAAACACACAAAAACGTGTGCAAAGTATAGAAATTCGTACAAAAAAAAATTTTGCATTGCGTAATAATTGCGTTAACACAAAAAAAGAGATGAAATCCTGTTTACGTGCATCCAGGACCCCTTATTATATAGTCTATACGTATACTTTCTTTGTCCCTTAACTGAACCGAAGGTACGTTGGTTAGGTAGGTATAGCTTTATATACATACATACCTACCTTCTGGCGGTGCGCGACGACGTCCTTTGGTGGTTTTTGGTTTCAACTTATACGTATGTGAATTGTTGTTGTTTTCTTTTTTTCTTGTTTCCAAAATTTCTTGAAATTACAAAATAAACGTGTTCTAGTTTTTATGCGTCCTATTTCTTCTTTTCTAGAATGTAGTTTACGTATGTACGTTCATTGTTCTGTCATTCTATGTTTTCATTTCATGAGTTGTGATATAATAAATTGTGCGTTTTTCGTTTTTTTTTTTTTTTTTGGGGAGAAGACAACTTTTTTTTAACCGCATCAGCGTGATCATTTGAAAATAATAGAAATAAAAATTCAATAGGTGCATTGTTCGCATTGGATTATTCACGCGTAGTTTAAGGATGTTCTAATTTTTATTTTTTATTGAATTTGGTTCTACGTTTGAAATGAAAATATTTCTAATTGGAGTATGATGTTCTTATTTGAATGTTAATGTAATAAATTAAAGATGTTTGTCTGTATTCTAAGACATTATTCTCGTAAATGTTTTGTCAAAAAATGACAACTGAAATGTAAGGTTAAATGTGTATTTGTTTTATCTACATACAATTAATGAGCCTTACAAAAAAAAAGAAAACAAAACAAATATGGAATTTTTTTTTGGTAAACATTCGATTTTCACAAATATATTATTTAGAGTGTTTACTAAAAACTTTTACAAAACTATAAAAAAAAATATTTAATATTTTTAGGAATAATTTTTTAGTGCCTGAAATAAGTCTGACTTGAATCAGAATTCGTTAATCCTACAAATAAAATGAACGCAAAATCATTGATTTCAAAATTCTTTGGAAATCAAAGTGCAGCACTATGCGAATATGCTTTCACTATCAAAACAGAGAGGGCGACATTACCTATAAAGCAGTAGATGGAAGGGATGATTTCTAACAGATGTTCTGAGTTACTAAAATATCAAACAAAAAACGTTTGATGTGAGGTGTGTTTTATTCATTGCTGCATATAGCCAGCTCAGCACAAGTCTGAATAAAACGATTACTCACTCTATAATACGTTCATTTCAATAATTCAAAGTTCTATCGCCAGCACAGCCATCTTTTTTTTACTGACTGTTACGAATGGCAACACTGGCCATTCATGTTTTTACCTTTTCACCATATCTGCGCCTAAAACTATATTTTGATTTCTCATATTATATAAAAATTATTATGTATTTTGACATGTAATAGTGAGTCTTGATCGGTCTCTCAACCGAGAGAGATGTAGTATTTAACCCGAGGAAACGGCAACAATAAAAGTGGGTTTTTTTATATAATTTTTCCCACAACAAAAGTTTCGCTAGTTTCATTTTAATCGGAGTTGGATACACTGACTTCTTTTTCGCCAGCAATCAAATTGTTTTTGTTTGCCAAGAAAAATTTTCTGTGCTGGCTATGCAGAAATAAATAAAACATACCTGTGGAACGCATCCCGGATGTTTTGCATCAGTGATGTCAGATGAGATTTAAAAATTACTCTGGATTCGAAAAAAAATCTCATCACTTTATACTGAAGAAAAAAACGTTATATTTTAAGTACACCTACCTAAATATTCAAACAAAAAAGATAGAAAGCTTTTCTGAAAAGTAAGAAATGTGAATGAATACCAAGGCTAAGAAGGCACTTGCATTTTTCAGTCGCAAGAAATGGAGCACATGAGTACCAAAAAATCGTGACACTTATATAAGACTGAAATTTGTTTCATTTTTCTGGCGACAAATTTAAATGAATTAAATGCAAATAAAAATTTGTGCAAACAATTTTGATTTAAAATTTGACGACTTAAAAATCATAGTATAGCAACAAGAAATAAAAATGTTTTTCAATCGCTAGAAATCAGACACAAATGTGAATGCACATTACGGGAGTGAACATTGTCAAACAGATTTTTTAGCATTTTTTGGTCAAAAAATCGTTACCGTTTCCGGCAAAAAAAGTCGAAGGAGATTGAATGAAAAAACTGAAGTAGATTGAGAAATCCACCATTATTTCCACATTTTTCCCCACCATTTTTCGTTGGAAAAACCACCAATCTAGGAACACTGTCTTGCATACATTTTACTTGTGCAATAAGTTTGACATTTCGGAACACAATTTGAAATTTGTTTCTTTAGAAAATTTTTATTGAGGGTTTTTTTTCCTGAATTATTTTGCACTTTCTGCAATAGAACATTTGATTTCTAACGTTTGCTGATAAATTCTTTTTCCATTTCCAATCTTTGAGAACCATTTGCAGCCCGTGATTCTAAGATTTTTCACTGAAATAAACACTAATTATATCGAGTACGACAATAATAATAATAATAATAATAAACCATAATTTAGGGAAAGAAAAACAATAACAATAGAAAAATAAAATTACTTTGCTTGAGGCTCCATATTTTTTCTCATCTTTCAGGTCAAACGTCAAATTGTCAAATGAAAGCATTCAATCATAATTGGATGCGTTTTCTGCTCAATTATAAGATGTGTTCCTTTACTTTGAAACTCTGTGCATTTGTGTGAATTTTTTTATTTTTGTCTATATGAACTTTGAAAGAGTTTTGTGTAAAAATTCACATAAATGTAGAGAGTTTCAAAGCAAAGGAACTAGGCTATAATGTACATTGCTGAAGTTTGGGATGTGTTTAGAAACTCATGACTTTGCATCAAATACGCATATCCGATCTGTTTTGGAACTCAGCTCCTTATTTCTATCTTATACTTTATTTCACGGCATCATTCCATCTTGAATATGGACACAAAAAAAAAAATTAACAAACACATGTATCCTTCCGATTTTAAGAATTAGTTTTGTTTAACTGCTATTAAGCTACCGCTTTATCCCATCGTTAAAAATTATAAATTTAAATTAACGATATTTAACGATAAACCAATTTGACAGCTCGCGCGCATCAAAGCGCATAATGGATGATGATGATGCTATACCATCATATCGTTTCTTGAGAATTTTGTCCCAAAACTGCAAGTTTAACATGTACATTTTTTTTTTACCTCAATATAAGAGAAGAGACTAGAATGTATCTTATGACTAAAAAAATTCACATGAATTAAATACTAGAAGCAATATACCTACATATATCATCGGCAAAACCTCTAAGACCATCAATGCTGAAATTGGACCAAAAAAAAAAAAAAAGCATCTATCGTTATACAAGAAAACAACCGTATATTGTAGAGATACAAAAATGCACACAATTTTTTATATATTATACCTTTATATCGACAAAAAAATAATATATGAAAAAAAAATTCAATTCTTCTCTTGATTAGACAAATTCGCGGAAAACGCATCATGATGATGATGATGATGGAATCTTTGGACTACACTACAATACACATAGAAAGAAGGTCCATCTGGTCTTTTTTTTGTTTTTGTTTCTTTTACTATACCTACCTATGCTGCGCCTTGAAGATCGCATTTTTATTTTTTGCTTCGATGTATCTATACTTATTTTTTTTTTGCTCTTTGGTTGACGGTTTGAAAAATAAAATAACAACTTCATACGAGTATGTATATATACATTATTATTGGTCATATAGTATTTAGAGTTGAACCCACGCTTTCATAGGTGAAATAGCACTTCAAAGTATATTGCCGGTAAAATTCATATATAATGGTGGTGAAAATATAATGAATAACAAGAACAATTATTAACCAACCTGTTTTAATTCAATAATACAATATGGAACATGAACTCTTTAAATGGTAAGACAGCTTCAAAATTTCTAAAAATTAAGCTAGCCTTTAATCATAACAATTCGTCACTGGTTTTGATTTAAATTTTGTACTATAATAAAATCTTAGTGCTAAGTGAAATGTATATAAATTTACTTTCCACACAAGGGCCAATATGTCTATATAAGTAAAGTTCTGTTTACTACTTATCCGACACATAAATTCTAAGGCAGCGTCTTAAGATGAAAATATGTTTTCTGCGAATTGTTATAAACAAGCCATTAATATAAGCTTTTAAGAAAAATAAGCATGAATGTATCCTCATAAATTAAGAGTTTCAAATGAGTTTTGAAATGAGTTTCAAATTAGTTTCAAGTGACTTTCAAGATTAAATATAGACGGCGAAAATAATTGGGAATGTAGTTTTGTCATGCATCTCATAACTCAAATCAATATAAATGAATGTCAAGTTATAGCGAAGCAATATTTGTCGATCGGAAAATGGTTACGTCGAACAATTTTTTCTTTTGCAAGATTTTCAATGTTTTTTTTTTTTTTTTTTAATTTAGGCAAAAAATAAAAAAACATAGAAAACATCGCATCACAAAATTTTCACAAATAATTACAGACTAACTTATAACTTAAATTATTTTGCAATAATATAAGTATAATATAATAGTTACCTAAACCCTTATTGATAGAATTCTATGCCGATGCTTATGAATTATGAAAAAAAGCAAACAACATAGAAAACATTGCAGTACACAAAATTAAAATATACGAAAACTATAAAGTGATAAACCATTTATAATAAGTTTTAAATCGTTTTTGGGGGTTGACATGCTTACTTAATATAAATTTAGCAAAACCTCAAACAAACATAGAAAATATTAAATGACAAAATTGAAACTGTCACAAAAAATTAACGATTTGCTTACGGCAAATGATTATGCAATAATAAGTTTTAACTACTTTTCGATGGGATTCTATACTAACTTCGCGTGAATTTTGGAAAAAAAACATAGAAAACATTGCACCACAAAACTGAAACTGTCACAACTAATTATAGAGAGATTTATGATAAATTATTAAGCAACAAAACATTCAATATAATAATTTTGGACCCCTTTTCCATGTGGTGCTTCTAATTATCACAGCTAATTAAAGACTGACTAAAATAGCAAATTATTAAGCAATAAATCACTCAATACAAGAAGATTGTACCGCTATTTGAGGGGTGCTTTGCCAAACTTGATATCAACTTAGCAAAACAGCAAAAAGGAAACATAGAAAACATTGAACGATAAAATTGAAAATATCACAAATTAATTAGTTTTACTTACTGCATACAAAAACTTACAAAAAAAAACATAGAAAACATTGCAAAAAAAATGTAATTATCACAGCTAATTAAACATTGACTAATGGTTAATTATTAACCAATAAACCATTCAATGCAAGAAGTTTTTACAACTTTTTGAGAGGGTGCTTCGGCAACTTGAAATCAACTTAGCAAAGCAGCAAAGAAACATAGAAAACATTTAACGAAAAATGTTGGAATTATCACTAATTAATGACAATTTTTTCACTAACTTGAAATTCGTCAAGTCAATGTTTTTGATTTTGATTTTTTACTGCGCCCGCCATGACCAAGATTTTATATGTAGGTGAAATTGGTTAGGGATAAAAAGACCTCCTCATAGATTTCCCCACAAAATCAACCAATTGAAAAGTCTATAAATTAAACTTGTGTAGTTCGCGAACGAACTAGTTCAAAGAACTAATTCAGTTCAGTGAACTAGTGAACTTAGTTCAGACATCTAGTTCAATAGTTCATTTTAGTTCAATTTTTATATGATTACACGTTACTTGAAATCAACATGATTTTATCCTAAATGAATTTTTTTTCGCAGACTACAGAATTCAATCATGACATGACAGACTATTTTATTTGAATTATAAGGTTTTTTTTTAAATAAAAAATTAAACACCCAAACAAATGCGATTCATTCGTTGACGACGACGAAAGCAAGAATAACAACACGTATAGTTATACAATACGAATGCTTCGCATATGAACAACTCGCATTGGTTTGGGAGAGCCTTAATTTTCCACGTTCTTTAGATAAAAGATAACTCAACATTATAGAAATATTGAAGTTCGATGGAACTTTAGCTTAAATGGCAAAACTCTATATTCTTGATATTTTGCTTTTAGCTAGTGATTTAAAATAAAATAATAAATTTTTGTTCTGTGATCTAACTTTGCAATTAATTTAATTTTACTGACGCTTAGAGGCGATCCAAATAAGTTAAAGTTTTTTTTTTCAAATTTCTGTAAAAAAAATTTTTGTGAAAAAACATTTTGAACTAAAATGAACGAACTAGTTCAGTAGCGTGAATTAATCGCTCACTCAAATGAACTAAACTGCCCAACTCTACTATAAATAAGGACTAGGTTCATGTTAAAGTATAATTTTAGTTTTTAAACTTGATAATAGATGAACTAAGTGAATTATTTCCAAAGAAACAATAAATCTGCATCACATCAAATTATGACCGGAAATGACTTTTTTTCAGTCTTTTTTTCGTCTCTGTATTAAGTTAAAAATTAAAAAGCATTTAATACCAAGCTGCAAGAGTACGTCATGCACTGTAATGATATTGTTTATTGAAACAAAAAAAAAAACTCAAATAAAAAGTAAAAAAAAAAATTATTCTAACAAAATTTGAAACTGTGCACAACGAAAGATCAAGTTTCACATTAGCGAGAGATTTCCTGGAAATTAACGATTTGTTGAATTTTTTTTTTTTTTTTTGTCGATAGGTATAACAGTTTCTTTGTATTTTTGGTATGGTATAACTCGGCGTCGTATGTGTGTTGTGCATTCTTATCGGTTTTTTATTTTTTTTTGTTCGTTGTTGGCCTTATATCCTATAAATGCGAACTTCTATAACCGTATGATGTTACTTGGTCAGTGGTTTGGTAGTTAGTAAGTTAGATATAGATATATTATGCACACGCGTGTAGAATGGTATCAAAAAATATGCATTGTTTGTTTATGCTTTTGCCGACCAAAAAATATTCCTTGAATTGAAATTGTGGAATTTTTGTTTTTTTTTTTTGTTTCTACAAGTCGTCATTCGCATTTTGATTCCGTTTATTTTTTTTTTGTGTCGTTTGTATATAGGTAACTTCCACGTGAAATGCATAAATGCAAAGAAAAGTGAGACCCCATCAAATTCAGATCGATATTATATTGTTGTGGCCTAAAGTCAGACTTCTTATTATTCCGTTTGTTTTCAAGTTCATTTCTTTAATTTTTTTTTGTTTTTTAAGTCTATACCTACCTACTTACATTATATGCTGCGTGGTAGGTATACCTTTGATTCCGTTAAATGACTCATTTAGTCGTTTTTGGACTTAACGATGACAAAATGTATATTTCTTGTTATTTGTTTTGATTTTCAGTTTTTTTTTTTTTCGTTTTTGTTTTTTTTTGACCCTGACAATCAATAAATGGCGGGCGGAACGGTTTCCTTTGTTAAAAGAACAAAAACAACACTAAATTGCATAATATTAGAGACTTTTTTGTTGTTGTTTATTAATTGCAATAGATTTATAGAATCTTCTTTGGAATTAAAACTAAAAATCCCCCGTGGCGCAGTTTAAAGAGATTTTTATAAGGAGAAGTTACAAAAAAACCAATTGACAGTATTTAAATGCGCATCAGCTAGAAACGTAGGTAAAAAAGAAAGAATTTAATCGCAAAAGAGCTTTCAAAGCAGCTTAGAGATACGGTGGTGTTTTAATGGAAATTTTGCCATCTCTGCAGGAAAGGAGTCTTCAGAGTTTTTGCTCAGGGAGTGTCAAGAAATTAAAAAAATATTTTGGAAATTGATGGTCCCAATTACCTCAAAGAATATAATAACACAAAGTATTTAGGCTAGGTTTGATTTCAATAAGCATTCTTCAATTTTGGAATTATAAGCAAAATTTGTAAAATAGTAATAGACTTTCGAAAAACAAAATTTCAAAAGACAAGGTTAGAATAACCATCAAGGTTCGATAAGACAAAGTTTTTTTTTTTTTTTGGTTTTTCGAACTTTTGTTCTACAAAACTTTGCCTTTTTGCTTTCACCACTATAACGATTGTCAATTATCATCATTGAGAACAGTTCAAACCATTGTGATTTACAAGAAAATTGATAATTATATCTCAGAAAAGTTGATAATTTAAAATTCTAATTAAAAATTAAAGAACTCATTTTCATTTCCCTCGGAGCAATTTTTCCTATTTCAGCATTTGTACTGCTTTGGAAATTTAACCTAAAAATTTAGTTGCACCCATTGACAGCAGGTACGCCCCTATGCCGTGCCTACTTCGTAAGTTTAATCAACTACATACATATTTAATTAAATTTCACTTCGATTAAAATTGAATTAATTTTTCCAACTCCTACTTTTCATCATTAACCGTCATATTATTCACTCGATAAATCCAGATTAAAACTTAAATCCAGATGTAAATCATACAAATTCAATGTAAATACATCCGGATTTAAATTTTAATCTGTATCGAGTGAATAATATGGGCGTAAGTGTAAACCTCTTCTCAGTGGAGCAGTCGCAAGTTGATAGCAAAAAAGTGCTACCATGAATATTTCTCCCTCTCCCAACGACACTCTGTTCATTGAACTTTATAAATTGAATCCTATTAATTTTACTTAGGAATAAATTGTAAAGTCACCACTTTTTTTTTGATTTTTTGTGAAATACAATTTTCGCCTTGACACTTTTTCGAAAAGAACTGATATTTACAAAAAATCAATTTCCCCTCTTTCCCTCTTAATAAAACAAAAATGCAATGGTTCAAATAAAGAGTCCTTTTAAGTAGATATACATATTATATGCTTAAAACGTCAAATGATGTTAAACAAATCATAATCCTTTTAACCTTATACACATCACTTTATTATAATTATAATGTGTGACACATCATGCACTTAGTACAATTTATTTTTATTTTACTTTAAATTTGCCATTGAATTTTAATTCACTTTTATTTTTCTTTCATTGCAGAAGTTTCCTTGCAAGAGAATAAAATTTATTAAAAACAAACAAATCAACATACACAAAATACAACAACAATTTTGTTTAAATGCTAATAAAGTCGGAAACGAAAAAAGGAAGGAAAAAAGGAAAATTCCGTTTGGCAAAAAATAAGAAATTTATAAAAATTAATCAAAAATTACATTTGGACAAGAAAAATTACCGATTGGAGAAAATCATATAAAATTTTAAAGAAAAGAAAAGAAGAGAACATCTGGAAACTAAAAAATAATTATAAGAATTTAATAACTCTTATACAACCCACCAACAAAAATTAAAAAAACAAACAAAGAGGGAGTGTTTTTTTTTTATTTAATTATTATAAGTTTAATTAACAATAATCCCTGATAATTTGGCAAGAAATTTGGGATTAAATAAATAAAAAAAAAAACAATATTTACGTTGGACAATTTACTGAAAAATTAACCAAAAAAATCAAAATCAGTCAAAATGGATCCGCAACAGCAGTTTTGTTTAAAATGGAACAGTTACTCGTCGAATTTGGCAATGACATTTTCGAATTTATTTAAATCAGATTTACTGGCTGACGTGACGTTATCGTGTAATGGTAAGTGTTACAATGAAATTTTAAATTGATTTTATTTGGCGTGTTCAGAAAAATGAGATCTCAGAGATTTTTCTCACTCAAAAAGTGAGCAAGCGAATCCAAGATTTTTTTCATCAGAGTTTTGACAGCAAAGCAGAGAAATTTTTCTGAGGAATCCTGTTCATGAAACTGAGATTGCTGAGATCTCCAAGATCTCATTTTCCTGAACATGCTTATTTTTATTAGAATTAAAGTCGGTATTTGGTGGTTGTCTTACATAGGTACTGCCGAGATCCTTTACCACCATAAAGTACAATTTTACTCTCGGCAGCCCAAAGAATCCCAAATGCTCTCGCGCAAACCTCTTTCTTTTCGTTAGCATTCAAGTTGTGATTCCCCAATTGTCTTCTGACTGCATGAACATCGCATAGTAAATCAAGTTCATCAACAATCTTTGTAGCTGTTGCAATAGTATGTATTTTTGAAAACCGTACAACTGCACGTTTTATGTAAAATGGCGTTAAAACTTGTTTACGCCCCCGTGTTTCTGCTTTTTCTTGAATGTGATAGCGTTTCTTAACATTTCCGCAGAACACCCAACGAGTTCCTGAACTTCCTTATAAGTTTTGTTGTCTATAAGTTGGCGTCTCTCTGGAATGCAGTGTTTACCACGACCCACTTCATAAGAATAAATTCATTGGTTTTAAAACGAATTCGGTGGAAATAGATTAATAGGATAAAATAGAAGAATAGGGGTTACTTTTTATTAAATCTAGATAAAAGTTCAAGGAAAAAAACAATTTTTCAATTAGAACCTGAAAATCACTGCTATTATTTTGCTCGCTTCGAAATACTCGAAGACGACACACAAAGTGACATTAAAATAAAGCAGTAAGAATAAACCCTTAAATTATCACTTCAAAAGGTGAACTTAATTGCCATGAATACCACATATTAACCACAGGTTAAAAGAAGTGACTGTATTTAAAGATGTAACAAATTATAATTTTTAACAAATATTCACTGCTATTATTTTGCTCTGTATGTAAATGAATTTAAAAATACCAAGAACCCAATCCACCACCGATTACTATCAGATTGGGTTTCATAATCAGGTCACAGCGTCACACTCAATTTTTCAGACTAGGTAGGTACATTTTAAAGAAAAAAGAAAACATATTCCTACCTACCTAGTAAGATTAAGCATTACCCTTAGCGTTTGGCGTCACCATCTGGCAAAATCTTGTGGTTATAATTAAGAAATGTCTCACATTATACAAAAAATTAAAAACAAAACTTAAATCAAAAATGATTTCTTTCGCACTTTTAGTCCATTTAGTTCTTAAAGACTTAATTATGGAATTGCTTTAGGTAAGGTATGATGTCTGCTATAATAAATATATGTAGGTACCTATAAAACTTTCCAGGCAAAACAAGCCTAACCTACATTAACAATAACAACCAAAAGAATACAATACACTACCTACATATACATAAGTACTTATACCCCAAATAAACAAAGGAATATTTAAAAGACAGACTAAAAGCTACAAAACACAAAAAAAAATCGATTCATAAAAGCAGACTTACTGACATACATATATACATACATACATAATCGTTTATTATATACCTACCGTACAACAAACGTCTAAACGCGAAAAAATATTGATTGAACAAAATAGCACATAAAACCATATGTTTACTAAGTACCTACCGACATATAATAATATTAGGTATAAATATTATACACAATATAATGTTCATTTTTCTAGGGCAGATCACGTCCTTAAAGCAGAGCTCTGAAAAGAAGGAGCAACACAGAAAAAAAAAAGAAAAAAGAAAGAAACCCTCATAACGCATTGGCAATAAAAACAAATCCACCTTCTTTGAATAAATTCCATGAATGAAAGCGTAACAGATAAACTTGATTCGGTAGAGACTCATCAACAGACATAACATAAAGTAAATATGTATTTGTATAATAAAATAAAACAACAGTCGTAAACCACCACCAACACCACCCCCTGCCGAACCGACGAATTCCCCAACAAAAATAACCAATCTCCATTCCATTCAAAGATATCAAAACTTCTCTCCTTTTTCGAGTGAGTGATAAGGCAAAGCAAACGCACAACAGACACCGACATACAACTTCAAAAAAAAAAAAAAAAAAAATTACAAGGCATGTGAATTAGATGGTGTTGGTAGGTATAGTAGGTGCTAGGAAGAAAGAAAAGAAAAAAAAATCTCAAAGGGCAGGAAAACAAAACATAAACATACATAAATTATCTAGCAAGGACATTGAACTTTCCCAAGACCCAAATTTAACCCACTATACAACACTACACCCACCCGGTTCGTCCCGGCTATCAGAAAACGCCGCCAACGCCACCGCCGCACCGCACCGTGCGTCGC